>OY728156.1:1566082283-1567290454 GCA_963277665.1 Viscum album
GATGGGATTTTAGGGTTTTATAAGGATGAGGTTTTTTTTGTTCTTTAGTTCTTATGGATTAGGGTTTTTATGGATGAGGTTTTATGTTTTATTATTGATGTTTTTTGGTTCTGGGGGTTGAGGGTTTTTTTGGGGCTGAGTGTATAGGATTTTGGGGGGGCTTATGGTTTATGGTTTTTGGGGGTTTAGGGTTTAGGTTTTTTTTGGGTTGAAGGTTTTGGGTTTTTGTTCTTAGGTTTGAAGGTTTTTCTTAGGGATGAGGATTTAGAGTTTTTTGTTGTTGAGGGTTGAGGACTTTTTTTATGGCTAGGGATTGTGGGTTTTATTGGGGCTGATGGTTGAGGGTTTTTGGAACTGAGGGTTTAGGTTTTTGGGGGGTTTAGGGTTTAGGTTTTTTGAGGCTGGGTGTTTTGGGTGTTTTGGGATAAGTTTTGAGGGTTTGGCGGGGATTAGGGTTAATGGTTTTTTAGGTATGAGTGTTTGGGTTTTTTTGGGGATGATGGTTTGGATTTTTTTGGGTTTAATGTTTTAGGATTTTTTAGGGATGAGGGCATAGGGTTTTTTTGGTAATAAGGTTTTAGGGTTTTTTGGGGTTGAGTGTTTAATATTTTTTGGGGGTTGTGGGTTTAGGGTTATTTAGGGATGAGGGTTTAGTGTTTTTATGGTCCTAGGGTTTATATTTTTTTGGGTCTAACAGTTGAGGATTGTTTGGTGCTAATGGTTTGGGGTTTTTTAGATTTAAGGTTTTAGGTTGTTTTGGGCCTAAGTGTTAAGGGTTTTTTAGGTCCAAGGGTTGAGGTTTCTATGGGGGTGAGTGTTAAGGGTTTTATGGGGATAATGTTTTAGGGTTTTTTGGGTATAGGGGTTTAAGGTTTTTGGGGGCTGAGGTTTGAGGGTTTTGAAGGAATGAGGTATTCTAGTTTTTAGGGGATCGGGTTTGAGGGTTTTTTGTGGATTAGGGTTGAGGTTTTTGGGGGGTTGAGGATTGAGGGTTTTTTGGGACTGAGTATTGAGGGTTTTTGGTGGTGAAAGATTGAGGGTTTTTTCAGGCTAAGGGGTGAGGGTGTTTTATGGATGAGTGTTGAGGGTTTTTTGGGTCTATGGATTGAGGGTTTTTTAGGGCCAAGTATTCAGGGTTTGGGGGGGTTCAAGGTGAATGGTTTTTTTGGGTATAGGGGTTAATTGATTTTTGGGGATGATGGTTTATTGTTTCTTGTGGCTATGGGTTAGAGGTTTCTCAATGCTGAGGATTGAGGGTTTTTTTGGGATGAGTATTAAGTTTTTTTTGGGCTTGTGGTTTGAGTTTTTTTAAGGGTGAGGGTTGAGTATTTTTTTTCGAATAATATTTTAAGGGGTTTGGGTTTATGGTTTAGGTTTGAGGGTCTTTGGGGGCTGAGGGTTGAGGGTTTTGTGGCTTATTATCGTTGGTTTTTTTTGGGCTGATGGTTGAGGGTTTTTGGATCTAAGGGTTTATGGTTATTTGGTTCTATGGGTTTAGGTTTTTTGGGGGATGATGTTTTAGGGTTTTTTGGGGATAAGGGTTTAGGGTTTTTCAGGGCTATGGGTTCAGGGTTTTTGGGGATATGTGTTTAGGGTTTTGTGGGGCTGAGGGTTTTGTTTAATTGGGATCAGGGTTGAGGGTTTGGGGGGGGTGGGGTTTGAGGGTTTTTTTGGTAATGTGTTTTGAAGGTTTTAGGTATGTGGTTTTAGGTTTTCTTGGTTCTGAGTGTTTAGGTTTTTTTGTTGTTGAAGGTTTTGCATTATTTGGGGTTGAGTGTTTTGGGTTTTTTGGGCTCATTTTTTAGGGGGTTTTTTGGGATGAGGGTTGAGGGTTTTTTGCCGATGAGTGTTTATTGTTTTTTGTTGATTGTTATTTAAGGTTATTTGGGGATGATTTTTGAGGTTTTCAGGGGATAAGGTTTGAGGGGTTTGTTGGGTTGAGGGTTTTTTGGGGCTGAGGATTTAGGGTTTTGGGGACCGAGGGTTGAGGGTTGAGTGTTTTTTGTGGATGAGGGTTGAGGGATTTTTCTGGAATATGGTTTAGGGTTTTTGGGGATGAGGTTTTTGGGTTTTGGTGGATGAGGTTTGAAGGTTATTTTGGGGCTGATAGTTGAGGGTTTTTGGGGGATGAGATTTGAGGGTTTTTTGGGGTTACGGTTGCGGATTTTGGGGAATGAGGTTTTAAGGTTTTTTGGGGATGAGGTTTTATGATTTTTTGGGTTTGAGGGTTTAGGGTTTTTTAGGGTGGAGGTTTTAATATTTTTTAGGGTTGAGGGTTGAGGGTTTTCCAGGGATGAGTGTTTAGGGTTTTTTGGGGCTGAGCATTTTTTGGTGTTGATCTTCGATGGTTTCTTACATATGAAGATTTAGGGGTTTCATGTCAAAGATTTAGGGTTTTTGGGGGATGAGGGTTGAGGGTTTATTAGGGATTATGATTTAGAGTTTTTTATGATAAGATTTGAGGGTTTTTTGGGGATGATGGTTTAGTTGTTAAGGGTTTGAGGTTTTAGGGTTTTTTAGGGATTAGTATTGAGGGTTTTTTTTAGGCTTAGTGTTGAGGTTTTTTTAGGGCTTAGGTTTTAGGGTTTCGTTAGGCTAAGGGTTGAGTTCTTTTGGTGGTTGAGGTTTGATGGTTTTTTAGGGATAAGGTTTGAGGGTTTTTTAGGGGTGAGGTTTGAGGGTTTTGGGGGGCTGAGGGTTTATGGTTTTTATGGTTGATAATTGAGGTTTCTTGGGGTTAGGGTTTTTGGGTTTTTGGGGGATGAGCGTTTTGTTTTTTTATGAGGGTTTAGGTTTATTTGGGGATGAATAATTAGGGTTTTGGGGGGTTTTGGGTTTTGGTTTTTGGGGGGTTGATTTTTTATGGTTATTTTTGGATTAAGGTTGAGGGTTTTTTTGTGGCTAAGTGTTGAGGGTTTTTCTGGGGTTGATGGTACAATGTATTTTGGGACTGAGGGTTCATGGTTTTCTAGAGAAGAGGTTTATTTTATTTTTGGGTCCAATGATTAAGGGTTTTTTGGGCTAATTGGTGTGAGATATTTTATCTAAGGTGTTAGGGTTTTTTAGGTATGAGGGTTTTGGTTTTTTAAGGCTAAGGGTTGATGCTTTTGGGGGACTTAGGTTTCAGTTTTATATGTGGCTGGGTGTTCAGGGTTGGGGATGAGTGTTCAATTTTTTTAGGGTTGATATTTCAATGTTTTTTTGGTTGAGGGTTGAGTCTTTTTGGGGGATAATGGTTTAGGGTTTTTTAGGGATGAAGGTTCAAGGTTTTTTGGGTCTAAGAGTTATGGGGTTTTGGGGGTTCAGGGTTCAGGGTTTTTTAGGGATGAGGGTTCATGATTATTTGTGGATGAAGTTTCAGGATTTTTTGGGATTGAGGGTTCAGGGTTGATTGGGGCTGAGGGTTCATTGTTTCTAGGGACCAAGGGTTCAGGGTTTTTTGGGGATGAGGGCTCAAGGTTTTTGGGATGAGGGTTCTTTTTTTTGTGGCTATGGGTTTAGGGTTTTTTTGGGCTAGGAGCTCAGGTTTGTTTGGTGATTAAGGTTTAGGTGTTTTTTGTAATGAGGGTTGAGGGTTTTCTAGGGATTAGGGTTCATGGTTTTCTTGGTTTGAGAGTTTACGGTTTTCTTGGTACTAGGGTTTAGGGTTTTTTGGGATGAGGGTTGAGGTTTATGTTCTGCTAGGGGTAGAGGGTTATTTGGGTCTGTGGGTTAAAGGATTTTTAGGGTTGAGGTTTTGGGGTTTTTTGGGTCTAAGTTTTGAGGGATTTAGGGGGGGCTGAGGGTTTAGGGGTTTTTTATATCTGGGGATTGAGGGTTTTTTGGGATTGAGAGTTGAGGGTTTTTTGGGTTTGTGGGTCTATTATTTTTTTAGGGTTGAGGGTTTAGGGTTTTTTTTGGCTGAGGGTTTAAGGTTTTTTCGGGATTATGGTTTAGTTTTTTTGGGGATGAGGGTTTAAGGGTTATTTGGGCTAAGGGTTGAGGATTTTTTTGGGCCTGAGGGTCAAGGGTTTTTTGGGTATAATTTTTTTGGGATTTTTTTTGGGATAAGGATTGAGGGTTATTATGGGTTTAGTTATTAGGTTTTTTGGGGGGATTAGGGTCAAGGTTTTTTTAGGGATAAGTGTTGAAGATTTTTTGGGTCTTAGTGAATATGGTTTTGTGGGTTAGGGTTAAGGGATTTTCAGTTCGGAAGGTTTAGTGTTTTTTCCGACTGAGGGATGAGGGTTTTTGGAAGCTTAGGGTTAAGGGTTTCTTAGGGATGAGGTTTATGGTTTTGGGGGGCTAATATTTTTGGGGTTTTTTGGGATGAAGGTTGAGGGTTTTGGGGGTTTGAGTGTTTAGAGTGTTTTTCTAGTTGAGGGTTGAGAGCTTTTTGGGGATGCAGATTGAGGTTTTTTGGGGGTTGAGGGTTGAGGGTTTTTTTTGTGGCTGAGGGTTTAGGGTTTTTAAGTGTTTATGGTAGAAGGTTTTTTAGGGATAAGGGTTGATGGTTTTTTGGGGATGAGGGTTCATGGTATTTTGGGATGAGAGTTTAGGGTTTTTTGGGTATGAGGGTTGATGGTTTTTTGTGGATGAGGATTCATTGGTTTTTAGGGATGAGGGTTCATGGTTTTTTGGGAGCTAACGATTCATTGTTTTTTGGATATAAGGGTTTATGTTTTTTGAGGATGAGGCTTTAGGGTATTTTTGGGTTGAGGGTTCAAGATTTTTTGGGGATGATAGTATAAGTATTTTTAGTATTGAGGGTTCCTGGATTTATTTTGGGTGATGGGTTTAGTTTTTTTAGAGATAAGGATTTATTTGGGGAGGGAAAGGGTTCAGATTTTTTTGGGGCTTAGGGTTCAACATTTTTTAAGGATAAGGTTTATGATTTTGGGGGATGAGGAATCAATATTTTTTAGGGATGAAATTTCATGGTTTTTTTGGGATGAGGGTACAAGGTTTCTTGAGTCTATGGGTTGAAGGTTTGAGGGTTCATGGTTTTTTTGGGGCTGAGGGATTATGGTTTTTTAGGGTTGTGGTTTTAGTGTTTTTTGGGGATGAGGGTTCATATTTTTTGGGGGATGAGGTTTTAGGGATTTTTTAGGCTAATGGTTTAGGGTTTTTTATCATTGAGGGTTTTGGGTTTTTTAGGGTTTAGGGTTTAGGGTTTTGGGATGAGGGTTTTGGGTTTCTTGGGGAAGAGGGATTAATTTTTTCAATACTAAGGATTTGGGGGTTTTGGGGCTGAGGATTAGGTTTTTGGGTTGAGTATTTATGTTTTACTGGTGATAAGGGTTTAGGGTTTTTCAGGTCTGAAGGTTGAGGTTTTTTTGTCGCTGAGGGTTGAAGTATTTTTGTGACTGAGGTTTGAGGATTTTTTTGGGGTTGTGGGTTTAGTTTTTTATGGGGCTAAGGGTTTATAATTTTTCTTGGATGAGTGTTTAGTTTTTCTTAGGGCTAAGGATTGAGGTTTTTTTGGGGGCATAGGGTTTATGGTTTTTTGGGGTTGGGGGTTTATTTTGGTGGGATGAGGGTTTATGGTTTCTTGGTGATGAGGGTATAGAGTTTTTGGGGATGAGGGTTTTGGGTTTTGGGGATGAGGGTTTAGGGATTTTTGGGGTTGAGGGTTGAGGTTATTTTGGGGTTAATGGTTTAGAGTTTTTTAGAGCTATGTGTTTAGGGTTTTTGGGGGATGAGGGTTGAGGTTTTATTAGGGATTAGGGTTCTAGAATTTTTTGGGTGGAGGGTTGAGGAATTTTTTTAGCTGATAGTTTAGGGTTTTTTAGGCCTAAGGGTTGATGGGTTTTTGGGGCTGAGGTTTAATGGTTTTTTGTGATATAAAAATGGTTGAATACATTGACTTAATGGAATTTCCAAAGATGTACTTTTATAGACCAATGATTCAAGTATGTTTAAAGATATTGGAAGTGAAATGGAATCCCATATTACTGCACTAAAAGGCCCAAACCTAATGTACATGAATGAAAGTGGAATATAGGATTAATATCACACTTATTTAAGCCCAAATGAGATGCATGAAGAAAAATCCACCTGGTTTCAAGAATTTTTGGAATCCTTTCCCACATGAAGATTCTAAAAGGTCATATTTTGAAACCAAATTCAAATACAGTGGGCTAATCACTCAAAGTAAAATTGGGTGGGCTATGGGTGTAAAGGAATGTGCGGATTTATCAAAATTTATTTGTTAGATTTCATATTTTTGAATTTATGGGGACAAGGTAGATATATCCTTTATAATTTTAGGGTATTAAACCCTACACTATTGTATCACCCCTTTGATATAAATAGCCACCCCATGGAACTTGTATTTTATTCAAAATTGTAATAGAGAGATTATGATTTGTTTCACTCCTTTCTTTGAGGATTTATCTTATTATTCCCATTTCTCTTTTCCATTTTTTTCTTGTCAATCTATATATTATATCAGTGAACCAATATAAAGAATCCCCCAATTCCATGACTCAACCAAATTTATTTATTATTTTGATTTCCCACACATCCCTCCCTTTATTTTCTTATATAATTAGTAGATAAAGGTCTTTATAGAATTGGTTGACTACAATCACACACTATACATACCCATCATCTATAACATAGACCTAAATCACATCCTTCCTCTCTTTCCCAACTCCATAAATATTGTTCGACCCAAATCACCTCACAATAGTTGTTATCAGATCTCCAATTAACATTGTATTAATATATCCCCTTATTTATATTACTTTTATCCATTACCCTTATTATCTTTCCATATTATCCACCCATTAAAAAACCATAAAAAACCCCTTTTATTTTAAAACATCCAAAATTTTCATATTTTGTAGAATCTTTAAATATTTTTATATTGATCAAATTATTCATCCATCCTCCTTCCACATTTAATTTTCTATATGTGATTTGTATTTGGAAAAAAATCAAAAAAATAAAATAAAATTCTCTCAACTCATCATTTGGTACTTTTCAAAAAAATCACATTATTTATTTTAGAGATTAAAAACAATATTTCATTACACTCTATTCGTTATCTTATGCATTAAAAAACTAATAAAAAATCCATTTGGGGATATAATATAAAAAATAGTATAATATGTCTTATTCTCTTCATGATTTACATTATTAGCACATTACATTTACAAATATAACTTTCTCTATCATTTTACTTCAACACATTATCATATTTGGCTCATAATGTCATTAATTTTTCTTGTCCTGTACATTTAGGAAACCCCCCCCCCTTCATTACAACCATTCACCATTTCCTGACTTTTACCCATATTTTATACCCTCTTTTCCACTCTTTGAAATTTTTTACCCTTGTACACTCGAATGGGTAGTGTTAAACCATCCCCCAACACAATCTTGATTTGGGAAGTATTGGTGGCATGTGATCACCCAAAACTAGGTTATTGATTTCATAAGATCTTGGTATTTTAATTGAGTATTAAGAGTGGATGAAATAAGAACAAAAACATTCTTAAGTGGTATCCTTGTATACATGAGTGTGTACATATTATGTGTGTGAGTTTGTATCCTTGTATTTGTGAGTATGTATCCTTGTGTGTGTGAGTGTGTACATCTTGTGTGATAGAGTGTGTATCCTTGTGTATTTGATTTTTATATCATGTGTGTGTATCTATGTACATCTTGTTTGAGTGAGTCTGAATCCTTGTGTGTGTATCTTCACATGTGTTTGTGTTTTTTTATCTTCTCTTGTGTGGGTGTGTGTATCATTGTGTGTGTTTCTCTCTATTTTTGTTTTTTTTATACTAGTTATCATGGAAAAAATTTGGGAAGATAATCTCTCATGCTAGAGATAAAGTAAGCTAAAGTATATCTCCCACACTGGAAGCAACACAACTCAAAATGAAAGATTCAATGATCCATTTTTAGAATATTCTTAATAATAAGTTATAGGTTCTATATGAGAGGATTGAAAACATGTATAACCAACCAAGAACAATGACAACCATGATAACCCATAGTGCATTCAAACACCATGTCTCCCCCACATCATAGAGGCGTTGATGGATAACTTTGATGATGCTTTGAAGATGTCAAACAAAGGAGGATGATATTCTAATGACCTAGAGGAGTCCAATAAAGACCACATGATGATGAAATCCTTATAGGTATTAATTTGAAGGACCCTTATTTTCATCGAATGAGTTATCCAAAAGAGTACATAGATTGGGATATATATAACGATAAATTATATTAATAGCATTCATATTCTAAGGAGAAAAAGGTAAAAAAAATCCCTTGAATTTTTTTATTATGATTTAGTTTTGTGGGATTGAATGAAAAAGGAGACTTTTAGATATAGTATATGTACCATCAAAAATTTTGATAACATGATGTTTTCTATGAGAAAGAGATGTTTTACCTCACACTAAAATAGAGATCTTCAAAATAAACATCAGAAACTCACCCAAGGTGGTAAGAGTGTTGAAGATTACTATAGGGATATTAAAATTTACATGATCTAATCATAAATTGAAGTGGATCTAGAGGAAACCATGGTGTGGATTTTACATGGGTCCAATTGGGATATTTTCAATCAAGTGGGGATGTACCATCATATAGACATACTAGATATGATCCATCAGGGAACCAAAGTCAAAAAAAATCCAAAGGAGGATAAACATGAGGAGACCCACTTCCCCTTTAATTCTTTAGAAAAAATTTAGGAATGAGATTGTAGAATCATCAAGGCCAAAATAAGTGGCTAATTGCAAAATTAAAAAGGTAATTCTTCCACCTAAAAACCTACTTTTGAGGATAAGCAAAAGAGGAATTGGGATATTTGATGTTTCAACGATCAATTAAGGGGTCATATTGCTAGTGAATTCTTAAAATTGAACAACACAACCATCAAAAATTATGAATAATGGGAGACTGATCGATAGATCTTGAAGGTTGTGGTGGAGGATTCCATGAAAATCGATAATGGAGAATTTTTGGAAGAAGTTCATCTTATTATCACAGGGAGGGTTTTGAGATCTTAATTGAAGTCCAATACAAAGGAGAATAGGGGTAACATTTTACATACCTGATTCCAAATAAATTTGAAGGTATGTGGTGTCATCATTGATAAAGGAAGTTTTAGTAATGTGTAAAGCATCAAGTTGGTGGAGTAGTTGGTACTCTCAACGTTTAAGCACCTATATCTTTACAATATTATATGGTTGAATGATTATGGATATCTAAATGTTACCAAATATGAGAATTTATTTTTCACCATTAGTAAATAAAAGTATGAGTAATTTTGAAACATTATTCCTATAAATTCATTCCAAATTTTTTTGGGTAAAATTTGGTAGAATGATCGAAATGTAACACCTGAGGTTTTTCTAAACTATCAAACTTTTATAATTTTATGGTTACTTATAACCCTCATCCTGATGTCCCCTAAACAAATTTTAGAAGATCACATTTTGAGAGAGAAGAAAAAAATATGTGATGAGGAAAAAGATAGAAAATGAAAAGGGATATAATGAGGTAAGAGGATATAACGAGAGAAGAAAATATATCGAGTTTAATAAAAATTAAGAGATAAAATATAATTCATTGAGTGGAAAATTGTGATGATGATAGAGAAGAGAGAGGTTATGGAAGCTTTTATTTCATGAAAAAAACTTAAAGTATTGATGTATGAAGAGGAAATTGTAAACACTAACTACTTAATAACTTCTTTGTCAAATATTATGAAATATTTTTCATATGTGTTATGGTCTCATTCTTGAGGAGGTGCGCCATGTTTTCCACCTATTAGAGAGATAAACTAGATTCAATGATCCATTATCAACATCATGTGTCAAAAGGATTAGAATGAGTTTCTAATGCATGTATAGTTTTCTTATGAAAGTAGATATCACTCTACAATTCAATTTTATTCATATGGAACTCATTTTGGATTTATCATCTTTTTCCCAATTGATAAAGATTCATTTCATTTTTAGGAATTTATAAACATGTAAGGAAAATGATATTTTAAGCAGCACCATGAGAAATCAAAGAATATGGATAGGTTTAAAAATAAATGAAATTATATTCTCAAGACACAAGTAGATGGACCATACTTAGTTCTTTATATGATTAATTAAAATATTTCATTAAAATGTGAGTATGATGTTATTTTTAAAGTCAATGTTTCTAATATTTCCTTATATTTGGATTTAGATGATGAATAGTCAAGGATGACTCATTTTCAATAGGGGTATGATGATATGAAACTGATGGATAACAATGAATTGATGGAATATGTGGATAAATAGTTGTAAGACTCAATTATACAAGGTTAAAGAGACTCCACATGGCCATGGGAGCCCATCTTGTTTCATTAAATTTACCAAAACAAAGGTGCAAGAATTGAACTGGGAAATGGGTTTTTTATCATTATCACTCATATTAAAGCCCAAATGATATGTATCAATCTCAATCCATATGGTTGTATGAATTTTTTTAATCCTTTCCCACATGGAGATTCTAGAAGGGAATCTTTGGACACCAAAGTCATATTGGGTGGGCTAGGTACTAAAAGTCAAATCTTGTTGGATATGGGTGGAAAATCATGTGTTACTCTTCCAAAAAGTCTTTTTTATACTTTATCTTTTTATCTTTGTGGGTAAAAGTAGGTACAACCATTAAAACTTTAGGGTATTAGACCCTTGACTATTCATTCATCCCTTAACTATAAATAGGCACCCCCATGAAAATTGTAATTCATTAAATATTGTAATAGAGATCTTATTATTTGTTTCTCCCCATTTTGTGAGGATTGTTCCAATTATTACCCTTTATCTTGTTCATTATTACCTTGTCAATTTATATATTAGTTAAGTTATCCAATATCACAAATCCCCAAATTATATATCTCAAACCAAATGCATTTTTTTGTGTATTATCCATCGCATCTCTCCCTTGAGTGTGTTTTCTAAGTAATAGGTCACACTCTTTATAGCATTGGTTTACTACTTGAAAAAAATAACCATACTGATCATCCAAAACTTATCGATGAACATAATCCTTCATCAACCACCCTACATTGTGTATATGAAAACACCCCATAGATGTCACACCATTTTTGGGTCGACGGTTGAGGGTTTTTTGGTGCTGAGGGTTAAGGATTTTTCAGGGGATGAGGGTTTAGTTGTTTTGGGATTAGGTTTGATGGTTTTTTGGGGTAGATAGTTATTGTTTTTTGGGGGGGGATAAGGTTGATGATTTTTTGGGGGCTAAGGGTTTAGGGTTTTTTGGTGTTGAGGTTTGAGGGTTTTTAGGGTCTCTGGGTTTATGTTTTTTTGAGTTTGAGGGATTAGATTTTTTTAGGGAAGAGGGTTGAGGGTTTTTTGTGGATGAGGGTTTGGGGTTTTTAGGGGATGAGGGTTGAGGGTTTTTTGTTTTTGAGGATTTAGGGTTTTTTGGTGCTCAGGGTGGAGGGTTTTTTGGGACTGATG
This sequence comes from Viscum album, assembly GCA_963277665.1. Taxonomy (NCBI): domain Eukaryota; kingdom Viridiplantae; phylum Streptophyta; class Magnoliopsida; order Santalales; family Viscaceae; genus Viscum; species Viscum album. The sequence goes on from OY728156.1 coordinate 1,566,093,746, forward strand.
GTTTAGGGATTTTTGGGGTTGATGGTTGTAAATTTTTAGGGGTTGAGGGTTGATGTTTTTTGGGGGTTGTGGCTTGAGGTTTTTTTTTGGTGGATTACTGAGGGTTCTTTGTGGATGATGGTTGAGGGTTTTTTGGGCTGAGAGTTGAGGGTTTTTTGGGCTGATGGTTGAGGATTTTTTGGGTCTGGTCATTGAGGGTTTTTTCAGAAAAGGGTTGACGGTATTTTAGGTATGAAGGTTGAGGGTTTTAGGGGGATTATGACTGAAATTTTTTGGGGGTGGGGGTTTATTTTTTTTTGGGGGTTGAGGGTTGATGTTTTTTGGAGAAGAGGGTTGAGTATTTTTTGGGGTAGAGTATTGTGGGTTTTTTGGGGCTAACAGTTGAGGGAGTTTTTGGGTTGAGGGTTAAGGGTTTTTTGTTGCTAATGGTTGAGGGTTTTTTAGTGATGAGGGTTGAGGGTTACTTGAGGGCGTGGGTTGAGGGTTTTTTTTGGGATAATGGTTGAGGGTTTTTTAGGGATGGGGGTTGATAGTTTTTCTTGGTAGAGGTTTGTTGGTTTTTTAGGGATGAATTTTGTGGGTTATTTGGGGATGAGGGTTGAGGATTTTCTAGGGATGAGGGTTGAGGGTTTTTGAGTTCTATGGTTTTTGGGTTTTTGGGGGCTTTGTATTAATGTTTTTTCATGACTAAGGATTTAGGGTTTTTTTGGGATCAAAGATAAGGGTTTTGGGGGGTTAAGGGTTGATGGGTTTTCAGGGATGAGGATTTAGGACTTTTTTGGGATTATTGTTTGGGTTTTTTGGGATGAGGGTTTATGTTTTATAGGGCTTATGTTTTAGGGTTTTGGGGGGATTATCATTTAGGTTTTTGGGGGGAAGAGGGATTAGTGTTTTGGGGGATAAGGGTTTATAGGTTTTTGGGATAACATTTTAGGGTTTTTTGGGATTTAGGGTGTAGGGTTTTTTAGGGATTAGGTTTTAGGGAAATTTGGGGATAAGTTTTTAGGTTGTTTTGGGGATGAAGGTTTATGGTTTTGGGGTACTGAGGGTTTACATGTTTTGGGGGTGGGATTTTATGTTTTTTTGGTGTTGGGATTTTATGGTTTTTTTGGTCTGAGGGTTCAGGGTATTTTTGGGATTAGGTTTTAGGGATGGTTTAGAGTTTTTTTTGGGCTGAGGGTTTAGTATTTTTGGGGGATGAGGGTTTAGGGTTTCTTTGGGATGAGGGATTAGGGTTTTTTAGGACTGATGTTTTAGAGTATTCTTGGGTAGATTGTTTAAGGTTTTTTGGGGATGAGGGTTTATGGTTTTTTGGGGCCAAGGGATTAGGGTTTTTTAGAAGGGTTTACGGTTTTTTGGGCTGGGGATTTAGCTTTTTTTGTATATAGGTTAATTTTTGTTTGTGGATAAGTTTTAAGGGTTTTTTGTGGTGAGGGTTTAGGGTTTTTGTGGAAGAGAGGTTAGGGTAATTTGGGTCTCAGTGTTAATGGTTTTATTAGGGTTGAGGAATTTAGGTTTTGGGGGTGAGGGTTGAGGGTTTTTTGGGGATTAGGGTTTAGGTTTTTGGGGGGCTGAGGGTTTAGGGTTTTTTAGGGATGATGGTGTAGTGTTTTTTTTTGGTTTAAGGGTTTAGTGATTTTTAGGGATGAGGATATAGAATTTTTTTGGGATGAGGGTTTCAGGTTTCTTGAGGATTTTGGTGCAGGGTTTTTTGGGGTATAGTGTTCAGGTTTTTTGGGGTTTAGGTTTTTTTGGGGATGCGTATATAGGGTTGTTGGGAGATGAAGTTTTAGGGTTTTTTTGGGTTGAGGGTTTAAGGTTTTTATTGTCTGGGGATTTTGAGTTTAATAGGGATGAATGTTTTGGGTATTTTTTGGATAAGGTTTTATTATGTTTTGGGAATGTGGAAATAGGTTATTTTGGAGATGAGGGTTTAGAAGTTTTCATGGATGAGGTTTTAGGGTTTTAGGGGCTATGGGTTTAGGGTTTTTTGGGGTTGATGGTTTATGATTTTTGGGGCTGTAGGTTTATGGTTATTTGGGGATGAGGGTTTAGGGTTTTTTAGGGATGATGGGTTAGTGTTTTAGGGATAAGGTTTTAGAGTTTTTTAGGGATGAGGGTTTAGGGTTTTTTGGGGATGAGGGTTTTGGGTTTTGAGGGCTTGTGATTTAGCATTTTGGGGGGATACGGGTTTAGGTTTTATTGAATCTGAGGGTTTTTTGGTTTTTTGGGCTGATCATTTATGGTTTTTTGGGGTTAAGGGTTTAGGGGGTTATAGGGATTAGGGTTTACGGTTTTTTGGTGATGAGGTTCTAGGGGGTTTTGTGGATGATGGTTTAGGGTTTCTTGGGATTTAGGGTTTATGGTTTTTGGTAATGAGGGTTTTGGGTTTTGGGGGGATCAGGGGTTAGGTTTTTTTATGGATGGGGGTTTAGTGTTTTATGAAGATAAGTTTTTAGGTATTTTTGTGGATGAGGTTTTACAGTTATTGGGGGATTAGGGTTTTGTATTTTTTATGGTTGATTGATGAAGTATTTTGGGGGATGAGGGTTTAAGTTTTTTGGGGATAATGATTGAGGTTTATTTTCGGCTAAGCGTTTAGGTTTCTTTCGGGATAAGGGTTTCTATTTTTTCAGGGTATAGGTTTTATTTTTTTTGGGGATGAGGGTTTATGATTTTTTGGTGATGATGGTTTAGGGTTTTTGGGGGTTGAGGGTTTTGGTTTTTCAGGGGTTGAGTGTTTATGGTTTTTTGGGGAAGAGGGTTTAGGGTTTTTTTGGTTTGAGTGTTTAATGTTTTTTTTGGTTGAGGATATATTGGTTTTTTAGAATGAGGGTTTATTTTATTTTGGGGCTACTGGCTTAGTATTTTTTTGGGTCTTATGGTTTATTTTTGTTTAAGGATAAGTGTTATGGGTTTTGCAGGGATGAGGGTTTAGCATTTTTTGGCGCCAAGTGTTTAGGGTTTTTTGGGCAAGGGTTTAGGGTTCTTGGGGGATGAGGGTTTAGGGATTTTAGGGTATGAGGGTATAATATTTTTTTGGGCTAATTTCATAGAGTTTTTTTAGTATGAGAGTTTTGGTTTTTTGGGGGATGAGGATTTTGGGGTTTTTTGAGGCTAGGGGTTGAATTTTTTTTAGGATGAGAGTTTAGGGTTTTTTTGGAATACGGTTTCAAGGGTTTCTTGGGCTAGAGTTTTAGTTATTTGTAGGGCTAAGGGTTAAGGATTTTTGGGTCTGATGGTTTAGTTTTTATTGGGGATGATGTTTTTCGGTTTTGGGGTTGAGTGTTTATTTTTTTCAGTTCAGAGTGTTTAGGAATTTTTGGGCTAAGGTTTTAGGGTTTTTTGGTGCTTTGGTTTTCAGGTTTTTTTTGGATAAGGGTTTTTTATTTTGGTGGGTTGAGGGTTTAGGATATTTTGGTGATGATATTATAGGGTTTTGGGGGGCTAAGGGTTTAGAATTTTTTGTGTACTAGGTTTTAGGGTTTGGGGGGATGAGTGTTAAGGATTTGTTTAGGGCTTCTGGTTTAGGGTTTTTAGGGACTGAGGCTTTAGCTGTTTTGTAGACAAGGGTTTAAGGTGTTTTGGGTATGGGGGTTTAGGGATTTTTTTTGTTGAGGGTTTTGGGTTTGGGGGGTTTAGGATTTAGGTGTGTTTGGGTATGAGGGTTTATAGGTTCTTGTGGATGATGGGTTTTATTTGGGGGTGTCAGGGTTTAGGTTTTTTTTACACTGTGGGTTTATGGTTTTTTGGGGCATAAGGTTTAACATTTCTTTGGGCTGATGGTTTAGGGTTTTTTAGGGATGACGGTTTTTGGTTTTTTTAGCGATAATGGTTTATAATTTTTGAGGATGAGGGTTTAGAGTTTTTTGGGTATGAGGGTTTAAGGGTTTTGAGGTTGAAGTTTTAGGGGGTTTGGGGGATGAGGGTTTAATTGTTTTGGGGATTAGGGTTTAAGATTTTTTGGGGATGAGGGTTTAATTGTTTTGGGGATTAGGGTTTAAGATTTTTTGGGGATGAGGGTTTTTGGTTTGGGGAGATAGGGATTTTGGATTTTTTGGGGCTGAGAGTTTTGGTGTTTTGGGGATGAGTGTTTAGGGGGTTTTTTGGGTTGAGGGTTTATGGTTTTTTTACTAAGGTTTTTGGGTTTGGGGGGTTAAGAATTTGTAAATTTTTCGAACTGAGGATTTATGGTTTTTTAGGGCTGAGGGTAGAGGGTTTTTTGGGCTCAGGTTTATGGTTTATTCGAGCTAAGTATTAGGGAATTGGGGGCTGTGGAGATTTTCGGGAATGGGGTTTTAGGGTTTTTTGTGCTGAGGTTTTAGGTTTTGGGTGTTTTAGGGTTTAGTTGTTTTAAGGGATGAGGGTTTAGGGTTTTTTTTTGAGTTGGGGGTTGAGGGTTTTTTATGGTATGATGGATTAGGGTTGTTTAGGATATGTGTTTATGGTTTTTTGGTGTTGAGTGTTTAGTGTTTAGTTTTTTTTTTTTTTGAGGATGGGGGTTTAGTTTTTTGTTGGCTTAGGGTTTAGGGTTATTTAGCCTAAAGGGTTTATGGTTTATTTGGGATTAGGGCTTAATTTTTTTAGGGATGAGGTTTTAGTGATTTTTTTGAGGAGATTTTAGTGTTTTTTTGGATGAGGTTTTAGGGTTTTTTAGGAAAGTGTGTTTGGGGTGTTTTGGGGCTGAGGGTTTAGGGTTTTTTGGGATGAGGGTTTCATATTTTTTTCTTTTAGGTTTAGGTCTTTTTGTGACTGAGGGTTTAGGGTTTTGGGTGGTGATGATTTAGGTTTTTTTGGGGATGACGTTTTATGTGTTTTGGGGAATAACGGTTATAATTTTAGGGGTTCGGGGTTTAGGTTATTTGGAGATGAGTGTTCACATATTTTGAGGGTTTAGGGTTTAGGTTTTTTTTAGATGAAATTTTATTGTTTTTTTGTGATGAGTGTTTAGGGTTTTTTTTCTAGGGGTTTTCTATTAGGTGGGGATGAGGGTTTTGGGGATGAGGTTTATGGTTTTATTTGGGTGGAGGGTTTAGGGTTTTGTGGAGATGATGGTTTTGGTTTTTTTGGGGCTGTGGTTTTAGGGTTTGGGGGGCTGAGGGTTTTGGGTTTTCTTGGTCTAAGGGTTTAGCATTTTCTAGGGTTGAGTTTTAGGGTTTACTAGGGATAAGGGTTTATGGTTGGTTGGGATAAGGGTTTAGAATTTTTTTAGGATGAGAGTTAAGGGTTTTGGGGGTCTGGTGGTTTAGGGTTTTTTGGGTATGAGGTTTTAGATTTTTTTGGGGATGATGGTTTTTTTCTGAATTGTGGGTTTAATATTTTTGGGGTCTGAGTTTTTAGGTTTTTTGGATGAGGGTTTCAGTTTTTTTAGGGCTGATGATTTTTTGTTTTTTGGGGATGAGAGTTTAGGGTTTTGGAGGATAGTGGTTTAGTATTTTTTTGGGCTGAGGGTTAATTATTTTTGTATCTGGGGGTTTAGTGTTTTTTTGGGGCTAAGGTTTTTTATTTTTTTTGGGGAAGAGGGTTTTGGGTTTTGGGTGTAACGAACCAAACGTTTATTAATGAAAAATAAATGTCTTTTTATGTAAGATGGTTACATAAAACATATGCACTTACTTAGTTTTATGTTTTTGGATTTTAAAATACCATTAATAATTTTTACCATTGATAATATAGCCACTGAACAGTGATCACATGATTAGTATAAATATAGGGCTTTAACAAATCCAATTTAATCAAACAAAGGAAGAGATGGCCTAATACATTAGAATTGCTCCATACAAAGCCTATTTATTGGAGCTTAGTAAGGAGGTGTCATCACTGATTTTGATCTTTACTAATCCCTAGCTGAGCTTTAGCATGTTAATCTTGAACGGAATCTCCTATGGGAGAAGTGGAAGTTGATAGAGATTACCACCCGAGCGATGTTATCCGAGTCACTCCAAGAGTCTATCACCATCGCAAACCTTACCCTTAGATATTATGTGGGTTTTATAAAGAATTTTGAAACAAGACCCTAGCACTATGATTATGTGCATTATTTTCATATAAAATAAAGAATATACATTCATTTTATTATTGTTACTTTGTAAATGGTTTTTAAAGCACAAATAGTATTTTTAGTTAATATTCAATTAAGAAATCTATTTTGATGAATTAATGGATTTTATAATTAAATATTTTTTTCATAAAATATTACAACTAAATTACTTTTTATTAAATATAAATGATCATATAATTTTTATGAATGAAATAGTAATTTTTATTAAGGTTTGAAAGTTGTTTTTGTCAAAACCAAGGAATTTTCGAAAAATGTAGGTTTTTATTTTAAAAGTAAAAAGTTAAAATATTTATAAAATTATTTATATAAAATTAATATTATTTTTCGATTCATGATGTTGAAATTATCTAACAGTGAATTTCTCATAATTTTATGAGAAAATCAAATTTTTAGGTAAAAATTAAATATTGTTTAAATATATAATGTGTTTTATAACATCATAATGACCCAATAGTGTTGTAATAAAATAATATAAAAGTTATATTCGTCAAATATATGTTTTAAATTTAAAATAATGTTATTTTAGATTTGTTTTATTGATTTTACAATGCCTTAGTGGACCCTCCAATACTTATAAACTATTTTATCATTTTAAAATGATATCCTTGAGAGTGTGACGCACCTCCACATAAGTAGGCATAATTTTTTTATTTTAGGAGATTAGAATTATAAAATATAATTTTACACTCCAATTTGGAAAAAACCATGGGCAAAAACTATGGTATGGTTTGTGATTTCGATTAGTTTAATGTGTAGTGTCCAAAACCTAAATAATAAAGAATCCACTCTCCTTTCCTATATAAACCCACTCAATATACCATTCTTATAAAATAAAAACCTTTGTAGATAGAACAAACTCTTACCTCCTCTATATAATCCTCCCAAGGTGCCCTAATCTCCCAAGAATCCTCTCTCAAACCTCTCCCAAGCCTTTGGGATCACACTTCCAAGTAAGGTATTTCTTCCTTTCTCATTTTTTTCAAAGTTTCTTTATGTTGTTGTGCCCTTTTATTTTCAATTAAAAATGTTTTTGTATGATTTAAAAACCTCCTATATACTTACCTACTTATTTTTTAATGATTATATACCCCTTTGTCTCTCATTAATTCCTCCCATGTACACCAGTTACCATCCAAAAATTTCCTAAGGGATTTCTCTCTCCTTATTTACATTCAAAATATTATTTTATATTATATATCTAAATTACATTACATGTGTTGGTATATTATGTTCCATGACCCCATTAATGTCTATTTCATTTATAAATTATTAAATACCCCTTTATCTCTCATAAACCCATTTTACGATTTCCATTTGACGTCGTTATGCTGCCAAAGTTACATAAAAATTTCCATACCAAAATCATCGTGTAAGTGAATACCATACCCAATTATCTATCAAGGGTATTCACATTTATGAAAATATTTATATTTAATGATACTCTCATGTATTTATTCCACATTCCTTCATCATGGAATAAATTATGATGTTGAATGACTCCATGTTATATGATCCATGTGGCACACGTATGCATGAAATGAAATGTTTATAAAGGGTGCGCCCTGATAGCTCTCCAATGCATTGGGTAAAGAATAGTATCATGATAATCCTTGTGATATGAGGTTTTACTCATGATAATTCAAGTGTAATTAAGGTTTACTCAAGAAAATTCAATTTCAATGAGGGTTTATTCATTCTCAATGTGCAATGAGCCTCGGCTCAATCTAATATTGTGTTAACTGTTGTTGACACATTTACATGTTATGATAATCATGCTATATCATGCCTTTATGTTCATGTTTCTCTTCATATCCATTGATATTAATATTACCTAATATTTTCGATATTCTTCATGTTATTCCTTTTTTACTCCTTTAGTAGTCTTTATAGCTTACTCTTTTCTTATGCATGTCCTCAGGTTATCCCATGCAATTATAAGTACGAAGGAATGTTGTGGTCATGTAAAAGAAGTTTTCAAGAAAGATATTGTGTTTTATGTACTAAGCTATTATGTAATGTTCCTAATTCCTCAAGAAAATAGACCACTCGATCATCTGGTTTGCCTTAAGTGAAATTTTATATAATAAATCATGTTTAAGTGTGTAATAAAGAGTTGGGTTGTTATAGTTGGTATCACAGGTTTAGTTATTTTTGGTATTTGGATTATAAAACCTTATTGAAATAATTTGGGATAATACTAAGTATAATAAAAACATCCCTAAATTTTGGTGAGTATAGATTAAGTGGTTTATCAAGAAAATAAATCATTATCTGGATACGAACAAGTAGAGGTGGCTTTGGCACAGATGTATCTTGGGGTAAAACCCAAAAACACCACATTGAGCTAGACTTGAATGGGAACCGGTGCATGAAAATGGGCCTTGTTGCACTCTGGTTTATGAAACACTCGATGAATATGCTTTGGTAAATTCATATGCATAGTATGAACCATTATTAATGGAATAAAAAAAATTCCCCTAAGAATGTACATTTGGAAGTAGATCATGGATAACATATATTAAAGCCTATAAACTCATAAGTTAATGAAATAAATGTAATTTATAAGTTTTTCCTTTTTTTATTTGGATTCCCCTTTATTTTTTACCCCTAAATTTTATTTTATTCCAGCTAATGGTTGGTAATAGGAGGAATTGGGCTAACAACCAATGCAAAGATCAATGTGATGATTGTTCTAATGAGATGCACAATCTAATGGGAGTGGTAATCACAAAATTTTTCACAATACTCTCTTAGTTAACTCAAGTTTTGAATAGAAACATGGGTCAAGTGGAATGTCCAACCCCCCCCCCCAATAAAGAACAAGACGCAATAGAGAGCTTCATAAGACAAAGGCCTCTTACTTTTAATGGATTATCTGATCCCTTAATCATCAAATAATGGATCAACTCCATTTATAATATCTTCTCCATCCTTCAATGTTCTGAATAAAAGAAGGATCTTTTGGATGCTTATCATATGGAGGGTGAAGATGATCAATGGTGTACATTGATCAAAAATAAGAAGCATGTGGAAGAGATTGAGGTGTTGGAATGGAAGGATTTCTGGAAAATGTTTTTGGATAAATATTTTCTGCACACCCTCTGACATAATATGGAAAGGGAATTACTTTACCTAAAGAAAAAAAGATTATGAATCCATCATAGAATATGAGGTAAACTTCACAAGGCTTCCATGATACACCTTTTTCTTTGTTGTTACCCCCAAATTCAAGGTTGACCGCTTCTTTGGTGGGCTAAAACCTAGCCTACGAAAATCCATAGAGATCTGTTACTTCGATAGTTATGAGGAAATTGTCTGATGTGCCCTAAAAGTAAAAAATGGGGATCGGAGAATCTTAGGGGTATCATGGGGATAATAAGTGAAAAGTGGACTTTAATTCTAGTAGTTCTATGGATAAATCCAAGGGTTCTATGAAATTCCAGCACCCCTCTTGCCAAAGGTGCAGAAAGAAGCACCCCAAAAATTCCCTGAAGGGGATGAGCAAATACTTTAGGTGTGGAAGAGAATGGAACTTGGACATTAATTTTAGACAATAAAAACTTGTTGTTGAGATAGAGTAGAGGAATTATCCATTCAACCCTCAATTCACTTTTCATTAATTCAACTGCAAAGAACCAGGGAACTTTGCAAACCAGTGCCTTGGGCCAAGGGTTTTTGTAGGCAACCAAAAACCTCCAAAGCAGCAAGGGTGAGCTTTTTCCATCACTATTACCGAAGAGAACCCCTGTAACTAAGTGGTGACAGGTATTCTAGTTATTCATTCAAAAATATCAAACATAATTTTTTATTCTAGTTCTACGCATTCTTCTATATCTCGAAAGTTTAGTAGAACAATCACAACACTACCAAAAATCATGGAAGTAGAGATGTCTGTGAGAACAGAAAATAGGGAAATCATTGCATCCCATGAATATAACTCCTCCCCTGTCACAATTTGTGGTTTTAACTTCCCAAACAACCTCTTCATACTCCCTTTGGATAAATTTGATGCAATTATTGGCATGGATTGTCTTTCCTGATATAGATCCAACATAAATTGCCGTGAGAGGGAAATCACCCTCTATATGGAAAATCGGCTCCCAATTCTATACAAGTTCAAGGAGGAGGATAAGTATTCATTAGAACCTTCATCTCAAGATTGGATATTATTTCCCTATGAGAACACATATCTTTTTTAGATGATTGATTCTGAGGAAGAAACCATCCTCTAAGACATGCCTATTGTTAGGGAATTCACTGAAGTGTCTCCCGAGGAATTTTCTGGTCTTCCTCCTAGAAGAGAAGTTGAATTATCGATTGATATTACACCTGAGGATTTTAAAAATATCAAATAATCCATATAGAATGTTTTTTGTGGAGATTGAGGAGCTAAATAAACAACTATAGAAGAATCTGGATAAAGGTTTTATACACCCAAGTGCTTCATCATGGGGTGCACCAGTCCTCTTCGTCAAGAAGAAAGATGGGTTAATGCTCCTTTGCATTGATTATCATGAGCTCAATAAAATCACGATAAAGAACAAGTATACTCTTCTCTAAATTTATGACTTGTTCGATCAGCTACATGGAGAACAATACTTATCTAAGGTGGATTTGAAGTTAGAATATTACCAAGGGTGAAGAAAGAGGATATCTCCAAGACTGATTTTTTTAAAAGGTACGGGCTCTATGAATTCATAGTAATGCCTTTAGGACTCAATAATGCTCCATAAATATTCATAGACTTTATGAATAGATTATTTAGATATTACCTCGACCAATTTATCATAGTCTTTATAGACTATATTCTAAAAATCTCCAAAAACAAGGAGGATCATGAGGAGAATCTAAGAACTATACTAGAGACCTTTAGAAAGGAGAAGCTCTATGAAAAGTACAGTAAGTGTGAGTTATGGTTAAAGGAAATCTCATTCTTGGGTCATATAATCACAAGAAATGGGATATATGTGGATCCCTCCAAGAAAACTGCAATTGAGGGATGTTCGAGGCCAACATTAGTGATGGATATCTACATCTTCTTGGGGTTAGATGGATATTATCGCCGATTTGTGAGAAATTTCCCATGATTTTCAAACCATCTTACCAAGATAACTTGGAAGGGAGTCAAGTTTTCTTGGTGTGATGAATGTGAAGAAATCTTCAATGGGTTGAAAAGGAGGATTATCACTATGCCTATTCTCACACTACCCACAAGTGGAGAAATTTTTTTGGTATTCAATGATGCTTCAAAGAAGGGCATGGGGCGTGTGTTGATGCAAAATGAAAAATCAATTTATTATGCTTCAAGGAAATTAAAATTTCATGATCTAAACTATCCAACACATGATTTGGAGTTGGATGCAGTAATTTTCACCTTAAAAATTTGGAAACATTACCTATTTGGGCAGAAGTGTGAAATATATATGGATCCCAAAAGCCTCAAGTATATATTCACACAGAAAGAGATGAATATGCTCTAATGAAGATGGTTATATCTGATCAAAGATTATGAATACTCAATCCATTACCACCATGGTAAAGTGAAAAATTTTGTGAATTCTCTAAGTAAAAAGGACCCAGTAATTCAATCATTGATGAGAATTGAAAAGGATCCAATCTTCTTAGATTTGATGAATATAGATATGGGAATCATAAAGAAGGGAACATCATTGATTCTTTCACAAATGATTTCTCAAACGTCTCTTTTGGAAAGGTTAAAGGATGCTCAAAATGATGATGTGGGAATTCAAAAGAAAGTGGAAAATATCAGAAAAGGGAAATCCTGGGAGTTCAATGTAAATGAAGAATGAATAGTGAGATTTGGGTCAAGACTATGTGTTCCATCAAATCCGGAGATAATGAAAAAACTTTTGGATGATGCGCATAGTTTGAATTTATTTATTCACCCAGGAAACAAAAATATGTATCGAGATCTATGAGAGAATTATTGGTGGGATAACATGAAGATGGAGATCACTGAGTATACATCAAAGTGTCTGGTATTTCAGTAAGTAAAGGCTGAGAGGAAGAAGTCTAAGGGGATGATGCAACCATTACCCATACCAACATGGAAATGGGAGAACATCACCGTATACTTTTTCACCAGACTTCCGAAGACATCTAAAGGAAACAATGATATCTGGGTTGTTAGGGATCATCTTACAAAGACTACACACTTCATTGCAATTCAATAGTATTTTTCATTGGATCAACTGGCATGGATATACATCATAGATTTGGTAAGGCTGTTTGTAGTTCCACTATCTATTGTATCCAATTAAGATCCAAGATTCACTTCTGTGTTCTAGAAGAGTCTTCAACATGCTCTGAATATTGAGCTGAACTTTAACACAGATTATCATCCTCAAACTAATGGCCAATCTGAGCATACTATCCAAACACTTGAGGATATGTTGAGAGAATGCTCAATGGACTTCAAATGAGGATGGGATTAATATCTTCCTCTGGTTGAGTTCTCTTAAAATAACAGTTTCCATGCAATCATCAAAATGGCACCTTATGAAGCCCATTATGGGAATAGGTTTAAAACACCAACATGTTGGGATGAAGTTGGGGAGAGAAAATTCTTTGTCCGAAAAATGGTCAAAGAAATGGTGGAGAAGTTTAAGACCATCCAGTAGCAAATTAAAGCTGCTCATAGTCAAAAAAATATCTATGATGATAATCATTGATGGGACCTAGATTTTGATGTTGGATACATGGTATTCTTCCACATATCACTGTGGAAGAGAGTTATGAGATTTGGGAAGAAGGTAAATATTATTCCAAGGTACATCGGCTCTTTTGAGATCCTTCGTCGCATTGGAACAGTGGCATATTGACTAGAACTCCCACCGAACCTATCTCAAGTACATTATGTATTCCATGTGTCACTCTGGAGGAAGTACATACCTTACCCATCACATGTACTCAATATAGAGGTGGTACCATTGGAGAATGAACTCTCCTATGAAGAGAATATGATGAATATCTTATATCATCGGGAAAAATTTCTACAAAATAAGGCAATGAACCTCGTCAAAGTGTTTTGGCGAAACCACAAGTTTGAAGAACCAACATGGGAATTGGATGAAGTGATGAAGCAAAATTACCCTCATCTATTTTAGTTTGGGAAAAGGAAATTTTGAGTATTAAATTTATTAAGGGGGGAAGATTGTAATGACCCAAACTTTATTATTGAAAATCCCTCTTAATATAATTAAATGTCTTCCTTTCTAAAATAGTTATATAAAACATGTGAACTTCCTTGGTTTTATGCTTTTGTATTTTAAAATACCATTAATAATTGTTACCACTACTAATATAGCTATTGAATAGTGATCACAAGATTAGTATAAATATAGGGCTTTAACAAATCCAATTTACTCGGAAAAAGGAAGTGATGGCCTCATCCATTATAATTTCTCCATACGAAGACCATTTATCGAAGCTCGAAAATGAGGTAGCATAACTAGGCTTCACTCCTGTCCAATCCCAATCTAAGCTTCAACATGTTAATCTTGAACAGAATCTCCTATGGGAGAAGTGGAAGTTAATAGAGATTACCACCTGAGCGATGTTATTCGAGCCACCCCAAGAGTTTTTCACCATCACACACCTTACCCTTAGGTATTATGTGGGTGTTATATGGGGTCATGTAACAAGACCATATCACTATGATTATGTTCATTATTTATGTATAAAATAAATAATATACATTCATTTTATTATTGTTACTTTGTAAATGGTTTTTAAAGCACAAATAGTACTTTTAGTTAATATTCAATTATAAAATTTATTTTGAGGAATTAATGGATTTTTGAATTAATTAATATTTTAATAAAATATTACTACTAAATTACTTTTTATTAAATATAAACGATCGTAAAATTTTTATGAATACAATTGTAATTTTTATTAAGGTTTGAAAGTTATTTTTGTCAAAACCCATGAATTTTTTATAAATGTTGGTTTTTATTTAAAAAGTAAAAATTAACATATTTAGAAAATTATTTAGATAAAATGAATATTAGTTTTGGATTCAGGATTTCTAAATTATCTAACTCTTAATTTTTCATAATTTTCTGAGACAGATAAATTTTTAGGTAAAAATTAAATACCATTTAAATATATAATGTGATTTATGACATTATAATCACAAAATATTGATGTAATAAAATAATATAAAATGTATATTCGTACAATATATATTTTAACATTAAAATAATTTCATTTTATATTTTTTTGATTAATTTTACAATGCCTTAGTGGATACTCCAAGACTTATAAACTATTTTAACATTTTAAAATGATTTCCTTGAGAGTGTGACTCACCAAGACATAATAAAACCTAATGTTTTATTATGTTATAACGTTGGAATTATAAAATATTATTTTACACTCTAGTTTTTAAAAATCTATGGGATCATTTTTGGTTTTGATTAGTTTAATGTGTAGTGTCCAAAACCTAAATAATAAATAATTCCCTCTCCTTTCCTATATAAACCCACTCAATCTCCCATTCCACTTCAATAAAAACCTTTGGATCATGAAAAAACTCTTCCCTCCTCTATATAATCCTCCCAAGTCTCCTCAATCTCCCAATAAGCCTCTCTCAATCCTCTCCCAATCCTTTGGTATCACACTTCAAAGTAAGGTATTTCTTCATTTCTCTTTTTTTTCAAGTTCTTTTATGTTGTTATGCCCTTTTATTTTCAATTAAAAATGTTGGGGTATGATTTAAAACCTCCCATATACTTCCCTCCTTATAATTTAATGATGGGATACTCCTTTCTCTCTCATTAATTCCTCCCATGCACCCTAGTTACTATGCCAAATTTTCGTAAGAGATTTCTCTCTCCTCATTTAAATTCAATAAATTATTTTATATTATGCATATAAATTCCATTAAATATATTGTTATATTATGTTCAATGACCCCATTTCTTTAAATTTCAATTATAAATGATGAGATACCACTTTATCTCCCATCAACGCATTTTACGATTTTTATTTGACGTTGTTATGCTGTCGAAGTTACACCAAATTTTCCATGCCAAAATCATTGTATAAGTGAATAACATACCTAATTATCTATCAAGGGTATTAACATTTATGAACATATATATATTTAATGATAATTTCATGTATTTATTTCACATTCCTTCATCTTGAAATAAATTATGATGTTGAATGACTCCATGTTATATGATCCATGTGGCACACTTATGCATGAAATGAAATGTTCATAAAGGGTGTGCCCTAATAGATCTCCAATGCATTGGGTAAAGAATAGTATCATGATAAGCCTTGTGCAATAAGGTTTAACTCATGATAATTCAAGTATAATTAGGTTTTACTCAAGCTAATTCAATTTCAATGAGGGATTACTCATGCTCAATGTGCAATGATCCTCGGCTCATTCTAATATCATGTTAAATGTTGTTGCCACATTTCCATGTTATGATAATCATGATATATAATGCCTTTATGTTAATGTTTCTCTTGATATCCATTGATATTATTATTGCCTAACATTTTCTATATTCTTCATGTTATTTCTTTTTTTACTCCCTTACTATTCTTTATATCTCACTCTTTTCTTATGCATGTCCTCGGGTTATCCCATACAATTCTAAGTACGAAAGAATGTTGTGGTCATTTAAAATAAGTTTTCAATAAAGATATTGTGTTTTATGTTCTAAGCTATTATGTTATGTTCCTAATTTCTCATGAAACTAGACCAATTGATCCTTAGAGTAGTCTTAATTGAAATTTTATGTAATAAATCATGTTTAATTGTGTAATAAAGAGTTGGGTTGTTATAGTTGGTATCATAGGATAGGTTTAGTTATTTTTGGGATTTAGATTAGAAAAAATTATTGAAATAATTATGGATAATACTAAGTATAATAAAAACATCCCTAAATTTTTGTGAGTATATATTAAGTGGTTTATCAAGAAAATATATCCCTATCTAGATACGAACAAGTAGAGGCGGCTTTGGCATAGATGTATCTTGGGGTAAAAGATGAAAACACCGCTTTGAACTAGACTTGAATGGGAACTGGTGCATGACAATAGTCCTTGATGTACCCTTGGTTATGACACTCCTAGTGGATATTCTTTGGTAAATTCATAAGCATAGTATAAACCATTATTAAGGGAATAAAACTAATTCCCCTAAGAATATATGTTTGGAAGTAGATCATGGATAACATATATTGAATCCTATAAATTAATAAGTTAATGAAATAAATGTAATTTATAAGTTTTCCCTTTTTTTATTTGGATTCCCCTTTATGTTTTACCCCTAAATTTCATTTTATTCCAGCTAATGGTCGGTAATAGGAGGACTTAAGATAAGAACCAATGCAAAGATCAATGTGGTGATTGTTCTAATGACATGCCCAATCTAATGGGAGTGGGAATCACAAACTTTTTCATAATACTCTCTCATTTAACTCAATTATTGAATATAAACATGGGTCAAGTGGAACATCCAACCCCCCCCCAAAATAACAAGCCGAAATATAGAGCTTCATAAGACCAAGGCCTCTTACTTTTAATGGATCAGTTGATCCCTCAATCGTTAAACAATGGATCAACTCTATTTAGAATATCTTCTCTATCATTTAATGTTATGAACAAAAGAATGATCTTATGGTTACTTATCATATAGAGAGTTAAGATGATCAATGGTGTACATTGATCAAAAATAAAAAGCATGTGGAAGAGATTGAGGTGTTGGAATGGAAGGATTTCTGGAAAATGTTTTTTGATAAATATTTTCCACACACCCTTTGACATAAGATGGAAAGGAAATTACTTTACCTAAATAAAAAAAGATAATGAATCCATCAGAGAATACAAGTTAAACTTCACAAGTCTTGCACGATACACCTATGTCTTTTTTGTTACCCCCAAATGCAAGGTTGGCCGCTTCTTTGGTGGGCTAAAACCTAGCCTATGGAAATCCCTAGAGATCCGTGACTTCGATAAATATGAGGAAATTGTCCGATGTTCCCTCAAAGTCAAAATGAATATTGTAGAATCTTAGGGGATCATGGGGATAAGAAGTAGAAATTGGAATTTAATTCTAGCGGTTCGATGGATAAATCCAAGGGTGCTAAGAAATTCCATCGCCCCACTTTCCAAAGGTGTAGAAAGAAGCACACCAGAAATTGCCTAAAGGAGACGAGAAAATGCTTTAGGTGTGGAAGAGAAAGGAACTTATACATTAACTGTCGACAATAAAAACATGTTGTTGAGACAGAGGATATTAATTATCCATTTGACCCTCAATGCATTTTTCATTAATTCAAATAAAAATAACTAGGGAACTTTTTAAACCAGTGCCCCGGGCCAAGGGTTTTTGGAGGCAACCAAAAATCTTCAAGGCAGCAAGGGTGAGATTTTTCCATCACTACTGATGAAGAGAACTCCTACAACTAAGTGTTGATAGGTACTCTAGTTATTTATTCAAGAATATCAAACATACTTTTTGATTCTATTTCAATGCATTCTTTTATATCTAGAAAGTTTAGTAGAACAATCCCAACACCACCAAAAATCATGGAAGTAGAGATGTTGGTGAGAATGGAAAATGGGGAAATCATTGCATCCCATGAATATAACTCCTCCCCTGTCATAATTTTTGGTTTTAACATCCTGAATAACCTCTTCATACTCCTAGTGTAATTTGATTCAATTCTTGGCATGGATTGGCTTTCCCGGTATAGAGCCAACATAAATTGTAATGAGATGGAAATCACCCTTTATATAGATAATCGGCTCCCAATTCTGTGCAAGTTCAAGGAGGAAGATGAATATTCTTTTGCACCATCATCTCAAGCATGGATATTATTTCCCTATGAGCACACATATCTTTCTTAGATAATTTATTTTGAGGAAGCAACCATCCTTGAATACATGCCTATTGTGAGGGAATTTGCTGAAGTGTTTCCTGAGGAATTGTCTAGTCTTCCTCCTATAATAGATGTTGAATTATCGATTGATCTTACACCTAGGGATTTTTCAATATCGAAGAATCCATATAAAATGGTTTTTGTAGAGATTGAGGAACTAAAGAAACAACTATAGGAGAATCTTGATAAAGGTTTTATACACCCAAGTGCTTCATCATGGGGTGCACCAGTCCTCTTCGTCAATAAGAAAGATGGGTCAATGTGCCCTTACATTGATTATCATGAGCTCAAAAAAATCACGATAAAGAACAAGTATCCTATTATCTGAATTTATGACTTGTTCGATCATCTACATGGAGAATAATACTTCTCTAAGGTGGATTTGTGGTCATGATATTACCAAGTAAGGGTGAAGAAGGATGATATCTCCAAGAATCCTTTTTTTACAAGGTATGAGTACTGTGAATTCATATTAATACCTTTAGGACTCAATAATACTCTAGAAATCTTCATGGACTTGATGAATAGATTATTTAGATATTACCTTTACAAATATGTTGTAGTATTTATAGACTATATTCTAATATACTTCAAAATCAAGGAGGATCATGAAGAGAATCTAAGAACTATACTATAGATCTTGTGAAACGAGAAGCACTGTGAAAAGTATAGTAAGTGTGATTTGTGGTTAAAGTAAGTCTCATTCTTGGGTCATATCATCACAATAAATGGGATATCTATATATCCCTCCAAGAAAGCTGCAATTGAGGGATGGTTGAGGCCAACATCAGTGACAGATATCCGTAGCTTCTTGGGGTTAGCTAGATATTATTGCCGATTTGTGAGAAAATTCCCATGATTTTCAAACCCTCTTACCAAGATAACTTAGAATGGATTCATGTTTTATTGTAGTGATGAATGCAAAGATAGCTTCAATTAGTTGAAAAGGAGGATTATCACTACGCCTATTCTCACACTACCCACAAGTGGATATCTTTTGTGGTATTCCGTGAAGCTTCAAAGAAGGGCATGGGATGTGTGTTAATGCCAAATGACAAAGTCATTTCTTATGCTTCAAGGAAATTGAAATTTCATGAGAAAAACTATCCAACACATGATATGGATTTAGCTGCAGTAATTTTCACCTTAAAAATTTGGCAAAATTACCTCTTTGGGTAGAAGTGTAAAATATATATGGATCACATAAGCCTCAAGTATATATTCACATATAAATATATGAATATGCTCCAACGAAGATGGTTTGAGCTGATCAAAGACTATGAATGCTCAATCCATTACCACCCTGGGAAAGCGAACAAGGTGTTGGATGCTCTAAGTAGAAAGGACCAAGAAATTATATCATTTATGAGAATTTAAAAGGATCCAATCTTCTTAAATTTTCTTAATATGGATATAGGAATCATAAAGAAGGGAACATCATCAATCCTTTCACAAATGATTTCTCAAACGTCTCTTTTGGAAAGGTTAAAGGATGCTCAAAAAGTATGATGTGGGAATTCAAAAGAAAGTGGAAACTATCAAAAAAGGGAAATACTTGGAGTTCCATGTTAATGAAGAAGGAATTGTGAGATTTGTTTCAAGACTATGTGTTCTATAAAATCTGGAGTTAATGAAAAAACTTTTGGATGATGCACATTGTTTGAATTTCTCTATTCACCCAGGAAACAAAAAGATGTATCAAGATCTATGAGATAATTATTGGTGGGATAACATGAAGATAGAGATCATTGAGTATACATCAAAGTTACTGGTATGTCAGTAAGTGAAGTATGAGAGGAAGAAGTATAAGGGTATGATGCAACCATTACCCATACCAACATGGAAATGGGAGAACATCACCATAGACTTTTTCACCAGACTTCGAAAGAAATATAAAGGAAACAATGTTATCTTGGTTGTTGGGGATCATCTTACAAAGACTACACACTTCATTGAGATTTGATAGGATTTCTCATTGGATCAACTGGCACGGATATACATCATAGAAGTGTTAAGGATGTATGGAGTTCCACTATCTATTGTATCTGATCGAGATCCAAGATTCACTTATATGTTCTGGAAGAGTCTCCAATGTGCTCTGAATACTAAGATAAAATTTAGTAAAGATTATCATCTTCAAACTAATGTCCAATCTGAGCAAACTATCCAAACACTTGAGGACATGTTGAGAGAATGCTTAATGGACTTCAAATAAGGATGGTATTAAAATATTCCTCTAGTTGAGTTCTCTTAAAATAGTAGTTTCCATGCAAGAATCCGAATGGATTCTTATGAATCCCTTTATGGGAAGTGGTTTAAAACACCAAAATGTTGTGATGAAGTTGGGTATTGAAAACTCTTAGGTCTAGAAATGGTTAAAGAAATGGTGGAGAAGTTTATGACCATCTAGTAGCACATTAAAGCTGCTCAGAGTCAACAAAATAGCTATGATGATAATCATCGATGGGACCTAGATTTTGATGTTGGATACATGGTATTTCTCTACATATCATTATGGAAGAGATTTATGAGATTTGGGAAGAAGGTAAATATTAGTCCATGGTACATCGGCCCTTTTAAGATCCTTCATCACATTGGAGCAATGGCATATCGACTAGCACTTCCACCAAACCTGTCTCAAGTACATGATGTATTCCATGTATCACTCTTAAGGAAGTACATACCTGACCCATCACATATACTCATTCTAGAGGTGGTACCATTGGATAATTAATTCTCTTATGTAGAGAATATTATGAAGATCTTAGATCGTAGGGAAAAAGTTCTACGAAATAAGGCAATGACCCTCGTCAAGGTGTTGAGGAAAAACCACAAGTTTGAAGAACCAACGTGGGAATCAGAGGAAGTGATGAAGAAAAGTTACCCTCATCTATTTTAGTTTGGTAAAAGAAAATTTTGAGGGTGAAATTTATTAAGGGGGAAGATTTTAACAACCCACACTTTTATTAATGAAAATTCCTCTTGATATAATTAAATGTCTTACTTTGTAAAATGGTTATATAAAACATAGGCACTTACTTGGTTTTTTGTTTTTGTATTTTAAAATACCATTAATAATTTTTATAACTACTAATATATCTATTGAATAGTGATCACAAGATTAGTATAAATATAGGGCTTTAACAAATCCAATTTACTCAGACAAAGGAAGCGATGTCCTCATCCATTATAATTGCTCCACATGAAGCCCATTTGTCGAAGCTATAAAAAGAGGTAGCGTCACTGGGCTTCGCTCTTAGCCAATCCCAATCTGAGCTTCAACATGTTAATCTTGAACAGATTTCCTACAGGAGAAGTGGAAGTTAATAGAGATTACCACCTGAGCGATGCTATTGGAGCCACCCCAAGAGTTTGTCCCCATCACACACCTTACCCTTCGATATTATGTGGGTTTTATAAGGTTTTATGTAACAAGACCATATAACACTTATTATGTGCATTATTTATGTATAAAATAAATAATATACATTCATTTTATTATTATTACTTTGTAAATGGTTTTTAAAGCACAAATTGTATTTTTAGTTAATAATCAATTAAAAAATCTATTTTGATGAATTAATGGATTTTTGAATTAAGTAATATTTTAATAAAATATTACTACTAAATTACTTTTTATTAAATATAAATGATAGTAAAAATTTTATGAATACAATTTTAATTTTTATTAAGGTTTGAAAGTTGTTTTTGTCAAAACCCATGAATTTTCGATAAATGTTGTTTTTTATTTTAGAAGTAAAAATTCGCATATTTAAAAAATTATTTAGATAAAATTAATATTATTTTTGTATTAAGGATGTTGAAATTTTCTAATGATTAATTTTTCATAATTTTCTGAGACAGACGAATTTTTAGGTAAAAATTAAATATTATTTAAATATATAATGTGATTTATGACATCATAATGACCCAACAGTGATGTAATAAAATACTATAAAATTTATATTCATTCAATATATGTTTTAAATTAAAAATAATGTCATTGTATCTTTGTTTGATTAATTTTACAATGCCTTAGTGGACCCTCTAAGACTTATAAACTATTTTAACATTTTAAAATGATTTCCTTGAGAGTGTGACTCACCTCAACATAATAAAACGTAATTTTTTATTATGTTCGGACATTGGAATTATAAAATATTTTATTCCACTCCAATTTGGAAAAAACCATGGGATGATTTTTGGTTTTTATTAGTTTAATGTGTAGTGTCCAAAACCTAAATAATAAAGAATTCTCTCTCCTTTCCTATATAAACCCAATCAATCTTCCATTCCTCTTCAATAAAAAACTTTTGAGTATGACCAAACTCTTTCCTCCTCTCTATAATCCTCCCAAGTCTCCTCAATATCCCAATAAGCCTCTCTCAAGCCTCTCCCAAGCCTTTGGTATCACACTTCCAAGTAAGGTATTTCTTCATTTCTATTTTTTTTCAAGTTCATTTATATTGTTATTCCCTTTTATTTTTAATTAAAAATGTTGTGGTATGATTTCAAACATCCCCTATACTTCCCTACTTTTTCTTTAATGATGAGATACCCCTTTCTCTCTCATTAATTCCTCCCATGTACACTCGTTACCATGCCAAATATCCGTTAGAGATTTCTCTCCTCATTTAAATTCAAGAAATTATTTTATATTATGCTTATAAATTCCATTAAATATATTGGGATATTATGTTCCATGACCTAATTTCTTTACATTTCATGTATAAATGATGAGATACCCCTTTCTCTCTCATCAACCCATTTTACGATTTCTATTTGACATTGTTATATTGCTGAAGTTACACCAAAATTTCAATGCCAAAATCATCATGTAAGTGAATACCATA
Organism: Viscum album; assembly: GCA_963277665.1. NCBI lineage: Eukaryota > Viridiplantae > Streptophyta > Magnoliopsida > Santalales > Viscaceae > Viscum > Viscum album. The sequence continues at coordinate 1,566,116,587 of OY728156.1, forward strand.
CCCATTTATCTATCAAGGGTATTCACCTTTATGCACATATACATATTTAATGATAATTTCATTTATTTATTCTATATTCCTTCATCATCGAATAAATTATGATGTTGAATTACTCCATGTTATATGATCCATGTGGCACACTTATGCATGAAATAAAATGTTTATAAAGGGTGTGCCCTGATAGAGCTCTAATGCATTGGGTAAAGAATAGTATCATGATATTCCATGTAAAATGAGATTTTAATCATTATAATTCAATTGAAATTAGGGTTTACTCATTCTATTCAATTTCAATGAGGGTAAAATCATGTTCCATGTGAAATGAGCCTCGGCTCATGCTAATATCATGTTAAATGTTGTTTCCACATTTCCATGTTAAGATAATAATTTTATATCATGCCTTTATATTAATGTTTTTATTGTGATTCATTTATATGCCTATTGACTAACTTGTACTATATTATTCATGTTATGCCTTGTTTACTCCCTTACTCAGCTTTATATCTCACCCTTTTCTTATGCATGTCCTCAGGTTATCTCATGCAATGTTAAGTATGAAGGAATGTTGTGGTCGTGTAAAAAAAGTTTTCAATAAATATGTTGTGTTTTATGTTCTAAATTTTTATGTAATGCTCTTAATTTCCCAAGACACTAGACCTATCTATCCTAAAATTTTTCTTAAGTGCAATTTTATGTAATAAATCATGTTTAAGTGTGTAATAAAGAGCAGGGTTGTTATATTGGGGGATGAGGGTTTATGATTTTTTGGTGATGAGGGTTTTGGGTTTTTTGGGACTGAGGGTTTATGGTTTTTTGGGGATGAGGGTTTAGGGTTTTTTGGGTTTGAGGGTTTAGAGTTTTTGGGGATGAGTGTTTATAGAATTTTGGATCTGAGGGTTTGGGATTTTTTTGCAATGAGGGTTTAGGGTTTTTTGGGATTGAGGGTTTAGGGTTTTTTGGGATGATGTTTTATGGATTTTTGGTGATGAGGGACTAAGGTATTTGGTGGTGTGGGTTTAGGTATTTTTTTGGTAGAGGGTTTTGGGTTTTGGGGTGATGAGGGTTTAGGTTTTTATGGGGCTCAGGGTTTAGGGTTTTTGGGGGATGAAGGTTTAGTGATTTTTTAGGCTAAGGGTTTAGTTTTTATATGAATAAGGGTTTAAGGTTATGGGGGGATTAGGGTTTTGGGGGGGGGGTTATGGTTTTGGGTTTTTTGGGCTAATGGATGCGGTATTTTTGGGGATGAGGGTTTACGGTTCTTTGGGGGCAAGGTTTTGAGCATTTAGGGTTTTTTGGGGATGATGGTTCCTATTTATGGGGGTCACTACTACAAATATGGCCTTTATTAGTGCTAGAAAAGTTCATTAACAGCGCTAAAAAAGTGATGTTAACCGAGGTGAAGATAAATGGGGGTCCCTTCTATTGGTGCTCAGAAAAGAACTGATAAAATCCCCTTTTATCAGCGCTAAAAAAACACTGAAAAAAGACCCCTTTTATCAGCACTAAAACAAAAGCCCTGATAAAAGGGGTCCCTTATCTGTGTTTTTTTAGCGCTGATAAAGGACACCTTTTATGAGTGCTTTTAAAAATCGCTGATAAAAGTTAAAAAAATTAAAAAAATAAAAATAAAATAAAATATATATATTATTCGGGGGGAGCTTTTAACAGCGCTTGACCCCTCCCCCCCCCCCCCCCTTATCAGTGCTAGGAAAACCCCCTCCCACTCTCTTGCGCATTTCCCTTACCCGCGCATCGCCCAACATTCCCGCGTTCTTCCACCCAAACTCGAACACACGACCTCCCCCCTAGCGGGCATGCACCTTTACCACTAAGCCATTTCATTTTTTTCTCTATTTAATGATATATATATTTATATATAGTATATTTATTTGTATATTAATATAGATTCATATTAATATAAATAAATTTAGTTATATTAATATATATATATATATTCATTTATTAATATATATGTATATTTATTTATATATATAGTTATATTTATTCATATATTAATATAGATTCATATTAATATAAATAAATTTAGTTATATTAATACGTATATATTTATTCATATATTAGTATATATATATTTATTCGTATATTAATTTATATTTATACTTATTTATATATATTTTTTTAGTTATAATTTTTTACCCACACATTTATTTGTATATTAATATATATTTATAAGATTAGTTTTAAATACATTTATAAAATATGTTTTTTTATATGTGTTTATAAATAAATAATTAAATACATACATACATATATACGACACACACACACACACAGATACACACACACACTAATATATATATATATATATGAATAAATATGTGTGTGTGTGTGTGTATTTAAAAATTCATATAATGTTAAAATGACCATACTTCTAATTCAAGAAGTCTGTTTCAACTCTACAACCAGTCAAATCGAAGAAAATTAAACAATCTTCGATATGATATGTGTTATAGGCCTAGAGGACATCCTGATCAAAAGTTATACCTGTTTGAATGTTAAACAATCGGGGTATCCTGAATAAAAACTCGGTTTTTAAGGCCTTATGGGCCCTTTTGGACCTCTAAAAATGTGACCCAAGGTTTCCTTCAGTCACTATCATGTATATCTTGTCGCAAGCTTCAATTTGATATGCTATAGAGCTCAAACGGACACCCGGATCAAAAGTTATGGACATTTGAAGTTTGAGTTACATTTTCAACTTATTTTAGAACTTTTATTCATTTTTCTGATTTTTGTGTCTTCAGATTGTTATTAAATGATTATTAATCGATTATAGAAAGAAAATTTTTAATTAATAAAATTTTTTAAAATATTTTAAAGCCATTTTCACTAAATTTCTTATATATTAAATGTAATAGTCTATTTATACTTATCTAAAACATATTTAAAAAATATGTATTATATTTATATCAATATAAATATACTTATATAACAATATATTAATTTTCATGATTTTTTTAAAATATAAATTTTATCTGTGCTAGGAAAAAGCGCCGATAAAGCCCCCCTTTATCAGCGCTACTAAAAAAATGCTAATAAAGGCTGGGAATTTATCAGCGCTAAAAAAAGCGCTGATAAAGGGTCACTTTTAACAGTGCTTTTTTAGAATTATTAAAAGTTCCCCTTTATCAGTGCTGATATCCCCCCCCTATCAGTGCTTTTTTTAGCACTGTTAAAGGGGTAGCGCTTCCCTTTCCTGTTTTTGTTGTATTGGGTATAGGGTTTATGGTTTATGGTGATGAGGGTTTTTTGTTTTTTTTTTATGTAGATTTTAGGTTTTTTAGGTCTGAGGGTTTAGGTTTTTGTGGTGATTAGGGTTTGTTGTTTTTTTAGGATAAGGGTTTATTGTTTTTTGGGGTTGATGGTTTAGTGTTTTTTCTAGCTGATGATATCAGGGTTTTTTGGGTATAGGGTTTAGTGTATGTTGGAGATATGGGTTCAGGGTTTTTTATTTCTTAGGGTTTACTGTTTTTAGGGGATGAGGGTTTTGGGTTTTGGGGGGTTGAGGTTTTAGTGTTTTTTGGGGATGAGGTTTTAGATTTTTGGGGGGATTAGGGTTTATATTTTTTTTGATGAGGTTTTAGTGTTTCTTGGGGCTGATGGTTTAGGGTTTTGGTTGGATGAGTGTTTTTTTGGGATGAGGGTTTAGATTGTTTAGGAAAGAAGATTAAGCATTTTTTAGGGCTGATGGTTTAGAGTTTTTGGCGGCAAAGGGTTTAGAGTTTTTAAGTCTGAGGGTTTAGGGTTTTTTGGGGATGAGCATTTAAGGTTTTTTAGGGTTTTGGGTTAAGGTTTTTTCAGTGATGAAGGTTTAGGGATTTTTTTGGGATAAGTTTTTAGTTTTTTTTGGTGATTTAGGTTTAGGTTTTTTTCGGGCTGAGGGTTTAGGGTTTTTTGGGATGAGGGTTAATGGATTTTTGGGGATAAGATTTTAGGGTTTTGGGGGATGGGGGTATCTGTTTTTCTAGGGCCTAGGTTTTAGGGCTTTTTTGGATCTAAGGGTTGATGGTTTTTTGGGTTGACAATTGAGGGTTTTTAGGGATGAGGTTTTATGGTTTTTGGGGTGGAAGGTTTATGGTGTTTTGGATATGAGGGTTTTGGGGTTTTGGGGTAGATGGTTTACAGGTTTGGGTGGATGAGGGTTTTGGGGTTTTGGGGGATGAGTGTTTATAAGATTTTGCGTCTGTGGGTTTAGAATTTTTTGGGGTTGGGGGATTTGGGGTTTGGGGTTTGTGGGTTTTTGGGGTAAATGGTTTAGGTTTTTTTGGGGGTGATGGTATAGGATTTTTTATAGATGAGGGTTTAAGGGTTTTTTAGGGATGAGTTTTTAGTTTTTTTAGGCTGAGGTTTTAGAGTTTTTTGGGGGGGATAAAGTTTTATGGGTTTTTGAGGTTCAGGGTTAAGGGATTTTTGGGGATGAGGGTTTGGGGGTTTGGGGGGATTAGGGTTTAGTTATTTTTGAGTTGAGTTTTTAGGGTTTTTTGTGGAGGAGGGTTTAGGGTTTTTTGGGGATGAGGGTTTTGGGTTTTTGAGGATGAGAGTTTATGGGTTTTAGGGATAAGCGTTTATGGTTTTTTTGGGATTAGGGTTTAGGGTTTTCGAGGTAAGAGGGTTTGGGTTTTTTTTGGGTTTAGGGTTTAAAGTTTTTTCGGGATGATTATTTAGGTTTTTCGGGGTGAGGGTTTTTGGTTTTCTGGGTCATAGAATTTAGGGTTTTCTAGGACTATGGGTTTATGGTTTTGGGGTATAAGGGTTTTTGGTTTTTTTGGATGAGGACTATAGTTTATTTGGCATGAGTACTAGAGATTTTGGGGCTGAGGTTTTAGGGATTTTTGGGACTTAGGTGTCAGGGTTTTTCTTGAATGAAGATTTAGGGTTTTATGGTGATTAGGGTTTAGGGTTTTTTAGGTATAATGGTTTTGGGTTTTGTGGGGAAGAAGGTTTAGTTTTTTTTTGTGCTAAGCATTTAGGATTTTTTTGGTAGAGTGTTTATGGTTTTTTGTTGATGAGGGATTAGGGTTTTTTGGGGCTGAGGGTTTTTGGTTTTTGGTGGTTGAGTGTTTTTTGTTTTTTTTTGGTAGAGGGTGAGTTTTTGGGGTCCATGTCTTTATTTTTATTTTGATTTTAGGTTTTAGCGGTTTTTTTGGATGATGGTTTAATTTTTTATGGGGTTTATTATTTAGTGTTTTTTGGTGATGAGAGTTTATAGTTTTTAGGGCTTAGGGTTTTTGGTTTTCTAGGGCTGAAGGTTAAGGGTTTTTTTTTTGCTAAGGGTTTAGAGTTTTTTGGGAATGAGGGTTTAGGATTTTTTGGGGCTTAGGTTTTAGGGTTTTGGGGGGTTTAGGGTTTAGGGTTTTTTTGGGCAGGTGATTTATGGTTTTTTGGGGATAATGGTTTAGGAGTTTTGGGGGATGAGAGTTCAGGGGTTTTGGGAATGAAGTTCTTGTTTTTTGGGGCATAAGGGTTCACAAATTTTTTTGAGGTGAGGGTTTAGGGTATTTAGAGATGAAGATTTAGTGTTTCGTGGGGATTATTTTTTAGGGGTTTTTGGGATGAGGGTTTTGATTTTTGGTGGGATAAGGGTGTTGGGTTTTTTGGGGTTTAGGTTTTAGGGTTTTCTAGGACTGAGGTTTTAGGGTATTTTGGGGTTGTGGTAATAGGGTTTTATGAGGCTAAGGGTTTAGAGTTTTTTGGGCTGAGGATTGAGGGTTTTCTGGGGTGAGGGTTTAGGGTTCTTTAAGGCTGAGGGTTTGGGATTTTTTGGGGCCGAGTGTTTAGGTTTTTTGGGGAAGAGGGTTAAGGGTTTTTTAGGGTCAAGGGTTTATGTTTTTTTGGGACTAAGGGTTTATTATTTTTTAGGGATGAGGGTTTAGGTTTTTTTGAGGCTGGGTCCTTGTGGTTTTTTGGGGCTTAGGGTTTAGTGTTTTTTGGGGATGAGGGTTTAGGGTTTTGAGGCAGAGGGTTTAGGGGTTTTTTGGGAGAGGGGTTTAATGGTTGTTGGGGTTGAGGGATTATGTTTTTTAGGGATAAGGTTTTATAATTTTTTCAAGCATAGGGTTTAGTGTTTTGTTTTACTGAGGGTTTAGGGTTTTTTGGGGTTTAGGGTTTAGGGTTTTTTGGGTTGAGTGATTAAGTTTTTTTTTTGTATGAGGGTTTAGGATTTTTTGGGGATGAGGTTTTAGGGTTTTGGGGGCTGAGGGTTTAGGGTTTTTTCGGGGATGTTGGTTTAGTGTTTCGGGGGGATGAGGGTTTAGGTGTTTTTTGAAGGTTAGGGTTTAGGGTTTTTTAGGGATTAGGGTTTAGGATTTTTTTTTTGGCATTAAGGGTTTAGAGTATTTTGGGGATGATGTTTTATGTTTTTTGGGGGATAAGAGTTTGGGGGTTTTGGGGGCTGTGGAATTAGGATTTTTGGGGAGTAAGGGGTTTAGGGTTTTTTGGGGCTAAGGATTTACAGTTTTTTTGGGATAGGGGTTTAGGGTTTTTTGGGGATGAATGTTTAGGATTTTTTATGATAAGGGTTTAGTTTTTATATGGATAAGGGATTGGGTATTTTTGGGGCTGAATGATTATGGATTTTAGGGATGAGAATTTCATATTTTTGAGACTGAGGGTTCAGGGTTTTCTGAGGATAAGGGTTTATGGATTTTTGTGGCCGATGTATAAGGGTCTCTTTTGAGGGGTGGGTTGAGGGTTTAGTGATTTTTAGGATGGATTATTTTGGGGGTTTTTTTACGATGAGGGTATCATGTTTCTTGGGACTGTGGGTTTTGGGGGGGAAGAGGGTTCAGGGTTGTTTATTACTAGGGGTTTTTAATTTTTTGGGATTGAGTGTTTAGGGTTTATTGGTTATGTGTTTTTATGATTTACTAGGGCTGTGGGTTTAGGGTTTTTTGGGGCTGAAGGTTTAGGGTTTCTTATGTATGAGTTTTTAGGGTTTGGGGGGGATAAGGTTTTAGGGTGATTTGGAGATTAGGGTATAGGGTTTTTTGGGGATGAGGGTCTAGAATTTTTCATGGATAAGGGTTTAGGATTTTTGGGGATGTGGGTTTTGGGTTTTTACTTTTGGATTTTTGGGTTTAGTGTTTTTTGGGATGAGGTTTTATAGTTTCTTGGGGATGATGGTGTAGGTTTTTTTAGGGATGGGGTTTTGAGGGGTTTGGGGTGATGTGGGTTTAAGGTTTTGGGGGGATGAGGGTTTCGGTTTTTTGGGGGTTGAGGTTTTAGGGTTTTTTGGGGATTAGGGTTTAGATTTTTTTTAGTTTAGGGTTTAGGATTTTTGGGGGGGATGAGTGTTTAGGGTTTTTTAGGGCTGAGGTTCTATAGTTTTTGGGGCATAGTGTTTTGGGTTTTTTCAGATTGAGGGTTTATGGTTTTTTGGGTATGAGGATTTAAGGTTTTTTGGGACTCGGGGTATAGAATTTTTTGGAGATGAGGGTTTAGGGTTTTTTGGGGATGAGGGTTTTTGGTTTTTTGAGGCTAAGGGTTAAGGGTTTTTTGGGGATGTGGGTTTACAATTTGTTTGTGATAAGGTTTCATGGTTTTTGAGTGATGGGGTTTTAGGGTTTTTTGGGACTGAGGGTTTTTTATTTTTTTGTGACGATGGTTTAGGTTTTTTTTTGAGAAAAAAGGGTTTAGAGTTTTTTTGGGATGAGGGTTTTGGGTTTTTTTGGGACTAAAGTTTTAGGGATTTTTTGGGCTCTAATTTAAGGGTTTTTTTGGTACTGATGTTTTAGGTTTTTTCAGGCTGGGGTTTTTGGGGTTTTTGGGGATGACAGTTTAAGGTTTTCTTGGGTATAATATTTTAGGGTATTTGGGGGGTGAGGTTTTATGGTTTTTTGTTGACTAGGGTTTATTGTTTTGGGGGGATAAGGATTTAGTGTTTTTTTAGGGTTGAGGTTTTATGGTTTTTATGGGGTGGAGGCTTTAGGGTTTTACAATATAGGGTTTTGGGTGTTTTAGGGATGAGGTTTTAGGGGGTTTTGGTGAGGAGGGTTTATGGGTTTTTCAGGATGAGGGTTTAGTGGTGTTTGGTTATGAGGGTTTTTAGGTTTTTAGGGCTTAGGGTCTAGTGTATTTTGGGGTTGATGATTTAGGTTTTTTTCGGATAAGGTTTTAGGGTTTTGGGGGATGAGGGTTTAGTGTTTTTTGGGGTTGATGGTTTATGGTTTTTTAGGGATGAGGGTTTTGGGATTTTTTAGGGATGAGTTTTTATATTTTTTTAGGATGAGAATTTAGGGGTTTTTGGTGATGAGGGTTTAAGGGTTTTGAGGATGAGGGTTTTGGGGTTTTGGGGCTAAGTGTTTAGGGGTTTGGAGATAAGGTTTAGGATTCTTTGGGAGGGAGGTTTAGTATTTTTTGGGGATGATGATTTAGGTGTTTTTTTTTTTTGCTAAGGGTTTAGGGTGTTTAGGTCTAAGGGTTTACGGGCTTTAGGGATGAGGGTTTATTATTATTTTTTTCTGAGGGTTTAGGGTTTTTTAGGGCTGTGGGTTTAGATTTTTTGGGGGCTTTGGGTTAATATTTTTCAGGGATGAGGGTTTTGGGGTTTATGGGATTTGGGTTTTGGGTTTTTGGGAGCTGATCATTTATGGTTTTTTGTGACTGATGGTTTAGAGTTTTTGAGAATGCGGTTTTATGGTTTTTCGGAGTCAAGGTTTATGGATTTTTGGGGGTGGTGATTGGGAGATTTTGGGGATGAGTGTTTAGGTATTTTTGGGACTAAGGGTTTAGGGTTTTTTGGCGCTGAGGCTTTTGGGTTTTGGGGCCGAGGGTTTAGGGGTTTTTTGGATGATGGTTTAGGGTTTTTTGGGCTGATGATTTAGTTTTTTTTTTAGCTGATGGTTTAGGTTTTTGGGGGGCTGTTGAATTAGGGTTTTTTCGGTATAAGGATTTAGGGTTTGGGGGGTTTAGTGTTTAGGGTTTTTTGGGGATGAGAGTTTATAGTTTTTTTCGGCTGAGGGTTTAGAGCTATTTTGGGATGAGGTTTTTGGGGTTTTTTGGGATTGGGTTTTAAGGTGTTTTAGGGATGAGTTTTTAGAGTTTTTTGGGGATGAGTGTTTAGGTTTCTTTGGGGATGAGTTTTTAGGTTTTGGGTGGGATGAGGGTTTAGTGTTTATTGGGTCTGATTGTTTTGGTTTTTTGGGGGCTCAAGTTTTAGGATGTTTTGGAGCTTAGGTTTTAGGGTTTGTGGGGGATAATGTTTTAGGGTTTTTTTCATGGTGAAGATTTAGGGATATTTGGTGCATAGGGTATAGGGGTTTGGGGGATGAGGATTTTGGTGTGGAGGGGTAAGGGTTTTTTAGGGATTAGGGTTCATGACTTTTTGGGGATGATGGTTTAGGTTTTTTGGGGTTGAAGGTTTAGTGTTTTTTGTGCATAAGGGTTTAGTGTTTTTTTGGATGAGGGTTTACGGTTTTGGGGGGCTGAGGGTTTTGGATTTTGGGGGGGTTAAGGGTTTATGAATTGGTAGACCTAAGGGTTTGGGGTTTTTTCGGGTTATGGGATAAGGGTTTTTAGGGGATGATGATTTAGGTTTTTATGGGAAATGGGTTTAAGGTTTTCTGGGTTTGAGGGTTTAAGATTTTTTTGGGATGAGGGTTTGGAATTCTGGGGGATGAGGGTTTAGGATTTTTTTCGGAAGAGGTTTTAGTGTTTTGGTGGGCCGAGGGTTTAGGGTTTTTTGGGACAAATGGTTTAAGGTTATTTTATAGCTGAGGGTTTAGAGTTTTTTGGGGATTGAGGCTTTAGGGTTTTTTGGTCTGCGGGTTTAGTGTTTTTTGTGTATTAGGGTTTAGGTTTTACATAGGATGAGGGTTTATGGTTTTTTTGGGTTATGGGTTTATAGGTTTTGTGTATGAGGGTTTAGGTTTTTTAGAGATGTGGGTTTAAAGATATTTAGGGATGAAGGTTTATATTTTTTTTGGTGATGAGGGTTTAGGGTTTTGGGGGGGATGAGGGTTTAGAGTTTTTTGGGGCTGTGGGTTTTGTTTTTCTTAGGGATGAGGGGTTAGAATTTTTTTTGGATGAGGGTTTCAGGTTTTTTTTTGGTATGAGATATTGGGGTCTTGGGGGATGAGTGTTTAGTGATTTTTAGGGTTGATGGTTTAGGTTTTTTGGGGGTTGAGGGTTTAGGTTTTCTGGGGGAGGGGGTTTAGGGTTTTTTGGGATTTGGGTTTTGGGTTTTGGGGGATGATGGTTTAGTTTTTTTGGGTTGGAGGTTTTTTTATTTTTTGGGGCTGAGGGTTTAGGGGTTTGGGGAATGGAGGTTTGGGGGTTTTGGGGTGTGAGGTTTTAGGGTTTTTGGTGCTGTGTGTATAGATTTTTTTTGATCTAAGGGTTTACGGTTTTTGGGGTTTGGGGTATTGGTTTTTTTAGGGTTGAGATTTTATGGTTTTTTTTTGGACTAGGGGTTTGGGTTTTTGTGGGGATGAGGGTTTCAGGTTTTTTATGGTTTAGGATTTAGGTTTTTCAGTGATTTAGGGTTTAGGGTTTTCAGTGGATAAGGGTTTATAGTTTTCTATGGCAGAGAGTTTAGGGTTTATTTGAGATGAGGGTTTTGGGTTTTTTGGGTGAGGGTTTAAGTTTTTTTTAGGCTGGGAGTTTAGGGTTTTTTTTTGGGTGATAGTTTAGGGGGTTTGGGGGTAGTGGGTTTTGAGTTTTGAGTTTTTATGGGGGGTGAAGGTTTAGTGTTTTTTGGTTCTATGGTTTCAAACTTTTTGGGGATGAGGGTTTTGGTTTCATGGTATGAAGGTGGGTTTTTTAGGTATGTGGGTTTTGGGTTTTTTGGGGCTAAGAGTTTTGGATTTTTTGGGGATGATGTTTTAGGATTTTTGGGGGCCAGGGATTTAGTGTATTATGGGGATAATGTTTTCAATTTTTTGGGGGGAAGAGGTTTTAATGTATTGGGGGATGAGGGTTTATGATTTTTAGCAATGATGGTTTAGGTTTTGTTGGGGCTGAGGGTTTAGGGTTTTGTTGGTATGAGTGTTTAGGGTTTTTTTGGGCTGAGGGTTTAGTGTTTTTTGGGTTTTAGGGTTTAGGGAATTTTGGAGTTGAGGGTTTAGTTTTTTTTTTTTTGGTTGAGGCATTAGGTTTTTTTGTCATTGAGGGTGTAGGGTTTTTTGGGGTTGAGGATTTAGGGATTTTTGGTGCGGAGGGTCTAGGTATTTTTGAGGATGTGGGTTTAGATTATTTTTGGGGATGAGGGTTTAGGGGTTTGGGGTGAGGTTTTTTGGTTTTTTGGTCTCAAGGTTTAGGTTTTTTGGGGGGATGAGGGTTTAGTGTTTTTTGATGTTGAGGATTTATTATTTTTTAGGGATGATGGTTTTGGGTTTTGGGGGGCTTAGGGTTTTGGATTTTTTAGGGATGAGGGATGAGGGATTATTTAGGATGAGGGTTTAGGATTTTGGGGGGTGAGTTTTGAGGGTTATTTGGGGATGAGGGTTTTATGTTTTTTATATCTGATGGTGTCTATTTTTTGTGGGGAAGAGGGTTAATGGATTTTGTGGATGTGGTTTCATGCTTTTTTAGTGATTTGGTTTTAGGGTTTTGGGGGGATGAGGGTTTAGGGTTTATTGGGGATGAGGGTTTATGGTTTTTTAGGTGTGAGGGTTTATTATTTTTTGGGGATGATGGTTTAGTGCTTTCTAGGGATAAGGATATAGGGGTTTTTTGGCCTATGGTTTTGGGGTATTTTGTGGATGTGGTTTTAGGGTTTTGGGGGGATGAATGTATAGGGTTTTTTGGGGTTTAGGGTTTAGGGTTTTTTTGGGATGAGGGTTTAGGGTATTTTAGGGATAAGTTTTTAGGGTTTTTTCAGGATCAGAGTTTTGGGTTTTGGGGGGATGAGGGTTTAAGGTTTTTTAAGACCTATTGTTTAGGTTTTTTAAGACCTAGTGTTTATGTTTTTTGGAGGTTAACAGTACAGGGTTTCTTGGGGGATGAGGGTTTAGTATTTTCTAGGGATAAGGGTTTAGGGTTTTCTTAGGCTAATGGTTGAGGATTTTTTGGGGATGAGAGTTTATGGTTTTTTAGGGATGAGGGTTCTGGGTTTTTTTAGGGTTGAGGGTTTTGGGTTTTGGGGGCATAAGGTTTAGGTTTTTTGGATGAGTTTTTAGGGAATTTTTGGGTTGAGGTTTTAGTTTTTTTTTGTTCTAAGGGTTTAGAGTTTTTTTGGGATGAGGGTTTATAGTTTTTTGGGGATTTGGTTTTATGGTTTTTTGGGATGAGAGTTTAGGGTTTTTTGGGATGAGTTTTTAGGGTTTTATGGGACCTAGGGTTTTTTGGGGTTGAGGTTTTAGGGTTTCTTTAGGACAAGGGTTTAGGGTTTTTTAGGACTGGGGCTATAGGGTTTTTTGGAGGAAAGGGTTTAGGGTGTTTTGGTGATGAGGGTTTTGGGTTTTTTTGGGAAGAGGGTTTATATGTTTTTGGAGCTAAGGGTTAGGTGTTTTAGGGGATGAGGATTTATAGGTTTTGGGGCTGAGGGTTTAGTGTTTTTTGGGGTTTTGGGGTTTTGGGGTTTTGGGTTCAGCATTTTTTGGGGATGTGGATTTAATGTTTTTTAAGTGTGAGAATTTATGGTTTTTAGGGTTGATGGTTTAGGGTATTTTAGGGATGAGGGTTTGGTGTTTTTTTAGGGATAAGTGTTTAGGGTTTTTTGGTGCTAAGTGTTTAGCGATTTTGAGGCTAAGGGTTTAGGGGTTTGTGGGGCTGAGGGTTTGGGGGTTTTGAGGGACTCGGGTTTAGGGATTTTTTGGGATGTGGTTTTAGGGATTTTTGGGGCTGAGTGTTTAGATTTTTTCTGGCTAAGGGTTTAGGGGTTTATGGGGCTAAGGTTTTAGGGGTTTTTAGGACTGAGGGTTTATGATTTTTTGGGGCTGAGGGTATATGGTTTTGGGGGTCTTAGGGTTTAGGTTTTTTTATGGATTAGGTTTTAGAGATTTTTAGGGATGAGGGTTTTGGGTTATTGGGGTTGAGAATTTTGGGTTTTTTAGGGATGGGAATTTATAGTTTTATAGGACTGAGGGTTTAGGGTTTTTTAGGGATAATGTTTTAGGATTTTTTTGGGATGAGGGTTATGGTTCATCATGGATTATTATTAGGGGTTTGGGGGCTGAGTATTTAGAGATTTTTGGGATTGAGGGTTTATGGTTTTTTATGAATGATGGTTTAAGGTTTTTTGGTGATGAGGGTTTAGGTTTTTTTTGGGTAGAGGGTTTTGGGGTTTTGGGGTTTTGGGGAAGAGGTTTTAGTATTTTGGGGGGATGAGTGTTTAGGGTTTTTTTTTAGATGAGGGTTTAGGATTTTTTGGGTGATGTGGGCATATGGTTTTTTGGGGGTGAGGTTTTAGGGTTTTTTTGGTCTAAGTGTTTAGCGTTTTTTGGGGTTGAGGGTTTCTATTTTTTGGGGATGATGATTTAGGGTTTTTTGGCGCAAAGGGTTTAGGTTTGTTTGGGGATGAGGGTTTAAATCTTTCTAGGGATGAGGTTTTATAGTTTTTTGGTGTTGAAAGTGTAGAGTTATTTGGGGCTAAGGGTTTGGGGTTTTTTGGGGTTGAGGGTTATGTTTTTTTTTTTGGGATGATTTATAGTTTTTTGGGGATAAGGTTTTAACATTTTTGGGGGCTTAAGGTTTAGGTTTTTTGGGGGATGAGGGTTTAGGTTTTTTGGGAATTAATGATTTTGGGTTTTTTATGCCTGAGGGTTTAGCGGTTTTTAGGGTGGGTGTTTTATGTTTGGGGGATAAAGATTTAGTGTATTGGGGGTGAGGTTTTAGGTTTTTATTTATGTTGATGGTTAGGGTTTTGGAGGTATAATGGTTTAGGGGTGTTGGGTTTTAGGGTTTAGGGTTTTTAAGGGGTGAGGGTTTAGGGTTTTTTTGGGTTGTGTGATTAGGATATTGTGGCATTGAGGGTTTATTATTTTTTGGGATGGGGGTTTATGGTTTCCAAGGTATAAGGATTTATGGTTTTTTGGGGTTGAGTTTTTGGGATTTTTTGGGACTGATTGTTTAGGGATTTTAGGGAGGAGGGTTCTGATTTTTGGGGGTTGAGGGTTTAGAGATTTTTTAGACTGAGTGTTTAGGATTTTTTTGGGCTACGGGTTTATGTTTTTTAGGGATATGTGGTTTTATGTTTATTTGAGGAAAAGGTTTTAGGGTTGTTTGGGGATGAGGATTTATTGTTTTGGTCAGATAAGGGATTATGTTTTTTTGAGGCTGGGGGTTTAGGGTTTTTTGAGATGAGGATTTAAAGGGTTTTGTGGCTAAGGGTTTAAGTCTTTTCATTGATGAGGGGTTAGGGTTTTTTAGGGTTATGGGTTTAGGTTTTTCGTTTCATGAGGGTTTATGGGTTTCTGGGGGATGAGGGTTTAGGGTTTTAGGGGTTTTGGGTTTGGGGTTTTGGGGCTGAGGGGTTAGGGCTTTCTGGCTAATAGTTTAGGGTTTTTTGAGGTTTAGGGTTTAGGGTTTTCTAGGGATGAGGTTTTATGGGGTTTTTAGGCGAAAGGTTTAGGGTTTTTTAGTGGATGATGATTTAGTTTTTTTTGGATGATGGTTTAGGTTTATTTTGTGTTGAGGGTTTAGGTATTTTTAGGGGTAATTATTTAGAATTTTGTGGTAAGTTTTAAGGTCTGGGGGATGAGGGTATTGGGGTTCTAGGGATGATGTTTTGGTGTTTTGGGAGTGAGGTTTTAGGTCTTTTAGTGTTGTGGGTATAGATGTTTCTGGTGATAAATGGTCATAGTTTTAGGGAATAAGGGTTTTGGGTTTTGGGGGGATGAGGGTTTAGGTTTTTTGGGGTTGAGGGTTAAGGGTTTTTTGGGGTTGAGGGTTTAGTTTTTTTGAGGATGAGGTTTCCAGGTTTTGGGGGGTGAATTTTAGGGTTTTAAAGGGATAAGGGTTTAGGTTTTTCTAGGTTTTATGTTTTAGGGTTTACTAGGGATGAGGTTTTACAGTTTTTCGGGGCTAAGTGTTTAGGGTTTTTTTAGACTAAGGGTTTAGGTTTTTCAGGGGCTGGTGGTTTAGGGTTTTTTGGGGGCTTAATGTTTATGGTTTTTGGGGTTCTAAGAGATTAGGTTTTTTTGTATTTATGGGTTTAGGTATTTGGGGGTGAGGTAATATGATGTTTGGGATGAGGTTTTTGGTTTTTTAGGGATGAGGGTTTTGATTTTCTTTGGTTTGAAAGTTTAGGGTTTTTTGGGGCTAAGGGTTTATAAGTTTTCGGAATGAGGGTTTAGGTTTTGGGGTGGTGGGGATTTATATTTTCTTGGTGCTAATGGTTTTTATTTTTTGGGGGATGATTGTTTAGGGTTTTGGGGGATTTTGGAATATTCATTTTTGGTGATGAGGGTTTATGGTTTTTTGGGGTTGAGAGTTTAGGGTTTTTTGGGGCTGAGGTTTTTTGGTTTTTTGGGGGATGAGATTTTAGAGTTTTTTGTGGATGATTGTTCTAGTTTATTTTTGGGGTCATGGGATTTTTTTTAGGTTTTAGGGTTTAGGGTTTTTTAGGTATGAGCGTTTAGTGTTTCTTGGGGATGATAGTTTAGAATATTTTGGGGATGAGGGTTTTGGGTTTTGGGGGGATGATGGTTTAGGGTTTCATGGGGTTGAGTTTTTAGGGATTTTTGGATGTGAGGGTTTTGGTGTTTTTAGGTCTGAGGTTTTAGGGTTTTTTAGGGATGATCTTTTATGGTTTTTTGTGGCTGAGGGTTTATGGATTTTGTGGGCAGAGTATTTAGGTGTTTCTGGGGATAATGGGTTGGAATTTTCTAAGGATGTTGGTTTATAGATTTTTGGGGATGAGGGTTTATGTTTTTTGGATATTAGGGTTTAGTGTTTGTTGGGGATATGGGTTTAGGGTTTGGGGGATTTATGTTTTAAGGTTTTTTGGCACTAAGGATTTTGGTTTTTTTAGGGATGATTGTTTAGGGGTTTTTAGGACTGATTTTTTGGGGATTTTTTTAGGATAAGGATTTTGGGTTTTGGGGGGATAAGGGTTTAGGGTTTTTGGTATGAGGGGTAATGGTTCTTTGGGTTTGGGGTTTAGGGTTTTTAAGGGATGAGAAATTTGGTTTTTCTGGGGATGAGGGTTTTGGATTTTCCGGGGCTTAGGGTTTACTGCTTTCTGGGATGAGGGTTTTGTGTTTTCTAGGGATGAGGTTTTAGTTTTTCTAGGAGTGAGGGTTTTGGGTTTTTGAAGTATTAGGGTTTAGGGTTTTTTAGGGTTAAGGAATTAGGGTTGTTTAGGGATTATGGTTTAGGGTTTTTCAAGGATGAGGGTTTAGGATCTTATGGGGATGATGTTTTATAGTTTTTCTGAGCTAAGGGTTTAGGGTTTTTTATGTATGATGGATTTGGGCCTTTTGGATGAGGGTTTGTGGTTTTTTATGGACTAGGGTTTAGGGTTTTCTAGGGTTGAGTGTTTAAGGTTTTTTGTATATATGGGTTTATGGTTTTGTTGGGATGTTGTTTTAAGGTTTTTGGGGTGATGTGGGTTTAGAGTTTTTTGTGGATGAGTGTTTAATGTTTTTTGGGGCTAGGGGTTTAGGGTTTTGTGGGTAGAGGGACTAGGGTTTCAAGGGATGAGGTTTTAGTGGTTTTGGGGGTTGAATTTTTAGGGTTTTTTATGTATGGGGGATTAGGGTTTGTGGTTTTGGGTTTTGGGTTTGGGGGAATGAAGTTTCAGGGTTTTTTGGGGCTGATGGTTTAGAATTTTTAGGGCTGAGGGTTTTGAGTTTTTTGGGGATGAGTGTTTTGTCATTTTTTTTTGGGATTTAGGTATAGATTTTTTCGGATATGAGGGTATAGGTTTTTTGGGGATGATATTTTATGATTTTTTAGGATGAGGGTTTGTGGATTTTTAGGTCTTGGGGTTTATGATTTTTTTTGGGGCTGAGGGTTTATGGTAATTTGGGGCTAAGGGTTTAGGGTATTTTGAAGATGAAGTTTTATTGGTTTTTTGGTATGAGGGATTTGGGTTTTTTTAGGACTTATTGTTTAATGTTTTTTTGGTTGTGAGTGTTGGTTTTTTGTGGTTTTGTGGATGAGGGTTTATGGTTTTTTAGGTTATGATTTAGAGTTTTGGGGGGATGAAGGTTTCGGGCTTTTTTTGTTGAGGGTTTAGGGTTTTTGTGGGCTGAGGGTTTAAGGTTTTTTGAGGCATAGGGTTTAGAGTTTTTTAGGGCTAAGGGTTAAGGTTTTTTTGGGACTTTGGGTTGGGGTTTTTGGGGCTGTGGGTTTACGATTTTTTGGGGATAATGGTTTTGGGTTTTTTGGAGCTAAGGGTTCAGGGGTTTGGGGGGAAAGGTTTTAGGATTTTTTTAGGCTGATGTTTTTTTTTGGGGGGGGGGTAGAGGGTTTAGGGTTTTTTCGGGATAATTAATTATGGTTTTGTTGGATGAAGTTTTAGGGTTTTTTAGGTCATAGTGTTTACAGTTTTCTAGGGAAATGGGTTTAGGGTTTTTTTTGGAATGAGTGTTTTGGGTTTTTGGGGGATGAATTTTTAGGGTTTTTAGGTCTTAGTATTTTGGTTTTTCTGGGGATATATGTTGAGGGTTTTATTGGGATAAGTTTATAGGGTTTTTTAGGGATAAGGGTTTAGAGTTTTTTGGGATTGAGTGTTTAGGGTTTTTTGAGATTGAGAGTTTATAGTTTTGGGGGGCTGAATTTTTAAGGTTCAGGGGATGAGGGTTTAGGACTTTTTGGGGTCTAAGGGTTTAGGGTTTTTTGGGGTTGAGGGTTTTTTTTGGGTGGGTTGAGAGTTTAGGTTTTTTTAGGTATGCGGGTTCAGGGTTTCTTGGGGATGAGGGTTTTGAGTATTTTGTGTCTGGGAGTATAGGGTTTTTTCGGGATGATGGTTTGGGTATTTTTGGGGTTGAGGGTTTATTGTTTTTTGGGGTTGAGGGTTTAGCCTTTTTGGATGAGGGTTTAGGGATTTGGGGTATGATGGTTTAGGTGATTTTTGGGCTGAGGGTTTGGGGATTTGGGGTATGAGGGTTTAGGGACTGAGGGTTTATGGATTTTTGGATGAGGGTATGGGGATTTGGATGAGGGTTTCGGGTTTTTTTTTAAAGAGGGTTTATTGTATTTTGGGGCTGAGCGTTTAAGGGTTTTGGAGGCATAGGGTTTAAACGTTTTGGAGGATGAGGTGTTAGGAGTTTGGGGGTGAGGGTTTAAGGTTTTTCTGGCTGAGGATTTATGGTTATTTGGGGTTGAGGTATTATGGTTTTTTAGGGTTATGGGTTTAAGTATTTTTAGGGATAAGGGTTTAGGTTTTTGGGGGGTTTGTGGGTCTTATGGTTTTTTGGTGTTGGGGGTTTAGGTTTTTTAGGGATGTGGATTTTAGGTTTTTTTAGGTTTGAGAGTTTAGGATTTTTTAGGGGTGAGGATTTACTATTTTTTGGGGTTGATGATTAAGAGGGTTTTTAGGTCTGAGGGTTTAGGTTTTTTTGGGGGCTGAGAGTTTTGGGATTTTAGGGGATGAGGGTATATTATTTTTTAGGGCTGAGGTTATGGTGCTTTTTGGGTCTAAAGTTTTAGTGTTTTAGGGGTTGAGGGTTTATCTCTTCTGTAACACCTCAATCTTCCACGGTACGTTTCCCTTCGAATAATGCAATGGCGTGCATTGTACGCAACTTCGAGATTCTAACACACCACAACCAATAAAACTAGCCGTTATGAATAGTAATACCTAATTTTGAAATTTTATAAATTCTATCTCTCAAAATGGACTTCATTTTTGGATTCGTAATATCGAATTTATCCTAGGGTGAAATTTCGGAACTTTTCAGATAACACTTATATTTTGATGAATAGTGAAAATTACTAAATTTTAATTAAAAACAACTTTTCAAATCAAAATAATTTATAGTGATAAATTATATTATTGAGTGGTTTTAAAGTATAATTAGAATATATTTTTAGCATTTTATACAATGGTGTTAATTAGAATTAATTTCACTTTGAAATTAGACCTAAACAATTGTCAATCTTTTGATATATATTGTTTCTTAAAAACACGCTATTTGTTGTGACAGCGGGAATTAATTATAAAATTAATTAATGAAACTTATATGTTTAGAATTTTGTAAAATAGACATCATTTTTGAATTTGGAATATCAATTATAGCTTAGGGTGAAATTTTGGCATTGTTCTAATTTTTGATGAATAGTGAAACTACTAAGTGGTAGTTAAAAAAACTGAATTTTTCATGAAACATAATTTTACCGCTTCTGTGAATAGAATTTCAAAAATCCGAGAGACACGGTTAATATCAAGAAGTAAAATGTGATTCAATGAGATGAAAATAATTTTTGGTGAATAGTAACTTTATACTTTTATTTACCACGGTTAAAAGTAAATAGGGTAATTAAGGGTAAAAATGATATTAATATTACCCTAACACATGTACTAATTCTATTAGACAAGTTTATCTCGACCAAAAACAACCTTAGGAATAAAATATTATCATTTAGGTCCACTTGGATTAGATTAGGACATTTATTATTATTTAATTCAAAGAAGAGTTAAAAGAGTTAAAATCAAAGTTTATTTACTAAAACATTTTTAATATAGGGTTATACATAAGATAAATTCTATTGTAAATATTCATTATAAAGATAATAATATTTCCTACATAATGATATTTTATTTATAATTTTTAAACATTAAATAATTTAATTTATTTATGACACAATGGTGATGAACTAATTACCATAATAGTGAAAAATTAGAATAATTGATATTATAAATACCCAAATAAATATAATTTGAGACTTTTATTGAATTAAAATAATTTTCTAGGTTAATATGACATATTAGTATTGATTTAATTAACTTTTTTATAAGTAATCATTCTGTTATGTGTTTAAAAAAAATCAACTAGTGAATAGTTTCAAAATTGACATAAAAGAGTTTTTAAAAAACATATTATATTATTAATTGATATTAAATTCATAAAAATATAAGGTTAGGCCAAGAGACTTAAATAATGATATGTGTATCATAAATGGACCACTTGGAGGTCTCTTGGATGTATATGGTAAGTTTATTAACCATATAATATAAAAATACAAAGAGACATTGTAAAAGTGAAACTAATTAACTAAGAGTTAATACTTAAAGATAAGGTTAATATAATGACCCAAACCTGTCTAAATTATATTGGTTGAGTGTTTTTCGACCCATCCCCACCGTAACCTTTAAATAATCAACTTTTAAGCTATTATGAACCGAATATGAATTTATTATAAATTAATATTTCTAGCTTTTCCAAAGGTGCCCCTCACCCCTCTTATAAAAGGGCACTCCTCCTTCCCATTTCTTCACACCTTCAAAGCCTTTTGGTTCGGCCAAACCTTGCCCAAATACTCTCTCAACATCCCTCAAAACAACCTAGAGGCCTTAGTTTGATCAGAAAGCCATCCTAAAGAGCCCTTTTGATCAAATCAAAAGGAAGAACCCGAAGAAGAGGTAATGTTTTCACCACCCCTTTTCAAGTTCCTTTCTTCTTCCACTTCTTCTTTATTTGTTATTACCATTATAAAATAATAACTACAGTATCTTATATATACTTTGATGTTATTATAAATATATTACAACCATATTCAGTATTCTATCCACCCTTTGAATAACATGTCACCATACGTGCGTACGTACGGCTTACCGTCTCCACGTCGTGGTGTAATTGTTATTCAATATATTATTATTTGGGTGGTTATAATAATGATGTTTAACTCATTTAAATAATAAATATAACATGATAATGATTCTGTATATATGATATACCATCCAATTATATATTATTTTTATATCAAAAGAATGATATTGTCGCTCGTTCGTACGTACGGACTACTGTCTCCACGAACGCGATGAGATTCATTCACCATCATATCAATTCAAGTATAATTATCATTTGATGATTTAAAAATAATGTTTCAGAACTTTATATCATTCTGGATATGAATAAGATACAACCTATCCATGAAAAACATGGATTACGTAACAAAACATATAAAAGAAAATGAGTAAGTTAACACCCGAAACGACGATAATTCTAAGATATTATTAACAAAGAAATGTTAAAAGATCATATATGATATCATATTAATGTATATGATTCATGAATAATTTAATAACAATTATTTCAATATTATACAGGAGGTTAACCTACCCCCAACCAAGGAAAAGTACAAGGTAAGGGGTTTCTTATCTCACTTTTAATTCCGTGAGAATTCCATTGTTCACCACTTATTTATTACATGTGGTGTGTGTACTGCCCGTGTTTGTATTCATTGTGTAATATACTTTAATTAATGTATATTTACATCATCATTGTATGATTCTTCTTTCATGGGTGTATGTTTTTCATGTTACCAAATCGATAATGGAATTTGAAATTTCAATTTCCACTCATTCGGCTTTACGCATACTTCATTGATAATTTTACTCCAAGATTATGTGTGGAATCACTATTCATTTGATTATTTCATAATTTTCACTCCCCTTTCTATGGATATACTTTTTATACACATAATCACTCCATTGATAAATTCTCAAGTCATTGGTAAGAACTTGATAAGAGTAATTTTTACTCAATCTCGATTTGTTGAGATAAACATCCAATTCATTGGTGTTGTTTTTACAAGATTATGTGTAGATGTTATTTGATTGTTTTAAACTGAATATCCAATCATATTTAGTGTATTTATATTTTTCACACATAAATATGTCGTTTATTTATCCTTAATCTAAGGATACAGCCTTTATGAGATATTTCATCTCAATTTACATTCCATTGAGACTTCTTTGTTGTTATACACCAAATCACTTTTATGTGGTATATATAATGTACTTTGACATAGTATATAATGAATTACTTTATTCTCATGATATTAAATTTTTTTGATTACCTCAATTATTTTTATTCAGGTGTCTCTCTTCTGGTTAGAAACTCTAACTAAAATACCATTTTTAAATATTTTAAAGACTTATTCTTCTAAATCTTGCTCATTAATGTCCATGTTTTAAAAATGGTTTTAAGGATTTATTTGTATGGGAATTAAAGTTTTAAAATTAAAACTCCTTTTAAAAGTTTCAAAGTGGTATGGGACACTTTGATTCAAAAATCTATTTTTAAATGGCTTCTTGACAAATAGTGTGACTTTTAAATGATTTCAAGAAAAATGGGGATATTTCTCTCAAATAGTTTTGATGATTATTTTCATCTATGTCAACATCCTTCATTATTCTTGATTCAGGTTAATGTGATACAATACAATCTTCCATATTGTATCAAATGAGTTATGTTTGATGGTGGATGTGCTATTTTCATACCATTCATGGTTTGTGGATAAGTATTGACATTTCGTATGCTAGTTTTAATACGAATGTTTATGTTATGTTTCAAACTTTTCATATGATGAATGCATTGGACTTAATATGTGACGGGTGGAGCCCGCTATAGCTCCTCGATGCATTGGTAGGTCTCATGAGACAAACTAGTGTCTTGGCACAAGGCCTTGACAAAATCATATTTGTAGTCTTGGCACGAGGCCTTGGCTATGTGGTTATGATAGTCTGGCATTATGCATTCCATCATTATGAAAGTGGATATTGATATTGCATGTGATCATTCAACTAGTATAATATCCATGTGAGTAAGTAAATGGCATTATTTTATTTTATCATTGTAATTTTATGCTAAAGTTCAAGTTTAAAAGGCTTTCGTTTTAGTTATAAACTGCCTTAAGTGTTTATGCTTATCTATGAAAGCTTCTGCTATAATGTTATCATTACTGAGCATATGAGCTCACCCCTTTCAATGTTTTATTTTTCCCAGGATTATGAAGAAGTAATTTATGAATGACCTGCAGGGATAGTATGAGGAGATATGAAGAAAAGATGTTTTTTATGTAATGTAAAAATTTATGAATGTATCTAGTATTTCCAAGGCTACTAAACCAATCGGTCTTTCGAGATTTGATCATTCTTGTGATCATGTCAATGTTATGTAATAATGCACCGACTCTAGGTAACTGGGGTCGGGGCGTTACAGCTGGTATCAGAGGAAGTTTAGTACAAACCTTGGAAGCTAGATTTAGATAAACTCTGATTAGAGCACGTAGACCTAAGATGAACTTTGAGGATTAGTATATAAGAACTTCCTAGAATTTTGGTATTGTAGAGATTTTGTGAGTTTTCTGAGCAATACATCCCTGTCTGGATACGAGCAGGTAGAGGCGGCTCTGGAAGAGATGTACCTAGGGGTAAAACCTGAAAACACCGCTTTGATCTAGACTCGAACGGGAACTGGTGCACGACAACGGGCCTTGCTGCACTCTTGGTTACGACACTCCCGGGGGATATGCTTAGGATAATTTAAATTTTCTTTACAAACCGATTTAAAGTATTATAAATATAAGATGTGAGTAAATGACCTTGGTTAATCCTAATGTGTTTCAAATTGAGAATATGGTGACATGTTAATCTCTAAATGATTGTATGACTACTATTACTCACACAATGCTTTCTGGTTTTAGTCAATGACTGGATTCCAAGGAAGTCATAGTGACTTTGAGAATGATGTACAAGGTGGGAACGGTGGTGGGAATGAGCAAAAAATGGAATGTTGATAGGCGTAAAAGATATCATCTTTATACCAAATCAGTTTTCCAAAAATATGATCAACAATAAATATATTAACCAATTACTGGACTCAACGAAGAAGAGAAAGGTGATGAATGATAAGAGCTCCAGTAGTGGAGACCATGGAGAAAGAAATCCACAATTTCCATCATGCAGGAAATGTGGAAGGAGACACCCAGGAAAGTGTCTCAATGGGAAAAAGAAATGCTTTACGTGCGGGAAAGAAGGACATAAAGTGAAGAATTGTTGAAGAAAAATGAAGAGTACTATGGAAGAAGATAAAAATGGTCCCATGAATCCATTTACAGTCATTTGTCGTAAATGTAGGGGACCTGGCCATTACCCGAGTGAATGTCCTATTCTATAGGATATTTTCTTGGTCAGAGAAGAATCTATGTGGAAGTAAATGGTTGGATAAATGTTTAAAAATTATTATTGATCCTTGTTGAAGGGTTTACTTTGGAATAATTTTCTCTTGTATTTGTAACCCTAACATTTGCCATGTAAGAATGATATTTATGGAAGAATTATCTTTTCTCTTGTGGATATAGTTATAAATAAATATTTGGTTTTATATGATCATTCAGTTTGAGGAAATTACAAATTATTATAATTTGGGATGAAAATGCAAGGTATGAGATAACATTTGTGGTTAAATTATGTTATGGTTATTTTGAGGAATTTATCTCATTTTGGTAATGTTATAAAATATAGTTTTTGAAAAAGGACAACACGTAGACCGTGTGAAAACCCGTCGCGTCGGACAAAGCTGTGGGAATCGAACCCACAACCAAAGTGTGATTGGGATTTATCGCCTACCACTGGACTACGTGAAGTCCCTGGTTAGTGTGACTATTATTTTTAGTTAAATGATTTTATTGATCAATAATAATTTGATTTGGGATCTTATGTCTTATCAAATGAATACCCTTAGTATAGGAAAATGATTTGGTGATTAAGTGATAAATGTTATTTTGGAAGTTGTTCTCTTTGTTGAGAACACTATATGCCAAAGGAAAATAGAGTAGTATGGGATTTCATTTGTGGAGTAATGGTATATTTTTATCTACGTTTTTATTGTGGATTTACAGTGATTTGGGTTATTTATGGAAATGATTAGGTTAATTACTTTTAAGTATGTGACTTTAAGAGTAATTAATGTAATTTGGAGATACAATTTAACGTGGAAGACTACATTCTTATAGGTTTTGAGTTTTAATATTATTTTGGATTATATTGAAGGATTTTAAGGACAATTGATTATTGAATGGTATTTATTTAACTTTGGGGTATTGTTGGTTTAATTTTGGAAATTAAGATTAGTGTTTATTTCTCTCAAGGAATATCCTTTTGGGGGATTATTAGATCTTGTACTAACAATTTTGGTTTTGATTAATCTCTAAAGACACTGTAAATATATAGTTCATCCTGCATGGATCATGTGATTCTATAGAAGTTTATTCTAGCTCTTCCAGTGTGACCAAGTCTTCTTGAATACTCATCGTTTAAAAAAAATGAGTTAGTGGTGGAAATTTATTAATGAATGAAACTCTACTTAAAATGTAAGTATATATCTTTATATTATTAGTCAATATCATAAATGAATTCCTCATCCTTATGTAATGTAACTTTAAAAAAAAATGTTGTCCGTTTACTTTCCTACTAGGAGACTAATGGTCGTTTGTCCCAACACAAGTTTGTGGTTTTCTTATTGTTAACTTTATCCTGATCATGATTTATATCCCTCTCTATCAGAACATGACACTTATTTTATCATCCATATCCATGTTTTTCTACATGGAATCCGAGTATGGTTTATCTTGGTTGACCTTTATACCTCTCTTTCTTTCTTTTAAAGTGATAGTTTTATTGACTCTTTTTCCGATGTGGGACCTTACATTATAATCCCAAGCATAATTTTAAAAATTGTGAGGATGCAATTTATTGAAGGAGGGGACAATGTAACACCCCAAGTTTCCACGGTACGTTTCCCTTAGAATAATGTAATGGCGTGCATTGTACGCAACTTCGAGATTCTAACACACCACAACCAATAAAACTAGCCGTTATGAATAGTAATACCTACTTTTTGAAATTTTATAAATTCTATCTCACAAAATGGACTTCATTTTTGGATTCCTAATATCGAATTTATCCTAGGGTGAAATTTTGGAACTTTTCGGATAACACTTATATTTTGGTGAATAGTGAAAATTACTAAATTTTAATTAAAAACAACTTTTAAAATAAAAATAACTTATAGTGATAAATTATATTATTGAGTGGTTTTAAAGTATAATTATAATATATTTTTACCATTTTATCCAATGGTGTTCATTAAAATTAATTTCACTTTGAAATTGGACCAAACAATTGTCAATCTTTTGATATATATTGTTCCTTAAAAACACGCTATTTGTTGTGACAGCGGGAATTAATTATAAAATTTATTAATGAAACTTATATGTTTATAATTTTGTAAAATAGACATCATTTTTGAATTTGTAATATCAATTATACCTTAGGGTGAAATTTTGGCATTGTTCTGAAAAACTTCAATTTTTGATGAATAGTGAAACTACTAAGTCGTAGTTAAAAAAACTGAATTTTTCATAAAACATAATTTTACCGCTTCTATGAATGGAATTTCGAAAATCCGAGAGACACGGTTAATATCAAGAAGTAAAATGTGGTTCAATGAGATGAAAATAATTTTTGGTGAATAGTAACTTTTTACTTTTATTTACCACGGTTAAAAGTAAATAGGGTAATTAAGGGTAAAAATGATATTAATATTACCCTAACACATCTCCTAATTCTATTGGAAAAGTTTATCTCGACCAAAGACAACCTTAGGAATAAAATATTATCATTTAGGTCCACTTGGATTAGATTAGGACATTTATTATTATTTAATTCAAAGAAGAGTTAAAAGAGTTAAAATCAATGTTTATTTACTAAAACATTTTTATTATAGGGTTATACATAAGATAAATTCTATTGTAAAGATTCATTAGAAAGATAAAAATATTTCCTACATAATGATATTTTTTTTATAATTTTTAGACATTAAATAATTTAATTTATTTATGACACAGTGGTGATACAGTAATTACCATAATAGTGAAAAATTAGAATAATTGATATTATAAATACCCAAATAAATATAATTTGAGACTTTTATTGCATTACACTAATTTTATAGGTTAATATGACATATTAGGATTGATTTAATTAATGTTTTTCGAAGTAATCATTCTGTTATGTGTTTTAAAAAAATCAACTAGTGAATAGTTTCAAAATTGACATAAAAGAGTTTTTAAAATAAATATTATATTATTAATTGATATTAAATTCATAAAAATCTAAGGTTTGGCCAAGAGACTTATATCATGATAGGTGTATAGTTAATGGACCACTTGGGGGTCTCTTGGATTTATATGGTAAGTTTATTAACCATATAATATAAAAATACAAAGAGACATTGTAAAAGTGAAACTAATTAACTAAGAGTTAATACTTAAAGATAAGGTTAATATAATGACCCAAACCTGTCTAAATTATATTGGTTGAGTGGTTTTAGACCCATAACCACCTTAACCTTTAAATAATCAACTTTGGAGCTATTATGAACCGAATATGAATTTATTATAAATTAATATTTCTAGCTTTTCCAAAGGTGCCCCTCACCCCTCTTATAAAAGGTCACTCCTCCTTCTCATTTCTTCACACCTTTAAAGCCTTTTGGTTCGGCCAAAACCTGCCCAAATACTCTCTCAAAATCTCTCAAAACAACCTAGAGGCCTTAGTTTGATCAGAAAGCCATCGTAAGGATCCCTTTTGATCAAATCAAAAGGAAGAACCCGAAGAAGAGGTAATGTTTTCACCACCCCTTTTCAAGTTCCTTTCTTCTTCCACTTCTTCTTTATTTGTTATTACCATTCTAAAATAATAACTCCAGTATATTATATATAATTTGATGTTATTATAAATATATTACAACCATATTCAGTATTCTATCCACCCTTTTAATAACATGTCACCATACGTGTGTACGTACGGCTTACCGTCTCCACATCGTGGTGTAATTGTTATTCAATATATTATTATTTGGGTGGGTATAATAATGATGTGTAACTCATTTAAATAATAAATATAACATGATATTGATTCTTTATATATGATATACCATCCAATTATATATTATTTTAATATCAAAAGAATGATATTTTCACTCGTGCGTACGTACGGACTACCGTCTCCACGAACGCGATGAGATTCATTCTCCATCATATCCATTCAAGTATAATTATCATTTGATGATTTAAAAAGAATTTTTAAGAAATTTATATCATTATTTATATGAATAAGATACAACCTATCCATGAAAAACAAGGCTTACGTAACAAAACATATAAAATAAAACGAGTAAGTTAACACCCGAAACGACGATAATTCTAAGATATTATTAACAAAGAAATGTTAAAAGATCATATATGATATCATATTAATGTATATGATTCATGAATAATTTAATAACAATTATTTCAACATTATACAGGAGGTTAACCTACCCCCAAACAAGTAAAAGTACAAGGTAAGGGGTTTCTTATCTCACTTTTAATTCCGTGAGAATTCCATTGTTCACCACTTATTTATTACATGTGGTGTGTGTACTGCCCATGTTTATATTCATTGTGTAATATACTTTAATTAATTTATATTTACATCATCATTGTATGATTATTCTTTCATGGGTGTATTTTTTTCATGTTACCAAATCGATAATGGAATTTGAAATTTCAATTTCCACTCATTCGGCTTTACGCATACTTCATTGATAATTTTACTCCAAGATTATGTGTGCAATCACTATTCATTTCATTATGTCATAATTTCCACTCCCCTTTCTGTGGATATACTTTTTATACACATAATCACTCCATTGATAAATTCTCAAGTCATTGGTATGAACTTGATAAGAGTAATTTTTACTCAATCTCGATTTGTTGAGATAAACATCCAATTCACTGGTGTTGTTTTTACAAGATTATGTGTTAATGTTCTTTGATTTTTTTACACTGAATATCCAATCATATTTAGTTTATTTATATTTTTCACACATAAATATGTCGTTGATTTATCCTTAATCTAAGTATACGGCCTTTATGAGAGATTTCATCTCAATTTACATTCCATTGAGACTTCTTTGTTGTTATACACCAAATCACTTTTATGTAGTGTATATAATGTACTTTGACATAGTATATAATGAATTACTTTATTCTCATGATATTAAAATGTTTTTATTACCTCAATTATTTGTATTCAGGTGTCTCTCTTTTGGTTAGTAACTCTAACTAAAATACCATTTTTAAATGTTTTAAAGACTTATTCTTCTAAATCTGGATCATTAATGTCCATGTTTTAAAAATGGTTTTAAGGATTTATTTATATGGGAATTAAAGTTTTAAAATTAAAACTCCTTTTAAAAGTTTCAAAGTGGTATGGGACACTTTGATTCAAAAATCTATTTTTAAATGGCTTCTTGACAAATAGTGTGACTTTTAAATGATTTCAAGAAAAAGGGGGATATTTCTCTCAAATAGTTTTGATGATTATTTTCATCTATGTCAACATAGTTCATTATTATTGAATGAGGTTAATGTGATACAATAAAATCTTCTATATTGTATCTAATGAGTTATGTTTGACTGTGGATGTGTTATTTTCATACCATTCATGGTTTGTGGATAAGTATTGACATTTCGTATGCTAGTTTTAATACGAATGTTTATGTTATGTTTCAAACTTTTCATATGAGGAATGCATTGGACTTAATATGTGACGGGTGGAGCCCGCTATAGCTCCTCGATGCATCGGTAGGTCTCATGAGACAAACTAGTGTCTTGGAAAAAGGCCTTGACAAAATCATATTTGTAGTCTTGGCACGAGGCCTTGGTTATGTGGTTATGATAGTCTGGCATTATGCATTCCATCATTATGAAAGTGGTTATTGATATTGCATGTAATCATTCGACTAGTAGAATATCCATGTGAGTAAGTAAATGGCATTATTTTATTTTATCTTTGCCATTTTATGCTGAAGTTCAAGTTTAAAAGGCTTTCGTTTTAGTTATAAACTGCCTTAAGTGTTTATGCTTATCTATGAAAGCTTCTGCTATAATGTTATCATTACTGAGCATCTGAGCTCACCCCTTTCAATGTTTTATTTTTCCCAGTATTATGAAGAAGTAATTTATGAATGACCTGCAGGGATAATATGAGGGTATATGAAGAAAATATGTTTTTTTATGTAATGTAAAACTTTATGAATGTATCTAGTATTTCCAAAGCTACTAAACCAATCTGTCTTTCGAGATTTGATCATTCTTGTGATCATGCCAATGTTATGTAATAATGCACCGACTCTAGGTAACTGGGGTTGGGGCGTTACAGTTGGTATCAGAGGAAGTTTAGTACAAACCTTGGAAATTAGATTTAGATAAACTCTGATTAGAGCACGTAGACCTAAGATGAACTTTGAGGATTAGTATAGAAGAACTTCCTAGAATTTTGGTATTGTAGAGATTTTGTGAGTTTTCTGAGCAATACATCCCTGTCTGGATACGAGCAGGTAGAGGCGGCTCTGGCACAGATGTACCTAGGGGTAAAACCTGAAAACACCGCTTTGATCTAGACTCGAACGGGAACTGGTGCACGACAACGGGCATTGCTGCACTCTTGGTTACGACACTCCTGGGGGATATGCTTAGGATAATTTAAATTTTCTTTACAAACCGATTTAAAGTATTATAAATATAAGATGTGAGTAAATGACCTTGGTTAATCCTAATGTGTTTCAAATTGTAAATATGGTGACACGTTAATCTCTAAATGATTGTATGACTATTATTACTCACACAATGCTTTCTGGTTTTAGTCAATGACTGGATTCCAAGGAAGTCATAGTGACTTTGATAATGATGTACAAGGTGGGAACTGTGGTGGAAATGAGTAAAAAAATGGAATGTTGATAGGCGTAAAAGATATCGTCTTTATGCCAAATCAGTTTTCCAAAAATATGATCAACAATAAATATATTAACCAATTACCAGACTCAACGAAGAAGAGAAAGGTGATGAATGATAAGAGCTCCAGTAGTGGAGACCATGGAGAAAGAAATCCACAATTTCCATCATGCAGGAAATGTGGAAGGAGACACCCAGGAAAGTGTCTCAATGGGACAAAGAAATGCTTTACGTGTGGGAAGGAAGGACATAAAGTGAAGAATTGTCGAAGAAAAATGAAGAGTACTATGGAAGAAGATAAAAATGGTCCCATGAATCTATTTACAGTCATTTTCCGTAAATGTAGGAGACATGGCCATTACCCGAGTGAATTTTCTATTCTATAGGATATTTTCTTGGACAGAGAAGAAGCTATGTGGAAGTAAATGGTTGGATAAATGTTTAAAAATTATTAGTGATCCTTGTTGAAGGGTTTACTTTGGAATAATTTTCTCTTGTATTTGTAACCCTAACGTTTTCGATGTAAGAATGATATTTATGGAAGAATTATCTTTTCTCTTGTGGATATAGTTATAAATAACCATTTGGTTTTATATGATCATTGGGTTTGAGGAAATTACAAATTATTATAATTTGGGATGAAAATGCAAGGTATGAGTTAACATTTGTGGTTAAATTATGTTATGGTTATTTTGAGGAATTTATCTCATTTTGGTAATGTTATAAAATATAGTTTTTGAGAAAGGACAACACATAGACCGTGTGACAACCCGTCGCGTCGGACAAAGCTGTGGGAATCGAACCCACAACCAAAGTGCGATTGGGATTTATCGCCTACCACTGGACTACGTGAAGTCCCTGGTTAGTGTGACTGTTATTTTTAGTTAAATGATTTTATTGATCAATAATAATTTAATTTGGGATCTTATTTCTTATCAAATGAATACCCTTAGTATAGGAAAATGATTTGGTGATTAAGTGATAAATGTTATTTTGGAAGTTGTTCTCTTTGTTAAGAACACTATATGCCAAAGGAAAATAGAGTAGTATGGGATTTCATTTGTGGAGTAATGGTAGATTTTTATCTACATTTTTATTGTGGATTTACAATGATTTGGGTTATTTATGGAAATGATTAGGTTAATTACTTTTAAGTATGTGACTTTAAGAGTAATTAATATAATTTGGAGATACAATTTAACGTGGAAGACTACATTCTTATAGGTTTTGAGTTTTAACATTAGTTTGGATTATATTGAAGGATTTTAAGGACAATTGATTTTTGAATGGTATTTATTTAACTTTAGGGTATTGTTGGTTTAATTTTGAAAATTAATATTAGTGTTTATTTATCTCAAGGAATATCCTTTTGGGGGATCATCAGATCTTGTACTAACCATTTTGGTTTTGATTAATCTCTAAAGACACTGTAAATATATATTTCATCCTGCATAGATCATGTGATTCTATAGAAGTTTATTCTATCTCTTCCAGTGTGACCAAGTCTTCTTGAATACTCATCGTTTAAAAAAATGAGTTAGTGGTGGAAATTTATTAATGAATGAAAATCTACTTAAAATGTAAGTATATATCTTTATATTCTTAGTCAATATCATAAATGAATTCCTCATCCTTATGTAATGTAACTTCAAACAAAAAAATGTTGTTCGTTTACTTTCCTACTAGGAGACTAATAGTCGTTTGTCCCAACACAAGTTTGTGGTTTTCTTATTGTTAACTTTCTCCTGATCATGATTTCTATCCCTCTCCATTAGAACTTGACACTTAGTTTATCATCCATATCCATGTTTTTCTACATGGAATCCGAGTATGGTTTATCTTGGTTGACCTTTATACCTCTCTTTATTTCTTTTAAAGTGATAGTTTTATTGACTCTTTTTCCGATGTGGGACCTTACATTATAATCCCAAGAACAATTTTAAAAATTGCAAGGACGCAATTTATTGAAGGAGGGGAGAATGTAACACCCCAAGCTTCCACGGTACGTTTCCCTTCGAATAATGCAATGGCGTGCATTGTATGCAACTTCGATATTCTAACACACCACAACCAATAAAACTAGCCGTTATGAATAGTAATACCTACTTTTTGAAATTTTATAAATTCTATCTCTCAAAATGGACTTCATTTTTGGATTCTTAATATCAAATTTATCCTAGGGTGAAATTTCGGAACTTTTCGGATAACACTTATATTTTGATGAATAGTGAAAATTACTAAATTTTAATTAAAAACAAATTTTTAAATAAAAATAATTTATAGTGATAAATTATATTATTAAGTGGTTTTAAAGTATAATTAGAATATATTTTTACCATTTTATCCAATGGTGTTCATTAGAATTAATTTCACTTTGAAATTGGACCTAAACAATTGCCAATCTTTTGATATTTATTGTTTCTTAAAAACACGCTATTTGTTGTGACAGCGGGAATTAATTATAAAATTAATTAATGAAACTTATATGTTTAGAATTTTTTAAAATAGACATCATTTTTGAATTTGGAATATCAATTATATCTTAGGGTGAAATTTTGGCATTGTTCTGAAAAACTTCAATTTTTGATGAATAGTGAAACTACTAAGTAGTAGTTAAAAAAACTGAATTTTTCATAAAACTTAATTTTACCGCTTCTGTGAATGGAATTTCGAAAATCCGAGAGACACGGTTAATATCAAGAAGTAAAATGTGGTTCAATGAGATGAAAATAATTTTTGGTGAATAGTAACTTTTTACTTTTATTTACCATGGTTAAAAGTAAATAGGGTAATTAATGGTAAAAATGATATTAATATTACCCTAACACATGTCCTAATTCTATTGGACAAGTTTATCTCGACCAAAAACAACCTTAGGAATAAAATATTATCATTTAGGTCCACTTGGATTAGATTAGGACATTTATTATTATTTAATTCAAAGAAAAGTTAAAAGAGTTAAAATCAAAGTTTATTTACTAAAACATTTTTACTATAGAGTTATACATAAGATAAATTCTATTATAAATATTCATTAGAAATATAAAAAGATTTTATACATAATGATATTTTATTTATAATTTTTAGACATTAAATAATTTAATTTATTTATGACACAGTGGTGATGCAGTAATTACCATAATAGTGAAAAATTAGAATAATTCATATTATAAATACCCAAATAAATATAATTTGATACTTTTATTGAATTAAAATAATTTTTTAGGTTAATATGACATATTAGGATTGATTTAATTAACGTTTTTTGAATTAATCATTCTTTTATGTGTTTCAAAAAAATCAACTAGTGAATAGTTTCAAAATTGACATAAAAGAGTTTTTAAAACAAATATTATATTATTAATTGATATTAAATTCATAAAAATGTAAGGTTCGGCCAAGAGACTTATATCATGATATTTGTATCGTTAATGAACCACTTGGTGGTCACTTGGATGTATACGGTAAGTTTATTAACCATATATTATAAAAATACAAAGAGACATTGTAAAAGTGAAACTAATTAACTAAGAGTTAATACTTAAATATAAGGTTAATATAATGACACAAACCTGTATAAATTATATTGGTTGAGTGGTTTTCGACCCATACCCACCTTAACCTTTAAATAATCAACTTTGTAGCTATTATGAACCCAATATGAATTTATTATAAATTAATATTTCTATCTTTTCCAAAGGTGCCCATCACCCCTCTTATAAAAGGGCACTCCTCCTCATTTCTTCACACCTTAAAAGCCTTTTGGTTCGGCCAAACGCTGCCCAAATACTCTCTAAAAATCCCTAAAAACAACCTAGAGTCCTTAGTTTGATCATAAAGCCATCCTAAGGATCCCTTTTGATCAAATCAAAAGGAAGAACCCGAAAAAGAGGTAATGTTTTCACCACCCCTTTTCAAGTTCCCTTCTTCTTCCACTTTTGCTTTCTTTGTTATTACCATTCTAAAATAATAACTCCAGTATCTTATATATACTGTGATGTTATTATAAATATAGTACAACCATATTAAGTATTCTATCCACCCTTTGAATAACACGTCCCCATACGTGCGTACGTACGGCTTACCGTCTCCACGTCGTGGTGTAATTGTTATTCAATATATTATTATTTGGGTGGGTATAATAATGATGTGTAAGTCATTTAAATAATAAATATAACATGATAATGATTCTGTATATATGATATACCATCCAATTATATATTATTTTAATATCAAAAGAATGATATTGTCGCTCGTGCGTACGTACGGACTACCGTCTCCACGAACGCGATGAGATTCATTCTCCATCATATCCATTCAAGTATAATTATCATTTGATGATTTAAAAATAATGTTTAAGAACTTTATATCATTATTTATATGAATAGGATACAACCTATCCATGAAAAACATGGCTTACGTAACAAAACATATAAAAGAAAACGAGTAAGTTAACACCCGAAATGACGATAATTCTAAAATATTATTAACAAAGAAATGTTAAAAGATCATATATGATATCATATTAATGTATATGATTCATGAATAATTTAATAACAATTATTTTAACATTATAGAGGAGGTTAACCTACCCCCAACCAAGTAAAAGTACAAGGTAAGGGGTTTCTTATCTCACTTTTAATTCCGTGAGAATTCCATTGTTCACCACTTATTTATTACATGTGGTGTGTGTACTTCCCATGTTTGTATTCATTGTGTAATATACTTTAATTAATTTATATTTACATCATCATTGTATGATCCTTCTTTCATGGGTGTATGTTTTGTATGTTACCAAATCGATAATGGAATTTGAAATTTCAATTTCCACTCATTCGGCTTTACGCATACTTCATTGATAATTTTACTCCAAGATTATGTGTGGAATAACTATTCATTTGATTATCTCATAATTTCAACTCCCCTTTCTGTTTATATACTTTTTATACACATAATAACTCCATTTATAAATTCTCAAGTCATCGGTATGAACTTGATAAGAGTAATTTTTTCTCAATCTCGATTTGTTGAGATAAACATCCAATTCATTGGTGTTGTTTTTACAATATTATGTGTGAATGTTCTTTGATTGTTTTACACTGAATATCCAATCATATTTAGTGTATCTATATTTGTCACACATAAATATGTCGTTGATTTATCCTTAATCTAAGGATATGGCCTTTATGAGATATTTCATCTCAATTTACATTCCATTGAGACTTCTTTGTTGGTATACACCAAATCACTTTTATGTGGTGTATATAATGTACTTTGACATAGTATATCATGAATTCCTTTATTCTCATGATATTAAAATGTTTTTATTACCTCAATTATTTGTATTCAAGTGTCTCTCTTTTGGTTAGAAACTCTAACTAAAATACCATTTTTAAATGTTTTAAAGACTTATTCTTCTAAATATTGCTCATTAATGTCCATGTTTTAAAAATGGTTTTAAGGATTTATTTATATGGGAATTAAAGTTTTAAAATTAAAACTCCTTTTAAAAGTTTCAAAGTGGTATGGGACACTTTTATTCAAAAATCTATTTTTAAATGGCTTCTGGACAAATAGTGTGACTTTTAAATGATTTCAAGAAAAAGGGGGATATTTCTCTCAAATGGTTTTGATGATTATTTTCATATATGTAAAAATCCTTCATTATTCTTGATTGAGGTTAATGTGATACAATACAATCTTCCATATTGTATCGAATGAGTTATTTTTGACTTTGGATGTGCTATTTTCATACCATTCATGGTTTGTGAATAAGTATTGACATTTCGTATGCTAGTTTTAATACGAATGTTTATGTTATGTTTCAAACTTTTCATATGAGGAATGCATTGGACTTAATATGTGACGGGTGGAGCACGCTATAGCTCCTCGATGCATCAGTAGGTCTCATGATACAAACTAGTGTCTTGGCACAAGGCCTTGACAAAATCATATTTGTAGTCTTGGCATGAGGCCTTGGCTATGTGGTTATGATAGTCTGGAATTATGCATTCCATCATTATGAAAGTGGTTATTGATATTGCATGTGATCATTATACTAGTAGAATATCCATGTGAGTAAGTAAATAGCATTATTTTATTTTATCTTTGCCATTTTATGTTGAAGTTCAAGTTTAAAAGGATTTCGTTTTAGTTATAAACTGCCTTAAGTGTTTATCCTTATCTATGAAAGCTTCTGCTATAATGTTATCCTTACTGAGCATCTAAGCTCACCCCTTTCAATGTTTTATTTTTCCCAGGATTATGAAGAAGTAATGTATGAATGACCTGCAGGGATAGTATGAGGGGATATGAAGAAAAGATGTTTTTTTTTTGATGTAATGTAAAACTTTATGAATGTATCTAGTATTTCCAAGGCTACTAAACCAATCGGTCTTTCGAGATTTGATCATTCTTGTGATCATGCCAATGTTATGTAATAATGCACCGACTCTGGGTAACTGGGGTCGGGTCGTTACATCTTCTTTTTATAAGGTTTTAGGTTTTTCTAGGGATAGTGGTTGTGGTTCTTTTGGTGAAGAGGGTTTAGATTTTTGGGGGATGAGGGTTTAGATATTTTTTCTTGAGGGTTTAGGGTTTTGGGATGAGGGTTTTGGGGTTTTGGGGTAGAGTGTTTAGGGTTTTTTGGGGTTTGTGGGTTTATGGTTTTTTGGGGTTGTAGGTTTAGGGTTTTTTTGGGATTGGGGTTTATGGTTTCTTAGGGAAGAGGATTTTTAGGATGTGATAGTTTATGTGTTTTTTGATAAGGTTTTAGAGGTTTTATGGGCTGAGGGTTTAGGGTTTTTTGGGGCTGAGGGTTTAGGTTTTTTGTGGCTGAGGGTTTAGGTTTTTTTGGGGATAAGGGTTTAGGGTTTTTTGAGGCTAAGGGTTTAGGGTTTGGGATTATTTGGGGTTGTAGGTTTAGGGTATTTTGGGGGAAGGGCTTTGGTTTTTTGGGGGTATATGGTTTAGAGTTTTTTGGGGCTAATGGTTTATAGTTTTGGGGGGATGGGGGTTTAGAGTTTTTTTAGAACTGAGTGTTTAAGATTTTTTTGGGATGAGGTTTAGGATTTTTTTGGTACTAAGGGTTTAGGAATATTTGGTAAAGATTGATTAGGGTTTTTTGGGATATGGTTTTAGGGTTTGGGGGATGAGGTTTTAGGTTTTCCTGGACTAAGGTTTTAGGGGTTTCTCGGGATGAGTTTTTTTTGTTTTTTGGGGTAGAGGGTTTAAAAAATTTTGGGTATGAGGGTTTAGAGTTATGTGGGGCTGAGGTTATAGGGTTTTTTAGAGTGAAGGTATAGATTTTTTTTATGATAAGAGTGCATAGTTTTTATGGCTAAGAGTTTAGGTTTTGGGGGGGTTATTGTTTAGGGTTTTTGGTGCTAACGGTTTTAGGTTTTTCGGTGCTAGGGGTTTTAGATTTTGGGGGATGAGGGTTTAGGGTTTTTTGGGGATAATGGTTTATGGTTTTTTAGGATGATGGATTAGGGGTTTTCTGGGATAAGGGTATAGGGAATTTTGGTTCATAGGTTTTAAGTTATTCTAGGTAAGAGGGTTTAGGGTTTTGGGGTGGGGGTGAAGGTTTTTGGTTTTTTAGGGTTGTGGTCTTAGGGTTTTTTGGGGCTGAGGGTTTAAGTTTTTTGGGGTTGAGGGTTTTGGTTTATTTAGGTATG
This sequence comes from Viscum album, assembly GCA_963277665.1. NCBI lineage: Eukaryota > Viridiplantae > Streptophyta > Magnoliopsida > Santalales > Viscaceae > Viscum > Viscum album. Next base: position 1,566,154,956 of record OY728156.1, read on the forward strand.
ATGTTTTATTTTGGGGGTGGGATTAGGGTTTAGTATTTTTTTGGGCTAAGGTTTTATGGATTTTGGGTGATGATGGTTTAGGTTTTTGGGGGGATAAGGTTTTAGGTTTATGGGCGGTAGAGGTTTAGGTTGTTTTGGGGATAAGGGTTAAGGTTTTTTAGGGCTAAAGGATTTGGGTTTTGGGGTCTGAGGGTTTAGGGATTTTGGGATATTATTTTATGGAGTTTGGGTGTTGAGGGTTTAGGGTTTTTTTGGACTGAGGGTTTAGAGTTTTTTGAGGCTAATGGTTTTGGGTTTTCTAGGGATAAGGGCTTAGGATTTTTGGGGTTGAGGGATTGGGTTCTTTTAGAGTTGAGGGATTAAATTTTTTTGTGGTCTAAGAGATTATGTTTTTTAGGACTGTGGAATTAGGGTTTTTTGTAGCTTAGGGATTAGGGTTTTTTTGCACTGAGCGCTTAGGGATTTTTGGGGCTGATGGATTTGGGTTTTTTGATGATGAGGGAATAGGTTTTTTGGGAGCTGAGGATTTAGGGTATTTTGGGGATGATTTTTTATGGTTTTTTGGGGTTGAGGGAATTGGTTTTTTTAGTGTTTTGGGCTTAGGTTACTTTGGGTCCAAGGGATTAGGGTTTTAGGGACAAGGGATTTAGTTTTTTGGTCTTAGGTATTATATATTTTTTGGGTTGAGTGTTTAAGTTTTTCTGTTGAGGGTTAGGGTTTTTTGGAGTTGAGGGTTAGGGTTTTTGATGGGACAACGATTACAGTTTATTATGACTGGGGTATTAGGGTTTTTAGGACATATTATTTATTATTTTTTGAGCCTGAGGGTTTAGGGTTTTTTGGGGATGATGGTTTATGGTTTTTTGGGGTTTATGGTTTAGGGTATTTTAGGAATGAGGTTTTAGGGTTTATTGGGTATTTGGGTTTGGGTATTTTAGTGATTTGGGTTTAGTTTTTGGGGTGGTGAGGTTCTATGTGTTTTTTTAGGCTGATAGTTTAGGGTTTGGGGGGGATGAGGATTTAGGGTTTTTTGGGGCTGAGGGTTCAAGATTTTTTCTGGTTGAGGGTTTTTAGTGCTTGGGTTTTAAAGGTTTAGGGGATAAGGTTTTAGGGTTTTTTGGGGGAGGAGGATTTTGGGACTTTTGGGGATGAGTGTTTGGGGTATTTTCTCATTGAGTGTTTTGGGTTTTAGGGGGTTGAGGGTTTGGGGTTTGGGGGATGAGTGTTTTAGGTTTTTAGGGGATGAGGGCTTAGGGTTTTTTGATGATGAGTGTTTAGGGGTTTTTTGTGCAAAGTTTTTAGGGGTTTTTAGGGTTGAGTATTTAGTGTTTTTTGTAGCTGAGTGTTTAGGGTTTTTTTGTTTTAGTTTTTAGGGTTTTTTATTGATGATGGTTTAGGTGTTTTAGTACTGAGGTTTTAGGGTTTTTTAGATTGAGGGTTTAGTGTTTTTTTTTTGGCAGAGAGTTTGTGGTTTTTTTGGGCTGAGGATTAATGGTCATTTAGGACTAAGGGTTTAGGGTTTTTTTGTTCTGAGGGTTTAGGGTTTTTTTAGAATGATGGTTTAGGGGTTTGGGGGATAAGGTTTTAGGGTTTTTTAGGGCTAAGAGTTAAGGATTTTTATAGGATAAGGGATTAGGGTTTTGGGGGGCTAAGGTTTTAGGGTTTTTTAGGGATGAGAGTTTAGGGTTTTTTTGTTTTGAGGGGCTTTGGATTTTTGGTAATGACGATTTATGGGTTTCTAGGGATGATGTTTTAGGGTTTTTTAGTGATGGGGTATAGGGTTATTTTGAGGTTTTAAGGCTTTTGGTATTGAGGGTTTAGGGTTTTTTGGGCTGAGGGTTTGGGGTTTTTCGGGCTGAGGGTTTAGGGTTTTTTTGGGAGGAGGATACATAGTTTTTTTGAGATGAGAGTATATGGTTTTATGGGATATAGGGTTAAGTGTTTTGGGGATAGAGGTTTAGGGTTTTTTTGGGATAAGGGTTTAAGATTTTTTGGGGATGATGGACTGGGGTTTTCTTGGGCTGAGGGTTTATGGTTTATTGGGGCTGATGGATTAGGTTTTTTTGGGGATGAGGGTTTATGGTCTTTTAGTGCTGAGGTTTTTTGGGTTTTTTGGGTATGAGGCTTTAGAGTTTTGGGGAGATAGGGGTTAGGGTTTTTTTTAGGTTTGGGGCTTAGGTTTTTTGGGGTTTTGAGATTAATTGTTTTAGGTTTAAGGGATTGGGGTTTTTTTGGGATGAGTGTTTTGGGTTTTTTTAGGCTAAGTGATTAAGACTTTTGAGGGTTGACGGTGTACGGTTTTTATGAGGATTAGGGTTTAGGGTTTTTTGGTGTTTAGGTTTTAGGGTTTTTTAGTGATAATGGATTGGTTTTTTGGGGGCTAAGGTCTTAGGTTTTTTTGTGGGGATGAGGGATTAGTGTTTTTTGGGCCTGAGGGGCTAGGGTTTTTTGGGGTGATGGCTTAGGGTTTTTTAAGTGTGAGGGATTAGGATTTTTGGGGGTTTAGGTTTTTGGGTTTTTGGGTTTAAGGGTTATGTTTTTTTTGGGGGATAAGTATTTAAGGTTTTCCAGGGATGTGGGTTTAGGGTTTTTTGGGGTTTAGGGTTTTTTGGAGGTGAGAGATTAGGGTTTTTTGGGGCTGAGGGTTTAGGGTTTTTTTAGTCTTAAGGTTTTTGGGGTTTTGGGGGATGAGGTATTAGTATTTTTGGGGGATAAAGATTTATGTTTTAATGTGTTTGATGTTTTAGAGTTTGTTCGGGATGAGGGTTAAGGGTTTTTAGGGGCATAGGGTTTTAGGTTATTTGGGGCTGAGGGCTTAGGGTTCATTGTGATAAAATGTCTAGGTTTATTTGTGGATAATGTTTTAGGGTCCTTTGGGGATGAGGTTTTAGGGTTATTTTGGGATGAGGGTTTATGATTTTTAGGGCTGAGGGTTTAGGGTTTTTTGGTTATTAGGCTTTAGGGGTTTTTGGTGATGAAGGTTTAGGGTTTTTTTGGGTAGAGGTTTTAGGGTTTTTTGCAGATGATGGTTTAGGGTATTTTGGGGCTGAGGAATTATAGTTTTCTAAGGATGGGGGTTTAGGGTTTTTTAGGAATAAGGGTTTAGGTTTTATATGGGCTGATTGTTTGTGGTTTTTTTAAGTTGAAGGATTTAGGGTTTTTTAGGGATGATGGTTTTGGGTTTTTAGGGCTAAGGGTTTATCGTTTTTGGGGGCTGAGGGTTTATGGTTTTCTAGGGATGAGGGTTTAGGGTTTTTTGGGGTTGAGTGTTTAGGTTTTTTGGGGGATGAGGGTCTAGGGTTTTGGGGGGTGGATGGTTTAGGGACTTTTGGGGCTGAGTGTTTATAGTTTTTTAGGGATGATGGTTTAGAGTTTTTTGGTATTGAATGATTAGGGTTTTTTGGGGATTAGGGTTTAGGGTTTTTGGGGATGGGGGTTTACAGTTTCTTGGGGCTGAGGGTTTATATTTTTGCGGGGTGGAGTGTTTAAGATTATTTGGGGATGTTTATTTATGGTTTTTAGGGATGAGGGTTTTGTGTTTTTTGAATATAAGGTTTTAGGATTTTTGGGGCTGAGGGTTGAGGGATTTTTGGGGCTAAGGGTTAAGGGTTTTTTGGGTTTGAGGGTTGAGAGTTTTCTAGGGATGATTGTTGAGGGTTTTCTCGTTATAAGGCTTAAGTATTTTTTGGAGATGAGGGTAGAGGAGTTTTTGGGGATGAGGGTTGATGGTTTTCTAAGGATGTGTATTGAAGGTTTTTTTGGGGCTGAGGTTTGAGGGTTTTCTATGGCTGAGGTTTGAGGGTTTTTTGGGGAAGAGGGTTGAGGGTTTTTTGGGGAAGAGGGTTGAGGGTTTTTTGGGATGAGGGTTGTGGGTTTTTGTGTGGTAAGGTTTAATGGTTTTTTTTTGGAATGAGGGTTGAGTGTTCATGAGGGATGAGGTTTTAGGGTTTTTTTGGTTGAGGGTTTAGGTTTGTTTGGAGACTAGGGTTTACAATTTTCGGGGATGAGGTTTTATGGGTTTTTGGTGTTAAGGGATTAAGGTTTTTTGGAACTATAGTTTTAGGGTTTTATTAGGATGAGGGTTTTGGTTTTGGGGGGCTAACAGTTTGGAGGTTTTTTAGGGATGAGTGTTTACGGTTTTTTGGGATGATGGTTTAGGGTTTTTGATAATGGTTGAACGTTTTTTAGGGTTCAGGGTTTATGGTTTTTTCAACTTGAGGAGTGAGGGTTTTTTGAGGATAAGGGTTGAGGTTTTTTTAGGGCTAAGGGTTTTGGGTTTTGGGGGCTAAGAGATGAGGTTTTTTGGGGGATTAGGGTTGAGGGTTTTTTGGGGATGAGGGTTCACAATTTCTTTTAGATGAGGGTTTTGATTTTTTTGAGGTGGGGGGTTGAGGATTTTTTGTTGATGAGGGTTTGGGGTTTTTTGGGGATGCAGGTTGATATTTTTCTAGGGTAGTGGGTTAGGTGTTTTTTAGGGATGAGGGTTTAGGTATTTTTTGTGTTGAGGGTTTTGGGTATTTTGGGTATGAGGTTTTTGAGTTTTTTGGGGATAAGGGTTCAGGGTTTTTTGGGGATGATGGTACAAGGATATTTTGATAATATATTTCAGGGTTTTTTAGGGATGAGGGTTTAGGGTTTTTTGGGGCTTATGGATCGGGATTTTTTGGAGCTAATGGTTCATGATTTTTTGTGTCTGAGGGATAAGGGTTTTTAGGGGCTAAGTGATCAGCATTTTTTGGGTGCTAAGGTTTTAGGTTTTTTTAGGGTTGATGGTTCTGAGTTTTTTGGGGTTGAGGGTTTATGGTTTTTTGGGGATGATGATTAAGTGTATTTTAGGGTGGATTGTTAAGTTTTTTTTGGGGATGTGGGTTTTTTGGTTTTTTGGGGATATGGGTTCAGGGTTTCTTTGGGGCTGATGGTTCATGTATTTTTAGGGATAAGGGTTCAAGATTATATGGGGTTAAGGGTTCTTTTTTTTGGTGCCGAGGGTTCAGGGATTTTTTAGGCTGAGGGTTCACTGTTTTTTTGTCCTAAGGGTTGAAGGTTTTGTGGGATGAGGGTTCATGGGTTTTTGGGACTGATGGTTAAGGGTTTTTTGGGCTTGAGGGTTTATGGTTTTTTTTGGATGAGTTTTTATTTTTTTGGTACTAAGGGTTTTGGGTTTTGGTTCTAAAGGTTAGAGGTTTTTTGGAGCTGATAGTTCATGGTTTTTTAGGGGTTGAGGTTTCACAGTTCTTTAGGGATGCAGGTTTACTGCTTTTGGGTGCTGAGGGTTAATTGTTTTTTAGGGCTAAGTGTTCATGGTTTTTTTATATGAGGGTTCAGGTTTCTATGGGGAAGAGGGTTAAGGGTCTTTTAGGGATGAGGTTTTAGGTATATTGGGGGATGATATTTCATAGTTTTTTTGGATTGGTGGTTTTAGTTTTTTTTTTTGTGTATGAGGGTTTAAAGTTTTTTGGGGCTAATATTTTAGGGTTCTTTAAGGATGAGGTTTTAGGGTTTTTTGGGTCTGAGGTTTTATAATTTTTTGGGGATGAGGTTTTAGCATTATTTGGGGATGAGAGTTTAGGTTTTTTGGGGGCTATTGGCTTAGTGTTTATTGGGGATGAGGGTTTTTTTTTTGGGGGGGGGGGGCTAAGGGTTTAAGGTTTTTTAGCTAGGGGTTTTGGGTTTTTAGTGTTTATGGTTTATGGTTTTTTTTTTGTATGAGGTTTTAGGGTATTATTTGAATGCGGGTTTTGGGTTTTTTTTGGGCTGATGGTTTAGTTTTTTGGGGGGGATGATGGATTAGGGTTTTTTGGAACTGAGGTTTTAGGGTTTTTTGGGGTTAAGGGTGTGCAGTTTTTTGGTTTTGAGGGTTTAGGGTTTTTTGGGGATAAGTGTATAGATTTTTTTAGGGATGTAGGATTTAGGTTTTTTTGGAATGAGGGTTTAGGGTTTTTTGGGGTTGAGGGTTTGGTATTTTTTTTCTTTATGGTTTAGGGTTTTTTTGGTTTTAAGGTTTATGGTTTCTTAGGAAGAGTGTTTAGCATATTTTGGGGATGAGGGTTTAGGGTTTTTTAGAGATGATGGTTTAGGGTTTTTTGGGGTTGAGGGTTATGAGATTTTTGGGGATGAGGTTTTATGGTTTTTTAGAGTTTAGGGTTTAGGTTTTTTGGGGGATGAGGGTTTAGGGTTTTTTGGGAATGAGAGTTTAGGGATTGGGGGGATAACTATTTAGGGTTTCTTGGGGATGTTGGTTTTAGTTTTTTTATGGCTGAGGGTTTAATGTTTTTTTGGTATGATGATTTAGGTGCCTTTGGGTCTAATGTTTTAAGGTTTTTTGGTTCTGAGAGTTTGGGTTTCCTCAAGTTTAGGGTTTTTAATTTTTTGGGGCTAGGAGTCTAGGTTTTTTTATGGATGAGGTTTTAGGGATATTGGGGGATAAAGATTTAGGGTTTTTTGGTTCTAAGGGTGTTGGGTTTTTTTGGGGATAAGGTTTTAGTGTTTTTTGGGGCTAAGTGTGTAGTGTTTTAGAAGATAAGATTTTAGGTTTTTTGGGGGGAGGTTTTGTAAGGGTTGGTGTCCTGAGAACCAACTGTTTTGTACTTTGATTACATGAATGTTAACTTATTATATATTGTTCATTGTTCTGCATGACTATAATATAATATTGTCCTGGAATATTTGTTACATTAATAAGGTCATAGAAGATCCCCGATATGATGAGAACCTTGAAATGCTATAACAATATACTTAAATAAAGTTTTGTGGTTGGATGACATACTATGATAGGACACGTAGTATACAGACCGTCATGTGCGAGTACTCATAAGAAGACGAGACTCTCTCTCATGGAGTTCACACTTGGTAATCTCCAAGATTGGAGATTATGAGAACAGACCCACCAGTAGTAATTCCACATGTCTTGGTGTCATCGGACATTACTATCTACGAGCGTGTGTAATGTTCCTTAGACCGGAAGATTATCATTAACTCATGTCATGACTCGCGCACTTAGATTTGATGACGAAAACCGTCATGAAGACAGTTGGCGGGAAGTAGGGTACGTTGGGTGCGTCACAAATGACATGTTTTTAATGGATAAGTCAAGGAAGTATTTTTCCCTTCCATATTTATGGAAGTAAATATCTCTTTCCCTTTGATTGAAATAGAACTGTCAAACAAATTCCATTGCCATGGTGTAACGACGAGTTTATTTCTGGAAGTCAAAGAATGACAGATCAAGCATATAGGTTTATGACACTAATATGAAACTTTCTTGATGAGATATTTATAAAAAGGGATTAAATTACACAGTAAGCATTCATATGAGGTGATACATCAATGAAAAGTCAACTTCTTTCTCTTGGGTGTCTTGACCCGTTGCTAGACAGTAATCTTGGACTTTAGGCAAGCTCGCCTAATGCCAACAAGAAAGGGGCCTAGAGGGTCACACACTAAGTATATTCAAGTATCTCAACTAGAATAAAGATTATTCCCATACGTGGTTTAATAATTATTCAAGGAAGACTAAATCATTTTAATGTTGGAGGAAGAATAAAATAAAACAAGTACACACCGTGTATTATTAAATTTACACATCGTGTAGTTTTCATTTTTTAAAGGAAATGAATAAATGAAAACAAGATATACACACCGTGTACATTGAATGTACATGCCATGTAGTTTTCATTGAAAAACAAGTACACACCATGTATTTATTAATAAATGTCGTGTAGTTTTTTCAATCGGGATTTTGTGGAAATATCATTTTATTAAATGATATTTATTATAATCAGTGTGGGCGCATGTCAAGAAATTAATGAATCGACATGGGGTTTTCAAAATGGATTTAATGAAATAAATAAAATGCATAAAGTGTTTATTTATTGTCATAACTATAAAACCTCAAACATGATTATAAATATCCTCACAACCCCAACTCTTTTCCTAAGACAAGAGAATAGTTGTGCACAACAATTCTGGAGAATTATTTCAAGGCCGAAAGAACTTCTTCCTCCAAGAACGCTCTCAAGACCAAGAGATATCCTCTTCCATCGGATCAAGATAATCTAATGCGGACAACTCAAGTAAAGGTTTCTCTACGTTAGCACCCAGAGACTCCTTTGGCGACATCCTGAGATACGAGGTACATGTGTGGATCACCGCTAGAGGAAGTATACACTTGGATTTTGCGACACAACGATGAATCACATCATAACATGATCAATAACATCAACGAAGAAAGAACACCCAAAAGGTATTTATTTTCAATTTATTAAATTAATTATAATCAACCTGTAACGAACCTACTTTTTGGTTCCGGGACTTTCCTTTTCTTTGTCTATTTCTGTGATTCGATTTGTGGAGATTGGCGTTTATCGTCATATTGATCCCAGATTGCTCATTGTTAATGAAAAAAACCCAAGTGGTCACATCCACCCACATGCTTCTGTTCTTCCCAGAACCTTCAAAAGGTATCAGAGCGTGGTTACAACGTTGATTATATTTATTTAATTTTAGTTGATAATTTATGCATTTATATTTGATTTAATTTGAAATAAATTATTCTATAAATCTGTATAAATGAGATCTGTTATTCCTCCTTCATTTCTCGATTCATATCACATAAACAACATTTTAATTTTAATTTTGATTAAAATAAAAAATGAGGAACTAATCTGGAGGAGCTACTCTTTCTGTCTGTACAACACGGGAATACACTGCGTGTAATGGAAAACTACACATCGTGTACTTAGGTTCAACGAACCGGCACTGGTCCACCAAACCACACCGTGTGAATTGAGTATGCCTAAGTATTTATTACGTTGTGTTGACCAGAATTGGATGGAACGTGGGAACCGGAATACACGGCATGTATGTTGGAGCAACACGCCGTGTAGTCCGATCCGTCCCAAGTGAAACTGTGTACAAAGGAGAAGCTGCATACCATGTACACGGGATTGCCTGCCTGGTTACCACATAACAAAGAAGTACACACCGTGTAGGATTTATCTACATGTTGTGTACTCCAAAATTTCCAAAGTATAGAAAACACGCCAAAGCCCCCAGTATATACTTTGGATAAAGGGTGAAAATAAATACACACCATGTAAATATAAACTACACGCCGTGTACTTTCCAGAAATTTCACCAGGTTTCCTACAAAAGTACAAATACCTGTACAAGAAAATGTATGAGAAAAATATCAAGTAAATTCATAAAGAAATTTAAGATAAATAATTGATTAATTATAAGATCATAATTAATTGAATTCAAGCGCAACTTATCTTGAATAATAGAACGATTAAAAGAATTTGAATTCTAAATATGTGTAAATGTCATTGCATGCTATGGATGATCATGAGATAGACCAAAGAACCCTTGTATGTGTGTATGGTTTCATTTAAATTTGTTTAATTTAAATTTTTTGGCATGTGAGCCTTCTTCCAATAAAATGTAGGGCCTGGGTACCCATGGTTTCTTTAAGGTAAACCCCATGTAATGGAGGATCTCTCAAGACAGAGGAGATGGTTCAAAATCCAAAGCTGAGGAAAAACCAACCCAAGAAGATACAAAGGTGGACAGGTGGGAGCTACAAAACACGAACCATCAGGTTCAAGGTTTTTTCCCTAGGTCAGGGTTAGCTTATCAAAACCACTAGATATGTTAACCAATAGAAGCTCATGATCATGCCATCTTATTTTATTTCGGTCTGATTGCATGGTTTATTTATTATGTATGTGTTTTCACGATCACATAGTTAATGAAATGAAGAAGCATGCAAAGATGGAATAAAATAAAACCAAACTATGCGTCAACATTATCAGAACATAGTTAATCACTTAACCTAGAATCACTTAATATTAACAAGCATGTGATAATGCAAAAATATGCATAAAATATTAAAATCCCTCAATACTATATTAAGTCAGACAAAGCCTTTCGTTACTTGATTAAGGGAAAGACTCAATAAAACTATGTGTTTTACCAACCCTTGTTGGGACACTTACTTTTATAAAATAATCCCTTATGAAAGGTTTCGGATTGACTTAACCATGTTACATCAAGAGGAGTAGACCTTGCTAGACTTTATGTAATATTGGAGGCAAGAGTTGAGGAAATCCAAGTCAGGATTTCAGGATTGGGGAGTCCACTCAACAGATCAAGGAATTATAAGCTCACAGTTGGAAAAGACCTGCCTACCTAAATACCTTCAAATAGCTTGACCAACCCTTGTTGGGTTTATGCGAAGGGGAATATGGATCCTTTCCACTAGAATGTCAAAGAAACTGGACATTCTGAGTTCAATGGTGAGGGACATTAGGACTTGATAAAATAGTGGGAGAATTAATAAATTAATAAAATGTAATCAAAAGGTACTGATAAATCTTCTCTTTTAATTTGTATAATCGAAATGAAAAACTCGTCAACCACATTTTCTCTGCGATCAATTTTGGATAAAGACAATATCCTCACCAGTAGTAACTTTTAGGAATGGTTTAGGCACCTTCGGGTTATCCTATGCAATGAATGAAAGTTTTACGTGCTGGAGTCCTCACTTACTGATCCTCCTACCCAAGGGGGGGGTGATGAAGATTTTCTAGTCTATGATCAACATTTGAGCGATACACTCGACGTTCAATGTTTGATCCTATCATCAATGTCTAGTGAGCTCATGAAGTCTCATGAAGACATGTATGCTTACAGCATACTCGAGAACCTCTTTGGTCTATACCAGGAGAGAGAAATACAGGAAAGGTTTGAGATCTCCAAGGCTCTATTTCAGAGCAAGCTTGTAGAGGGTTCCCTAGTCAGGCCTCATGTAGTCAATCTCATTGGCTATATTGAGCGCTTGGAGGTTCTAGGGTTTAAACTCCCTGAAGAACTAGGTAACGATCTCATTCTTGCATCACTCCCCCAGAGATTCTCAAACTTTGTTGTGAACTTCAATATGAACAACATTGAGAAGTCTCTGTTTGATCTTCTTATCCTCATTCACCAAGTGGACAATGACATAAAGTGTGAAAATCCTTTTGTCCTCATGGTGAAAAAAAGGGAAGTTGAAGTGCTTTAAGCCCAAAGCATCTTCAAGGCCTTCCAAGAAAAGGAAGATCAAAGTGGAGGTAAGAGAACATGAGGCTGTTTGTTTCACATGTGGCAAGAAGGGCCACTGGAAGAAAAACTTCACCCAACCAAGGAAGCAAGGGGAAGCTTCAGGTGCATTTGTTATCGAATTCAATCTATCTATTTCAACCAATTGGGTATTAGATACTACTTGTGGTGCTCACATCTATATCCAAATACAGGAACCAAGTAGATTCAGAAAGATTGACCGAGGTGAGGTGGATCTACGAGCAGCCAATGGAGCCAGACTCACTATTGTAGCTATCAGATACTACCACCTCACATTGCCTACTGGGATGGTCTTGGTTTTAAAAGGATGTTATTATGTACCCTCTATAACTAAAAACATTATTTCAGTATCCAGATTAGATACTGATGGATTCATCTTCAAGTTTTGAAGTGGATGTTGCTACTTTTATAAATATAGCATTTGTTTTGGTATGGCACATTTATATAACTGCCTTTATGTGTTAGACTGCACAAACCAAGTAATGGAAATCGATGACAAAGTTAATTCACACGACTCATACCACACCCAACTTTGGCATCACTAGCTAGGTCATGTCAATGAGAAAAGTTTGACAAAATTACATGAAGATGGGTATTTAGATTCTTTCAAACTAAAACCACTTGGTGTGTGTCATGCGTGTCTACAAGGCAAAATGACCAAAGCCCCATTTAGTGGGAAAGGTGAAAGGTCTAAAGAGCTTATATAATTAGTTCACACAGATGTGTGTGGGCCATTTCCAGTTGAAGAAAGGGGTGGGTTCTTGTACTTTATAAATTTTACTGATGATTTTAGTAGATATGGATATATTTACTTAATGAGGTATAAGTCAGATTATTTTGATCGGTTCAAATAATGCAAGAATGATGTTGAGAACCATCTTGGTAATAAGATTAAGAAACTCCACTCAGACAGAGGAGGATAATATCTTAATCAGGACTTCATTGATTTCTTACAGGAGTTTGGGATTCTATCTCAACTCACTCCCCCTTACACACCTCAGTGGAATGGTGTAAGTGAAAGGAGGAACCGCACCCTATTGAACATGGTGAGATCAATGATGAGTCATGAAAGTCTTACATTATCCTTTTGGGGATATTCATTACAAACAGCAGCACACATACTAAACCAAGTACCAACTAAATTGATAAATGGTATTCCATATGAGTTATGGAGTGGACGCAAAGCCATGTTATTGAATTTACATGTGTGGGGTAGCAAAGCATTTGTTAAGGCCTCTTCAGGTAACAAACTTTAACCCCGAGGCACAAAGTGTATCTTTATAGGATATCCCAAGGAAAAAAGTGGAACTTACCTATATAACCCCTCAGACAAAAAGGTTACAGTGGAAAGACATTCCATATTTCTTGAGAGGGAGCACATCTCCAAAAGAGATAGTTGGAGAGAGATATACTTCGATGAAGTCGAGGCTCAAGATACATAGGATTTGGTACAAGAACAGATTCCACAAAGCCCCGTGGAAGAACAATCTGTTCCAGAGACACAAGAACTACATTGGAGCATGAGAGAGGTGATATAACCAGAACGATATGGTTTTCTTGTCACTGAGGATGGTGACTCATTATTGGTTGACAATGATGATCCTCTTACCTACAAGGAAGCAGTTGAAGGTATAGACGTTTCCAAGTGGCAAGAAGCCATAAATTCTGAAATAGATTCCATGTACCAAAACCAAGTCTGGATTTTAGTAGATCCTCCAATTGATGTAAATCCTATTAGTAATAAATGGGTATCCAATAAAAAACAAGATATGGAGGGGCAATTCATCACCTATAAGGCACGATTGGTTGCAAAAGTTTTTAGACAGTGTCAAGTAATTGACTATGATGAAACCTTTTCACCGATTACGATGCTGAAATCCATTAGAATCCAATTGGCCATTTCCACTTACCATGACTATGAAATTTGGAAAATGGATGTCAAAAAAAATTCCTCAACAGGAACCTCCAGGAAGATGTCTACATGACACAACCTGAATGTTTTGTGACTCCAAAGGATGCCAACAAGGTATGAAAGTTGCATAAATTCATTTATGGATTAAAGAAAGCATTAAGATCATGGAACATTCAATTTGATGAATCTGTAATGGAATTTTGATATGTTAAGAATGAATGTGATCCTTGTGTCTACAAGAGTTTTAGTGGAAGTGCATTCATTTTCCTAATAGTATATGTTGATGACATATTACTAATTAGAAATGAAGTACCTATCTTACAGTCAGTTAAGGCATGGTTAGATAAATAATTCTCCATGAAAGACTTGGGTGAGGCAGTATATATTCTTGGGGTCAAGATCCATCGTGATAGATCCAAGAGAATGCTAGGCCTGAGTCAAAGTACATACATTGACAAGATATTAAAGAGATTAAGTATGGAATAGCCTAAGAGGGGATTGTTTCTAGTGTCACATGGAATTCATCTTTCCAAGAAAATGTGTCCTCAGACACATGAGGAAAGAAAGAGAATGAAAAGGATCCCTTATGCATCTGTGATTGGGTCAGTCGTGTATGATATGCTATGTATGAGGCTATATGTTGATTACGCATTAATTGAGGTAGGCAGATATCAAGCTGATCCAGGAGACCGCTATTGGATGGTAGTCAAGACTATCCTTAAGTATCTGAGTCATACTAAGGATATGTTCTTGGTTTATGGAGGAAATGAGGAACTTGTCATCAGAGGACATGTAGATGCTAGTTTCCAGACTGATCAAGATGACATGAAGTCACAGACTGGATACATATTCAGTTTGAATGGAGGTGAAGTGAGCTGGAAGAGCTCAAAGTAAGGTGTGGTGGCAGATTCTATAGTAGAGTCTGAGTATATTGTAGATTTTGAGGCAGCTAAAGAAGCAGTATGGATGCAAAGCTTCATCCAAGATCTGGATGTAGTACCGAGCAGTAAAGATCATATCACACTATTGTGATAATACTGCAGCGGTGGAACTTGAAAAAGAGCCAAGGTCACATCAGCAGACAAATCACATACTTCAGAAGTATCATCTCTTGAGGGATTTTTCTTAGAGAGGTGAAGTTGTAGTGAGTAGTATTTCCACGGAAGACAACGTGGCGGACCCCTTGACTAAAGCCTTGACTCAGCAGAAACATAATCATCATGTGAGGTCTAGCGGACTAAAAGTCGTAGGTAGTGGCTCTAGTACAAGTGGGAGTTTTTAAGGTTTGGTGTCCTAAGAAGCAATTGCTTTGTACTTTGATTACATGAATGTTCACTTATTATATATTGTTCATTATTCTGCATGACTATAATATAATAATGTCCTAGAATATTTGTTGCATTAATAAGGTCATGGCAGATCCCTGTTATGATGAGAACCTTGAAATGATATAACAATATTCTTAAATAAAGTTATGTGTTTGGATGACATAATATGATAGGACACATAGTATAAATACCGTCATGTGCAAGTACTTGTAAGAAGATGAGACACCCTCTCATGGAGTTCATACTTGGTAATCTCTAAGATGGTAGATTATGAAAACAGACCCGCCAGTAGTAATTGTTCATGTCTTGGTGTCATCAGACATTACTATCTATGATCATGTGTAATGGTCCTTAGACTGGAATATTATCATTAACTCATGTCATGACTCGCGCACTTAGATTTGCTGATGAAAACTATCACGAAGACAATTTGCAGGAAGTAGGGTACGTTGGGTGCGTCACGAATGACATATTGTTAATGGATAAGTCGAGGAATGATTTTTCCCTTCCATATTTATTTAATTAGATATCTCGGGCCATTTGATTGAAATAGAATTGTCAAACAAATTCCATGGTCATGGTGTAACGACAAGTTTATTTCTGGAAGTCAAAGAATGACAGATCAAGCATATAGGTTTATGACACTACCATGAAACCTGCTTGATGAGATATTGAGACAAAGGGATTAAATTACACATTAAGCGTTCTTATGAGGTGATACGTTAATACGGAGTGAACTTCTTTCTCTTGGGTGCCTTGATTCGTTGCTAGATAGTAATCTTGGACTTTAGGCAAGCCCGCCTAATGCCAACAATAAAGGGGCCTAGAGGGTCACACACTAAGTGTATTCAAGTATCTCAAGTAGAATAAATATTATTCTCATATGTGGTTTAATAATTATTCAAGGAATCCTAAATCATTTTAATGTTGGAGGAAGAATAAAATAAAACAAGTACACGCCATGTATCAATGATTACACGCCGTGTATTTTTATTTTTAAAACAAGTACACGCTGTGTATTATTAAATGTACACTCTGTGTAGTTTTCATTTTTTAAAGGAAATGAATAAATAAAAACAATATATACATGTCGTGTACATTTAATGTACATGATGTGTATTTTTCAATGAAAAAAAGTACACGCCGTGTATTTATTAATACACACCGTGTAGTTTTTCAATCGGGGATTTTGAGGAAATATCATTTTATTAAAGGATATTTATTATAATCAGTGTGGGCGCATGTCAAGGAATTAATTAATCGACATGGGGTTTTCAAACGGGAGTTAATGAAATAAATAAAACTCATAACGCGTTTATTTATTGTCAAAACTCTACAACCTCAAACCTGATTATAAATATCCTCACAACCCCAACTCTTTTCATAAGACAAGAGAATCATTGTGAACAAAAATTATGGAGAATTCTTTCAAGGCTGAAAGAAGCTCTTCCTCCAAGAACGCTCTCAAGACCGAGAGATATCCTCTTCCATCGGATCAAGACGATCTAAGGCAGACAATGCAATCAAAGGTTTCTCCACGCTAGCACCCAGAGACTCCTTTGGCGATGTCCTGAGATACGAGGTACATGTGTAGATCACCTCTAGAGGAAGTCTACACTTGGCTTCTACAATGCAATGATGAATCACATCAGAACATGATCAAGAACATCAAGGAAGAAAGAACACTCAAAATTTATTTCTTTTCAATTGATTAAATTAATTATAATCAACCTGTAACGATCCTACTTTGTGGTTCCAGGAATTTCCTTTTCTTTGTCTATTTCTATGATTCAATCCATGGAGACTGGTGTTTATCATCGTATTGATCCCGGATTGATCATTGTTAATGACAAAAATCCAAGTGGGCACATCCTCCCACGTGCTTCCACTACACCTGGAACCTTCAGGTTTTAAGGTCTTTAGGCTCAGGGCTTAGGTTTTTTCTGGGATGAGGGATTAGGGTTTTTTGAGTATTATGGTTTAATATTTTTTGGGACTAAGGGCTTAGGTTTTTTGGGGGGATGAGAGATTAGGGTTTTTTGAGGATTATGGATTAGGTGTTTTGGGGGTGAGGTCATAGGGTTTTTAGGGGGTGAGGGCTTAGGTTTTTTGGAAGGGTGAAGGATTAGGGTTTGGGAGGGATAAGGGATTAGGGTTTTTTGTGCTAAGGGATTAGGGTTTTGGGGGGATTTAGTATTAGGGTTTTTCAAGGATAATGGATTATTATTTTTTAGTATAATGGATTAGGATTTTTTTCAAGATGAGGGATGAGGTAATTTTTTGGGCTAAGACCTAAGGGTTTTTTGGGGTTTAGGTTTAGGTATTTTTTGGGATGAGGTGTAAGGGTTTTTTTCGACTGAGGACTTAGGATGTTTTGGGGATAAGGGATTCAGTTTTTTTGGGCTGATGGATTTGGTTTTTTTAGGATAATATTTTAGGTTTTCTTAGGGCTGAGTGTTAGGATTTTTTGGGGTTGTGGGTTAGGTTTTTTTGGGTCCTAGAGCTTAGAGTTTTCGGGGGCCAAGTGTTGAGAGTTTTTTGGAGATGAGGGTTTAGTTTTTTGTAGGGATGAGGGTTTAGGGTTTTTTGTAGATGGGGGTTTAGGTTTTTTGGGGCTGAGGTTTTGGGGTTTTTTTGGGATGAGGATTTAGTGTTTTTTGGTGATAAGGGTTTAGGGTTTTTTGGGGATAAGGGTTTAGGGTTTTGGGGGATGAGGTTTTAGGATTTTTTGTGGATGAGGTTGTAAGTTTTTTTGTGATAAAGGTTTAGAGGTTTTTAGGGATAGGGGTTTTGGGTTTTGGTGGGAAAATGGTTTATGGTTTTTTTGGGATGATGGTTTAGGTTTTTTTAGGGATGAGGTTTTGAGGTTTTTTGGGGATAATGTTTTAGGGTCATTTGAGTATGAGGGTTTAGGATCTTT
The DNA here is from genome assembly GCA_963277665.1 of Viscum album. Lineage (NCBI taxonomy): Eukaryota > Viridiplantae > Streptophyta > Magnoliopsida > Santalales > Viscaceae > Viscum > Viscum album. Next base: position 1,566,172,234 of record OY728156.1, read on the forward strand.
TGGGTCTGATGGTTTTTTGTTTTGGGGTGACGAAGGTTTAGGATTTTTTGGACCTGATGGTTTAGTTTTTTCTGGGGGGATGAAAGTTTTGAGTTTCTTGGGGATAATGGTTTAGGGTGTTGTGGGGATGATATTTTAGGGTTTCTTAGGGATGAGGATTTAGGGTTTCTTGGTTTTGGGGGTTTATAATTTTTTATTTATGGGGTTTAGAGTTTTTTATGGCGATATATTTTGGTTTTTTTGGGCTGATGGTTTAGGATTTTTTGTGGATGAGGATTTAGAGTTTTTTTGAGTTGAGTGTTATAGTTTTGTGGGGATGAGGGTTTACCATTTTTTGGGGATTAGGTTTTATGTTTTTTCAGTGCTATGGGTTTAGGGTTTTGGGGGGATGGGGTTTTAGTATTTTTGGGGGTTGAGGATTTAAGGTAATTTGGGCCTAAGGGTTTAGGGTTTTTTGGAGATAAGTTTTTATAGTTTTTTGGGACATGTATTTAGGTTTTTTTGGGGTAAAGGGTTTGTGTTTTTTTGGGGATGAGGGTTTATGGTTTTGGGGGATGATGGTATTGGGTTTTTAGGGGCTTAGGGTTTTGGGTTTTGGGGGATGAGGTTTAGGGATTTTGGGGATGAGGGTTTAGGTTTTTTTTGTATGATGTACTGGGTTTTGGGGGGCTAAGGGTTAGGGTTTGGGGGGGATGAGGTATTAGAGTTTTTGGGAATGATGTTTTAGAGTTTGTGGGGCTGATGGTTTCAGGTTTTTAGGGTTTGTGGGATTGGGGTTTTTTAGGGATGAGGGTTTGTGGTTTTTTTGGGATTAGGGTTTAGGTTCTTTTGGGGATGAGTTTTTATTGTTTTTAAGGGATGAGGGCTTAGGGTTTTTTTGGGATGAGGGATTAGGGTTTTTTGAGGCTGAAATATTAGGTTTTTGGGTGGATAAGGTCTTAGTATTTTTTGTGGCTGAGGGATTATGGTTTTTTCAAAATGATATTTTATGGGTTTTTTTGGGATGAGGGGTTAGGGTTTTTTGGGGATGACGGCTTATGGTTTTGGGTGGTTGAGGTTTTAAGCATTTTTGGGATGAGTGTTTAAGGTTTTTTGGGTTTGAGTTATTAGGTAGTTTTGGGGTAAGGTATTAGGGTTTAAAAGTGGCTATGGGAATATTTTTTTTTGGGGGGGGGGGGGGCTGAGGGCTTAGGTTTCTTGGGGGATGAGGGAATAGGGTTTTTTAGTGTTTAAGTATTTGGTTTTTTTTTGTTTGAGTACTTAGGTTTCTTGGGGGTTTAGGGATTAGTGTTTTTTAGAGCTAGGGGTTATATTTTGGGGGTGAGGATTGGGGTTTTTGGGGGCTGAGGGATTAGGTTTTTATAGGGAAAAGGTTTTTGGGTTTTTTGGGGATGAGGGTTTAAGGTTTTTTGGGGATGAGGGTTTATGGTTTTTTGGGGCTAAATTTTTAAGGATTTGGGGGGGTGGGGTTAGGGTGTTTTGGGGATTTGGGTTTAGGGTTTTTTGGGTCTTAGGGTTTGGGGTATTTTGGGATTTTGGTTTAGTATTTTTAGGAATGAGGTTTTTGGGTTTTTGGGGATGAGTGTTTAGGGTTTTGGTGGGTTTATGGTTTAGGGTTTTTTGGGATGAGGGTTTTACATTTTGGGGGGATGAGGGATTAGTGTTTTTTAGGGATAAGGGTTTAGGGTCTTTTAGGGATGAGGGTTTAGGGTCTTTTGGGACTGAGTTTTTAGGGTTTTGGAGGCTGAGGGATTACGGTTTTGTGGGGATGAGGGTTTGGAGTTTTTTTGGGCTAAGGGTTTAAATTTATTTGGGGAAAAAGGTTTAGGGTTTTTTGTGGCTGAGCATTTAGTGTTTTGGGGGGTTGAGGGTTTAGGTTTATTTTAGGCTGAGTGTTTTACAGTTTTTTGGGAATGATGGATTAGAGTTTTTTGGAGATGAATGTTTAGGTTTTTTGGGACTTATGGTTTAGGGTTTTATGGGGTTTACAATTTATGTTTTTTTGGGGATGAGGCTTTAATTTTTGGGGGGGCTGAGGGTTTATGGTTTTTTGGGTCTGAGGGTTTAGGTATTTGGGGGGATGAGGGTTTAGGGGCATTTTTTTAGGGTTTATGGTTTTCAAAGGATAATGGTTTTGGGTTTTTTAAGGTTGAGGGTTTAGGTTTTGTTGGGGTTTAGGGTTTAGGGTTTTTTAGGGATTATGGTTTATGGTTTTTTAGGGATGAGGGTTTATATTTTTTCAGGGTTGAGGGTTTATTGATTTTTGGGGTTGATAGTTTAAAGAATTTTGGGGTTGAGGGTTTATAATTTTTTAGGGACAATGGATTATATTTTTTTATGGTTGAGGGTTTATAGTATTTTAAGGGGGGGGTTTGGGGGGTGAGGATTTTGGTTTTTTTGGGTTGAGGTTTTAGGGTTTTTAGGCTGAGGGTTTTGGGGTTTTTTGGGCTATCTCTTAAGGGTTTTTTCTATCTAATGGTTTAGGGTTTTTTAGGGTATAGTTTTAATGGTTTTTTGGGGTTTAGACTTTAGGCTTTTTTATGGATGAGGGTTTAGGGTTTTGTGGGGATGAGGTTTTAGGTTTTGGGGGCTGATGGTTTAGGGTTTTTTAGGTATAAGGGTTTAATTTGTTTTAGGCTGAGGGATAGGGTTTTTTATGCTGAGGGCTTAGGGTTTTTTTGGGAAGAGGGAAAAGTGTTTTTTTAATGAGGAATTTTTTTTATGTTGAGTTTTTCTGGTTTTTTTGGGATGAGGGTTTAAGATTTTTAGGGGTTTAGGGTTGAGGGTTTTGGGGGGCTGAGGGTTTAGTGTTTTTTTGGGATAAATGTTTAGGTTTTATTAGGGCTAAGGGTTTAGGGTTTTTTAAGGCTAAGTGCTTCAGGTTTTTTTAGGGATGAGTGATTAGGGTTTATTAGACATGAGGGGTTAGGGTTTTTTGGGTTTAGGGGTTAGGGAATTTTTTGGTATGAGGGATTAGGTTATTATCGGACTGAGGGATGAGGGTTTTTTGGGGCTGAGGGTTTATGGGTTTTTTGATTGGGTGTTTAGGGTTTTTTGGGGCAGAGGGTTGAGTTATTTTTTCAGCTGAGGTTTTTGGGTTTTTGGGTCCATGTTTTTATGGTTTTTGGGGGCTAAGGGTATCAATTTTTTGGGGGGTTTGGGTTTAGGGTTTTTTGGGGTTGAGGGTTTAGTGTTTTTTCAGTTTGATGGATTATGTTTTTTTTTCAATATGAGGGTATAGGGTCTTTTAGGCCTTAGAGATTAGGGTTTTATCGGGTTGAGAGTTTAGGGTTTGTTAGGGGTGAGGGTTTATGGTCATTTGGGGCAAAGGTTTTTGGGTTCTCTGGGGATGGGGGTTTAGGATTCTCTGTGATAGAGGGTTTAGGATTCTTTGCGGATGATATTTTAGAGTTATTTGGGGCTTATAATTTAGTGTTTTGGGGGATAAGGGTTTAGGGTGTTTTGGGTTGACGTTTTAGGACTTTTGGGGGATGAGGGTCTGGGGTTTTTGGGATGGTGGGTTTTGGGTTTTGGGGGATGAGGGTTTGAGGTTTTTTGAGACTAAGGGTTTAAGGTATTTTGGGGGTGAGGGTTTAGGTTTTTCATGGCTAAGGGTTTAGGATTTTTTAGGGATAAAGGTTTAGGTTTTTTTAGGATCAATGTTTAAGGTTTTTTTGGGATGAGGGTTTTGGTTTTTTGGGGGTTGGGGTTTAGGATTTTTTGGGCTGAGGGTTTTGTGTTTTTTGGGGTTGAGGGTTTAAAACTTTTTGGGGTTTATGGTTTATGGATTTTTAGAGCTAAGAGTTTAGGGTTTTTTGGAGTAGAGTGTTTATGAATTTTTGTGACTGACGGTTAAGGGTTTTTTAGGGATCCGAGTTTATGGATTTTTGGGGATGATTGATTAGTGTATTTTGGGATAAGGTTTTACAGTTTTTTGGGGCTATGGGTTTAGGTTTTTTGGGGCTCAGGATTTAGTTTCTTTTTTGGGGATAAGTTTTTTGGGTTTTGGGGGGGATGAGAATTTAGGGATTTTGTAACACCCCAAGCTTCCATTGTATGTTTCTCTTTAAATAATGCAATAGCTTGTGTTGTACGCAACTTCGAGTTCTATCACACCATGACCAATCAAACTAGCCATTATGAATAGTAATACCCACTTTTTGAAATTTTTGAACTTTTATTTTTCAAAATGGATTTCATTTATGGATTCAGAATATCAAAATTATCTTAGGGTGAATTTTTTGTATTTTTCTGAAACTTTCATTTTTTATGAATAGTGAAAAACACTGCATTATAATTTAAAACTGAATCTTTATTTAAATAATTATTTATTTAATTTAAATTTATATTAAGTAAAAATAGATACATAATACCTATTTTAGTTTAATGTAATTCATTGGATTCATTTTATAATAAAATTAGATGTATAAAATTTTATTGAATTTTTTAACGTCTTTTACCCACCTTCTAGTCACGTTAGCAAATTTTCATAAAATGTAATTTTACCATTTCTATGAATTGAATTTAAAAAATCCAAGAGACATGGTTTACATCAGTAAGTAAATTGTGGTTCAATAGGATTAAAATAATTTTTGGTGAATAGTAACTTTTGAATTTTATTTACCACAGTTAAAAGTAAATAGGGTAATTAAATGTAAAAATGATACTATAATTACCCTAAAACATGTCCTAATTCTATTGGATAAGTTTATTTTGACCAAAATCAAACTTAGGAATAAAATATGATCCACTTGGATTTGATTAGGGCATTTATTTTTATTTTATTTAAAGAATAGTTAAAAGTGTTAAATTCAAATTTTCATAACTAAAACATTTTTAATATAGAGTTATACATAAGATAAATTCGACTATAAATATTCATTAGAAATATAAAGATATTTCCTACATTATTTTATTTTATTTATAATTTTTATACATTAAATAATTAAATTTATTTATGACACAATGATGATGCAGTAATTACCTTATTAACGAAAGATTAAAATAATTAATATTATAAATATTAAAATAAATGTAAATTGAGTATTTTTATCCATTAAAAGAATTTTATAGGTTAATATAACATTTTAGGGTTTATTTTATTAATTTTGTTTAAGTTATAAAGTTTTTATGACTTTGATAAAAATCAATTATTAAATAGTGTCAAAATTAACATAAATGAGTTTTAAAAAAATACTATTTTATTAAATAATATAATATTTCTAAAAATATAAGTTTCATACAAAGGACTTAGATAATGTTATATATGTCAATAATTAACCACTTGGTGTTATCTTGGATTTTTATAGTAAGTTTATTAACCATTTGTTATAATAATACATGAATGCATGGTAAAAGTTAAACTGTTTAACTAAGAGTTAAAACTAAAAGATAAGGTTAATATGGTAAAATAAACTTTTATAAAACCTATTGGTTGAGATATTTTCGATCCTTCCCCAACTTATTTTAGAAATAAATCCTTTTGTATCCATTATAAACCAAATATGATTGTATAATAAATTAATATTTCAATATTTTCCTAAAGTGACCCTCACCTCTCTTATAAAAGGGTACTTCCCCTTCTCTCAAAATCACACTTCCAAATTCATTTGGATCGGCCAACACCTACTCAAATATCCTACCAACTCCCCTAAATTCACCTAGAGGCATTACTTTGATCATAAATCCAACCTAAAGAGCCCTTTTGATAAAATCAAAAAGAAGCACACGAAGAAGTGGTAATTATTTCATCATCTCTTTCAAAGTTCTTTTCTTCTTCCACTTCCTCTTTATTTGTTCTTTACATACCAAAATAATAAATCTAGTACCTTCTAAATACTGTGATGTTATTATAAATATGGTACAACCATATTCATTATTCTATCCATTCAATGAATTATAAAGTCACCATACGTGTGAACGTACTGTTTACTATCTCCATGTCGTGGTGTAGTTTGTTATTCAACACTTCATTATTTGGATGGGTATAATAATGAGTGTAATTGATGTAAATAATAAATATAACATGTTAATGATTCTTTATATATGATATACCATCCAATTACATACTATTTCACTATCAATACAATGGTATTGTCGCTCGTGCATACGTACGGATTACCGTCTCCACGAACGCGATAAGATTAACTCCCAATTGTAACCATTCAAGAATAATTTTCATTTTATTATTAAAAATAATGTTTAATAACTTAATATAATTCTGTATATGAATCAAATACATACTATCCATAAAAAACATGACTTACATAACAAATCATATAAAGGAAAATGAATCAGTTAACACCCAAAACAATGATACTACTGAAATATTATTAACAAAACAATATTAGAATATCATATATGATATCATATTTGTGTATGTGGTTATTTTAAAATTTAATAAAAATGATTTAAATATTATATATAAGTTTAACATACCCTTATCCAATGAAAAGTACAAGGTAAGGGTTAATTTTAAAATCTATTTATTATCTGAGGTTGTTAATACGTAAGTATCTACTAGGACCTCTTTATCATCCACATCCGTGTTTCTTAAAAATATATTTCAAAACATTTTTATTATTTCCTAGACTATGGGTTAAAGTCATTTATACCATTTTTTTGAATTTTTATAAAAAATTTATAATGGAATCATTCCGTCGTTTTCCAAACAAGGTCCTCTATGACCTTTTCGACAAAATTAAGGAAAGAATGTTTTTTTAATATATACGGTGAGTGTGGATATTTTCCACCAATATAAAACCTTCTAAGCTTCCCTTAAAATCTTATAAAAATATTTTCAAAATAATTTTTTTCTTTTATAATTATGTGACTTTTAAATGATTTCAAAATAGAAAGAGATATTTCTCTCAAATAGTTTTTACTTCATCTATGTCAACATCATTTTATGGATTTTACACTTGTTTGAAGTCGATTTATTATGATATAATATTCCATATTGTATTGAAGGTTTTTTGATATGTTTGATTGTGGATGTGTTATTTTTATACCATTCATGGTTTATGGTTAGAGTATTAACATTTGGTATATTATTTTTAATATGAATGTTTATGTTATGTTTCAACCTTTTCATATAAGGAATGCATTGGACTTAGTGAGTGATGGGTGGATCCCGCTATAGCTCCTCAATGCATCAGTAGATCTCATGAGACAAACTAGTGTCATGGAATAGGTCCTTCACAAAATCTTATCTGTATTCTTGAAATGAGGCCTTGACTATGTGGTTATGATGTTCGGCATTATGCATTCCATCATTAAGAAATTGGATATTGATATTGCATGTGATTATTCAACTAGTAGAATATCCATGTGAATAAGTAAATGGAATTATTTTATTTATCATTGCCATATTATGCTGAATTTTAAGTTTAAAAGGCTTGTTTCTTAGTCTTATACATTGCCTTAAATGTTTATTCTTATTTATGAAAGTATCTCTATATTTTTATCCTTACTGAGCATTCGAGCTCACCCATTTCTTATATTTTCTTTTTTCCAAGATGTGAAGAAGTATATTATGATTAACCTGTAGGGATATTCTAAAGGATATGTATGTGTTCAAAGGTAACACAATGTTTTTTTTATCTCATGATGTAATGTAAAACTCATGTATGTATCTATTACTTCCAAGGATACTAAACTAATCGGTATTTTGAGACTTAATCTCTTGTTATCATGAAAATGTTATGTAATAATGCACTAACTCTGGGTAACTAGGGTTAGGGTGTTATAGTTGGTATTAGAGTAATTATAGTAAAAACCTTGGAAGCTATATTTATAAAAACTCTAATTAGAGAAAATTACCCTAATATAGACTTTGAGGATTATTATAAAATAACTTCCTAGAATTTTGGTGATTTAGAGATTTTGTGAGTTTTCCAAGCAATACATACATGTTTGGATACGAGTAGGTAGTGACGTCTTTGTCACAGATGTACCTAGGAGTGAAAACTCCAACAAGGAGTTTTGGGCTTGACCCGTGGTATCTTGGTACACAAAAACGGGCCTTGATGGACTATTGGTTACGACACTCCTGGGGGATATGATTAGGATAATTAAAAGTTTCTTTACTAACCATTATGAAATATTAATGAGTAAATACTTCCTCAAAGAAATTTTTTTATTATTATGGATTATATGAAAAAACTATTCAATTTATGTTAGATATTTTACTAGTTTGGAATTATGTATTGTGATTCATACACTAATCTAGTGTATTACATTATTTAGGAATTGACCCTAGTGGAAGGAATGGAAACTGTATCAACACATGTAATCCATCTAGGTATTTCCCTCCTACTCAAGATAATTATAGTGGAGCTGGTGATGCAATCAATGCTGAACAACTTATAACCATACTGAGATAACTCACTCGGGTTATGAATAATAACCTTACCCATATGGAGCACCCTGATCCACAATACAGAGGATCAATGTTAGACCGCTTCATGAGGCAACAACCACCAACATTAAATGGGACTATAAATCCATTTGTAACTGAGTAATAAATAAGTTCCTTAGAGAAAATATTTCATGATTTGGGTAGTAGTGAAAGGGAAAAAGTTTTCATGGAAGATTATCTTCAAACGGGAGATTCAGATCGATGGTGGTCATTAATTCAAAATAAAAAGGTGGATGAAGAAGTATAAAATATGGAATGGAGGGAGTTTAAAGATATTTTCTTAGAAAAATACTCTCCTCATGACCATCGAGAATATTTTCTTATGGTTGAGGTTTTTTTCGGTTGAGGGTTGAGGTTCTTTTCAGGATGAGGGTTAAGGGTTTGGGAGGAAAGTGTTGATAGTTTTGGGGTAGGAGTGTTTAGGATTTTTTGGGCAGAGGTTTTAGGGATTTATTAGGCTATAGTTTTAGGGTTTTTTGGAGCTGATGGTTGAGGTTTTTTTTTGTTGGGGGTTAATGTTTTTTGGGGGAATAGGGTTTAGGTTTATTAATTACTAAGGGTATAGGTTTTTTGGGGTGAGGGTTTAGGGTTTCTTGGGGTGGAGGGGTGAGGGTATTTTGGGGATGAGGGTTGAGGGTTAATTGTGGCTAAGTTTTGAGGGTTTTTTTAGTCTAGGGATAATGTTTTTTATGGATGAGGGTTGAGTTTTTTTGGGGGGAAGAGGGTTCAGGGTTTTTTGGGGAAGATGGTTTAGTGTTTGGGTGGTTGGAGGGTTTAGGCTTTATTGGGGCTAAGGGTTTATTATTTTTCAGGGATGAGGGTTTAGGGTTTTTTAGGGATGAGGGTTTATGGTTTTTTTGGGGCTAGGGTTTAGGGTTATTTTGGGCTCAAATATTATGGTTGTTTGGGGTATAGGGTTTAGGTTTTTTGGGGCTTAGGAGTTAGGGTTTTTTGAATCTGAGGGTTTATGTTTTTTTGGATGCTAAGTGTTTAGGATTTTTTGTGTCTAAGGTTTTATATTTATTTGGGGATGAGGGTTTATTGTTTTTTGGGTATGAGAGTTTAAGGTTATTTGGGGCTAAGGTTTTATAGTTTTTTGGGTATAAGGGTTTAGGGTTTCTTTATACTAAGGGTTTAGTGAATTTCAAGGCTAATGGTTTACGGTTTTCTGGGATTGAGGTCTTAGGGTTTTTTAGGCTTGAGTGTTTAGGGTTTTTTGGGGCTGAGGTTTTGGTTTTTTTGGGGTTGTGGATTTATTTATTTTTTGAGAAGAGGGTTTAGGGTTTTTTGTGGATGAGGGTTTAGTATTTTTTTGGTTTTGTGGTATGAGGGATTTTTATGGTGATAATTGAGGGTTTTTTAAAGATGAGGGTTTAGTGGTTTTTTGGGGTTGAGGGTTTTGGGGGGATGAGTATTTTGGGATGATATTTTTTTGGGATGAGGTTTTAGAGTTTTTTGGGTATGAGGGTTGAGTTTTTTTTGGGACTGATAGTTGAGGGTTTTTTAGGGATAAGGGATGAAGATTTTTTTTGGGATGAGAGTTGTGGGTTTTTTTAGGGATGAGGGTTGAGGGTTTTCTAGGGATTAGGGTTAAGGGTTTTGGGGGGATAATGGTTGAGGGTTGAGGGGTTTTTTAGGTTTAGGGTTGAGGGTTTTTTCAGATGAAGGGTTGATGGTTTTGTGGGGGTGAGGGTTTAGGGTTTTTTGGAGACTAGGGTTAAGAGTTTTTTTGGGATCAAGTTTGAGGGGTTTTTGGGGTTTAGGGTTTAGGGTTTTTGGGGATGTGGGTTTCAGGTTTTTTTGGGTTGAGGGTTTAGAGTTTAATGGGGTTGAGTGTTTTGGGGGGATTAGGGTTTAGGGTATTTTGAGGTTGATGATTAAGGGTTTTTTGGGAAAAGGGTTAAGGGTTTTTTGGGGGCTGAGGGTTTAGGATTTTTTGGGGATGGGGGTTAAGGGTTTTTTGGGATGGGGGTTTTAGGTTTTCTGGGTTAATGGTTTTAGGGATTTTTAGAGATGAGATTTTAGAGTTTTTTGAGGATGAGGGTTTATGGTTATTTAGTAATGGGGGTTTAGGGTTTTTTGGAGATGATGGTTTAGGGTTTTTTCAGATGGTGTTTGAGGGTTTTTTGGGTATGACAATTGAGTATTTTTTGGGTCTGAAGGTTTAGGTAATTTTGGGGCTTAGGGTTGAGGGTTTTTTTGGTGCTAAGGTTTGACGGTGTTTGGGGCTGAGGGTTGAGGTTTTGTTAGGGATGAGGTTTTGTAGTTTTTTGGGGCTGATGGATGAGGGTTTTTTAGGGATGAGGTTTCACGGTTTTGGGGGGCTAAGGTTTGTGGTTTTGGGGGGATGAGGGTTGATAGTTTTTTTGGGATGAGAGTGAGGATTTTTTGGGGATGCATATTTTTTCAGGCTGAGTGTTTTTGGGGGATGAGATTCAGGGTTTGGGGGGATGAGGGTTGATGGTTTTTTTTATTGATGAGGTATAAGGGTTTTTTGAGGCTGAGGGTTGAGGGTTTTTTGGGGATGGGGGTTGATGGATTTTATGACTAAGGGTTTGGGGTTTTTGTGGGGTAGAGTGTTTAGTGTTTTGGGGGATGCAAATTTTGGGTTTTGGGGGTGAGGGTTTAGTGTTTTAGGGTTAGAGGGTTTAGGTTTATTTGGGTATGAAGGTATTGTGTTTTTTGGTGATGAGTGTTGAGGTGTTTTTGTGTATGAGGATTGGTTGTTTTCTTGGGATGAGAGTTGATGATTTTTTAGGGCTGGGGTTGAGGATTTTTCGGGGATGAGGGTTGAGGGTGTTTTTTGGAAAAGTGTTTAAGGTGTTTTGGGAAGGGAGTTGAGGGTTTTTGGGGGCTGAGGGTTATGCGTTTTTTGGGGCTTAGTGTTTAGGGTTATTTAGGGCTAAGGTTTTAGTGTTTTTTGGGACTTAGGGTTTGGGGTTTTTTGGGGATAAGGGTTTAGGGTTTTTTGGGGTTGAGTATTTCAAGGTTTTGGGGGAAGTGGGTTTAGAGTTTTTTAGGGATAATTTTTTAGGGTTTGGGAGAGATGAGGGTTTAGTGTTTGTTGGGGATAAGGGTTTTGAGTTTTTTGGGGATCATGTTTTAGGGTTTTCTATGGTTGGGGGTTTTTGGTTTTTTGGGAGTGAGGGTTTAGGGTTTTATTTGATGAACTTATAGGGTTTTTGGGATAGAGAGTTGAGGGATTTGTGGGGAAAAGGGTTGGGTGTTTTTTGGGGATGAGGGTTTAGGGTATTTTTGGGCTTAGGGTTGAGGGTTTTTGGGGACTGAGGGTTGAGGGTTTTGGGGGGTTTAGGGTTGCAGGTTTTTGGCAGATGAGAGTTGAAGGTTTTTTTGCTCTAATGGTTTAGGATTTTTTGGGGATGAGGGTTGATGGTTTTTTGGGTCCAAGGATTGAGGGTTTTTATGAGGCTGAGGGTTGAGGGTTTTTGGAGTGGAGGGTTGTGGGTATTTTTTGTTGAGTGTTTAGGGTTTTTTGGTGCAGTGGGTTGAGGGTTTTTTGGGAATAAGGGTTCATAGTTTTTCAGGTTTGAGGGTTGAGTATTTTTTGGGGATGAGGGTTGAGGGTTTTGGGGGGATAAGGGTTGAGGGTTTTTTAGGGTTGAGGTTTTATTTTTTGGGGGTTGAGGGTTTATGGTTTTTTGGGTTTGAGGGTTTCATGTTTTTCGGATCTAAGGGTTTAGGAATTTTGGGGGAAGATGGTTGAGGGTTTTTGGGACTAAGGGTTGAGGGTTTCTTGGACTAGGGGTCGAGGGTTTTTTGGGACTGTTGGTAGTGGGTTTTGGGGGGGTGAGGGTTTAGTGTTTTGGGTGGATAATAGATGAAGGTTTTTTGGGGATTATGGTTTTATGGGTATTAGGGTTTAAGAGTTTATAGTTTTTTAGGGCCGAGGGTTTAGGGTTTTTTGGGGATGATGATTTATGGTTTTATAGAGATATGGGTTGAGGGTTTTTTTGGGTGATGTTTTAGGGTTTTTTGGGGATTATTGTTGATTATTTTTGGGGGGTAAGTGTTGAAGATTATTTGTAGCTGATATTTGAGGGATTTGGGGGGCTGAGGTTTGAGGATTTTTTAAGGCAGAGTGTTGAGGGTTTTTTGGGGTTGAGGGATTAGGGTTTTTTGGGTTTGAGGTTTGAGTTTTTTTTTTGCTAAGGGTTGAGTTTTTTGGGGAGATGGGAGTTGAGGTTTTGGGGGGATGAGGTTTGAGGGGTTTTGGGGGATTATTTTTGAGGGTTTATTGGTTTTTGGTGCTGAGGTTTGAGGATTTTGGGGGGATGAGGGTAGAGGGTTTTTTGGGACTAAGGTTTGATTGTTTTTTGGGGATGAGATTTGAAATTGTTTTGGTACTAAGGACTATTTTTTGGTGGGGTTGAGGGTTTGTGGTTTTTTGGGTTGAGGGTTTAATATTTATTAGGGCTAAGGGTTGATGGTTTTCTAGGGCTTAGGGTTTATGTATTTTGGGGGTGAGGGTTTAGGGTTTTTTGACTCAGAGGGTTGAGTCTTTTTTTTCAAAAAGGGTTAAGAGTTTTTTGGGGGATGAGGGTTTAGGGTTTTTTTTGGTATGAGGGTTTAGGGTTTTTTGGAGATGAGGGATTTGTTTTTTCTTTTTTTTTTGTGATGGGGGTTTAGGGTTTATGGTTTCTAAGGATGAAGTTTTAGGGTTTTTTGGTGTTTAAAATTTTTTTTTAGGGGGCTAGGGGTTTAGGGTTTTTTGGGAATGAGGTTTTAGGGTTTTTTGGGAAGAGGGTTGAGGGTATTTTGGAAAATAGGGTTGAGGGATTTTTTGGGTAAGGTTTTAGGGTATTTTGGGTCTTAGTTTTAAGGGATTTTTAGGTTGATATTTCTTTGTGTTTCAGGGTTTAGGGTTTAGGGTTCTTTAGGGATGAGGGTTGGGAGTTTGGGGGCTGAGGGTTTAGGGTTTTTTGGAGCTAAGGGTTGAGGGTTTTTTGGGTCTTATCATTGATTGTTTTGGGGGGATGAGGGTTGTTAGTTTTTTGGGGATGAGGGTTGAGGGTATTTTAGGGATGAGGGGTGAGGATTTTTTGGGGATGAGGTTTTTTAAAGGCTAAGGGTTGAGGGTTTTTTAGGGAAAAGGATTGAGGGTTTTTTTGGGCCGAGGTTTGAGTTTTTTTATTGTTTAGGGTTAAGGTTTTTTGGGGGTTTATGGTTGAGGGTTTTGGGGGGCTGGGGGTTGAAGGTTTTTTGGGTATGAGGGTTTTTTGGGATTCAGGGTTTTTGGTTTTGGGTATTGAGGGTTTAAGGTTTTTTTAGGATGAGGGTTTAGGGTTTTTTTATGGTGAGGGTGTAGGTTTTTTGGGTATGAGGGGTTAGGGTTTTTTGGGGATGAGGGTTTAGGGTGTTTGGGAATGGGTGTTTTGTGTATTGGGGGGTGAGGGTTGATGGTTTTTTTGGGATAAGGTTTGAGGGTTTTTGGTGCTAAGGGTTGAGGTTTTTTTTTGGGTTTGAGGGTTGACCGTTTTTTGTGGAATAGGGTTTTTGGTTTTTTGGGGTGGAGGGTTGAGGGTTTTTGGGGATGAGGTTTTAGGTTTTTTGTGGCCAAGTATTGAGGGTTTTTGGGCCTAAGGGTATAGGATTTTTTGGGGATGTAGTTTTAGGGATTTTAGGACTGAATTTTTAGGGTTTTTTAGGTCTTAGGTCTTAGGTTTTGGGTTTTTTAGATTGAGGTTTTTATGTTTTCTAGAGATGATAGTATGGGTATTTTGGGGCTGAGGGTTAAGGGATTTTTGGGCTGAGGGTATAGATTGTTTGAGGGATATGGTTTTAGGGCTTTATGGGTTAGGGTTTTAGGATTTTTTGGGGATGATGGTTGAGGGTTTTGGGGGGCTGAGGGTTTATGGTTTTGGGGGCTAAGGGTTTAGGGTTTTGGGGGGATTATGGTTTAGGTTATTTTGGGTCTGATCTTTTAGGGTTTTTTGTGGATAAGGTTTTAAGATTTTTGGGACTTAGGGTTTAAGGTTTTTTAGGGATAAGGTTTTTGGTTTTTTATGGTTGAGGGTTTTTGGTTTTGGTGGGTTGAGGATTTAGGGTTTTGGGGAGATGAGGGTTTAGGGTTTTTTGGAGTTCTGGGTTTAGTGTTTATTAGAGATGAGGGTTTAGGGTTTATTGGTGCTGAGGGTTTAGGATTTTGTGGGGATTAGGGTTTATATTTTTGGGGGATGAGGGTTTCAGGTTTTTATGGTATGAGGGTTTAGTCTTTTGTGCGGATGAGGGGTTAGGGTTTTTTTGGGTTGAGGGTTTTAGGGTTTTGGGTGTTAAGGGTCTAGGACTTTTTTGGATGAAGTTTTAGAGTTTTTTAGGGATTAGGGTTTATAATTTTTTGTGGCTGAGTGTTTAGAATTTTTTAGGTCTAAGGGTTTAGGGTTTTTGAGGGCTGGGAATTTAGGGTTTTTAAGGGTTGAGGGTTTTGGGTTTTGGGGGATGAGGGTATAGGGTTTTTTGGGGGGATAAGGGTTTAGGGTTTTTTGGGGGATGAGGGTTTTGGGTTTTATTGTTTTGAGGGTTTGGGGATTTTTAAGGATGAGGTGTGAGTGGGTTTTGGGGATGGTGGTTTATGGTTTTTTTGGGATAAAGTTTTAGGGTTTTCAGGGGTTGAGGGTTTAGGTTTCATTGGTGATGGGGGTTTATAGAGGTTTAATGTTTTGGGGGCAATGAGGGTTAGGGTTTTTTAGGGATGAGGTATTAGGTTTCATTTTTGGGGTTGATGGTTTAGTGTTTTTTATGAGCATTAAGGGTTTTTTGGGTGTGAGGGTTTAGGGTTTTTTGGGGATTATGGTAAAGGGTTCTTGGGGGCTAATGGTTTAGGGTTTTTTTGGATAAGGGGTGAGATTGTTTTAGGGATGAGGGTTGTGGGTTTTTTGGGGGATTAAGGTTGAGTGTTTTTGGGGGATTAAGGATGGTGGATTTTTGGGATGAGGGTTGAGTGTTTTCTAGGGTTGAGGGTTTAGGATTTTGGGGGTGAGGGTTTATTTTTTCTCGGTTCTAAGAGTTTAGGGTTTTTAGGGCTGAGGGTTTAGGATTTTTTGGGGATGAGGGTATATTATTTTTTGGGGATGAGGTTTTGGGGTTTTTCAGGGATGAGTGATAGGGTTTCTTGTGGCTGAGGGATTAGGGTTATTTGGGTATAAGGGTTTAGGATTTTGGGGGATGAGGGTTTAGTGTTTTTTTGGGTTGAGGGTTGAGGGTTTTTTAGTGCTGAGAGTTTAGGGTTTTTAAGGATGAGGGTTTGGGTTTGTTTTCGTATGATGGTTTAGAGTTTTTTGGGGATGAGGTTTTAGGGTTTTTTGGGGATGAGGGTTTAGCATTTTTTAGGGTTGAGGGTGTAGTTTTTTTTGGGGGGGATGAGGATTTAGGGTTTATTCTGGATGAGGATTTAGGGTTTTTTGAGGCTGGGGGTTTGGGATTTTTGGGGGCTCAAGTTTTAGGGTTTTATGGGGATGATGGTTTATGTTTTTTAGGGATGAAGGTTTAGGGTTTTTTAGGGATGAGTGTTTAGGTTTTTTTAGGGTTGAGAGTTTAGGACTATTGAGGCTGAGGTTTTTTTCTTTTTTGGGAAGAGTTTTTAGGGTTTTTTATGGCTTAGATTTTATAGTTTTTAGAGATTAAGGTTTAGGGTTTCTTGGTGCTAAGGTTTTAGTTTTTTTTAGGGATGAGGGTTTTGGGTTTTTTTAGGTTTAGGGTTTAGGGTTTTTTTGGGAATAACTTTTATGGTTTTTTGGGTGTAAGGGTTTATGGTTTTTAGGGTTGTGGGTATAGGGTTTTTTTATATGGAGTGTTTAGGATTTTTTGGGGATGAGGGTTTAAGGGTTTTTAGGAATGGGGTTTTAGAATTTTGGAGGTTGAGGGTTCATAGTTTTTGGTGCTGATGAATTAGTGTTTTATGGGGGATGAGGGATTACGGTTTTTGTGGGAAGCGAGTTTAGGGTTTTTTATGGATTGGGGTTAGATTTTTTTGGTGATGATCATTTAGTGTTTTGGGGCTATGGGTTTAGAGTTTTTTGGGGAGGAGGGACTAGGGTTTTTTGAGGATGAGGGTTTAGTGTTATTTGGGGCTCACGGTATATAATTTTTTGTGGCTGGGGGTATAGGGTGTTTTGGGTATGAGGGTTTAGGATTTTTTGGGGTTAAGGGTTTAGGGATTTTTGGGGATAATGATTTAGGGTTTCTTGGGGATGAGGATTTAGGGTTTTGGGGTGATATGGGTTTAGGGTTTTTTTAGAATGAGGGCTTGGGGTTGTTCAGGGTTGGAGGTTTAGATTTTTTTAGGGTTGAGAGTTTTATTTTTTTGGGTCTGAGGGTTTAGGTATTTTTGGAGAAGAGGGTTTAGGGTTTTTTTGGGATAAGGTTTTACTCTATGTTTGGTTATATTTTAGTAAAATAAAAGAAAAGATTTGATAGTTTATAAAAGAAAAGAAAAGAAAAGAAATGATTATGATTTCTCTCCTTGTGTTTGGATCCATAACTTAATAAAAGAAAAGAAATGATTTAGATTTATCTCCATCATGTTTGGTGACAATTTTTAAAAGAAAAGAAAAGAAACGGTTTTGGTGCAAATTACACAAATAACCTTTATTAAAAAATAACACATACACATAGGATTAAAGGGCATACTTGCTCAATATAAAAAACCAATATTGATTAGATCTGCATGGACACCACACCTACCACCATATATTAATACAAATTATAAAATTTAAAAAAATTAACTAAAGATAATCGAAATTATTTATATAATTTATTAATTCAAAATTATTAATTCAAGGTAATCAAAATTATACATTCAAAATTATTAATTAAAAAATTTATTAATTAAAAAATTTATCAATTAAAAATAATTATTAATTAAAAATAATTGCTAATTCAAAATAGTTATTAATTCAAAATATTTATTAATTCAAAATTAGTTATAAATTATTTATATAAACTATTAATTCAAGATAATCATAATTATTTATATTAAAAAAATTCTATAATCAGAATTATTTATAAATTATTTATGATTATTTATATACGCATAATTAGTTATAATCAAAATTATTTATATACACAGTATCAAAATTATTTATATTTGAGTGTTATTATTATTTATAAATTATGTTGAACTTAGAAAAATTATTATTTATAAATTATATCGAACAAAATATTTAGATACCCATGAAAATATTGTTTGTTGTTATTAATAATGAAAAATATGTTCATTTATATAAATATTAATTCAAGAAAATAATATAGTCATGAATAAGACAAATATTTATCCATTTCTTATGAAATTCAACGCACCACAACTTTGAATTTATCAAACAAATATATTTTATTTCTCATTACAATGAGCGTGTATAAATTATCAAGGAAAATATTATAACTACTCCACAAGATATTTCATAACTACCTCAAACATTTTTTAAAATTAAACACGAATAAAGAAAAATTCAATAAGGTCGTATAACATTCAAATCGCAAACATAAAATAATCATAACAGCGGAAGAACGACGGAGATGAAGCGGGAGTGTGAGATAGGGAGGTAGTGTGAGATCTGGCTGTTTATATAGAGATCTAAGGGTAATATGGGAAATATATAAAATATGGGAACGAGATTGCGTATTTCCATCGGAATCGTCCCGATTTTGGGACGATTCCAAATCCGTTGAAATCGTTCTTGGGAGAGAAATTCATTTCTCTCCCTTCTATCCTCTGGCATTTCTCTCCTTCAACGTCGGATAACCAAACAGCAGAAATCAATTTCTCTCCTTCCATATCATCTCTTTTCCATCTGTTTCTCCCGTGCCAAACGAGGGCTTAGGGATTTCTAGGGATGAGTTTATGTGTGATTCTTATGGTGGACCAATATTCCTGGCATAGGGTTGAAGATGATAGATACCATTTAGAGATAATTGGTAGATGATGGGTTTGGGAAATGGAAGAATGTATTCAACCATTTATATAATTAATGTGACCTACTACTTAGACGACACACTCATATGAGGGATATGATGTTCAATCCACACAACAACACACTCAGGTTTTGGAATATAATTGGGGGATTTGTTTCTTAGATCACCAATATGAAATTTAGGCCAATAATCAAAGGATGGACAAGTGTAAAGAAAAAATTAGAACAATCCTCACTTAATAGAGAGAAATAATGAATAATATCTTTAATTTAATATTTACTGAAATACAAGTTTCATGGGGGTGGATATCTATAGAATAGGGGCGAAATGATATTCAGGGGTCTAATATCCTAAATTCATAAATTCAAAACCTACCTTGTCCCCTTAAATTCAAAAAGATAAAGGATAACAAATAATTTTGGGAAAAGTAACACATGCATTTCCACCCATAGGCCATCAGATTTGACTTTGAGTACCTAGCCCACTATATTTGACTTTGGTTTCCAAATATTTCCTTCTAGAATGTGAAAGGATTCCAAAAATTCATGAAACCATGTAGGAAAAGCCGAATCATCATGTTTGGGATTGAATAATGTATATAATAAGCCCATTTGCCACTTCCATGAATGCACCATGGGTTTGGGCCTTTTAATGTAGCGAGATGGGCTCATATTTCCTATTGTAGTCTATTTTATAATTATTGAATAATTGGTTCTCATAGCTCCAACTCTACACATTCCATAAACTCAATGGCATCCCCAGGTTTCATATCATCCTCCCCCTCATAAAAAGGAGTCACCCTCAACTCTTCATCATCTACATCCAAATAAGATGAAATATTATAAACTTTAACTTTAAAAATAAAATCACCCCCACTATGCAACGAGATCTTGTAATAAACCATTTCAAGAAATAAGTGTGGTTCATCTCCATGTATCTTGATCTTTGATATCTATTTATTTAGAAACCTCTCTAACTTCTTTGTTTTCTCATGATGTTAGTTAACATGTCATTTTCCTTCCATTTTTCTGCTATAAAAGGCAAAAAAACATGATCAATAAGGGTAAGTAGGATAAATGAAAAAGAATTTCTAGATGGATAAAATTTATTTGTAGAGTGATATCCCATTTTTTATGAAAACTCAACATATGGTAGACACTCCTTCCAATCCTTTATACTGATGAAATTTTCAATCGATATTTGAATTTCTTTTATCCCTCTAATAGGAAGCAAACATGGTGGAACCTCTTCAATAATGACACCACCATAAACCTATGAAAAATATTCCACAATATTTTAAAAACAAGTTGTTATGTGGTTAGTGTTTCATATTTCCTATTTGTACATATGTACTGTGTGGGTTTTCAGTGAAATCAAATCTTCCTTAACATCTCCCTTCTCTATCATCATAAAATTTTTTCACTTAATGAGTTGTCTTTTCTATGATGATTTTTCTTTAAACTACATATTTTTTCTAATATAATTCTCACCTCTTCCCTCATTCTCTAATTTTTCATTTTCTCTCTTTTTTTACCTCATCACTCATTTTGTTCTTCTCTCTCAAAGTTTTATCTTCAAAATTTTGTTTGGGAGACATTAGAATGAGAGTTATAGGTTACCCTTGGAGTAAAAAAGAGTGAAGGTTTAGAGAACCATCATTCTTTCACAAGTAGATCATATTTCCATGGATGATATGGAAGGAAATGTAATGCCTTAATTAAAACCACATCACATAGGACCTCATCATTTTACTACCTAACTGTGAATTTGACCTTCACCTATTTGGTGTCCTTTGTCTCTCCACATTCATTCAACCACTAACTCTGGTAAGGATGTTAGTCATTCAAACTCAGGAGTCCCAACTTCCCTACCAACTTGGTTCTCACCACATTATTTAAAATTACTCCATCAATTGTGACATTGTAAACCTTTCCATTGATTTGGAACTAGGTATAGAAAAGTTTCTCTCTTTTATCCTTCTCATTGGACATCATTTTAGAAATCAAAACCTACCTTATGATGATAAGTGCACATTCTTTCATAAATTATCCATTATCAATTTTCAAGGAATCCTCCACCTCTTAATTTGATATCTCTTCATCAGTATCCCATTATCCCTAATTGTTGATGCTCTTGGTGCACTTGTTTGAGAATTCACTAGTAATGTGACACCTTCCTTGACATTTGAAACATCTAATATCCAAATTACTCATTTGGTTATCCTAAAAAGTAGTTTATTTATGTGGAATAATTAACTTGTAACTTTTGTGATCAACCACCTATTTTGGATTTAATGATTATCTAATCTCCTTCCTTGAATTTTTCCATGGAGTGAAAGGGAATTTGGGTTTCCTCATGCTTCTCTCCTTTTTATTTGTTTCTCAGCTTTTTTGGATTAGTGGATCATTTCATATATCTCTATATGATGTCACATCTCTACTTGATCGGTAATCTTCAAATTCTTCCAATGTAAAAAAAACATTCCATGGTTTCCTTTGTATCCTCCTCAATTTTTACTCAGATCATGGAAATTTGAATCTAATTATAGAAATCATCAACACTCTTACTTTATTTTGTGACCTATAAAGGTTATTATAAATATCTTTATGGTTGTGTGAGGGAAAAAACCAATTTTGACTGAGAAACTTCATGTCATCCCAAGTTTTGATAGAGATTCATTTATATCTATCCCTATCCTTTTGAATTTTATCCAACAAAATTAAATAATAATCAGAAAATTAATGGGAAGAAAGTTTTACCTTTTTCTCCATAGAATATTTATGGCATGAAAAAACTTGTTCGATCTGCATCTCCAACTAAAATTATGCATCTAGATCTCTTTTTCCTTGAAAATAGGGGAGATTCACCTTAATACCACCAATTATGTCATCATCATATTGTCTCATTTGTCCTTCTCAAGGTTTTTGAAACAACCACATCCTTTTTGGGACATCCTCAAAAGTGTTATCAAATTTCACCATCTTCTCCTCAAAGATGTTGGGGAAAAGTGGTGTAAGATCATATCACAGGTTACCATGGATCATCATCAAGCATGGTTGATTATCCAGGTTTTCAATCCTCTCATGTATCACCTTCAACTTCCTATCAATAATCTTATCCAAATGAATCACCAAATCCTTCATTTATAGTTGTGTAGCTCCCAGTGTGGGAGATCTAATTTGACTTCCTTCATCACAAGCATGAGGTATTCTCTTCCCATGATCATATTCCATGATAAGTAACACAAACAACTATGGGGAGAAACATGCACACCCAAATATGTGGATTTAAACTCACACACAAGGATACACTCTCACACATACATAATCTATACATACTCACACAAATAATGATAAACACTCACACACACAAGATGTACACATTTACACACACAATGGTGCACAATCATGCACAAAATATGTACACACACACAAGGATACACACTCACACCCAAAATATGTACACATTCACACACATAAGGATACACACTTAAGAATGTTTTTTTCTTATTTCTCTCAACTCTTAACACTCAATTTAATTCCCAGGATCTTATGAAACTAATTACTTTTTTTGTGTTTTCATGGGACACCAATCCTTCCCAAATCAATATTGTGTTGGGGGATGGTTTAACACTACCCATTTTAGTGGTAAAGGGTTAAAAAATGATAAATGGTGGAAAAAATGGTAGAAAACATATGTTAAATGTGGAAAATGATGGATGGGTGTGATAAAGTGTTTTTTCCTGATTATGTAAGATAAGAAAAATTAATAGCAATATGATCCAAATATGATATGGTTATGAATTAGAATGATGGATAAATTGATGTATCAAAATGGAATTTTCTAATAATACAAAGTAGGGGGAGATGAAGAAGTAATTATATCTTATCTTTTTTTAATTCTTTATTTTTCTAAATCTCCCCCAAAAAAAAATTCTCGGTGTATTAAATCACAAGATGATGGATGGAGAGTAAGAATTTTTTTTTGAAATTTTACAAATAAATAATATATGATTTAATTTGAAAATAATAAAATTAGTTTTTGAGAGAAAATTATTTTTTGATTTTTTTAATACAAATCACATATAGAAAATAAAATATGGAAAGAAAATAGATGAATAATTGGATAGATGTAAAGTATTTAAGTATTTCACAACATAAGACGATTATATAGGTTTTCAAATAAATGGTTTATTTTTTGGTTTTTTGAATGGGTGTATAATATGAAAAAATAAGAAGGATAAGGTATAAAAGTAACAAAAATGCAGGGATAGATACCTACCATGTCAACAGATGCATAGATGCTAACTGATATGAGATGCTTGGGGTGGACCTATATTAATATCATAGGGAAGAGGATAAAAAATATATTTCAGGGTTTATTGGTGGATAATGGTTTTGGGTAGTGGAAATAAGTAGTTAACAAACACTATATGGAGTGTGACCAACTACTTAGACAACAAACTCAAATAAGGGATGTGATAGAAAATCCACAAAATAATAAATTTATGTTGCGGCATTAAAATGGGTGATTTGTGATCGTGGATCACTGATCTAATATTTAGATCGATAGGGAAATAATGAACAAGAGCAAGGGTAAAATCAGATCAATCCTCACACAATGGAGATAAACAAAGAAGAAGCTCTCTAATTGAATCTTCAATGAAATAAAAGTTCCATGGGGTTGGATATTTAAATTTAAGGGGTGATACAATATTTAAGTTCCTAATACCCTAAATTCATAAAGTATAAACATATCTTATCTTCTTAAAGTCAAAAAGAAAAAGTCTAAAAAAAAATTTTGGAAAAGTAGTACATGTCTTCCCACCCATATCCCATCGAATTTGAATTTGAGTGACTTTCCCACTAGATTTGAATTTGGAATCCAAATATGACCTTCTATAATCTCCTTATGTTCAAGGCTTCCAAAAATTAGTTCAACCATGTGTTCAAAGCCTAATCATCAAGTTTGGGCATGAATAAGAGAGATAGTAAAACTATTTTCCAGTTCCATTCAAGCAACATGGTTTTGGGCCTTTCAATGTAGTGAGATGGGATCATGTTACCACTTTTAGTTTATTTAATCTTTCCAACAACATTAATACTCACAAATAAAAAATTTTCCATTCCATAAACCTAATTCCATACAACAGTTTCATATAATGAGGTGTTAGGGTTTTTTTAGGCTCAGGATTTAGGGTTTTTTGAGGATTAGGGTTTAGGATTTTTTAGGTGGAGTTTTTAGGATTTTTAGGGGATGGGGGTTTAGTATTTTTTAGGTTTGATGGTTTAGCTATGTTTGGGGTTGAGGTTTTAGGTTTTAGGGGGGATGATGGATTAGGGTTTTTTGGGACTGAGGGTTGAGGGTTTTTTGGGCTAAGGGTTGAGGGTTTTCTTAGGTCTCAGGGTTTCTGGATTTTGGGGGAGAGTGTTTGGGGTTTTTTAGGGATGAGGGTTCATGTTTTCTTCGTACTTAGGGTTATGGGTTTATTTTGGATAAGGTTTTATGGTTTTTTAGTGCTAAGGGTTTAGGTTTTTTTAGGGCTGAGAGTTTAGGATTTTTTGGGGATAATGGTTTAGGGTTTTTTGGGGATGAGGTTTTGGGGGTTTTGGGTATGAGGGTTTAGGGTTTTTTGTGGTTTGGGGTTTAGGGTTTTTGGGGGTTGAGTGTTTAGGGTATTTTTAGGCTAAGGGTTTCAGGTTTTTTGGGGCTGAGGGGTTAGGGTTTTTTAGGGATGAGGGTTTAGGGTCTTTTGGGTTGATGGTTTAGGGTTTGGGGGGCTGAGGTTTTTGGGGTTTGGGGTCCATGAGGCTTTAGGCTGTTTTGGGTTTGAGGGTTTATAGATTTTTTATGGCTGAGGGTTTTTGGTTTTTAGGATCTAAGGGTTTATGATTTTTTAGGTTTAAGGTTTTAGTATTTTTGGGGTTGAGGTTATAGGGTTTTGGGGGGTAGGGGTTTAGGGTTTTTTGGGTTGACTGTTTAGGGTTTTTTGGGGATGAGGGTTTAGGGTTTTTTGGGATGAGGGTTTAGGGTTTTGGGGATGAGGATTTAGGGTTTTTTGTGGATGGGGTTTTAGGTTTTTTGGGGTTAAGGGTTTTAAGTTTTTTGGGGCTAAGGGTTTTGGGTTTCTGGGGGCCAAGGGTTTAGGGTTTTGGGGGGGCTGAGGGTTTAGGATTTTTTTTTTTGATAAGGGTTTAAGGTTTTTTGGGGCTGTGGGTTTAAAGTTTTTTAGGGATGAGGGTTTATGGTTTCTTGGGACTAAGGGTTTAAGTTTTTTGGGGATGAAGTTTTAGGGGTTTTGATGCTAAATGTTTTGGGTTTTGGGGGGATAATGGTTTATGGTTTTTTGGGTGTTGAGGGTATAGGGTTTTGGGGTTTGAGATTTTAGTGTTTTGGAGAGATAAGGGTTTAGGGTTTTTGGGATGAGAGTTTAGTATTTTTGGGAGATGATGGTTTAGTGTTCTGTAGATGAGGGTTTAAGATTTTAGAGGTTTAGGTTTTAGGGTTTTTTGTTCTGAGGATTTAGGGTTTTTTGGAGCTAAGGGTTTAGGGTTTGGGGGGGATGAGGGTTTAGGGTTTTTTTATGATGTTTTAGTGTTTTTTAGGTATTTAGTTTTATTTATTTTTCAGGATGATTGTTTAGGGTTGTTTTTAGGGTGATGAAATAGTGTTTTGGGGATGAGGGTTAGGTTATTTTTTAGAGATGGTGTTTAGGGTTTATTAGGGATAAGGGTTTAGGGACTTTTGGGGATGAGGGATTAGGGTTTTTTAGGGTGAAGTTTTTAGGGTTTTTGGGGGTTTAGGGTTTAGGGTTTTTTAGGGATAAGTGTTTATGGTTTGTTGTTTCTTAGTGTTTAGGGTTTTTATGGATAATTTTTTAGGGTTTTTTAGGGAATAGGGTTTTGGGTTTTAGGGGGTTTAGGGTTTAGGGTTTTTTTAGACTGAGGGTGTAGGGTTTTTTGGTGTTGGGGATTTACAGTTTTTTGTGGATGAGGGTTTTGGGTTTTTTGGGGATGATGGTTTAGGTTTTTTTGGGGCTGAGGGTTTACAGTTTTTTTGGGATGAGGGGGGTGAGAGTTTAGGGTTTGTTATAGATGAGGGTTTTGGGTTTATTGAGACCTAGGGTTTAGGGGTTTATTATTGATGAGGGTTTAATGTTTTTGGGGGTTTAGGGTTTAGGGTTTTTTGGGGCTGATTTTTTGGTGTTTTTTTTTTGGTTGAGGGATTATGGATTTTTTTGGGTTGAGGTTTAGAGTTTTTTTGGGATCAGGGTTTATGGTTTTGGGGGGATAAGGTTTTAGGGTTTTACGGGGATGATGGTTTATGGTTTTTTGGGTGGAAGGTTTATGGTTTTGGGGGGATGAGGGTTTATAGTTTTGAGGGGATGAGGGTTTAGGGTTTTGGGGGGCTAAAGGTTTAGGGTTTTTTGTGGATAAGGGTTTATGGTTTTTTAGTGCTAAGGGTTTAGGGGTTTTTGTTCCTGAGTGTTTAGTGTATTTTTTGGATGAAGGTTTAGGGTTTTTTTAGGATGAGGTTTTTGGGTTTTTTAGGGATTTGGGCTTAGGGTTTTTGTGCCATAGTGTTTAGGATTTTTTGGACTTGAGGGTTTAGTTTTTGGGGGTGTTTAGGGTTTAGTGTTTTTAGGGATAAGGGTTTAGGGTTTTTTGGGTTTGAGGGTTTAGGTTTTTTGTCGATAATGGTTTAGTATTTTTTAGTGATGAGGGTTTAGAGGATGAGGTCTTAGGGTTTTTTGGTGCTAAGGGTTTAGGGTTTTTTAGGGATGTGGGTTTAGGGTTTTGGGGTGCTAAGAGTTTATGGTTTTTTGGGTTTAAAGGTTTAAGTTTTTTTTGGGGTTGAATGGGGGGTTTAGGGTTTTTGGGGGTTATAGGTATAGGATTTTTTAGGGCTGAGGGTTTTGGGTTTTGGGGGGATGAGCACTGAGGGTTTTTTGGGGTTGATGGATTAGTTTTTTTTAGTATTTAGGGTTTAGGGTTTTTAGGGGGTGAGGGTTTATGGATTTTTGGGGACTGGGGGTTTTGGTTTTTGGGGCTAAGATTTTAGTTTTTTTTGTCAAAGAGTTGAGGTTTTTTTATTATGGAGGATTTTGGGTTTTTTTCAGAGGGTTAGGGTTTTTTAGTGATGGTAGATTACGGTTCTGGGGGATGAGGTTTTATGTTTTTTGGGGGCAGAGGATTTAAGTATTTTTTGGGTTGAGGGTTTTGTTTATTTATGGAAAAGGTTTTAGGGATTTTTGGGGCTAAGTGTTTAAGGTTTTGGGTGTTGAGGGTTTTAGGTTTTGGGGGCTGAGATTTTAGATATTTTTGGAGATGAGATTTTAGAGATTTTTTGGTATAATGGTTTAGGGATTTTGAGGTATGAGGGTTTAGGTTTTTTAGGTTCACAATGTTTAGTATTTTTTAGAGCTAAGGGTTTAGGATTTTTGGGACTGATAATTTTCTGTTTTCTAGGGCTATGGATTTAGATTTTTGGGGTATTAGGGTTTAGGGTTTTTTTAGGGTTGAGTTTTTAGGGTTTTTTGGGGCTTAAGGTTTAGGATTTTTTAAGGTTGGGAGTTTAGTATCCTTTTGGTCTTAGGGTTTATGGTTTTTTGAGGTTGAGGGTTTTTTGTTTTCTGGGGATGAGGGTTTTGGGTTTTGGGGGGATGAGTGTTTAGGGTGTTCTTAAGGCTAAGGTTTTAGGTTTTTTCATCTTTAAGGGATTAAAATTTTGTGGGGTTGAGGATTTAGTATTTTCTATGGCTGGGGGTTTAGTGTTTTCTAGGGCTGAGGCTTTTGGGTTTTTTGTGGCTAAGGGTTTGGGGTTTTCTAGGGTATAGGTTTTAGGGTTTTTAGGGGTTGTAGGTTTAGGGTTTTTTGGGGCTAAGTGTTGAGGGTTTGGGGGGATTATGGTTTAGGGTTTTATCAGTATAAGTGGTTAGGGTTTTCTAGGGATAAGGGTTTAGGGTTTTTTAGGGATGATGGTATAGGGTTTTTTAGTGCTGAGGGTTTAAGGTTTTTTAGTGATGAGGGATTAGTATTTCATAGGAATGAGTGTTTACAGTTTTATGGGCCAGAGGGTTTATGGTTTTATAGGGATAAGGGTTTAAGTATATATAGGGATGAGGTTTTATGGTTTTATGGGGATGAGTGTTTAGGGTCTCCTAGGGATAAGTTTTGAGGGTTTTCTGGGGATGAGGGTTTATTGTATTTTGGGGCTGAGAGTTTAGTATTATTTGGGGCTGATGGTTGGGGTTTTCTAGGGCAGATGGTTTAGAGTTTTATGGGGCTAAGGTTTTATCATTTTTTAGGGGTGATGGTTTAGGGTTTTCTAGGGTGTAGGAAATAGGGTTTTCTAGTGCTAATGGTTTAGGGTTTTTTGAGTCTGAGGGTATAGGATTTTCTAGGGATGAGGGTTTAGGGTTTTTGGGGACTGAGGGTTTAGGGTTTTCTGGGGTTGAAGTTTTAGGGTTTTTTGGGTTTGAGGGTTCAAGTTTTTCTAGGGAATATGGTTTAGTTTTTTCATGGGATTAGGGTTTAGGGTTTTCCCATGATAGGTTTTTAGGGTTTTAAGCGGCTAAGGGTTTATGTTTTTCTTGGGTTGAGTGATTATAGTTTTGTAGGGAAGAGGGTTGAGGGTTTTATGGGGCTAAGGGTTTAGGGTTTTTTGGGGATGAGGTTCAAGAATTATCTAGGGATGAGGGTCGAGTGTTTATGGTGTTATGGGGATGAGGGATTAGGATTTTTTGTGACTAAGGTTTTTTAATTTTCTGGGAATGAGGGTATTGGGGTTCTCGGGCTAAGGGTTTGGGGTTTTCTGGGACTTAGAGTATAGGGTTTTCTGGGTGCTGATGGTCTAGGATTTTCTAGGGATGGGGGTATAAGGTCTTATAAGGATGAGGGTTTAGGTTTTTCTAAAGCTAAGGGTTTAGGCTTTTTAGAGGATGAGGGTTGAGGGTTTTTTGGGTTTAGGTTTTATGGTTTTTTGGTGCCTGGGGTTTATATTTTTTGGGGGCTAATGATTTAGGATTTTTTGGTGCTGAGGTTTTATGATTTTTTAAGGTTGAGGGTTTAGGGTTTTGTTAGGGATAAGGTTTTATGGTTTTATGGGGATCAGTGCTTAGGATTGTTTTGGGGTAGGGATTTTAGAGTATCATGGGGCTAAGTGGTTATGTTTTATTGGGGCTGAGGATTTATGGTTTTTGGTGGATGAGGGTTTAGGGTTTTTTGGGGATGGGGGTTTAGGGTTTTTGGGTTTGAGGGTTTAGGGTTTCTTAGGGATTAGAGTTTAGGGTTTTTTGGTGCTGTGGGTTTATTAAATTTTAGGGATAAGGGTTTAGATTTTTGGGGTTGAGGGTTCAGGTTTTTTTGTGGCTAAGGGTTTAGGGTTTTTTAAGGATAAGATTTTAGGGTTTGGTAGGATGAGGGTTTTGGGGGTTTTAGGGGCTAATAGATTAGGGTTTTTTGGGGTTGAGGGTTTAAGGTTTTTGGGGGGCTTAGGGTTTAGGTTTTGTGGGGGCATAGGTGTTAGGGTTTTTTATGGATGAGTGTTTAGGGTTTTTTGGGAATAAGGTTTTTTAATTTTCTTGGGTCTTAGGGTATAGGGTTTTTTGGGGATGAGGGTTTAGGGTTTATTGGGGATGAGTGTTTAGAGATTTTGAGGGATGAGGTTTTAGGGTTTTTTGGGGATAAGTGTTTAGGGTTTTCTAGGGCTGAGTGTTTAGGGTTTTTTCAGAATGAGGGTTTATGGTTTTTTAGGGTTGACAGTTTAGGGTTTTGGGGGGATAAGGGTTTAGGGTTTTTTAAGGATGAGGTTTTAGGGGGGTTTGGGTATGAAGGTTGAGGGTTTTTAAATCTGTGAGTTTAGGGTTTTTTTTGGGCTGAGGGTTTAGGGTTTTTTATGGCTCAGGGTTGAGGGTTTTTTTGGGTTTAAGGGTTAGGGTTTTGGGGGACTGAGGATTGAGGGTTTTTTAAGGATGAGTGTTTAGGGATTTTTGGTGATGATGGTTGATGGTTTTATGGGGCAGAGGGTTGAGGGTTTTTGGGGGATGGGAGTTTATGGTTTTTTGTAGCTAAGGGTTTTTCATTTTTTGGGTTAGAGGGTTGAGGGTTTTTGGGGGCTAAGGGTGTCGGATTTTTTAGGGATGAGGGTTGAGGGATTTTTGAGGCTGAGTGTTGACGGTTTTTTGGTGCTGAGTGTTGAGTTTTTTTTTGTGGCTGAGGGTTGAGCGATTTTCAGGATGAGGGTTTTGGATTTTTTTGTGGCTGAGGGTTTAAGGTTTTAAGGGGATGAGGGGTTAGAATTTTTTATAGCTTATGGTTTAGGATTTTGGGGGGATGTGGGTTTAAGGTTTTTTGGGGATGGGGGTTTAGTGTTTTTTGGGGAAGAGGGTTTATGGATTTTTGGGCCTAAGGGTTTGGTGTTTTTTTGGTTTTTAGGATTTAGGTTTTTTGGGAATAAGGGTTTTGGGTTTTTTAGGGTTGAGTGTTTAAAGTTTTTGGGGACTGAGGTTTTAGGGTTTTTTTGGACTAAGGTTTTTTGGTTTGTTGGGGTGGAGGGTTTAGTGTTTTTTGCTGAGGGTTTAGGGTTTTGGGGTGACAGGGTTTAGGGTTATTTTGGGCTGTGTATTTAGGGTTTTGGGGGATGAGGTTTAGGTTTTTTATTGATGAGGGTTTTTAATTTTTGGGGCTTATGGATGAGGATTTTTGTGGGGATGAGTGTTTATAATTTTTTGGGGTTGACGGTTGAGGGTTTTGAGGAGATAAGGGTTTTTTATTTTTGGGGGTTGAGGGTTTTTTGGGGCTAAGGTTTGAGGGTTTTGGGGATAGGGGTTTTGGGTTTTGGGGGGCTGAGTTTTGGGGGGGTTTTGGGCTGAGGGTTGATGTTTTTGTGTCTTAGGGTTGAGGTTTTTTTTGGGACTGAGTGTTGGGTATTTTTTTGGGTATGAGGATTATGGGTTTTTTGGGGCTGAGGGTTTGAGGGGTTTTGGAGCAGACTACTAAGGGTTTTTTTTGGGGACGAGTGTTGAGGGTTTTTTGGGGCTGATGGTTTGGGGATTTTTGGGGATGAGGGTTTATATTTTTTTGGTTCTGAGGTTGTAGGGTTTTGGGGGCCTGAGGGTTTAGGATTTTTTGGGGATGAGGGTTTAGGGTTTTTTGGGGCTGAGGGTTGAGGATTTTGGGGGGTATAGGGTTGAGGGATTTTTGATTTGAGGGTTGAGGAATATTGGGGGATATGGTTTAAGATTATTTTGGGGATAAGGGTTTAGGGTATTTTGGGGCGGAGGGTTTAGTTTTTTGGGGGCTAGGGGTTGAGGATATTTTTAGGGTTTAGGGTTTAGGTTTTTTTAGGAATGTGAGTTAAGGTTTTTTTGGGGATGAGGGTTCAAATTTTTTTGGGTTTTGGGGTTGAGAGTTTTTTCGGGATGAATTTTTATGGTTTGGGGCGCTAATGAATGAGGGTTTTTTGGGGATGAGGGTTTTGGGGGATTGGGGATGGGGATTAGGGTTTTTTGGTCCTAAGGGTTTAGGGTTTTTTACTGCTGTGGGTTGAGGGTATTTTGGGGCTGATGGTTGAGGGTTTTTTTGGGCTAAGGGTTTTGGTTTTTTTATGGATGAGGGATTAGGTTTTTTTGTGTCCAAGGTTTAGGTTTTTTTGGTAATAAGGTTTTAGTGTTTTGGGGGTAGAGGGTTTAGGTTTTTTGGGACTAACATCTTAGGGTATTCTAGGGATTAGGGTTTTGGGTTGTTAGAGGTAGAGGTTTTTGGGTTTTTGGGGGTTGAGGGTTTTGGGTTTTGGGGGATAAGGATTTAGAGTTTTTTATGGATGATGGTTTAGGTTTTTTGGGGTCTAATGGTTTAAGGTTGTTTGGTGTAGAGGGTTTAGGGTTTTTTAAGGATCAAGTTTTTGGGTTTTTTAGGGATGAGGGTTAACGGTTTTTCGAGTTTAACAGTTTAGGATATTTTGGGGTTGAGGGATTGGGGTTTTTTGGGGATGAGGGTTTAGGATTTTTTGGGGATGAGGGTTTAGGGTTTTTTTGAGTTAAGGGTTTGGGGTTTTTTGGGGCTAAGGTTTTATGATTTTTTGGGGATGAGGGTTTAGGGTTTTTTTTTTAATCAATGTTGGGGGTTTGGGGGGGCTAAGGGCTTAGGGTTTGGGGGCTAAGGGTTTAGGGTTTTTTAGAGCTGGGGGCTAGGGGTTTTTTGGGATGAGGGTTGGGGATTTTCTGTGGATGATGGTGTAGGTTTTTTATGGAGCTGAGAATTTAGGGTTTTTTGGGGATGAGGGTTTAAGGTTTTTTTCTGTTGAGGGTTTTGGTTTTTTTAGGTCTTAGGGTTTAGGGTTTTTTAAGGATGAGTGTTCATGTTTTTTTTGGAATAATATTTTAGGGTTTTTCAGGGCTAATGGTTTATGGTTTTTTTGGGATGAGGATTGAAGGACTTTTGGGGATAAGGGTTGGTGGTTGTTAGGGAAGAGGGTTGAGGGTTTTATGGGGCTAAGGGTTATTGGTTGTTTGGTCTGAGTGTTTATAGTTTTTTGGGTTTTAGGGTTTAGGGTTTTTGGGGGGTGAGGGTTTAGGGTTTTTTGGGTCAAGTTTTGAGGGGTTTGTGGCTAAGGGTTTAAGGTTTTTTTGGGATGAGGGTTCTGGGTTTTTTAGGTATGATGTTTTGAGTTTTTTGGGGGAAGAGGATTCTGGGTTTTTTGGGGTTGAGGGTTTATGGATTTTGGGGGATAAGAGTTTAGGGTTTTTTTGGACTCAGGGTTTGGGGTTGTCTGGGGGTACGGGTTTAGGGTTTTGGGGGGATGAGGGTCTATGGTTTTTTTGGCATGTGGGTTTAAGGTTTTTTGGGGGATAAATTTTGAGTTATTTTTGGGGCTAAGGGTTGATAGTTTTTAGGAATGAGGCTTCGTATTTGGGGTATGGGGTTTTAGTATTTTTTTTGGGCAAGGGGTCTAGTGTTCTTTCGGAGGCTAAGGGTTTAGTGTTTTTTGGGGCAAGGTTTTACGGGGTTTCTTTTACTTAGATTTTATATTTTTGGGGGAATTTGGGTTTAGTTTTGTTTGGGGATGAGGTTTTAGGGTTTTTTTGGGATGAGGTTTTTTGGTTTTTTGGTGCTGGGGGTTTAGTTTTTTGGGGGATGACGGTTTAGTGTTTCTTGGAGCTGAGAGTTGGGGGGTTTTAGGATGAGGGCTGGGGGTTTTTGTAGTTAAGGGTTGTGGGTTTTTTGTGAATAAGGATTGGAGGTTTTGGGGGATGAGGTTTGTTGTTTTTTTGGGCTGAGAGTTGAGGTTTTTTCAAGGTTCAGTGTTTAGTGTTTTTTTGGGCAGAGTGTTTTGGGTTTTTTTAGGGGTGAGGGTTTATAGTTTTTTGGGGTAGAGGGTTGAGTTTTTAGGGGGGATTAGGGCTTAGGGTTTTTTGGAGACGATGGTTAAGGGTTTTTTGGGGCTATGTCTTAAGGGTTTTTTGGGGATAAGGGTTGATGATTTTTTGGGGCTATGTGTTGGTGGTTTTTAGGGATGAAGGTTTGGCTTTTGGGGGGTTAAGTGTTGGGGGTTTTGTGTGTTCTGGGGGTTGAGGATTTAAGGTGTTTTTTGTTTGATGTATTAGTGTTTTTATAGGTCTCAGTGTTTAGAATTTTTGTGATGATATTTTAGGTTTTTTGGGGGCTGAGGGTTGAGGGTTTTTATTACTGAGGGTTGAGGGTTTTTTTGGTTGAGGTTTTATAATTTTTTTAAGCTTTAGGGATGATTTTTTTGTATAACGATTAAGGGTTTTATAGGTCTGAGGGTGGAGGGTTTTTTGGGGATGATGGTTTAGGTTTTTTTGGGGTTGATTATTGAGGGTTTTTTGATGCTGAGAGTTTAGATTTTTTAGGGAGGAGGGTTTTTTGGGGCTGAGGGTTTGGGATTTTTTATGGATGATGATTTTGGGTTTTTTGTGGCTATGGGTTTAGGTTTTTTAGGGGCTAAGGGTTTATGGTTTTTTGGGGATGATGGTTTAGGGTTTTTTAGGGAGGAAGTTTTTAGGTTTTGTAGGGATAAGGGTTTAGGGTTTTTTTAGGCTGAAGATTTGGGGTTTTTTAGGTATGAGAGTTTAGGGGTTGTTTGGGATGAGGGTTT
Source organism: Viscum album (assembly GCA_963277665.1). NCBI lineage: Eukaryota > Viridiplantae > Streptophyta > Magnoliopsida > Santalales > Viscaceae > Viscum > Viscum album. The sequence continues at coordinate 1,566,205,697 of OY728156.1, forward strand.
TAGGTTTTTTAGGTATGAGGTTTTGGGGGTTTTGGGTTTAGGGTTTAGGGTTTTTTAGGGATGAGGGTTTAGGGATTTTTGGGGCTGAGGGTTTAGGGTTTTTTGGTTCTGAGTATTTAGGTTTTTTAGGGTGGAGTGTTAAGGGTTTTTTTAAGTCTGAGAGTTTAAGGTTTTGGGGGGATGGGGGTTGAATATTTTTTAGGGTTGGGGTTGAGGTTTTTTGTGGGTAGTGGGTTGAGGATTTTGGGGGTCTAAGGGTTGATGGTTTTTTTGGTACTGAGGGTTTAAGGGTTTTCTCAAGCTAAGGTTTTAGGGTTTGTTATGGATAAATGTTGAAGTTTTTTTAGTGGATTAAGGATGAGGTTTTTTGGGGTCTAAGTGATGAGAGTTTTTTTGGGGATGAATTTTTAGGGTTTTGGTGGGATGAGGCTTCATGGTTTTTTAGGGATGAGGGTTCAGGGTCTTTTAGGGCTAAGGTTTTTTGGGTTTTAGGGGATGAGGTTTGAGTTTTTTGGGGGCTGAGGATTTAAGTTTTGGTGGGTTGATGGTTGAGGATTATTTGAGGCTAAGGTTTGAGTATTTTTGTGGGGTTGAAGTTGGTTTTTTTAGGCTAAGGGTTTAGGGATTTGTAGGTCTGAGGGTTGATTGTTTTTTGGAGGGCTGAGGGTTGATTGTTTTTTGGAGGGCTGGGGGTTGAGGGTTTTTTTGGGCTGAGGGTTTAGGGTTTTTTAGGGCTTAGGGTTGAGAGTTTTTTGGGGATAAGGGTTGGTGGTTTTTTAGGGATGATGTTTGAGGGTGTTTTGGGGTATGAGGCTTATATTGTTTTGGAGGTTGATAGTTTGTGGGTGTTTTTCTGATGATGGTTTTCAATGTTTTGGGGAGATGAGGGTTTATGTTTTTTTGGAGTTGAGGGTTGAGGGTTTTGGGTGGATAAGGGTTGAGGGTTTTGGGGGGCTAAGGGTTGAAGGTTTTTTAAGTCTATGGGCTTAGGGTTTTGTGGGACTGATGGTGGGGTTTTTTGGAACTGAGGGGTGAGGTATTTTCAGGGATGAGGGATTAGGGTTTTTTTTGGTTGAGGGTTCCATATTTTTTTGGGCTAAGGGTTCATGGTTTTTTGGGGTCGGCAGCTTAGGGGATTTTTGGATGAGGGTTTGGGGTCTGAGGTTTTTAGGGTTTAGATTTTTAGAGGATGATGGTTCAGGGTTTTGGGGGGGTTGAGGGTTCAAGATTTTTTGGGGCTAAGGGTTTTAGGGTTTTAGGGCAGATGGTTCAAGGTTTTATGGGGATAAGGGCTCAGGGTCTTTGTGGGATGAGGAATCATGGTTTTATAGGGCTAAGGAATTAGAGATTTTTGGGTATGATGGATTATTGTTTTTTAGGGTTTATGGATGAGTTTTTTTTTAGGGTCGACGGTCCATAGTTTCTTGGGGCTAAGAGATTAGGGTTTTTTTGGATCAAGGGTTCAGGGTTTTTGGGGATGAGGGTTAAGGGTTTTTTGTAGATAAGGGTTAAGGGTTTTCTATGGATAAGGGTTCAAGTACTTTTTGGGGTTTAGGGTTTAGGGTTTTTTTGGGGATAAGGGTTTAGGGTTTTTTGGGGATTATGGTTCATGGTTTTTTTGGATCAAAGGGTTTAGGGATTATTTAGGATAAGGGTTTATTTTTTCAGGGGATTAGGTTTCAGGTTTTTTTGGGGATGAGGTTTCATGGTTTTTGGGGGCAGTGGGTTCAGGGATTTTGGGGGATGAGGATTTATTGTTTTTTAAGGTACATTGTTTAGGTTTTTTAGGACCTAGGGTTTGGGATTTTTTTGGGATGTGGGTTGAGGTTTTTTGGGGGGTGATAATTGTGGGTTTCTTTCAGGCTGAGGGTGAAAGGTTTTTTTGGGCTAAGGGTTTAGAGTTTTTTAGGGCTGATGGTTTAGGTTTTCTTGAAGCTGAGGGTTTAGTGTTTTTTTGTGATGAGTGTTTAAGGTTTTTTAGAGCTGAGGGATTAGGTTTTGGGGGGATAAGGGTTTAGAGTTCTTTGGGAACAATGGTTTATTCTTTTTTTATGAAATTTATGGATTTTTAGGGGTTTAGGGTTCATGGTTTTTTAGTTATAAGGGTTTGAGTGTTTTTTGGGAATGAGGGTTCTGTGTTTTTTAGGGATGAGGGTTCAAGGTTTTTTCAGGCTAAGTGTTCAAGTTATTTTGAGTCTGAGGGTTTAGGGTTTTTTGTGGCTATGGTTTCAAGGTTTTTTGGGGATAAGGGTTTTGGGTTTGGGGGGGTTTAGGGTTCAGGTTTTTTGGTGCTGATGGTTTAGGGTTTTTTAGGTCTAAGGGTTCTAGGTTTTTTAGGGTTGAGGGATAAAGGTATTTGGGGGATGTGGTTTCAGGGTTTTTTAGGTATGAGGGCCCATAGTTTTTTGTGGATGATGGAACTACATTTTTTGGGGATGGGGGTCAGGGTTTTCTAGAGATAAAGGTATTGAGTTTTCTTGGGGCTGAGGGTTCAGGGTTTTTGGGTGTTGAGGGTTCATTGTTTTTTAGGGAAGAGGGTTCAAGGTTTTTTGGGCTTCGGGATTAGGGTTTTTTGGTAATGTGGTTTTAAGGTTTATGGGGACAAGGGGTATAGGATTTATGGGGATAAGTGGTCAGGTTTTTTTTTGGATGAGCGATTAGGTTTTTTTGGCTAAGGGGTCATGATTTTTTATGGATCGGGCCTCATGGTTTTTTGGTATGACAGATTAGGGTTTTTTGGGGATTATGGTTTTTGGGTTTTAGGGGGTTGAGGGTTGTGGGTTTTTTGCGGCAGAGGTTTTTGGGTTTTTGGGGTGGAAAATTCCATGTTTTTTGGGGCTAATGGTTTAGTCTTGTTTGGGGTGGAGGGTTCATGGTTTTTTAGGGATGATGTTTCAGTTTTTTTGGGGGCTGAGGGTACATGGTTTTTTGGGGGCTAAGTGTTTAGTGTTTTTTGTGACTAAGGGTTTTTTATTTTTTGGTTATGGGGTTTCATAGTTTTTTGGGATAATAGTTTAATGTTTTTTGGGGATGAGGGTTTAGGGTTTTCTAGGGATGTTTTTTTAAGATTTTGGGGGATGAGGGAATAGGGATTTTTGTTGCTGGTGGTTGAGAGTTTTTTTGGGGATGAGGGTTCAGGGTTTTGGGGGATTGAGGATTAAAGGTCTTTTGGGGTTGAGGGTTTAGGGTTTTTGGAGGGGTGAGAGTTTAGGGTTTTTTGGTTCTAAAGATTATAGGTTTTTTGGGACCAAGGGTTTGGAGTTTTTTGCTAAGGAGGGTTTATGATTTGGGATGAGGGTTTAGGGTTTTTGGGGAATGAGGATTGAGGTTTTTTTCAAGATGAGGGTTTAGGATTTTTTTGGGATAAGGTTTAAGGGTTTTGGGGGGATGAGGGTTGAGGGTTTTTTATGGATGAGGGTTGAGGGTTTTTTGGTGATGAGGTTTAAGAGTTTTCTGGGGCTGTGGGTGGGGGAATTTTTACAGCTGAAGATTGAATGTTTTTTGGGACCTCGGGTTGAGTGATTTTGGGGATGAAGGTGTAGGGTTTTGGTGGACGTGGGTTGAGGTTTTTTATGATGTGGGTTGAGTTTTTTTTAGGGATGGGTATTTAGGGTTTTTTTGGGTCTGAGGGTTTATGTGTTTTTAGGGATGAGGGATTAGGGTTCTTTGGGGCTATGGGTTTAGGGTTTTTTATGGCTATGGTTTGAATGTTTTTTTGGGATGAGGGTTTAGGGTTATTAGGGTTGAGGTTTGAGTGTTTGGGGGGGCTTATGGTTTATCATTTTTTGGGTCTAAGGTTTTAGGGTTTTTTAGGGTTGAGGGTCTTTTAGGGGATGAGGTTTGAACATTTTTTTGGGTTCATGGTTAAGGGTTTTGTGGGGATACGGGTTGAGGGTATTTGGGTTGTGATTTTAGGATTTTTTTTGGGGATGAGGGATGAAGGTTTATGGGGTTGTGGTTTGATATTTTTTAGGGATAAGGGTTGATATTTTTTAGGGATAAGGTTTTAGGGTTTTTTAGGATGAGGCTTTAGGTGTGTTTTTTTTCTACTGAGGGTTATGGGTTATTTGGGGATGAATGTTTAGAGTTTTTTGGGGATTAGAGTTTAGGGTTTTCAGAGGATGAGGGTTTAATGTTTTTTTTGGATAAGGGTTTAGTCTTTTTGGGGTTAGGGTGGAGGGTTTTTTTAGGCTCAGGGTTGAGGGTTTTTTAGGGTTTTATAGGGATGAGGGATTAGGGTATTTTTGGGTTTAGGGTTTAGGGTTTTTTCGGGATTTGAGTGTTTTGGGTTTTTTGGGGCTATGGTTTTAGGGATTAGGGGGTTGTGGGCTGAGGTTTTTATGGGGATGAGGGTGTGGGGTTTGGGGGGGATGAGTATTTTGGGTTTTTTGGGGGATAATAGTTTAGGTTTTTCTAGGTTTGAGGGTTGAGGTTTTCTGGGGGATGAGGGTTGAGGGTTTTTTGGGACTGAGGTTTGAGGGTTTTTTAGGAATGAGGGTTGGTGGTTTGTTTGGTAATAGTGTTTAGGGTTTTGGGGGATGAAGTTTGATGATTTTTTCAGCTAAGGGTTGAGGTATTTTTGGGAAGAGGGTTGAGGGTTTTGGGGGGCTAAGGGTCTAGGGTTTTTTGGGTATGAGGATTTAGAGACTTTTGGGGCTGAGGGTTGTAGGTTTTTTGGAGATGAGGATTTAGGTTTTTGTGGGTCTTTGGGTTGAAGTATTTTTGTGGCTAAGGGTTGAGGATTTTTTGGGACTGAGTTTTGAGGGTTTATTGGGTTTAAGGGTTTAGGGTATTATGGGATGAGGGTTAAGGTTTTTTTTGGGGGGCTAGGGTTTTAGGTTTTTGGGGGTTGATCATTGAGGGTTTTTTAGTCTGTGGGTTGTGGGTTTTTTTGGGTTGAGGGTTGAGGAGGTTTTGGTTTTGAGGGTTGAGTTTTATTGGTGGTTGATGGTTGAGGGTATTTTGGGTATGAGGATTGAGGGTTTTGGGGGGATAAGGGTTGAGGGTTTTGGGGACTGAGGGTTGAGGTTTTTTGGGGGCTAGATGTTGACGCTTTTTTTGGTGTTAAGGGTTTAGGGTTTGGGGGGTTTTGGGTTGAGGGTATAGGTTTTTGGGGGGATGAGGGTTTTTTGGGGATGAGGGTTTTTTGGGACTTGGATTGAGGGTTTTTTGGGGTTTAGGGTTTATGGGTTTTTGGGGATGATGGTTTTTTTTGGGGGGGGATGAGGGTTTAAATATTTTTTGTGGTGAGGGTTTTGGGGTTTTGGGGGTTGAGAGTTTGGATTTTTTGTGGATGAGGGTTGATGGGTTTTTTGGGTCTAAGGATTTAGTGTATTTTAAGGTTGAGGGTTTTGGGGTTTTAGGGTCTGAGGGTTTAGGGTTTTTAGGTGATGAGGGGTGAGGGTGTTTTATGATTGAGTCCTTAAGGGTTTTAGTGGCCGAGGGTTTAGGATTTTTTGGGGATGAGAATTTAGTAATTTTTGGGTATGAGGGTTTTTAGTTTTTTTGGGATGAGGGTTAGTTTTTATTGAGGATAATGTTTTAGGGGGTTTCTTATGAGGGTTTGGGGTTTTGGGGGACTGGGGGTTTATGGTTTTTTTGGTTGATGTTTGAGGGTTCTAGGTGATGAGGGTTTTGGGTTTTGGGGGTTGAGGTTTTAGGGTTTTTTGGGGTGGAGGTTGGAGGTTTTTGGGGGGTTAAGGTTTTAGGGGTTTTTTGGGGATAACAATTGAGGGTTTTTTGGGATTTAGTGTTGATATTTTTTTTGGGGTTAGTGTTGTGGGTTTCTAGGGATGAGGGTTAAGGGTTTTTTGTGTCTGGATGTTTAGGGTTTTTTGGGGATAATGGTTGAGGGTTTTTTTGGGGTTTAGGGTTGAGGGTTTGTGGGGATGAGGGTTGAGGCTTTTTTGGGGCTTGGGGTTTAGGATTTTTTGGGGGCTAAGAGTTGAGGGTATTTTGGGGATGAGGGTTGAGGGTTTTTTACGACTAATGGTTTAGGGTTTTTTTGTATTATGATTGAGGATTTTTGGGGGTTGAGGGTTGAGTTGGGGGGATGAGGGTTTAGGGTTTTTTTGGTTTAGGGTTTAGGTTTTTTGGGGGATGGGGGTTTAGTATTTTTTTAGGATAAGGATATAGGGTTGTTTTTTGGTGAGGTTTAATGGTTTTTCAGGGCTGAGGTTTTAAGGGTTTTGAGGTATTAAGGTTTAGGGTTTTTTTGTATAAGGGTTGAGGTTTTTATGGAGTTAAGGTTTGAGGGTTTTTTGGGCTAAGGGTTTAGGGTTTTTTGGGGATGAGTGTTTGGGGTTTGGGGGGATGAGGGTTGATGGTTTTTTGGGTATGAGGATTTAGGGTTTTAAGGGGATTAGGGTTTACGATTTTTTGGGGATAAGGTTTAGTGATTTTTTGGGATGAGGTTTTAAGGTTTTTTAGGGCTAATGGTTGAGGGTTTTTTGGGGATAAGGGTTCATGGGTTTTTTTTTGGATGAGGGTTGATGGTTTTTTTGGACTATGGGTCCTAGGTTTTTTTTTGGATGATGGTTTTGGGTTTTGGGTGGCTGAGGGTTGAGGGTTTTTTAAGGATAAGGGTTGAGGGTTTTTTGATGATGAGAGTTTTTTTGGTCTAAGTGTTTTCTTTTTGGGGATGGAGGTTGAGGGTTTTGGGGGGTTAAGGGTTCAGAGTTTCTTGGGGCTATGGGATGAGGGTTTTTTGGGGATGAGGTTTCAGGGTTTCTAGGGGATAAGGGATTTTTGGTATTTTGGGTTGAGGGTTTAGGGTTTTTTGGGGATGAGGGTTGAGGGTTTTGGGGAGCTGAGCATTGAGGGTATTTTGGTGCTGATTATTGAGGGTTTTTTGTGGTGAGGTTTTAGGGTTTTTAGGGCTTAGTGTTTAGGGTTTTTTGGGGCAGAGGTCTTATGGTTTTGGGGGGATAAGGGTGTAGGGTTTTTTGGACTGAGGGTTTAGGATTATTTGGGCTGAGGATTTAGTATTTTTTGGGGCAGAGGTTTTAGAGTTTTTTGGGGTTGGGGGCTTAGGGTTTGGTTTGGGTTGAGGTTTTAGAATTTTTTGGGGCTATGTATTTTGGGTGTTTGGGGGATGAAGTTCTAGGGTTTTGGGGGGATGAGGTTTTAGGGTATTTTGTGGCTGGGGGTTAGGGTTTTTTCGGATAAGGGTTGAGGGTTTCTTGGTCCTGAGAGTTGATGGTTTTTTAGTCTTGAGGGTTTTGGGGTTTTGGGGGCTTAGGGTTTAGGGATTTTTGGGGGATGAGTGTTTAGGGTTTTGGGGGGATATGGGTTGAGGGTATTTTGGGGATAGGGGTTGAGGTTTTATTGGGCCTGTGGGTTTTGGGTTTTGGGGTTTAATGGATTAGGGTTTTTTGGGATTGAGGGTTTAGGTTTTTTTTGGTTCTGAGGGTTTATGGTTTGTGGGGATGAGGGTTGAGGGTTTTTTGGTGGTGAGGGTTGAGGGTTTTCTGTGACTAAGGGTTGAATATTTTTTGGGGATGAGTGTTGAGGGTTTTCAGGGATGATGGTTTAGGGTTTTTTTGGGATTAACATTTAGGGTTTTTTTTAGTTGAAGGTTTTGGGTTTTGGGGGGCTAAAGGTTTAGGGTATGGGGGGATGAAGGTTTATGGTTTTGGGGGGGTAGAGGTTTTAGATTTTTTTCAGGCTAAGTCTATATGGTTTTTTGGGTGGAGGGTTTAGGTTTTTTTGTGACTAAGGGTTTAAGTCTTTGGGGGATGAGAGTTAATGGTTTTGGGGGGTTGGGTGTTTATGTTTTTTTGGTGATGAGGGATTAGGGTTTGTTCAGGCTAAGGGTTTAGGGATTTTTTGGGATGAGTGTTAAGGGTTTTTTGGGGATGAGTGTTGAGGGTTTTTTGGGGATGAGGGTTTAATGTTTTTTTGGATGAGGGTTTATTGTTCTTTGGGGTCATGGTTGAGCATGTTTTGGGGCAGATATTTGAGGCTTTTTCTGGTTGGGGATTTAGGTTTTAGGGTTTTGGGGGGATGAGCATTTATGGATTTGGGGGATGAGGGTTTAACATTTTTGGTGGATGAGGGTTGATTATTTTTTAGGGATAAGGGTTTAGGGTTCATTGGGGATGAGGGTTTAGGTTTGGGGGTGTGGTTTTAGGGTTTTGTGGGGGCTGAGGGTTTAGGGTTTTTAGGGTAGAGGGTTGAGTGTTTTTTGGATATGAGGATTGAGGGTTTTGGGGTTTGAGGTATGAGGGGGGGTTTTGGCCTGAGAGTTGAGGGTTTTATGGGGCTGAGTTTTTAGTGTTTTTTGGGGATAATGGTTTAGGGTTTTTTAGGGATAAGGTATGAGGGTATTTCCAGGCTGAGGGGTGAGGATTTTTAGGGGATGGGGGTTTTTTGGGGATGAGGGATAAGGGTTTATTGGGGCTGAGTGTTTAGGGTTTTTTAGGACTAAGGGTTTAGGGTTTTGGGGGTTTGGGTTTTAGATTTTAGGGTTTTTTTGGGGTTAAGGTTTTATGGTTTTTTAGGTATGTCGTTTTAGGGTCTTTTAGGGATGAGGGTTTAGATTTTTTGGGGGCTGAGGGTTCATGGTTTTTTGGGAATTAGGGTTTATAGTTTTTTAGGGTTGTGGATTTAGGGTTTTGGGAGGATGAGGGTTTAGGATTTTTTTGGGATGATGGTTTGAGGTTTTGAGGGGATGAGGGTTTAGATTTTTTTGGGGATGAGGGTTTAGATTTTTTTGGGGATTAGGGTTTATGGTTTTGGAGGGCTGTGGGTTTAGGGTTTTTTGGGGCTAAGGTTTTATCGTTGTTTGGGGCAGAGTGTTTAGTGTTTTTTGGGTTGAGGGTTTATTTCTTTTGGGGATAATGGTAGATGTTTTTTTAAGGATTATGATTGAGTTTTTTTTGGGTTTATGGTTGACTATTTTTTGGGACTGAGGGTTGGGTGTTTTTTGGTGTTAAATGTTGAGTTTTGTGGGGATGATGTATGAGGGTTTTTTGGGGCTCAATGTGGAGGGTTTTTTGGGGATGACTGTTGATGGTTTTTTAGGGATGAGGGTTGAGTGTTTTGGGGTGGTTTAGGGTTGAGGGTTTTTTGGGGATTAGGGTTAAGGGTGTTGGGGGCTGATGATTTAGGGGTTTTTGGGTCTGAGGTCTGAGGCTTTTGGGGGGCTAAGGGTTAAGGGTTTTTTGGGCTGAGGGTTAAGGGTTTTTTGGTGATGAGTGTTGAGGGTTTTTTGGTGGATGAGGGTTGAGGGTGTTTTCAGGATGAGGGTTGGTGTTTTTTTGGGGAAGAGGGTTGGATGTGTTTTAGTAATCAGGGTTGGGTTTGTTTTGGGGCTGAGGGTGTAGGGTATTTTAGGGCTGAGTTTTGAGGGTTTTGGGGATGAGGGTTGACGGTTTTTTGGGGTCGAGCATTGAGATTTTTTTGTGGCTGAGTGTTGATGGTTTCTTGGGGATGAGGGTCCAGGGTTTTCTGGGTATGAGGGTTTTGGGTTTTTGGGGTTGAGGGTTGATGGTTTTTTGGGGATTTGGGTTTAGTTTTTTTTTTAGGCTGAGAATTGAGCGTTTTTTAGTGCTGAAGGTTTAGGGATTTTTTTTTGTTGTGGTTTGTGGGTTTTTAAGGCTTAGGGGTAATGGTTTTTTGAGGCTGAGGGTTTATGGTTTTTGGGGGGTGAGTGTTGGGGATTTTTAAGGGCATATGGTTGAGTTTCTTTTGGGGGTGAGGGATGAGGGGTTTTTTTTATAAGTGTTGAGGGTTTTTTGTGGATGAATGTTCAGGTTATTTTATGACTAAGGGTTCAGGGTTTTTAGGGATGAGATTTTAGGTTTTTTTATAGATTAGGGTTCAAAAGGTTTTGTGGGATGATGGTTTAGGGTTTTTTGGGGGGTAATGGTTTAGGGTTTTGGGGGGTTGAGGATTATTTTGGGCATAGGGTTGTGGGTTTTTTATGCTAAGAGTTGAGATTTTTTTAGGGTTGAGTGTTGATTTTTTCTTTTTGAGTTAGAGGGTTGAAATTTTTTTGTTTTTTATAAGGTTTGAGGGTTTTTTTGGGCTGAGGGTTGAGAGATTTTTGGGGGCTATGACTTGGGAGGTTTTCAAGGATAAAAGTTGGGGGGTTTGGGGGATGAGTGTTCTGAGTTTTTTTAGGGGTGAGGGTTTAGGGTTTTTTGGATATGAGGGTTGAGGGTATTTTGGGATAAGGTTTGAGGGTTTTTTAGAGATTGGGTTGAGTATTTTTTGGGGATGAGGGTTTAGGTTTTTGTGTTTTAGAGACATGGGTTTTGAATTGTAAGACTTTTGAATATTTCCAAGAATATTTCTAAAGCCAAGCGTTGTGTCAGCACAAGAATCTGGGACCCTAAGAGCCTCAATACAGTGAGTGTAAAAATATTAAATATATTTCAACACGCATGCACGGTTTCTCTTTAAAATAAAAATAACTCCTTCTTGGGGTCTCATATCATATTTCTGAGAATGCGGTTGAGTCCAAAACATTGTGCTTACCCTAGGCATGACATAAAATTTTCCACGATGGGAGGTTTGGTTGAAGGCAGGTTAGAGGGTTGGTTTATGGGATAATAATTAATTAGATGAGAATTTAGTTAATTAATTAAAACCTAAACCTAAAATTAATATAACCCTCACCCTCCCTTAATGTATGGTGTGCATGACCCAAAGGATAGTCGCACCTCTCCTCTCCTCCTATCTTTGGAAGACAAATTAAAACGAAGCCAGATCATCAAAACTAAGTGTCGTCAATATCTATTTCTAAAGTAGATCATCATCAAACAAAGAACTAGAATGATCTGGGCACCCTTCTTTAACCAAAACTTCATTGTTTCTCCATTGAGGTAGGAGGATTTGATTTTTTGTCTTGATACTATTCATTTTGAATTATTCCAATGTTCTAGAGCCCTATTACAATTGTTATTGATCCCTATTAGGTAGATCTATGGGTTTTGGGTTGGATCGGGGAAAATCGGGTGTTTTCACAGAAAATTCTTGACTGGAATTACTATCTACACAGCATGTAGTCTAGAGACACACATTGTGTAGTTTTTCCTATTTGGGGAAGATGAACATTGGGGACTACACATTGTGTACTGGGGTTACACACCATGTAGTGCCTCAAACTGTGTGACCATGGGACACAGATTGGGATAACTATGTAACACATGGTCATGTACTAACACATGGCCAAACTGCACAAACACGAGGTTTGGTACACGTACACGAGGTTTGGTACACAAACATATGTTAAACTGCACGGCCAAGGGTTGGGTGAAGAAGAACACGCTATATACCCCCTAAATGGGTTGGAAACTGTGTAGATCAAATACACGGCTAGGTGAATGTAATGATCACACACTGTGTGTGCCTCAGTACACATCGTTTACTTCTAGGGGATCTCCTTGAGATCTTATTAGTTCCTTTTCTCTATCTTTGGGACTCAAATTTAGGATTTTGAATATCCTATCCTGAGTATTTTTTTATGTAGAATGCAATGGTGGACTTGGTTTCAGCCTAATAGGTACAAGGTGGAGCATTTCAATCAATACTCTTGTGTAATGGTGAAAAATATTAGTTAGTGATTAGGTTGAATCACTGGGTTGACATTGGGGTTGGTACCCTTCCCTTCGACTTTAGGATGAGGGTCCCCTGGATTCTTTAGACTGGTAGAGTGGTGATCTCCTGGTGGAACATCATTTGGGTCCCCTACCCATGGTTGTGTCACTACATGAAGTATGATAAGAACAATTCTCTCCTTAATGGAGATTGACAAATGATGGAGATAATTTTGGTTCTTATAAGGAGACGTTGGGACTCGTACTCCCCTATAGCGTCAGGTTGTGGGTTTCCCTTACCTTTTTTCCTTAGTAGATATGGGACACCCCATGCTGTGGGTGCAGATTATTTTACCTTTGGGTAGATTTTTTGGGAAAATACATAGTTTGGACTATCCTTGGACTCATGAGGAAGAGGAGTGATTTCCCCACCAAGACGCATCCTTGTGACGCGACCTAAAACTGTGCGGGTGAGTCAGTGCCTGTCAAAGCGGATAGTATCAAGGTGTGGTGATTTAATTCATTAGACTTGGGTGTTTTGGGAAGACATGTGGAATACTGGACATCATTAATGGACTTCCATAACTATTGTTACTCCCTTAATGGTGTAAGGCACAGTTTCCCATATCATTCATGAAGATGGATAGTACTCCCCTATTGTTTCGGGGTGTGATCCCTCTATACTCATTGGAAGGTAGAGTAGGTACTCCCCTGTTGGACCAGGGTGTGGGTCCTCTATCTGTGGATTCAGTACTACCCTATAGGACCAAGGCACAGGTCCTTCATATATGATGTATAGAGAGGGTGGGTACTCCCCTATCGTGTTAGGGAACAGGTTTTCTATCCTAGGAGTTGGTACTCCCCTGTCATTATAGGGCACGGGTCCTCTATGTGTGTTTTCCTAGTAGATTCAGTACTCCCCTATCCTACTAGGGTGCAGGTCCTCTAGCCACTGAGTGGTACTCCCCTACAGGGTAAGGTTGCGGGTTCTCATATAATAGTACTCTCTTACTGTGTTAGGGAATAGGTCCTCTAGCCTGGGGTTGGTACTCCCCTACTGTGCCAGGGTGTGATTCCCCTATAGTGAACAAGCTTTCAGAGTCAGTACTCTCTTGTCCTACTAGGTTGAGGGTCCTCTATCCACTAAGTGGTACTCCCCTACTAGGTAGGATGTGGGTCCTCAATCCATGGAGTGGTACTCCCCTATCATATTAGGGTACGGGTCCTCTATCCTCTGAGTAGTACTCCCCTATTGTATCATGGCATGGGTCCTCACTTTTGGAGTAGTACTCCCCTGTCTCTGCCTAGTAGTGGGGAGCGAGTCATCCATTTGATTTGGAGATCCCTTGTATTTTGGATATAGTTATGAGGATAGAGACCCTCCACTTGATATGAATGATACCTAGATAGAAGTTAATGCTCCCTCAACGGACTGAGGTGTCGGCCACTCCAATAAAGAGAGATAGAGGTTTTACAGGTTAGTTTAGGAGCTAGTATTCCCTCGACTGTAGGGTATTGGTGATGTGTGTGTCCCTCCATTCCCTTTCATAGAGAAGATGCACCCGATGCATGGTTTATAGTAGTACTTGATCAATTGCAGGGTGGTGGTGGGGATTGGGCCTCTCCACTTGCTTTCTTTATCCTTGCACAAGGTGCAGGTTATTGATAGAAGAACCTATGGTGCTAGGAACTAGAGATTGAGGGTATAGGTTGTTATTTATAGATAATTTTCTCTAGTATGTACCATTAGGAATGGTATAGTTGTTTCTGATGGAGCATATCTCTCGAACAAGTTCCATCTGGGATGGCAGAGCTCATGGAGTGTTTTCTCCTAGTTTAGTGTTTACCATTAGAGCCACAAGTATAATCTTGTTGCTGATTATGAGGTTAGAAACTCATTATACTTGGAGTATAATACTAGTGTATCTAGGTGATGTTTTTGGGAGACCATGTGATGTTGTCACATTCTGGGTTGACACCCCTTGAGGACTTAGTATGCTTACCACTTTTGTGCCCATACCTTACTTTTGGTTACTCTCCTTACAAGGGAGGTGAAAACACGCAAGGTATTCCACGTTCTTTCTGTGTTTATCTTCTCATTATTGGATGATTATAATCTCCTATTATAGGTAGAAAAGACTCGGTGAGAAGTTAATATTCTCATCGTGTTGAGATCCTTGTGTTTCGATGATTTTTCTTTCACTCTCTTATTGGGTTGAGTTGTGGGATAGAGTATTTTATTTACTCTCTTGTTGGGGATTATTCTATGACTTAGTTGACTAGTCATGTATAGATGAGGATGAATCAAGATGGAGTTTCTCTATCGATAAGGCTCCCTCTGGATAGGTCGAATGGACTATTTCCTTTCATTTTATCCCTTTTATTTTGGTTTTTTGGGGCACCTACTGAGTATTTTTATATTCACCCATGCACGGGCTTTTCCCACACATGTTTTTTGTCTTGTGAAAATGGAAATCCTTTTGAAAAAGTCTGTAGAAGACAAAGGTAGGTGGAGCTTAGTGATCTAGACTGACCGAGGAGTTTTCTGGTAGTTACTTTTGGCAGCAATTCCCTCCTTCTGATCAGGTCGGACTCTTTTATAGTTTTTCCTTATTGGGAATTTTTTTTTCATTTTTTTACTTCAGTGCTTCTTCTGTACTCTAGTTTGTGATAGATGTGTGCATGCATTTCAGTTTCAACTTTTTATATCTCTGCATTCTTGCATTGAGGTGTTTTTGGGTTCATGTATACAGTTACTTTAGGAAAAGGCCTCCCTGAGTTTAGTTATTCCTTTAGTGCTGGTCGATAACCCTTGGCCTATAGAGGCAGGCTTGGGGTAGTAACAGATCAAGCCCCGACATGGGGTCAGGTCAGGACAGAGTGGTATCAGATTAATTTCATTCCTTGGTAATTTTTTCATACTTTTACCCTTAAAAGGACTTAGTTAGGTTGCATAGAGATAGTGTTAGGATGTTTTGAGTTCAGATCTCAAACCAGAGGTTCCCATGTTGGTGCGGGGGATGAAATATCCATTCACTAGGACACTGACAACCTATTGTTCAACTCAGTACATTAGAGCACTACTCATAGTGTAAATGATGGTACATGCATCATATAGGATTGGTTTTTTGGTTTTTACTTTCCTTCTTGAGTCATCTCCCTATATATACTCCTTGACCATGGTGCGTCCTAAATTTTATTTTAGTATGCCACTATGAAGATAGCTAGACATGATTCTATAGTGTGTTTGTGATGAAAATCCTCCACGTGATGAGGCTTCAGTTTAGGGCACTGATTTTGTGGAGTTACCTCTGGGTGGTATGCCAATAGTTCCACCACCTATTGATTATAAGGTTTTACCATTAGTTCAGGCCAAGAATGAGCACAGGCTAAGTTCACTACATGAGTTCCCAAGGTAGCAAACTCTGAGGTACCGGGGTGATCTAGACCCTCAGGTAGCATATGACTAGCTCAAGGCAGTAGCGCGAGTTTTCCGCCTAGTGAGGACACCTCCTAATCAGATGGTGGTCCTAATAGTGAGCCTTCTAAAAATTTTGGCTAGGAGATGGTGGATTTTAGTGACATAGTCCCACGATGAGGTGATTATCACTTAGTTAGATTTTGAGTGACTCTTTATGGAATAGTTTTACTCAGCCAGGCTGAGCCCAATGCGTATCCAAGAGCTTATATAACTTCGGTAGGGTATAATTACAGTGGTGGAGTTTTCAGTGAGGTTTATAGACATATCACGATAATCCTTGTATATGGTTCAAGATTTTTTTTTAAGAGCACAAACCTTTGAGCAGGGATTTCGCTGAGATATCAGGGCATCTATGATTCCACTATGCATTCCCACCTATGCTGGAGTACTGGAGTGAGCTCTGGTAGAAGAGAAATTCCTATTGGAGGAACAGGTGGATATATACCAAGGTGGTAGTCATGAGGATGAGGCGTCTGAAATATCTGGAAAATGGAAAGTGATAGGATCGTGGCACGGGAGGCATACCCATTCCCAAACACAAATACGTGGGCAAGTAATGTAAGAGTGGCACCGAGGATCAGGTCAAATACAATATAGGTGGTGTTATGATTACAACGGATGAGGATATATTATTAGATATTTTTTGACCTATTGTGTTTTTGAGAGGGATCTCACCGATGGGCCGCCCTAGTAGATGCAGCTCTTAGAGCAGGGAGTTCCATGAAATGACGGATGAGGAGGAGGAGATGGGATGGTAGTAAGAGGTTGTCCATGCCAGGCTCAGGGAGCTGGAGGACATGGGTGAGGATAGTTGCAGGCCATAGAGGCCTTTGACCCAGAATCTCCAAGGATGAATAGAGGTATCCCTTGTGTCCTTTCTACTTTCTATAGTAGCAATTGTTAGACACTATTGTGGGTTCTCTTTTCTTTCCTCTTCTTGATCAAGTTTTAAACTAGGGTGACATGGGGTGTCATTAGAACCCTGTGTTGGTTTGGTTCAACGTAGATTCAAATTCATGATAAAGAGAGGTCCCTCCCCCCACCAAGATGTGTTTCTATGACACAGCTAAAACCATGAAGGAAAGTCAGTTTTTTCCAAATCAGACAGTATCAAGGTGTGTTGGATGAGTCTTTCTGACTTGTGTGTTCCAAGTGAGGTTGAACCATATATATCTTCTCTTATAATAATTCTATAGCGATAGATTTAAACCCTACAATGGTTTTTCATTATGGATTGGTTTCCTACTATCCGTGCTCAGTTGGGATACCACTAATGGGTGTGGAGGTGTTTCTGGTTTGGGTTAATCTCCTTCCCAAAAGGGTAAAATACATGCGGGGTATGCCATGTGATTTACTTGTATATATTCTCAAGGTTTGATGATTTTAACATCCTCTCTTATTCATTGTTAATCTCATGTGTTCAGCATCAACATTGAATGCAAGACGCTTGAGGAGGTCGTGAGACAGTACATCCATGGTTGGATGTGAACTGTGGAGTTTCATCGGTATCTGCATCGAGTTAGTGAGGTGGTGTACCTCTAGGCCCCATGAATATAGATGGACCATGGTGTTTGGTGTCTTTCTCCTGATTTCATGCTTTAAATTAGCATAGGAACCCTTGGTGAGCTCATTGGCATGGGAGTTCCAGTATTAAAGCTCAGCTTCTTTTCTCTGTGCCTAGCCTTTTTATTTTCAAGGATGAAAATATTTAATGGTGTTACTGATGTCGAGACCCTAGTGTTGACATTTAAGACTTTTTAATATTTCTAAGAATATTTCCAAATTCATATTTGTGTCAGCACAATAATCTGGGACCTGGAGAGCCTCAGTGCGGTGAGTTTAAAAATATTAAATATATTTTGACACGCAAGCGCAGTTTCTCTTAAAAATAAGAATATCTTATGCTCAGGGTATCGGATCAGATTTTTGAGATCGCGGTTGAGTCTAGAACATCATTCTTACCCTAGGCACGGCATAAAATTGTTCACACCGAGAGGTTTGGTCGAAGGCGGGTTAGCGGCTTGGTTTATGGGAGAAAAATTAATTAAATGAGAATTTAATTAATTAATTAATTAAAACCTAAAACTAAAAATAATCTAACCCCCCACCCCCATGTATAGTGTGTATGAACCAAAGAATATTTGTACCTATCCTATCTCCTCTCTTTGGTCGATGGACAAAAAAGCAGCCAGATAATTGAAACGAAGTGTTGTTGATCTCCATTTCTAAAGAAGATCATCATCGGACCAAGAACCAGAATGATTCAGGCATCATTATTCAACCGAAGCTTTGGTGTTTCACCATCATGGAGGGTGGATTTTATTTTTTGTCTCGATCCCATTCTTTTTTCATTATTATAATGTTATATATCCCTATTACAATTGTTATTGGTCCTTTCTAGGTATATCTATGGGTTTTGGGTTGAATCGGGGAAAATCAGGTGTTTTGGTAGGCAATTCCAAATTGGAATTACCATATACATGATGTGTAGTCAAGAGACACATGTTTTATAGTTCTTTCTATTCAGGGAAGAAGAACATTGGAAACTACATGCCATGTATTGGGGTTACACGTTGTGTAGTTCCTCAAACCGTGTGACCATGGGACACGGCTCGGGATAGCCATCTAAGAACACATGGTCGTGTATTAACACACGATCAAAGTACATAGACACAGGGTCTGGTACATGGACACGGGTTAAACTGCACAGCCATAGTCTAGGTGAAGCAGAAAACATTGTGAACCTATTTTACACACCATTTACCGCTACATGGGTTAGAAACTGTGTATATCGGATACACATCCAGGTGCTCAGGTCGGATCACATGTTGTGTGTGCCTCAGTGCATGATATGTACTGCTATGGTATCTCCTTTAGATCTTCTTCCTTCCATATCTCTTTCTCTGGGACTCAAATTTATTCTTGTGAGTAGCCTATCTTGATTGTTTTTGTGCGTATAATGTGAAGGTGGCCTCAGTTTTGGCCTAAGAGGTATGAGGTGGTGTGTTTTGATCAAGAAATTTGTGTAATGGTCTAAAATCTTGGGTAGTGATCAGGGTGAATCATTGGGTTGACATCAGGGTTAGAACCCTTTCCTTGGACTTTAGGGTAAGGGTCCCCTGGACTCTTTAGATTGATAGAGTGGCGATCCCCTGATGGAATAGGGTGTGGGTCCCCTACCCATGGTAGTGTTACTACACGAAGTATGATAAACATGATTCTCTCCTTAGCAGTTCATGACTGATGATAGAGGTAAGTGTTGCTCTTATAGAGAGACATTGGGACTGGTACTCCCCTGTATCATTAGGGCGCGGGTTCCCTTACCTCTTTTCCTTAGTAGAGACGGGACTCCCCGCACCATAGGTGTGGGTTCTTTTACCTCTGGGTATATTTTTTTGGATGTTACATAGTTTTTAATATCCTTGGACTCATGATGAAGAGGAGCGCTTTCCCCACCGAGACGCGTCCTTGTGACGTGGCCTAAAATCGTGTGGGCAAGTCAGTATTGGCCAAAGTGGATAGTATCAAGATTTGGTGATTGAGTTCCTTAGACTTGGGTATTTAGGGAAGACATGTGGGATGTTGGGAATCTTTTATGGAAATCTATAACTATTTCTACTACCTTGATGGTTTAAGGTGAGGGTTCCCATATCATTCATGAATATTGATAGTGTTCCCCTATCGTGTTAGGGCATGGACTATCCATACTTGTTAAAAGGTAGAGTAGGTACTACCCTGTTGGACTAGGGTGTGGGTCCTCTATTTGTGTATTCAGTAATCCCCTATTGGACCAGAGTTTGGATCCTTCATATATGACATATAGATAGAGTGGTTACTCCCCTGCCATGTTATGGTATGGATCCTCTATCCTAAGAGTTGGTACTCCCCTGTCGTTCCAAGGCATGGGTCCTCCATGCATGTTGTCTTGGAAGAGTCATCACACCCTTTTACTACCAGGGTGTGGGTCCTCTAGCCATTGAGTGGTACTCCCATACCAGGTTAGGTAACAGGTTATCACATAGTAGTGCTCCTCTGTCGTGTCAGGGAGCGAGCACTATATCTTGGGGTTGGTACTCCCCTATCGTGTCAGGGTGCGGGTCCCCCATAGTGAAAGATTTAGAATATTTGGTACTCCCCTGTCCTACCAGGGTGTGGGTCCTCTAAACACTGAGTGGTACTTCCCTACTAGGTAGGGTGTGGGTCCTCAATCCATGGATGCGTACTCCCCTGTCATATTAGGGTCTGGGTCCTCCATCCTCCGAATAGTACTCCCCTATTGGATCAGGGCATAGGTCCTCGCTTTTAGAGTAGTACTCCCTCGTATTTGAGTAGTAGCAGGGATAGGGTCCTCCATTGGATTTGGAGCTTCTTCAGCTATTGGATATAGTTACAAGGAGTTTTCCCCTCCAATTTATATGAACGATACCAAGATAAGAGTTAGTGCTCCCTCGATGGACTGAGGTGTGGGTCACTCCAATCAGGAGCGATAGAGGTTTCTTGGGTTAGTTTAGGATCTAGTTCTCCCTTAACTATAGGGTAGTGATGATGTGTGGGTCCCTCTATTCCCTTTTATAGAGAATATTCACCTGGTGCATGTTTTAGAGTAGTTCTCCCTCAACCACAAGGCAGTGGTGAGGAGCGGGCCTCTCCACTTGGTTTCTTTAGCCTTGTACAGGGCGCATGTTAGTAATGGAAGAACCTCTAGTCCCAGGCACTAGAGATGTACTATATAGGTTGTTCTTTATGGATCACTTTATCTTGGATGTTCCATTCAGAATGGTAAAGTTGTTCTAGATGTAGTTTATCTCTCGAAAGAGTGCCATCTGGGATGGCAGATCTTGTGGAGTGTTTTCTCCTAGTTTAGTGTTCACCTTTATTGCCTCGAGAATAATCCTATTTCTAGCTATGAGGTTGGAACCTCATGATACTTGGAGTCTGATATGAGTGTATTTGGGTGATGTTTCTGGGATCCCATGTGTTTTTTTCACATTATGAGTTGAAACCTCTTGAGGAATGAGTATGCTTACCACTTTTGTGCCCATACCTTACTTTTGGTTTCTCTCCTTCCAAGGGGGACAAATATGTGTTGGGTATTCCACATTCTTTCTATGTTTAGATTATCTTGGTTGCATGAGTACACTCTCCTTCTATATGCAATTAATACTCGACGATTGTTTCATCTTCTCACTGTGTCTATCTCCTTATGTTTGGATGAGTTTTATTTCACTCTCTTGTTGGGTTGGGTTATGGGACATAGTCTTTTTCTTACTTTCTTATATTTTATTCTTCTTTGACTTAGATTAATTGTCATGTATAGCTGAGGAAGAATTAATATGGATTTTATCTCTTTATGGGGTTCCCTCTGGCTAGGTTGATTGGATTGTCACCTTTCAGTCTCTCCCTTTTCATTTGGATTTTTGGGACACCTACTAGGTATTTTTATATACACACTTGCACGAGCTTTGTACGCACATTTTTTTTATCTTGTGCAGACCATAGACCTTTCTAAATAGTCCAGAAAGGACCTAAGGTTGGCAGATCTTATCAAGCTAGACTGACTGAGGAGTTTTCTAGAAGTTACTTTTGGAATTGATCCCCTCCTTTTAAGAAAGTCGGACACTTTTATAGTTTTTCTTTAGTGGGAATTTGTTTTTCCATTTTTAATTTAGTGATTTTACTATACTCTGGTTTAGGATAGATGTATTCAGGAATTTCAGTTTCATATTTTTATATCTTTGCATCATTTCATTGAGGTGTTTATGGGTGTGTGCACACAAGTACTTTAGGCAAAGGCGTCCTTGAGTTTAGTTATGCCTTCAGCACTGGTCTCCAACCCTTGGCCTATGTAGGTGGGATTGGGGTATTCACAATTCAAACCTCTTCATGGGGTCAGTTCGTGACATGTGTGTCTCAGCGTTGGAGTTTTTTGGGGCTGATGGTTGAGATTTTTTTGGGGGTGAGGTTTTTGGTTTTTTTACGGATGAGAGTTCAGGGTTTATTAGGGATGATCATTTAGGATTTTTTGGTGCTGATGGTTGAAGTTTTTATGGGGATGTGGTTTAAGGGTTTTGGGGGGCTTAGGGTGTAGGGTTCTGGGGGGATGAGGGTTGAGTGTTTTTTGGGGATAACGGTTTATATTTTTGGGGGTGAGGGTTTAGTTTTTTTGGGGTTGAGGGTAGAGGGTTTTTTAGGACTGGGGGTTAAGGTTTTGTTGGGGATGAGTGTTAGTGCTTTTTTGGTTCCAAGTGTTGAGTGTTTTTTATGCTCAGGGTTGATTGTTTTGGGTGATGATTTTTGAGGGTTCTTTAGGGCTAAGGGTGGAGGGTTTTTTGGGATAAGGGTTGGAGATTTTTTAAGGATGAGTGAAGAGGGTTCTTTTGGGATTGAGGCTTGAGATTTTTTTGGGGGATGAGGGTTGAGAGTTTTTTGGGGATATGGATTTTTGTTTTGGGGAGGATTATGGTTGAGGGTTTTTTGGGAATGAGGGTTGAGTTTTTTTAGGGCTAATGGTTGAGGATTTTTTGGTATGAGGGTTGAGTGTTTTTTAAGGATGAGATTTGAGGGTGTTTTGGGGCTGAGGGTTGGGGGTTGGGGGTTTTTTGTGCTGAGGTTTGGGGGTGTTTCGGGGTGAGGGTTGAGGGTGTTTTTGGGCCGAGAGTTGAGGATTTTTTTGGGTTTATTTTTTTGGGTTTTTTTGGGTTTTAGGGTTGAGGTATTTTTGGGGATGTGGGTTGAGGGTTTTCTAGGATGAGGTTTTAGAGTTTTTTTGCGATGAATGTTTATGGTTTTTTGTGATTGAGGGTTGAGGGTTTTTTGGGGCTGAGGGATGAGGGTTTTTTGGAGATGAGGGTCTGGGTTTTTTTAGTTCTAAAGGATTAGGATCTTTGGTGTTGAGGGTTCAATCATTTTTAGGGATGAGGGGTAAGGTTTTTTTGGGGATGAGAGTTGAGGATTTTTTGGGACTGATGGATAAGGATTTTGGTGGCATAAGGTTGAGGGTTTTTTGGGGGGCTGAGGGTGAGGGTTTTCTAGGGATGAATGTTTAAGGTTTTTTAGGGATAAGGGTTCAGGGTTTTTTTGGGGCTAAGGGTTCATGTTTTTTTGGAATGAGGGTTCAGGGGTTTGGGGGTTTGAGGGTTTATGGATTTTTAGGAATAAGGGTTTTGGTTTTTGGGGGTTTTTGGATTGAGGGTGATTTTGGGAAAAGGTTTCAGGGTTTTTTGAGGGTGAGGGATGAGTGTTTGGAGGGGCTGATGGTTGAGGTTTTTTTAAGGCATAGGGTTGAGGGTTTTTTTGAGACTGAGGGTTGATGGTTTTTTGGGGATATGGGTTTAGTTTTTTTGTGCTGAGGGTTGATGATTTTTTGGGTCTAAGGGTTGAAGGTTTTTTAGGGATGAGGGTTGATGGGTTTTTGAGGGATAAGGATTAGGGGTTTGGGGGGATGATAGTTGGGGGGGTTGGGATGAGTTTTTCATGTTTTTTTAGTAATGAGGGTTTAGGATTTTTGGGGGATGAGGGATTAGGGTTTTGTTGGATGAGTATTGAGGGTTTTTGGAGGATGATGGTTGAGTGTTTTTTGGGGATGAGGGTTTAGGGTTTTATGTGGTTGAGGATTGGGTGTTTTTTGGGGCTGAGGGTTGAGGGTTTTTTTGGGGTGAGGGTTCAGAGTTTTTTTGGGATGAGGGTTCAGGGTTTTTATGGGGATGAGGGTTCACGGTTTTTTGGGGATTAGGGTTCATTGTTTTTTGGGATAAGGGTTTTGGGGTTTTGGGGGGCTAATGGTTTAGTGTTTTTTAGTAATGAGGGTTTGGGGGTTTGGGGGCCGAGGGTTCAAGGTTTTTTGGGAAGTGGGATCAGGGTTTTTTGGGGGGCTTAGGGTTAGTTTTTTTGGGGGCTTAGGGATCAAGGTTTTTTATGGTTGGGGGATCATATTTTTTGTAGCTGAGGGATCAGTAATTTTTTCCAAGGTTTTAGGATTTTTTGGGGCTGGGGGCTCATGGATTTTTTGGGGCTAAGGGTTTTTGGGTTTTGGGGATGAAGGTTTATGATTTTATGGGGCTTTGGGTCTGTGGTTTTTTTGGGATGAGTCTTTAGGGTTTTGGGGGGCTAAGGGTTTAAGGTTTTCTGGGGATGAGGGTTCAAGGTTTTTTGGGCCATAAGGTTCGGGGTTTTTTTGGTATGTTGGTTCTATATTTTTGGGGCTGAGGGTTTTGGGGTTTGGGGGATGAGGTTTTAGGGTTATTTTGGACTGGGGTTTCATGGTTTTTTGGGTCATAGGGTGTAGGGTTTTGGGGGGCTAAAGTTTTATGGTTTTTTGGGGATCAGTGCTTAGGGTTTGGGGGGTTGGGGTTTGGGGTTTGGGGTTTGGGGTTTTGGGGGGGTTTTGGGGATAAGGATTTAGCGCTTTCAGTACTAAGGATTGAGGGTTTTTTGAGATGGAGGGTTGTGGGTTTTTTGGGGCTGAGGGTTGAGGGTTTTTTAGGGCTGAAGGTTTAGGATTTTTTGGGGATGAGGGTTTAGGGTTTTTTGGAGTTGATGGTTTAGGTTTTTTGGTGATGAGGATTCATATTTTTGGGGGATGAGGGTTTAGGTTTTTTGGAGGATAAGGGTTTTGGGTTTTGGGGGGCTAATGGTTTACAATTTTTTGGGTTGTTAAAGGTTTTTTTATACTGAGGGTTTAAGGTTTTTTGGGACTGGGGTCAGGGTTTTTTGAGGCTGGGGGTTTTGGGTTTTTTGGGAATAAGGGTTCAGGGTTTTTTGGGGATAAGGGTTCGGGGTCTTTTTAGGATCTTGGTTAAGAATCTTTTGGGGATGAGGGCTTAGGGGTTTTTAGGGATGTGGGTGCAAGTTTTTTTGGATCTGAGAGTTTAGGGTTTTTTGTGATGAGGGTTTAGGGTTTTTTAGGGATGAGGGTTCTAGGTTTTTTGGTGCTGAGGTTCTAGATTTTTTGGGGCTAAGGGTTCAGTGTTTTTTGGGGCTGATTGTTTTGGGTTTTAGGGGGTTCAGGATTCAGTGTTTTTGGTGTTGTGGGTTCAAGGTTTTTTGGGGGAAGAGTGATTAGGGTTTTTTGGGGGGTGAGGGTTCATGGTTTTTTGGGGGTAAAGGGTTTAGGGTTTTTATGGGGATGAGGGTTTAGGTATTTAGGGGGTTTAGGGGTTAGGGTTTTTTTATGGATAAGGGATCAGGTTTTTTTGGGGTTGGGGGTTCTGAGTTTTTTTGGGCTGAGCGTGAAGTTTTTTGGGGGCTGAGGGTTCTAGGTTTTTTTAGGTTTTAGGGTTCTGGGTTTTTTAGAGATGAGGGTTTAGGGTTTTTTGAGGTTGATGGTTCTAGGTTGTTTAGGGCTATGGGTTTAGAATTGATTAGGGTTGAGGGTTCAAAGTTTTTTGGGGTAGAGGGTTGAGGGTTTTTTGGGGATGAGGGTTCAAGGTTTTGGGGGGCTGAGGTTATAGGGTTATTTTGAGGTTGATGGTATAAAGATTTTTTGGGTTGAGGGTTTTGGTTTTTTGTGGGTTTAGAGTTCAATGTTTTTTGGGGCTGACGGTATATATTTTTTTGGGGATGAGGGTTCACATTTGTTTAGGGGCTGAGGTTTTAGGGTTTTGGGGGGGATAAGGGTTTATGGTTTTTGTAGCTGAGGGTTTATGGTTTTTTGGGGATAGGGGTTTATTGTTTTTTGGACAAAGGGTTCGTGGTTTTTTTAGGGGTGAGGGTTTTTTATTTTTATAGGGGTGAGGGTTCAAGGTTTTTTAGGGTTGAGGGTTCATGGTTTTTGGGTACTGAGGTTTTAGGGTTTTGGGGGGATAAGGGTTTAAGGTTTTTTTGTGGATGAGGGTTGAGGGATTTTTGGGGCTGATGGTTTGTTTTTAGGTGGTGCTATGGGTTGAGGTTTTTTTGGCCTGAGGGTTTAGGGTTTTGGGGGATGAGGTTTGAGTTTTTTTTATTGATGAGGGTTAAGGGTTTGTTGGGACTGAGAGTTTAGGGTTTTTGGGCCTAAGTGTTGAGTATTTTTTGGGGGCTGAGGTTTGATGGATTTTTAGTGCTGAGGGTTTATGGTTTTGTAGGGATGAGGGTAAAGGGTTTTTTGAGGATGAGTTTTGAGGGTTTTGGGGGCTAAGGTTTTAGGTTTTTTTGGGTCTAAGGGTTTGGGATTTTTTGGCACTGGGGGTTTATGGTTTTTTGGGACCAAGTGTTTAGGGTTTCTTGGGATGATGGTTAAGAGTTTTTTGGGGCTAAGGGTTTTGGGTTTGGGGGGATAAGGGTTGAGGTTTTTTGGGGGGTGAGGTTTTTATGTTTTTTGGGGCTGAGGTTTGAGGGTTTTTTAGTGATGAGGGTTGAGGTTTTTTTGGGGATGAGATTTGACTGTTTTTTGTAGATGAGGGTCGAAAATTTTTTTTGGATGAGGGTTGAGGGGGTTTTGTGGATAAGGGTTTAAGGTTTTTTTTTATGAGGGTTGAGGGTTTGGGGGGTGATGTTTGAGTATTTTTTGTCACTGAGGGTTGAGGGTTTTTTGGGGATAAGGGTCTAATGTTTTTGGGGGATAAGGGTTTAGGTATTTTTGTAGCTAAGGATTTAGGGTTTTTTGTTTCTGATGGTTTAGGGTTTTTGGGACTGAGGTTTTAGGTTTTGGGGTGGATGAGGGTTTAGGGTGTTTTAGGTATAAAGGTTTAGGATTTTATAGGGATCAGGTTTGAGGATTTCTTAGGGCTAAGGGTTGAGGGTTTTTTGTGGATGAGTGTTTAGGGTTTTGGGGGGTAGAGAGTTTTGGGTTTTTTAGGGAAGTGGGTTAAGGGTTTTTTGGTTTAGGGGTTTATGGTTTTTTGGCATTAAGGGTTCAGGGTTTTTTTGGGATGAGGGTTTACTGTTTTGGGGGGTGTGGGTTTAGGGTTTTTTGGGGCTGAGATTTTAATTTTTTTTTAGGCTGAGGGTTGAGGGTATTTTGGGTCTGAGGTTTGAAGGTTTTGGGGGGATGAAGGTTGATGGATTTTTGGGGCTGAGGGTTGACTGTTTTTTGGGTTTAGGGTTTAGTTTTTTCTTGGGATGAGGGTTAAGGGGTTTTGGGGCTGAGTTTCGAGGGTTTTTTAGAGCTGAGGTGTGAAGGTTTTTTGGGGTTGAGGGTTGAGGGTTTTTCTGGGGATGAGGGTTGATGGTTTTTTAGGGTTAATATTTAGTGTTTTTTCAGGGTTGAGGGGTTTTTGGGGATGAGTCTTGAGGTTTTTTTGGATCTGATGGTTGAGGGTGTTTTGGGGTTGAGGTTTGAGGTTTGAGGGTTTTTGGGGGCTAAGGGTTGAGGGATTTTTCCAGATTAGGGTTTTGGATTTTGGGGGGCTAAGTGTTTAGGGTTTTTTAGGGGTGAGGGATGAAGTTTATCTAGTGGTTGAGGGTTCTTTGGGTTGTGGTTTTGGGGGTTTTGGGGGCTAAATGTGTATGATTTTATGGTTCTTATTGTTGAGAGATTTTTGGGGCTGAGGGTTGAGGGCTTTTTTGGGCTGAGGGTTGAGGGTTTTTTGGGGCTGTGGGATGAGGGTTTTCTAGGGTTTTGGGTTGAAGGTTTTTTTTAGGGTTGAGGGTTGAGGGTTTTTGGGGATGTGGGTTGAGGGTTTTTTAGGCTTGATTTATAAGGGATTTTTAGTGCTTGGGTTGAAGGTTTTGGGGGGATGAGAGTGAGGGTTTTGGGGGGCTAGGTGTTGAGGTTTTTGGGGGGCCAAGGGATAAGGGTTTTTAGGGATAAGGTTTTGGGTTTGGGGGGTATGAGGGTAGAGGGTCTTTTTGGGCTAAGGGTTTATGGTTTTTTGAGTATGAGGGATAATGGTTTTGGGTCTAAGTATTTAGAGGTATTTGAGTTAGAGGGTTTATAGTTTTTTTTGGGGGGGGGCTAAGGGTTTAGGGATTTTTGGGACTGAGGGTTTAGGATTTTGGGGGGCTTGGGGTTTAGTGTTTTTTGGGGCTAAAGGTTTAGGTTTTTTGGGGGCTTGGGGTTTTGGGTTTTTTGTGGATGAGGTTATAGGGTTTATTGGGGCTGGTGGTTTATAGTTTCTTAGGACTAGGGGTTTTGGGGTTTTGGGGCTATGGTTTTTATGGTTTTTATGGATGTGGGTTTAGGGTTTTGGGTATGAGGGTTTAGGGGATTGGGGTGAGGGTTTATGGTTTTTTGTGTATTAGGGTTTAGGTTCTTTTCAGGATGAGGATTTATTGATTTTTGGGATTGAGGGTTTAGGTATTTTGGGGGATGAGGGTTTATAGGGTTTTAGGGCCGAGGGATTAAGTTTTTTGGGGGATGAGGGTTGAGGGTTTGTGGGGCTAAGGGTTTTTGGTTTTAGGGGGTTTAGGGTTTAGAGTTTTTTGGGGTGGATTTTTAAGGGTTTTTTATGGCTTGGGGTTTTGGGGGTTTTGGGGATGAGGGTTTATATTTTATTTAGGGTTAAGGTTTGAGGGTATTTTGGGATTGAGGGTTGAGGGTTTTTGGGTGCTGAAGTTTTAGGGTTTTTTGGGGATGAGGGTTGAGGTATTTTGGGGATTATGGTTAATGTTTTTTTATGATTTGGGTTGAGATTTTTTGGGGGATAAGGGTTGATGATTTTTTGGAGCTTAGGGTTGAGATTTTTTTGGGGAGGGGGATGAGGTTTTTTGGGGGTGATGAATGAGTTTTTTTTTGGGATGAGGGTTTTTGGGTCTAAGGTTTGAGTTTTTTTTAATATGGCGGTTGAGGGTTTTTTGGGGATGAGGGTTGAGGATTTTTTGGGGTTGAGGGTTTAGGGTTTTTTGGGGATAACGGATCAGGGTCTTTTGGGGGTGAGAGTTTAGTATTTTGGGGGTTTAGGGATTAGGGTTTTTTGAGCCTAAGGGTTGAGGGTTTTTTGGGGCTGAGGGTTTAGGATTTTTTGTAGCTAAGGGTTGAGGGTTTTTTGGGGATGAGGGTTTAGTGTTTTTTGGGGCTGAGGGTTTAGGGTTTTTTGGGACTAAGATTTGAGGTTTCTTGGGTATGTGGGTTTATGGTCTTTTGGGGCGGAGTGTAGAGGGTTTTTGTGTCTATGGTTTTATGTTTTTTAGGGGATGAGGGTTGAGGTTTTTTTTGGGGCTGAAGGTTTAGGGTTTTTTAGGGATTAGGGTTTGGGGTTTTTTGGATGATAGTTGAGGGTTTTTTGAGGCTGTGGGTTGAGGGTTTTTTGGGGCTATGGGTTGACGGTTTTTGGGGGATTAGGGTTTGGGCTGAGTTTTTAGGTTTTTAGGGCAAAGGGTTTATGGTTTTTTGGGGATTAGGGTTTAGGGTTTATTGTTGATGAGGGTTCATGATCTTAAGGTGCTGATGGTTTAGGGTTTTTGGGGGATGAGTGTTAGAGGTTTTTTAGGGATAAGGGTTTACAGTTTTTTGGGGATTAATATTGATAGTTTTTTGGGGATGAGGGTTGAGGGTTTTTTAGGGTTGAGGGTTTTGGGGGGCTGAGGGTTGAGGGTATTTGGGGGATTAGGGTATTGGGTTTTTTGGGGCTATAGGATGAGGGTTTTTGGGGATGATGTTTGAGGGTTTCTTGGGAATGATGGTTGAGGGGTTTTATGGGTTAAAGGTTGAGGGTTTTTTAGGGTTTAGGGTTTAGGGTTTTTTTGGGATAAGGGTTTTGGGTTTTTTATGGCTAAAGGTTGAGGGTTTTTTAGGACTAAAGGTTGAAAGTATTTTGGAGCTTAGGGTTGAGGGTTTTTTGGGATAAGTGTTTAGGGTTTTTTGAAGATGAGGGTTTAGGGGGTTTTTTGGGCTGTGGGTTTAGGACTTTTTGGGATGAGGGTTTAGGGTTTTGGGGAATGAGGTTTTAGGGTTTCTTGGGAATAAGGGTTTAGGGTTTATTAGGGTTGAGGGTTTAGGTTTTTTTGGGGTTGATCATTTTGGATTTTTGGGTTTAGGTTTTAAGGTTTTTTGGGATAAGGGTTTAGAATTTTTTAGGGTAGTGGTTTTAGGGATATTTAGGGCTGAGGCTTTAGAGTTTTTTGGGGTTGAGGGTTTATGGTTTTTAGGGGATGAGGGTTTTGGGTTTTTTTTGGGTCTGAGGGTTTTGGGTTTTGGGGGGCTAAGTGTAGAGTTTTTTTGGGGGGCTAATGGTTGAGGATTTTTTGGGCCTGAGGGTTTAGGTTTTTTTAGATCTTAGGGTTTAGGGTTTTCTTGGGATATGGTTTGAAGGTTTTTTAGGGATGATGGATTTTGGGGGATAATGGCTTAGGGTTTTTTGGAGCTGAGGGTTTAGGGTTTTTTGGGATGAGGATATAGGTTTTTTTGGGGATGAGGGTTTATGGTTTAGTGGGGTTGAGGGTTGATATTTTTTGGTGATAAGGATTGAGGGTTTTTTTTGGGTTGAGAGTTGAGTATTTTTTAGGGATAAGGTTTGATGGTGTTTTGGGGATAAGGATTAAGGGTTTTTTGGGGTTGATGATTTTCGGTTTTTTAGTGTTAAGGAATTTGGGTTTTGGGTTTTGGGGGGATGAGGGTTTAGGGTTTTGGGGGTAGTTGGTTTAGTGTTTTTTAGGGCTTAGGGTTTAGGTTTTTGGGGAGCTGAGGGTTCAGGTGTTTTCTAGTGTTTGGTGTTTTGGAATTTTGGGGATGAGGGTTTCAAGTTTTTTTGGTCTGGGGATTTTGGGTTTTTAGGGGATGAGGGTTTAGTTATTATTGAGGTTGAGGGTATAGGGTTTTTAGGGGCTGAGGTTTTTGGGTTTGGGGGGATGAGGGTTGAGTATTTTATGGGGATGAGGGTTGAAATTTATTTGGGGATGTGGTTTGAGAGTTTTTTGGGGCTGAGTGTTTAGGGTTTTCTGTGGCTGGAGGTTGAGGGTCTGTTAGGATGATTTTTTAGGGTTTGGGGGGATGAGGGATTAGTTTTTTTGGTACTTAGGGGTTATAGATTTTTGGGGTTGTGGGTTGATGGGTTTTTAAGTCTGAGGGTTGAGGTATTTTTAGGATTGAGGGTTGATGGTTGAGGTTTTATTGGGGTTTAGGGTTTAGGGTTTTATGGGGCACAGGGTTTACATTTTTTTGTGGTTGATGTTTTATGGTTTTGGGGGATGAGAGTTTAGGGTTGAGAGTTTTTTGGGTCTTAAGGTTTTTTTTGTGCTAAGTCTTGAGGGTTTTTGGTGCTAAGGCTTGAGGTTTTTTTGGGGAATGAGTGTTAAAGTTTTTTTAGGGCTGAGTGTTGAGGGGTTTTTTTGGGATGAGGATTGTATTCTGGGGATGAAGTTTAAGGGATTTTTAGGATTTAAGGATGAAGGTTTTTTAGGGTTTAGGGATGAGGGTTTATGATTTTGGGGGATGAGGGTTTAGGTTTCTTGGGATTAAGGGTTAAGGGTTTTTTAGGTTGAGGGTTTGGTGTTTTTTCGGGATAAGGGTTTATATTTTTTAGAGATAAGGTTTTAGAGTTTTTAGTGGAAGTGGGTTTATGGTTTTTTAGTTCATATAGTTTAGGGTTTTCGGGGATGAGGGTTTATGGTTTTTGGGGGTTGAGGGTTTAAGTTTTTTGGGGTTTAGGGTTTAGGGTTTTTTTATGAGGGTTTCTAGTTTCTTGGTGATGAGGTTCTATAATTTTGGGGGGATGGGTGTTTTGGGTTATTTAGGGATGATGATTTAGGGTTTGGGGGGTTAAGGGTTTAGGATTTTTGGGAAGATCCTGCAGGGTGTTTTGGGGATGAGTATTGAGGGTTTTGGTGGCTGACAATTGGGGGTTTTTTAGGGATGAGTGTTAATGGTTTTTTAGGGATGAGGGGAAAGGGTTTTTTGGGTCTCATGATTGAGGGTTTCTGGGGAAGAGGGTTGAGGTTTTTTTGGTGATGAGGGTTGATGGTTTTCTAGGGATAAGGGTTGGGGGGTTTGGGGGGATGAGAGTTGAGGGTTTTTTTGGGTTTAGGGTTGAGAGTTTTTTAGGGCATAGGTTTGACATTTTTTGGGGGCTAAGGGTTGAGAGTTTGTTTGGGGTTGAGGTTTGAGATTTTTTGGGCCTGGGTGTTTAGGGATTTTTTGGGCTAAGGTTTGAGGGTTTTGGGGGTTTATGGTTGAGTTTTTTAGGTTTGAGTATTGATGGTTTGGGGGGGAAATTTTTTAGTGTTTTCTAGGGCTTTGGGTTGAGAGTGTTTTGGGGTTGATAGTTGGGAGTTTTTTTTAGGATGAGGGTTGTGGGTGATTTGGGGTTGAAGATTGAGGGATTTTTGTGGTTGAGGTTTGATGGTTTTTTGTTGATGAGGGTTGAGGGTTATGTGGGGATGAGGTTTTAGGGTTTTTTAGGGCTGAGAGTTAATTTTTTTTGGGATGAGTTGGTTTTTTGGGGTTTAGGGTTTAGGGTTTTTTGGGGATGAGGGTTTAGGGTTTTTGGGTTTAGTGATTGTGGTTTAGGGTTTTTTGCGGCTAATGGTTTTAGATTTTTTGGGTCTAAGGGTTGAGGGTTTTTTGGGGATGATAGATAAGGGTGTTTTGGGGATAAAAGATGAAGGTTATTTGGGGCTGGGGTCTAAGGGTTTTTTGGGGCTGAGGGTTGAGAGTTTTTTTAGGATAAGGATTTTGGGTTTTGGGGGTTGAGGGTTGAATGTTTTTGGGGGAATATGATTGAGGTTTTTTTTGGGCTGACGGTTTAAGTTTTTTAGGGGATGAGGGTTGGGGGGGTTTGGGCTGAGGGTTTTGGGTTTTGGGGGGCTGAGGGTTTAGGGTTTTTTAAGGATGAGGGTTTAGGGTTTTTTGGGGCTGATGATTTTGGGTTTTTGGGGGCCAAGGGATTAGGGTATTTTGGGGCTATGGGGTTAGGGTGTTTTGGGGGATGAGGTTTTAGGGTTTTTTTTGGGATGAAGGTTTACGATTTTTGGGGGCTAAGGATTTATGGTTTTTTGGGTCTGAGGTTTTAAGTTTTTTTAGTGTATAGGTTTTTGGGTTTTTTGGGGCTGTGGGTTTATGGTTTTTATGGTTGATGACTTAGGGTTTTTTGGGATAATGGTTTTTTGTTTTTGTTTCCAATGGTTTAGGGTTTTTTGGGGCTAAGTGTTTAGGGTTTATTAGGGTTTGGGGTTTAGGAATTTTTGGGGTTGAGGGTATAGGGTTTTTTGGGTGATGTGGTTTTGGGATTTTTTAGGGTATAGGGTTTAGTGTTTTTTAGGGTTAGGGTTTATTGTTTTTTGGGGATGAGTGTTTATTGTTTTTTTTTTGTGCTGAGGGTTTAGGGTTTTAAGGGGCTATGGGTTTTAGGTTTTTTATGGATGGGGGTTTATTGTTTTTTTAGTTTGAGGGTTTAGGGTTGTTTGGGGCTATGGGTTTAGGGTCTTTTGTGGATTAGGGTTCAAGGATTTTTGGTGTTGAGGGTTTAGGATTTTTTTGTGACTGAGGGTTTATGATTTTGGGGGGATGAGGGACTAGTGTTTTTTTGGGATGTGGTTTTAGGGTTTTTGGGGGCTAAGGGTTTAGGATAATATGGGGATGAGGTATTTGGGTTTTTTGGGGCAGAGGGTTTTGGATTTTTAGGGATAAGGGTTTAGGGTTTTTTAGGGATGAGTGTTTAGCATTTTTCAGGGCTAAGGGTTTAGGGTTTATTTGGGATGATGGTTTAGCAATTTTTGGGGCTGATGGTTTAGGGTTTTTAGGAGACAGGGGTTTACAGTTTTCTTGGGATAAGGGTTTAGGGTATTTTGGGGCTAAGGGTTTAAGGATTTTTTGGGGATAATTTTTTCGGGTTTTTGGGGGATCAATGTTTAGGTTTTTCTGAGGCTTAGGGTTTAGGGTTTTTTGGGGCTGAGTTTTTAGGGTTTTTTATGGTTGAGGTTTTAGAATTTTTTAAGGCTGAGGGTTTAGGGTTTTAATTGGCCCAAGGTTTTAGGATTTTTTGGGGATGATGGTTTAGTTTTTTGGAGGATGAGGTTTTAGTGTTTTTTGGTGCTAAGGGTATAGGGTTTTTTAGGGTTGAGGGTTTGGGGTTTTTTGAGTTGAGGGTTTAGTGTTTTTTGGGGATTAAGGTTTAGGGTTTAGGGTTTAGGGTCTTTTGGAGATGAGGTTTGTGGTTTTTTAGGGCTGAGGGTTTATGGTTTTTTAGGGTTGAGGGTTTGTAGTTTTTTAAGGATTAGGGTTTATAGTTTTTGAGAGCTGAGGGTTTAGGGTTTTTTGGGGTTGAGGGTTTAGCAGTTTTTGGGGACGAGGGTTTAGGGTTTTTTTAGGGCTTAGGGTTTAGGGTATTTTGGGGCTGGTGGTTCTGGGTTTTTTGGGGCTAGGGTTTTGGTGTTTTTTGGGGCTAAGGGTTGAGGGTTTTTTGGGTATGAGTTTTTAGTGTATTTTGGGGCTATGTGTTGGGTTTTTAGGGAAAAGGGTTTTGGGTTTTTTCAGGGATGAGGATTTAGGGTTTTTTTAGGCTGAAAAATTAGGGTTTGGGGGGATAGGGTTTGGGGTTTTTTGGGGCTTGGGGTTTGGGATTTTTTAGGGATGATTGTTTTTTAGGGCTGAGGTTTTGGGGTTTCTTGGGGTTGTGGGTTTATGGTTTTTTGGGGTTGTGGGTTTATGGTTTTTTGGGGATGAGGGTTTAGGGTTTTTGTTTTCTAGGGGTTTTGGATTTTTTAGGGATGTAGGTTTGGTGGGTTTGGGGTTGAGGGTTTATGGTTTTTTAAGGCTGAGGTTTTAGGGTTTTTTTATGGATGAGGGTTTTATGTACTTTTGGGGATGGAGGTTTACGATTTTTTAGGGTATATAAGGTTTAGGGTTTGGGGGGGTTATGGGTTTAGGGTTTTTTGGAGATGATGAATTTAGGTTTTTTGGGGATTAGTGTTTAGGGTTTTGTGGATCTAAGGTTTTTGGGTTTTGGGGGGATGAGGGAATAGATTTTTTTAGGGATAGGGGTATAGGGTTTTTTTGTGATGAGTGTTTAAGGTTTTTTGGGACTGAGGTTTTATGGGTTTTTACATATGAGGGTAGGGGTGCTCAGGGGAAGAGGGTTTAGGGTTTTTTGGGGATAAGTGTATAGGGTTTTGGGGGTATAAGGGTTTGGGTTTTCTTGGGGTAGAGAGTTTGGGTTTTTAGGGCTGAGGGTTTGTGGTTTTTTGGGGCTATGGGTATGGGGATTTTTGGAGATGAGGGTTTGCATTTTTTTGTGGCTGAGTGGTTTGGGATTGTTTGGGGCTGAGGTTTCGTATTTTTTAGGGGATAAGGATTTATGATTTTGGGGGATAAGGGTTTTGATTTTTTTAGAGATGAGGGTTTTGGGTTTTTTGGGGTTTAGGGTCTATGGTTTTTTTGGGAAGTGGGTTTAGGGTTTTTTGGGGATGAGGGTTTCAGGTTTTTTGTGGCTAAGGGTTTAGGGTATTTTAGAGCTGATGGTTTAGGGTTATTTGGGCTGAGAGTTTAGTATTTTTTTGAGATAAGGGTCTATATTTTTATGGTGATAAGGTTTTAGGTTTTTCTATTTATTAGGGTTTAGGTTTTTTAGGGGCTAGAAGTTTAGGGTTTTCTAGGGATGAGGGTTTAGGGTTTTATGAGGCTGTTGTTTAAGGGTTTTCTGAGGCTAAGGGTTAGGGTTTTTTTGTCCTAGAGATTTAGGGTTTTCTAGAGATTATGGTTTATGTTCATATGGGAATTAGGGTTTAGGGTTTTGTGGAGATGATGGTTTAGGGTATTTTAGGGAAGAGGGATTTTTGTTTTTTGGGGTTGGGGTTTAGTGTTTTCTGGGGATGAGGTTTTAGGGTTTTCTAGGGTTAATGGTTAATGGTTTTTTTATGAGGTTTTAGGGTTTTGGGGGGCTATGGTTTTAAGTTTTTATCTAGTTAAAGGGTTTAAGATTTTCATGGGATTAGGGTTTAGGATTTTTTTTGGATGAGGGTTTTGATTTTTATGGGGATGAGTTTTTAGATTTTTATAGGGTTGAGGTTTTAGATTTTTCTAGGGCTGAGGGATTGTGTTTTCTAGGGTTGAGGCTTTAGGTTTTTTTGAGACTGAGGGTTTATCATTTTCTAGGGATGAGGTTTTAGGGTTTTCTGGGGATGAGTGTTTAGGGTTTTCTTAGGATGAGGTTTTAGGGTTTTTTGGTCCTAAGATTTTAGGTTTTTTGGGGGCTAAGGGTTTGGGGTTTTCTGGGGATGAGGGTTTGGTGTTTTCTGGAGCTGAGGGTTTGGGGTTTTCTAAGTCTAAGGGTTTTGGGTTTTTTGGGGCTGAGGGTTTGGGGATTTATGGGACTAAGTGTTTTTTGTATTTTGGGGCTAAGGGTTTGGGGTTTTCTTGGGTTGAGGGTTTGGTATTTTCTGGGGAAGTGGGTTTAGGGTTTTCATGGGCTTAGGTTTTAGGATTTTTTGGGGCTAAGGGTTTAGGTTTTTCTGGGTCTGAGTGTTTAGGATATTTTGGGGCTAATGGTTTAGGGTTTTCTTAGGGTTTCGTGATTTCTAGGTCATAGGGTTTTATTATTTTTTAGTGATAAGTGTTTAGGGTTTTCTAGGGCTGAGTATTTAGTTTTTCTTGGGGATGTGGGTTTATAGTTTCTGGGAAAGGTTTTTAGGGTTTTCTAGGGTTTAGGGTTTAGGTTTTTTGGGGGATGAAGTTTTATAGTTTTTTGGGACAACGGTTTGGGGTTTTTTAGTGGTTGGGGGTTTAGAGTTTTCTATGAATGATGATTTAGGGTTTTTAGGGGATGAGGGTTTAAGGCTTTCAAGGGCTAAGGGGTTTAGGTTTTATGGGGCTAAGGTTTTAGAGTTTTCTAGGTATGGGGGTTTAGAGTATTATGAGCATGAGGGTTTAAGGTTTTATGGGGATGAGTATTCTAGGGATATGGTTTAGGGTTTTCTGGGGCAGAGGTTGTAGGGTTTTCTAGGGATGTGGGTTTTAGTTTTTCTAAGGCTGAGGGTTTAGGGTTTTCTGGGGATGAGGATTTGGGGTTTTTTATAGTTGAGAGTTTAAAGTTTTTGGGGGCTAAGGGGTTAGGGTTTTGTGGGGATGATGATATAAGGTTTTCTACGGATTAGGGTTTAGGGTATTATGAGGCTGAGGGTTTAGGGTTTTTTGGGGATGTGGGTTTTAGAATTTCTGGGGTTCAGGGTTTAGAGTTTTTTGGGGTTTTTTGTTCAGGATTTTTTGGGA
Organism: Viscum album; assembly: GCA_963277665.1. NCBI lineage: Eukaryota > Viridiplantae > Streptophyta > Magnoliopsida > Santalales > Viscaceae > Viscum > Viscum album. Next base: position 1,566,241,776 of record OY728156.1, read on the forward strand.
CTGAGGGTTTAGGGTTTTCTAGGGTTGAGGGTTTAGGGTTTTTTTGGGGCTGATGGTTTTGGGTTTTCTAGGGCTAAGGGTTTCGGGTTTTCTTGGGTAGAGGTTTTAGGGTTTTATGGGGCTAGGGGTTTAGGATTTTCTGGGCCTATGGGTTTAGGGATTTCTAGAGCTAAGGTTTTAGGGTTTCTGGGGATGAGGGTTTAGGGTTTTCTAGGGATAAGGGTTTAGGGTTTTCCTGGGATTAGGGTTTAAGATTTTTTGGGGTTAAGGGTTTAGTATTTTTTGGGGATTTGGGTTTAGTGTTTGGAGGGGATAAGGGTTTGGGTTTTTATGGGGATGAGGGTGTTGGGTTTTCTAGGTATGAGGGTTTTGGGTTTTCTAGGGCTCGGGGTTTATGGATTTATAGGGTTTAGGGTTTAGGGTTTTCCATGGATTGGGGTTTAGGTTTTTCTTGGGCTGGGGGTCTAGGATTTTTTTTGGATTAGGGTTTAGGGTTTTGTAGTGCCTAGGTTTTAGGATTTTCTAGGGATGAGGGTTTAGGGTTTTCTAGAAATGAGGGTTTGGGTTTTTTGAGGTTAAGGGTTTAGGGTTTTCTATGGATGAGGATTTAGGGTTCTTTGGAGATGAGGGATTGGGGTTTTTTTGGGTTAAGGGTCTATGGTTTTCTATGGCTGGGGGTTTTAGGTTTTCTAGGGATAAGGGTTTATAGTTTTTTGGGATGAGTATTTAGTGTTTTCTAGGGATGAGGGTTTAGGTTTTTCTAGGGATGAGGTGTTAGAGTTTTTTAGGTAATAGGGTTTAGGCTTTTCTAGGGATGAGGTTTTAGGGTTTTCTAGGGCTGAGGTTTTGGGATTTTTTGGGGATGAGGGTTTTGGGTATATTGGGGAAGAGGGTTTGGGGTTTTTTTGGACTGAGGGTTTTAGTTTTTTCTAGGGCTGAGGGTTTACTGTTTTCTCGGGATAAGGGTTTAGGTTTTTCTAGGGTTTAGGGTTTCGAGTTTTCTGAGGATGTGGTCTTAGATTACTCTAGGGATATGGGTTTAGGTTTTTCTAAGGGTGAGGGTTTTAGGTTTTTTGGTTGTGAGGGTTTGGAATTTTTTGGGGATAGGTGTTTATTTTTTTCTAGGGATAAGGGTTTAGGATTTCTAGGGATAATGGTTTAGGATTTTTAGGTTATGATGGTTTAGGGTTTAGGGTTTTCTATGGATAAGGGTTTATATTTTTCTTGGAATGAGGTTTTATTGTTTTCTAGGGCTTATGGTTTGGGGTTTTCTGTGGTATAGTTCTTGGGGTTTTCTAGGGTTGAGGGTTTAGGATTTTCTTGGGATGACAGTTTAGGGTTTTCTGGGGGTGAGGGCTTTGTGTTTTCTAAGGATGATGATTTAGGTTTTTATGTGGCTATGGGTTTTAGGTTTTCTAAGGATAAGGGTTTAGGGTTTTCTAGGGATGAGAGTTTAGGTTTTTCTATGGTTAATGGTTTTGGGGTTTTCTAGGGATGAGGGTTTTGGTTTTTTTAGGGCTCAGTTTTAGGATTTTTTGGGTCTGAGGATTTAGTGATTTTTGGTGATTGGGTTTTAGGGTTTTCTGGGGATAAGTGTTTTAGGGTTTGAGGTTTTCTGGGGATATGGGTTTGGGGTTTTTTGGGGATGAAGGTTTGGTGTTTTCTGGGGCTGAGGGTTTGGGGTTTTCTTGGGCTAAGGGTTTAGGATTTTCTAGGTTGAGGGTTTAGAGTTTTCTAGGACTGAGGGTTTAGAGTTTTCTAGGACTGAGATTTTAGGGTTTTCTGGGATTGAGGGTTTATAGTTTTTTAGGCCTGGTGGTTTATTGTTTTCTTGGTATGAGGAAATAGGGTTTTCTAGGGATGTGAGTGTAGGTTTTTATGGGGGTGAGGGAATAGGGGTTTCTAGGACTGATGTATTAGGGTTCTCTAGGGATGAGGGATTGTGGTTTCCTAGGGATGAGTGTTTGTGGGTTTCTAGGGATGAGGGTTTAGGGTTTTCTACAGCTAAGGATTTATGGTTTTATAGGGATGAGTTCTTGGGGTTTTCTAGAGTTGAGTGTTTAGGTATTTCTAGGGATAAGGGTTTGAGTTTCTCTAGGTCTGAGGGTTTATGTTTTTCTGGGGTTGAGGGTTTGGGGTTTTTTGGGGCTAGGGGTTTAGGGTTTTTAGGGGCTGATGGTTTTGGGTTTTCTAGGGCTATGTGTTTATGGTTTTCTTGGGCTGGGGTTTGGGGTTTTCTAGGGATGAGTATTTGGGGTTTTTTGGGACAAAGGTTTTGGGGTTTTCTAAGGATCATGGTTTGGTGTTTCCAAGGGATGAGGGTTTAGTGTTTTCTAGGGAGGAGGTTTTATGGTTTTCTGGTGGTAAGGGTTTATGGTTTTCTCGGGCTTATGTTTTGGTGTTTTTTGGGTATGAGGGTTTAGGGTATTCTAGGGACCAAGGTTTTGGGTTTTCTAGGGAATAGGGTTTATGATTTTTTAGGGAAATGGGTTTGGGGTTTTCTCGGGAAGTGGGTTTAGGGTTTTATGGATTTGAGGGTTTTGGGTTTTGGGGGGATGAGGGTTTCAGGTTTTCTTGGACTTCAGGATTTTGGTTTTTTAGGGATGAGGGTTCGGGGTTTTCTAGGCCTAAGTGTTTAGGGTTTTATGGGTATGGGTATTTAGGGTTTTTTGGGGCTGAGGTTTTTGTGTTTTCTAGGGATAACAGTTTAGGGTAATCTATGGAAGAAGGTTTAGGTTTTTCTAGGGCTGAGGGTTTTGTATTTTTTAGGGATATGGGTATAGGGTTTTCTGAGGATGAGGGTTTAGAGTATTTTAGGGCTGAGGGTTTTGGGTTTTATGGTGCTATGGGTTTGAGGTTTTCTAGGGATAAGGGTTTTTTTCCTTTGGGGGAAGAGGGTTTAGGGTTTTCTAGGACTAAGGGTTTATGGTTTTCTTGGGCTAATATTTTAAGGTTTTTTGTGGCTGAGGGTTTAGGGTTTTTGGGGGTTTAGGGTTTAGGGTTTTGTGAGGTAGAGGGTTTAGGGTTTTTTAAGGCTGATGGACTATTGTTTTATGGGGATGAGAGTTTATGGTTTTTTGTGGCTAAGGGTTTGGAGTTTTCTCAAGCTAAGGGTTTAGGGTTTTTTTGGGGATGAGGGTTTATGATTATTTGGGACAAATGGTTTAGGTTTTTCTATGGGTGAGCATTCTGGGTTTTGTGGGGATGAGGGTTTAGGGTTTTTTGGGGGTGAGGGTTTAGAGTTTTCTGAGGCTAGGAGTTTTGGGTTTTTTGGTAGAGCGGGTTTGGATTTTTCTAGGGTTTAGGTTTTGGATTTTTCTAGGGATTAGGGTTTAGGTGATATTGGGATGATATTTTAGAGTTTTCTAGGGAATAGTGTTCAGGATTTTCTAGGGATGATGGTTTAGGGTTTTATAGGGATGAGGGTTTGGGGTTTATTTGGGGTTTAGGATTTAGGATTTTTTGGGGCTAAGTGATTAGGGTTTTCTTGGGATAAGGGTTTTGGAATTTTTGGGGAAGTGGGTTTTGATTTTTCTATAGTTGAGGGTTTAGGGTTTTGGGGGGTTAGGGTTTAGGGTTTTCTAGGGCTGAGGGTTTTACTTTTTTTGGATCTGAGGGTTTAGGGATTTTTGGGGATGAGGTTTTAGGGTATTTTGGAAAAGAGGGTTTAGGTTTTTTGGGGGCTTATGGTTTAGGGTTTTTCTAGGGATAAGGGTTATGTGTTTTCTGGTGCTGAGGGATCATAGTTTTCTAGGGATGGGGGTTCGGGATTTTTTGGGGCTAAGGGTTTTGGGTTTTGGGGGGCTCAGGGCATAGGATTTTTTGGGTTTGAGGGTTTGGAGTTTTTTTTAGGCTTGGGTTTTAGGGTTTTCTTGGGCTTAGGGTTTTGGATTTTAGGGGGATGAGGGTTTTGGGATTTCTAGGGATGAGGGTTTAGGGTTTTTTATTGACAAGTGTGTAGGGTTTTCTGGGGATGAGGGTTTTAGGTTTTCTGAGGTTAAGGGTTTTGGGTATTCTGGGGCTAAGGGTTTAGTGATTTATAGGGATGATGGTTTGGGATTTTATAGGGATGAGGGTTTAGTGTTTTATGGGGTTAATGGCCTAGGATTTTTGGGGGGCTGTGGGTTTATTTTTTTCTGAGTTTGAGGGTTTAGGGTCTTCTGGAGATAAGGGTTTAGGGTTTTATGGGGCTGAGGGTTTAGGGTTTTATGGGGATGATGTTTTGGGGATTTCTAGGGATGAGATATAAGGGTTTTCTAGAGATAAGGGTTTAGTGATTTTAGGGGATGAGGATTTGGGGTTTTTTGGGGATTATGGTTTAAGTTTTTGGGAAAAGGAATTAGAGTTTTGGGGTATAATGGTTTAGGGTTTTTTTGGGAAGAGAATTTCGGTTTTCTAAGGATGAGGGTTTGGAGTTTTTTAGGGCTGAGGTTTTTGGGTTTTTTGTGGTTGAAGGTATGGGGTTTTATTGGTCTGAGATTTTGGGGTTATCTAGGGATGAGGGTTTAGGGATTTCTAGGTCTAACGATATAATGTTTTCTAGGTATGAGGGTTTCATGTTTTATGGTGATAAGGTTTTAGGTTTTTGTGTTTAAGGGATTTTGTTTTCTAGGGATGATGATTTGGGGTTTTGGGGGCTGAGGGTTTAGTGTTTTGTGGGAAAAGGCTTCAATTATTTTTTGGGATGAGGGTTTAGGGTTTTTTTTGGGATCAAGGTTTAGGTTTTTTAGGGGTGGAGTGTTTGGGATTTTTAGGGGCTTTGGGTTTATGGTTTTTTGGGGATGATCATCTAGATTTTTGTGGAGTTGAGTGTTGAGGGTTTTTTGGGGCTAAGGGATTAGGGTTTGGGGGGGCTAAGGGATTAGTGTTTTGGGGGATGTGGGATTAGTGTTTTGGGGGGTTAAGGTATTAGGGTTTTTTGGGGATAAGGGATTATGTTTTTTTGGCCCAGGGTTTAGGGTTTTGTGGGGTTGATGGATTAGAGTTTTTTGGGGTCAGGGTTTAGTATTTTTTTGGCTGAGGGTTTAGGGTCTTTTGGGGCAGAAGGATTGTGGTTTTTTAGGGATGAGGGTTTAAGGTTTTGGGGGGATATGGGTTTTGGGTTTTTTGGGGATTAGGGTTTAGTTTTTTAGGGGGATGAGGGTTTTGGGTTTTGGGGGGGATGAGGTTTTAGGATTTTTTGGGCCTTGGGGTTTATTGTTTTTTGGGTATGTGGGTTGAGGATATTTTGGGGCTGAGAGTTTACGATTTTTGGGGATGATGGTTTACAATTTTTTGGGGCTAAGAGTTTAGGGATTTTTAGGGCTAAGGGTTTAGGGTTTTTTGGGATGATGGTTTAGGGTTTTTTGGGTTGAGGGTTTTTGGTTTTGGGGGTTGAGGGTTTAGTGTTTTTTGGGATGAGGATTTAGAGATTTTTTGGGCCGAGGTTTTTAGGTTTTGGGGGGCTGAGGGTTAGAGTTTTTTGGGGATCAGGGTTTAGGGTTTGGGGGGTTTAGGGTTCAGTGTTTTTTGGGGCAGAGGGTTTTGGGTTTTTCGGGGTTGAGTGTTTAGGGTTTTTTTGGGTTGAGGGTTTAGTGTTTTTTGGGCTGAGGATTTAGGGTTTTTTGGGCTGAGGATTTAGAATTTTTTTGGGATGAGGTTTTACAGTTTTTTGGGGCTCGGGGTTTAGGGTTTTTTGGTATTTAGGGTTTAGGGTTTTTTTAGGAATGAGATTTTAGGGTTTGGGGGGATGAGGATTTTTGGATTTTTGGGGATGAGGGTTTAGGGTTTTGGGGGGATGAGGGTTTTGGGTTTTGGGGGGCTGAGAGTTTAGGTTTTTTTAGGGTTAAGGGTGTAGGGTTTTTAGGGTGGGAGTTTAGGATTTTTTTAGGTTGGGGTTTATGATTTTTTAGGGATGGGGGTTTATGTTTTTCGGGGGATGGGGGGATGGGGGTTTAGTGTTTTTTGATTATGGGGGGTTTGGGGTATTTTTGGCTAGGGTTTTTGGGTTTTTTGTAGATGGGAGTTTAGGATTTTTTGGGTCTTGGGTTTTGGGGTTTTGGGGTGAAGTGGGTATATGGTTTTTTGGGGGTGAGTGTTTAGGATTTTTTAGGGATGTGGGTTTAGGTTTTTTTAGGAATAAGTATTTAGGTGGTTTGTGGATGAGGATTTAGGGTTTTTTAGTGTTGGGGTTAGGGTTTTCTATGGTTGAGGTTTTAGTGTTTTGAGGGGATGAGGGTTAAGCATTTTTTAGGGATGAGGGTTTATAGTTTTTGGGGGGGGGATGAGGGTTTAGGGTTTTCTGGGGTTGAGGGTTTAGGGTTTTTTTGGGGCTAATGGTTTTGGGTTTTCTAGGTCTAGGGGTTTAGGGTTTTATAGGGTAGAGGTTTTAGGGTTTTCTGGGGCTAGGGGTTTAGGATTTTCTGGGCCTACGGGTTTAGGGATTTCTAGGGCTAAGGTTTTAGGGTTTCTGGGGATGAGGGTTTAGGGTTTTCTGGGTGTAAGGGTTTAGGGTTTTCTTGGGATTAGGGTTTAAGATTTTTTGGGGTTAATGGTTTAGTGTTTCTTGGGAATGTGGGTTTAGGATTTGGAGTGGATAAGGGTTTGGGTTTTTATGGGGATGAGGGTGTTGGTTTTTCTAGGTATGAGGGTTTTTTGTTTTCTAGGGCTCAGGGTTTATGGATTTTTAAGGTATAGGGTTTAGGGTTTTCTAGGGATTAGGGTTTAGGTTTTTCTGGGGCTGAGGGTCTAGGATTTTATAGGGATGAGGGTTTAGGGTTTTTTAGTGCCTAGGGTTTAGGATTTTCTGAGGATGAGGGTTTAGGGTTTTCTAGGAATGAGGGTTTGGGTTTTTTGAGGTTAAGGGTTTAAGGTTTTCTAGGGCTAAGGATTTAGGGTTTTCTAGAGATGAGGGTTTGGGTTTTTTTTGGGTTAAGGGTCTATGGTTTTCTATGGCTGGGGGTTTTAGGCTTTCTAGGGCTAAGGGTTTAGAGTTTTTTGGGATGAGTATTTAGTGTTTTCTAGGTATGAGGGTTTAGGTTTTTCTAGAGATGAGGTGTTAGAGTTTTTTAGGGCATAGGGTTTAGGTTTTTCTAGTAATGAGGGTTTAGGGTTTTCTTTGGTTAATGGTTTAGGGTTTATCAGGGATGAGGGTTTGGGGTTTTCTAGGGCTGAGGTTTTGGGGTTTTTTGTGGATGAGGGTTTGGGGTATACTGGGGAATAGGGTTTGGGGCTTTCTAGGACTAAGGGTTTTAGTTTTTTCTAGGGATGAGGGTTTACAGTTTTCTAGGGATAAGGGTTTATGTTTTTCTTGGGTTTAGGGTTTAGGGTTTTCTAAGGATGTGGGATTAGATTACTATAGGGATAAGGGTTTAGGTTTTTCTAGGGGTGAGGGTTTTAGGTTTTTTGGTTGTGAGGGTTTGGAATTTTTTGGGGATAAGTGTTTATATTTTTCTAGGGATAAGGGTTTAGGATTTCTAGGGATAATGTTTTGGGGTTTTTAGGGTGTGATGGTTTAGGGTTTAGGATTTTCTATGGATGAGGGTTTATATTTTTCTAGGAATGAGGGTTTATTTTTTTCTAGGGATTAGTGTTTGGGGTTTTCTGTGGTTGAGGTTTTGGGGTTTTCTAGGGTTGAGGGTTTACAATTTTCTTGGTATGACATTTTAGGGTTTTTTGGAGGTGAGGGCTTTGTGATTTTTAAGACTGATGATTTTGGGTTTTATGTGGCTATGGGTTTTAGGTTTTCTAAGGATGGGGGTTTAGGGTTTTATAGGGATGAGAGTTTAGGTTTTTCTATGGTTGATGGTTTGGGGTTTTCTAGGGATGAGGGTTTTGGTTTTTATAGGGCTCAGTTTTAGGATTTTTTGGGACTGAGGCTTTAGGGATTTTTGGTGATTAGGTTTTAGGGTTTTATGGGGATGATGGTTTTAGGGTTTGGGGTTTTGGGGGGATGAAGGTTTGGTGTTTTCTGGGGCTGAGGCTTTGGGGTTTTCTTGGGCTAAGGATTTAGGATTTTCTAGGTTGAGGGTTTAGAGTTTTCTAGGACTGAGGGTTTAGGGTTTTCTAGGACTGAGGGTTTACAGTTTTTTAGGCCTGGTGGTTTAGTGTTTTCTTGGTCTGAGGAAATAGGGTTTTCTAGGGATGTGAGTTTAGGGTTTTCTGGGGGTGAGGGTTTAGGGGTTTCTAGGGATGATGTATTAGGGTTCTCTAGGGATGAGGGATTTTGGTTTCCTATGGATGAGTGTTTGTGGGTTTCTAGGGCTGAGGGTTTAGGGTTTTCTACAGCTAAGGATTAATGGTTTTCTAGGGATGAGGTCTTGGGGTTTTCTAGAGCTGAGTGTTTAGGTATTTCTAGGGATAAGGGTTTTAGGTTCTCTATGTCTGAGGGTTTAGGTTTTTTTGGGTTTGAGGGTTTGGGGTTTTATGGGGCTAGGGGTTTAGGGTTTTTAGGGGCTGATGGTTTGGGGTTTTCAAGGGCTATGTGTTTATGGTTTTCTTGGGCTGGGGTTTTGGGTTTTCTAGGGATGAGTATTTGGGGTTTTTTGGGGCAAAGGTTTTGGGGTTTTCTGGGGATCATGGTTTGGTGTTTCCTAGGGATGAGGGTTTAGGGTTTTCTAGGGAGGAGGTTTTCTGGTTTTCTGGTGGTAAGGGTATATGGTTTTCTATGGATTATGTTTTAGTGGTTTTTGGGTATGAGGGTTTAGGTTATTCTAGGGACCAAGGTTTGGGGTTTTTTAGGGAATAGGGTTTATGATTTTTTAGGGAAACGGGTTTGGGATTTTCTCAGGAAGTGGGTTTAGAGTTTTATGGATTTGAGGATTTTGGGTTTTTTGGGGATGAGGGTTTCAGGTTTTCTAGGACTTCAGGTTTATGGTTTTCTAGGGATGAGGGTTTGAGGTTTTCTGGGCCTAAGTGTTTAGGGTTTTATGGGGATGAGTACTTAGGGTTTTTTGGGGCTGAGGTTTTTTGGGTTTTCTAGGGATAACAGTTTAGGGTAATCTAGGGAAGAGGGTTTAGGTTTTTCTAGGGATGAGGGTTTTGTATTTTTTGGGGATGAGGGTATACGGTTTTCTGAGGATGAGGGTTTAGGGTATTTTAGGGCTGAGGGTTTTTGGTTTTATGGTGCTATGGGTTTGAAGTTTTCTAGGGCTAAGGGTTTTTTTCCTTTGGTGGTATAGGGTTTAGGGTTTTATAGGACTAAGGGTTTAGGGTTTTCTTGGGCTAATATTTTAAGGTTTTTTGTGGCTGAGGGTTTAGGGTTTTTTGGGGTTGAGGGTTTAGGGTTTTGTGAGGTAGAGGGTTTAGGGTTTTTTAAGGCTGATGGACTATTGTTTTATGGGGATGATGGTTTAGGGTTGTTTTTGGATAAGTGTTTGGAGTTTTCTTGAGCTAAGGGTTTAGGATTTTTTGGGGATGAGGTTTTATGATTATTTGGGACGAAGGGTTTAGGTTTTTCTATGAGTGAGCATTCTGGGTTTTGTGGGGGTGAGGGTTTAGGGTTTCTTGGGGTGAGGGCTTAGAGTTTTCTGGGGCTGGGGGTTTTGGGTTTTTTGGGAGAGAGGGTTTGGATTTTTCTAGGGTTTAGGGTTTGGATTTTTCTAGGGATTAGGGTTTAGGTAATATTGGGATGATATTTTAGTGTTTTCTAGGGAATAGTGTTTAGGATTTTCTAGGGATGATGGTTTAGGGTTTTATATGGATGAGGGTTTGGGGTTTGTTTGGGGTTTAGGGTTAATGGTTTTTTGGGGCTAAGGGTTTAGGGTTTTCTTGGGATAAGGGTTTTGTATTTTTTGGGGATGTGGGTTTGGAGTTTTCTATAGTTGAGGGTTTAGGGTTTTGGGGGGTTTAGGGTTTAGGGTTTTCTAGGGCTGAGGGTTTTACTTTTTCTGGATCTGAGGGTTTAGGGTTTTTTGGGGATGAGGTTTTAGGGTATTTTGGGAAAGAGGGTTTTGGTTTTTTTGGGGCTTATGGTTTAGGGTTTTTCTAGGGATAAGGGTTTTGTGTTTTCTAGTGCTGAGGGCTCATAGTTTTCTAGGGATAAGGGTTCGATATTTTTTGGGGCTAAGGGTTTAGGGTTTTTTGGGGCTCAGGGTTTAGGGTTTTTTGGGGTTGAGGGTTTGGAGTTTTTTTTAGGATTGGGGTTTAGGGTTTTTTAGGGCTTAGGGTTTATGATTTTATAGTGATGAGGGTTTAGGTATTTCTAGGGATGAGGGTTTAGGGTTTTTTAGTGACGACGGTGTAGGGTTTTCTGGGGATGAGGGTTTTGGGTTTTTTGAGGTTAAGTGTTTTGGGTATTTTGGGGCTAAGGGTTTAGTGATTTTTGGGGATGAGGTTTTGGGATTTTATAGGGTTGAGGGTTTAGGATTTTATTGGGTTAATGGCCTATGATTTTTTGGGGGCTGAGGGTTTATTTTTTCTGAGTTTAAGGGTTTAGGGTCTTCTGGGGCTAAGGGTTTAGGGTTTTATGGGGCTGAGGGTTTAGGGTTTTATGGGTCTGAGGGTTTGAGGATTTCTAGGGATTAGATATTAGGGTTTTCTAGGGATAAGGGTTTAGGGATTTTAGGGGATGAGGATTTGGGGTTTTTTGGGGATTATGGTTTAAGTTTTTGGGAAAAGGGTTTAGAGTTTTGGGGGATAATGGTTTAGGGTTTTTTTTGAGAAGAGTGTTTAGTGTTTTCTGAAGATGAGGGTTTGGGGTTTTTTAGGGATAAGGGTTTGGGATTTTTTGATGTTGAAGCTATGGGGTTTTCTTGGTCTGATATTTTGTGGTTTTCTAGGGATGAGGGTTTAGGGATTTCTAGAGATAACTATATAAGGTTTTCTAGGGATGAGGGCTTCATGTTTTATGGTGCTAGGGTTTTTGGTTTTTGGGTTTTAGGGATTTTGTTTTCTAGGGATGATGGTTTGGGGTTTGGGGTTTGGGGGGGCTGAGGGTTTAGTGTTTTTTGGGCAAAGGGTTCAATTATTTTTTGGGATGAGGGTTTAGGGTTTTTTTGGGATCAAGGTTTAGTTTTTTTAGGGGTGGAGTGTTTGGGATTTTTAGGGGCTGTGGGTTTATGGTTTTTTAGGTTTGATCATCTAGAGTTTTTTGGAGTCGAGTGTTGAGGGTTTTTTGGGGCTAAGGGATTAGGGTTTTTGGGGGGGCTAAGGGATTAGTGTTTTTGGGGCTGTGGGATTAGTGTTTTGGGGGGCTAAGGTATTAGGGTTTTTGGGGGATAAGGGATTAGGGTTTTTTACCAAGGGTTTAGGGTTTTTTGGGGTTAATGTATTAGAGTTTTTTGGGGCTAAGGGTTTAGGGGGGGTTTTCGCTGAGGTTTTAGGGTCTTTTGGGGCAGAAGTATTGTGGTTTTTTAGGGATGAGGGTTTAAGGTTTTGGGGGGCTATGGGTTTTTTGTTTTTGGGGTATTAGGGTTTAGTGTTTTGGGGGGGTGAGGGTGTAGGGTTTTGGGGGGATGAGATTTTAGGATTTTTTGGGCCTTGTTATTTAGTGTTTTTTGGGTATGAGGGTTGAGGGTATTTTGTAGTTGAGAGTTTAGGGTTTTTGGGGATGATGGTTTACAGTTTTTTTGGGCTAAGGGTTTAGGGATTTTTTGGGCTAAGGGTTTAGGGTTTTTTGGGATGATGGTTTAGGGTTTTTTAGGTTGAGGGTTTTTGGTTTTGGGGGTTGAGGGTTTAGTGTTTTTTGGGATGAGTATTTAGAGATTTTTTGGTCTGAGGGTTTTAGGTTTTGGGGGTCTGAGGGTTAGAGTTTTTTGGGGATCAAGGTTTAGGGTTTTGGGGGGTTTAGGGTTTAGGGTTTTTTGGGGCAGAGGGTTTTGAGTTTTTTGGGGTTGAGTGTTTAGGGTTTTTTGGGGTTAAGGGTTTAGTGTTTTGAGGGGATGAGGATTTAGGGTTTTTTCGGCTGAGGATTTAGAATTTTTTTGGGATGAGGTTTTACAGTTTTTTGGGGCTCGGGGTTTAGGGTTTTTTGGTATTGAGGGTTTAGGGTTTTTTTAGGGATGAGAGTTTAGGGTTTGGGGGGATGAGGATTTTTGGATTTTTGGGGATGAGGGTTTAGGGTTTTGGGGGGATGAGGGTTTTGGGTTTGGGGTGTAGAGACCCGAAGCTTGATGTACATGTACATTACATTACTTTTGCGGAATACTTAATACATAACAAAAACAGACACACAAGGACTGTAATAGTTTAGTGTCTTTGGAAACTTGGAACGTAATCTTCTAATCATTTTGAAAGATCTTCAACATCTCTCATAAAGATCTTCCCTTTTTTTCTTACCTAAAACCTTTCTTTATTATCCTGGGGAAAAGAAAACATAAAAAGGGTGAGCTCAAATGCTCAGTAAGGGTAAGCATGGATAAAATAAAACATACCATATACATTTGAACTTAAAAACATGAACATAATGTTTAAATATCAAAATCTTGAGAAATGACATAAAACATGGAAGTGCGTAAGGCATAGATCATAAAGAAACATTAAGAATGATAAAATAGCATGGGAATAAAACATGTAATTGTGGCAACCATTAAGCACATGATATGATTTCCATATTAGCCAAGGCATTGCTGCCAAGACCATCTTAGTGGATAAAGTCCCTTTATGAATCGAGTTCACTCCTCGTTCCAGCCCTGTATTACTGAACTGGTTTAACTTGTCGTTCCATCCATGTCTATCTCATGAGATATAAATCTTTACCCAATGCATTGGAGGGAGATATAGGTCTCACCCATCTCATAATGAAATCATTCTTACTTGTGCCACAAAATAATAATACATCATTCATAATAACCCAACGAATAAAATGGGTTTCATAAATATCATCTCATCATCGCATAATCCATATAAAAGAAATGGATATCATTTCATAATAAGAAAAGTGAATCCATGTAAATCATAGAGACGTTATACTTGAAACATACACATATGAAAATAATTTCATCTTAGATGGAAAATGGTTTTGATAAAACACTTGAAATGAATTCTTGAGGAAAATATCCTTTCTTCTTGAAAATCATTTTCTTTTCACAAAATGTCATGCAATTTTAAAAGAAAGAGATTTTGTTGAAAATAGTCATGAAATCTTTTGTAGGAAGCTTCATGAAAATAAGGCTTTATAAAACCGTAAAAATCCTTTCATGCCGTATAAGTTTAAAAAAACATTCTTCTCGTACTTTTTCCAGAAAAGTCAAAAAAAGTACCTCGTAACGTAAACAAAAGAATGATTCCTTACATACCATGTAGTAAAAGTCAAAAATGGATAAAAAGGACTTTAAACATACATGAAAACACTTTTATAAAACATGTACATGGATTATAAAAATAACCCCAGTAAATACTTACGTATAAGCAATCTCGGATAAAAATGAGATTTGCAAAATTATCCCTTACCTTAGGTCCGATATGCTTCGTATGGATCCGAACCTCCTCTTCTTTGAAGCGCCTCTTTGAGACCTCCTCTTAGGGCACTAAAATTGGTATTTGAAGAAAACCAGGACCTCTAGGATGTTTCTAGGGAAGTTGAGAAGAGAATTTGGCAGGGGTTGGCTGAGCTTGAATGATCAAAGTGGTGTTTGGAAGAGAGGGAGGAGGTTCCCTTTTATAAGGGAGGAGAGGGGCACCTTTGGAATCCTCAAAAATATTAGTTTAATATAAATTCAAACCCCACATAAAAACCTCCAAAAATGAATAAATTCGAAGATTATATGATATAGGGTTGTAATCTCATCAACCAATAAAATTTATACATGTTAGGAAATTATTTTAAACATTATCAACTTGATTTATCCTTACTTAATCAATTTAATTTTATTTGTGGTAATAACATTCTAAATTTTAAACTATAACAAAAAATTACTTATTTGTTGTGAATTGTCCATAATTGGATAATTTATAACATTTAAGACCATATAAATTTAAATTTATAATTTTTATATATTTTTTTGATTTTTAAACAATTTTATAATATGTTATTTTTATAAAATAACAATAGTTTCAATTTTGACACTATTCATTTATATGAATTTAAATAAAATATATACAGAAGATATGTTCGAACTAAAAGCTTTAATAGATTCATAAAAGATCATATGTATCTAGAAAATTAGTAGAGAATATTAAATAGTTCATATAATATTTATTTTATTATTTTTAATACCATTTATTTGGTTTATCTCTTAATAAAACAATTACTACAACATTTTTGTATAATTATTTAATATACTTATTTGTTGCATAAAAATTACAAATAAAATCATATGATGAAGATAAATCTATTACCTTTCACAATAATACTTTTACTCGAATTTATCATCTTAAAATCACAGTATTTAAATTGTTATATTTATTAAATTATGAAGGTGACAACTTTGGCATCATTTAAAATAAAATAATATAAGTGTCATAATCACTTTTATAAGACTCTAAATGGTTATATATTAGGTCATTGGATGATTATAGTATATATGTACACTACCAATAAGTTTTGGTCAGGTTTGTGTGCCTTTTAATGGGTATTATTATTTCAATAAAAACTATATTACTGATTTTTCACTTAATAAATAATTTCTGCATCATTAATGTATCACCATTAATGACAGTTATTTAATCCCTAAAAATTCTAAATAAATTATCATGATGTATATAATTTTATTATCTTTCTGTAGACTATTCATGTTCAAAGTTTTATTATGTTTATCACTAAATTAAAATTATTATACTTATAAGATTTAAGAGAGTGACATGTTGTCACTTTCTTTGGTTTTAATAATAATTAAATTATTTTCATGGTCAAAAGTCCATAAAATGAATCTAATCCGACCCTTAGGTGATATGGGTCTACTTTTAGCCATCCAATAGAATTTTGGCATATGTTAGGGTAATTTTATAATATTATATTTACCCTTAATTACCCGATTTAACTTTAACTATGGTAAATAAAATTTACCGTAGTTACTATTCATAATTCCCAAAAATAAAAAGTAGCTTATTAACATAATTTGTACCCACTGATTCCAAATATGGAATCCATTTTTCCAAATTCAATACACAAAAGTTGCAGAAATTAAATTAAAATTAATCTCGTTGTCAAAAGAAAATGGGTTTTTCTTTAAAACATTGCAAAATATTGAATTGATTTAACCTACGAATTCAAGTTAAAATCAATGCTAATGACATATATTATATTAAATGGTAAAAATGTATTCTCTTTATACTTTAAAACCACTCAATATTATAATTTAACCACATAAGTTATTACGATGAAAAAAGTTGTTTTTAATTAAAATATAGCGTGTTTTTACTATTCATTAAAATATGAAAGTTATCAGAATAATATGAAAAATTTATCCAAAGTAAAATTTTATATTTTGATTCCAAAGAATAATTTTATTTTGTAAAATTGAACTTATAAACATGTCAAAAACTAGATTTAAAGTGGGTGCGCCATCAAAAGGCGGCAAAACTGCATTTTTTGAAAAATACTTATTTTACCCGAAAAATTTATTTTGTTCTTATACCATGTTCTAGAAAATGTGTAAGATTAATAATAATGTTATAAAATTCAAATTATAGTTAATACTATTCATAACAGATAGTTCATAATAATATTATAATAACATATCATTGTTTAGTAAAACCCGGTATTGCGTACAACACACGCTATCGAAGAAGGTCGCGATTGCGTGTAATGCAAGTCAAGTCAGGGTTGCGTATAGTGAAAGACTCCTTTGTTGTTTCGTTATAACAGAATCCAACCATTTTTTCATTTATACATTGAATATATATATATATATATACTCAATGTTGCGTAGAATGACTATTATTAAACGAACTTGAAATTGTGTGTAACACAATCTAAGAATAGTGTTGCGTATACTGCAAGCTAATACGGTGTTGCGTGTAGCGCAAGATAATCTTGGTGTAGCGTACAATAGAAGATATGAAAGAAATTAAAACGAATATATCTTATAAAATCTCGGGTTATTACATGGGGGGCTGAGAGTTTAGGGTTTTTTAGGGCTAAGGGTGTAGGGTTTTTAGGGTGGGAGTTTAGGATTTTTTTCAGGTTGGGGTTTATGATTTTTTAGGGATGGGGGTTTATGGTTTTGGGGGGATGGGGGGATGGGTGTTTAGTGTTTTTTGAGTATGGGGGTTTTGGGGTATTTTTGGATATGGTTTTGGGGTTTTTTGTGGATGGGAGTTTAGGATTTTTGGGGGATTGGGGTTTTGGGTTTTGGGGGGAAGGGGGTATATGGTTTTTTGGGGGTGAGTGTTTAGGATTTTTTAGGGATGTGGGTTTAGGGTTTTTTAGGAATAAGGGTTTATGTGGTTTTGTGGATGAGGATTTAGGGTTTTTTAGTGTTGGGGGTTTAGGGTTTTCTATGGTTGAGGTTTTAGTGTTTTCAGGGGATGAGGGTTAAGGATTTTTTGGGGATGAGGGTTTTGGGTTTTGGGGGGGCTGAGGGTTTTGGGTTTTGGGGGCTAAGGGTTTAGGGTTTTGGTGGACTCAATGTTTTAGGGGTTTTTTGGGCTAAGGGTTTATGGTTTGGGGGTTGATTGATTTGGGATTTTTGGGGATAAGGGTTTATGGTTTTATGGGGATGAGGGATTAGGGTTTTTTGGGATGGGTTTTGGGGTTTTTTCGGTCTAAGTATTCATGGTTTTTTGGGGCTGATATGTTTAGGGTATTTTGGGGCTGAGGATTTAGGGTTTTTTGAGGCTAGGGTTTAGGGTTTTTTCGGTATAAGTGTTTAGGGTTTTTTGGGAATGATATGTTTAGGGTTATTTAGGGCTAAGGGTTTAGGGTTTTTTGGGGCATAGGGTTTAGGATTTGTTGGGGATGAGGGTTTGGGGGTTTTTAGGGCTGAGGGTTTTGGTTTTAGGAGGCTGAGGGTTTAGGGTTTTTTGGGGATGTAATGACCCGAGCATGACGTACATGGACATTACATTTATTTTGCGGAATACTTAATACATGACACAAACAGATGCCCAAACACCGTATTAGTTTAGTGTATTTGGAAACTTGGAACATAATCTTCTAACATTGTGAAAGATTTTCAATATCTCCCATAAAGATCTTCTGCTTTTGTTTTCCTACCTAAAACCTTTCTTTATATCCTGGGGAAGAAAACATAAAAAGGGTGAGCTCAAAAGCTCAGTAATGGTAAACATAGAGAACATAAAACAAATAATAAACATATGAATGTAAAAACATGAACATAAAGTTTAAATATTAAAATCATGAGTCATGAAATATATCTTGGCAGTTCGTAAGGCATAGATCATAAAGGAGCATTAACCATGATAGAATAGCATTGGCATAAAACATGTAATTGTGGAAAACTAATAAGCACATAATATGATTTCCATGGTAGTCAAGGCATTGCTACCAAGACCATCATAGTGGACATAGTTCATTACTGAACCGGGTTTACTTTTCGTTCCAGCCAGGTATTACTGAACTGGATTTACTTGTCGTTCCAGCCCTGCATTACTAAACCGGATTTACTTTTCATTCCAGTCATGTCTATCTCATGAGATATAAATCTTTACTCAATGCATTGGAGGGAGATATAGGTCTCACCCATCTCATAATGAAATCATTCTTACATGTTCCATAAAAACATAAATAATTCATCATAGCTTAACCCATGAAATAAAATGAGATTCTTAAACTTCATTTCATCATAACATAATCCATATAAGATAAATAGACTTCATAAAAATAATTTCATCATAAACACAATCAAATCAAAGTAATGGTAGGGATAGAAACATAACCCTATGTCATCCTAGATTGAAAATAATTTTGATAAACCACTTGAACTTAGTTCATGAAGAAAATATTCTTTCTTCTTCAAAAACGTTTTCTTTTCTCAAAATGTCACGCAATTTTAAAAGAAAAGAATTTAGTTGAAAATAAACTTAAAATAGTGTAGAGGAAGCTTCGTGAAAATAAGGTGTCATGAAACTGTAAAAATTCATTCATGCCGTATAAGTTAAAAAACATTCTCCTTTTACTTTTGTTGAAAAAGTCAAAAAATAACTCGTATGGTAAAAAAAGAAAGATTTCTTCCATACCATGTAGTAAAAGTCAAAAATGGGTAAAAATTACTTTAAACGTACATAGAAGAATAGTAAAAAAATTATGATAATTTTTTTATAAAACATGGATATGGATGATAAATATATCCTCAGTATATACTTAGTATAAACAATCTCAAATAAAAATGAGATTGCAAAATTATCTCTTACCTTAGGTCCTATTTCTTTCATATGTGTATGAAACTCATATATAGTGGGTTTAAACATATTATTAACTTGTAACAGAACCATAATAATATTTATGATATCATATATGATTCATTTATGACTTTATATTACCCATTCATTTTTCAATTTCATGTTAAAGTAACATTTTGGGTAATAATCGTTTTATTTATCATATGTGTTTCGAATTGTTATTCTTAATATTATTACTTATATCATGATTTACATACTTACAGAATTTAAAACATGATTTATATATCATATATATTCATTATATATATATATAATATAGATAAATGAAATGAAATACATCGTTCATAGAGACGGTAGGTCGTACGTATGCATGAACATTGTTTTTGTTTCTTTATTGAATTGAATTGAAGTAAATGACGTATATATATATATACATAAATCTAGTAACATTACTAAGTCATATATTTCATGATTATTTATTATATATACTTTATAATCATTTTTGAATGGTTAATGTGGAGAATGAATCTCATCGGGTCGTGGAGACGGTAAGTCGTATGTACGCACAAACGACGATATCGTTCCCATAATTGTTGAATGGTATTAAAATGGATGGTGTATAATAACTCAGAATTAGTATCATGTTATAATGATCGTATATAGTTATTATTTCCACCATTATACTCATCCAAGTAAGGTGGTGGTGAAAAACTGATTACGCCACAGCGTGGAGACGGTAAGTCGTACGTACGCACGAGCGGTGATTTTGTTTTTTGTAAGATGGATAGAAGGTGAAATAGGGTTGTTTCATATTTATAATAACGTATCATTATATGAGTGATACTGATGTTATTATTTTATAATGAAACAACTAAAGAAGAGGAAGTAGAGGAAGAAATAAATTTGAAAGAATCGGTAGAAGAGATTACATTTTCCTCAACGTGCCTCCTTTATATTTCCTCCTAGGCCACTAGAGTTGGTATTTTGAGAAGACCAACACTTCTAGAATGTAACTGGGGAAGTTTATAAGAGAAATGGGTAGAGTTTGGCCAAGCTTTAAGGCTCAAAATGGAGTGAAGAGGAGAGAGAGGAGGTTCCCTTTTATAAGAGAGGAGTGGGGCACTTTAGGAAACTCTCAAAATATTAATTTATTATAAATTCAATTTCAATTAAAAAATGGTCCAAAACTTATTTAATTCAAAGATAAAATGATATTGTTTCGAATACCCATCATCCAATAATTTTTAGATAAGTTCTGAATATTTTTGTATCCTTGTCTTTTTTGTTCAACCCCTATTTTACCCTTTTTAATCTTAACGTGATATCATGTTATTTACACATTGTGGGTTAATCTAATTACCATATCATGTCAAACGACCAAAAAAAGTTATTTATGACATATTTGGACTTATATTAACCATTTTTCTGAATCATAGATTTTTAAGAATTTAATATCGTTTAATGAACTATTTTATGTTTTAAGTTATGAATTATGTCAACTTTGGACACTATTCATACTTGACTTTTTTTTTAAATTCATAACTTGATTCCTTTGAACCAAAGGCATTAACTTATCTCTAATATGTCAATTTCATCCATAAAATTCATGGATGGCATCAAAATATTCAAATTAAATTTATTTTAATATTTATAAATTTATTTATTTGAATATTTCATTAATGAGGTAATCACTACATCATAATTATGTCATAAATAAATATATTTATCTAATGTCTAAAAATTATAAATAAAATAACATGATATAGGAAATATTTTTAGCTTTCTAATGACTATTTATGGACATGTAGATCAGTTATATAACCCTATATTAAAATCGGTTTAGTAAAAGATATATTTTTAAGTTGTAATTATCTTTACTTTAAATTAATTCTTATAAAATGTCATTTTCACATCCAAGTGAATCCATGGGGCCCCAAAATCGACCCAAGGATGCCCATGGTCATAAATATCTCATACAATAGGATTACGACATGCGTTAGGGTAGTTTAATATTATTATAATATTATTTTTTTACCCTTATTTACCAAATTTAACCTTTTAACCATGGTAAATAAAATAATTATTGAAGTTACTATTCATAATATCTAAAAATAAAAGGTACATATTTACAAAATTTGAACCTTCTGATTTCAAATATGGAATCCATTTTTCCAAATTCAAAATACAGAAGTTTCATTGATTAATTTAAAATTAATTCTCACTGTCAAAACCAAAAAGTGGGTTTTTAAGAAGTAATAACTATCAAAGGATTGACATCTGTGTATGTCCAATTTAAAAGTTAAATTACTTCCAATGACCAAAATTGAATTAAATGATAAAAATATAATCTAATTACTCTTTAAACCCAATTAAAAATATTATCTAACTATGTAAATAAATTAGATAAAAATGCAGTTTTGAGTTAAAATGCAGTATTTTTCACTATTCATTAAAATTTTAATTTTATTAGAAAAATACAAAAAGTTCAACAAAAGTAAATTTTTATTTCCCACTTCCAAAGAATAAGTTTATTTTGTCAAATTTAACTTATAAAGGTGTTAAAAACTAGATTTAAAATGGGTATGCCACCAAAAGGTGGTAAAACTGCATTTTTTTTTGAAAAATACTTCTTTTATCCGAAAAATTGATTCTGTTCTCATATCATGTTCTAGAAAATGTGTAAGATGAATTCTAATGTTATATAAAATTCAAAATTTGGTTAATACTATTCATAAAGATTAGTTATATAATATTTTAATAATATATCATTATTTAGTGAAACTTGGTATTGCGTACAACACAAGCTATCGAGGAAGGTCACTCTTGCATGTAACACAAGCCAAGTCAGTGTAGAGTGTAGTGCAAGATTTATTTGGTGTTTCGTATAACATAATCAAAACTTATTTTATTTATACATTGAACAAAATATATACTCGGTTTTGCGTGAAATGAATTTTATCAAAGGAACTTGAAATTGTGTGCAACACAAGCCAAGAATAGTGTTGTGTATACTGAAAGCTAATATGGTGTTGCATATAGTGAAAGTTAATCTTGTTGTAGCGTACAACACAAGTCATCAAAGACATTAAAACAATCTATCTCATAAAATCTCAAGGTGTTACATTCTACCCCCCCCCCCTTAAAATGAATTTCTCCCTCGAAATTCGTCGGGGTTATAAATGGTTTTCTACTTGAAAGTTTCTTTCATGGAAACCCACATCATAAAAAGGGATACTAAAACATCATTTTAAAAAGGAAAGTTATAAATATAACAATTACCCAAAGTAACTCATCATCAGGTTTCCATATAGGAGAACATAGGTTGTAAGTGAAAACATGGATATGGAAGAGAAATCTAACCATCAAATTCTAATGGATAGTGATAGAGAATATGGTTTGGAGAAAATTAACTACTAAAATGCCATAAATCTAAGATGATTTAAGGGACCATCTGATTCATTGGATAAGAGGGTACTAGGAAGACATTTTTTGTTTTCAAGATTATTTCCCTAAAGTTAATTTTGTATTAGAATAAATACTTACTTGATTTTGGTACAATCGCATTGTTGTTCGTTCCTTGAACAATTTCTACTTCATCTCTTATTTAAAGAAATGAAGTCAAATTTTTTATTCTTGTACGTACGCACGTGCAGTGATTTCATTTTTCATAGTATAGATATAAGGTGAAATAGGGTTGTTTCATATTTATAATAACATATCAATATATGAGTGATACTAATGTTATTACTTTATAATGCAATAACTAAATAAGAGGTAGTAGAAGAAGAAAGAAATATGAAAGAATCGGTAGAGAGGAGAGGGGCACTTTAGGAAACTCTCAAAATATTAATTTATTATAAATTCAATTTTGATTAAAAAAACGGTCCAAAACTTATTTAATTCGAAGATAAGATGATGTTGGTTCGAATACCCATCATCTAATAATTTTTATACAAGTTTTGAACATTTTTTTATCCTTAACTTTTTTGTTTGACCCCTTATTTTACACTTTTTAATCTTATCATGATATCAGGTTATTTACACATTGTGGGTTAATGTAATTACCATATCATGTCAAACGACCCACAAAATGTTATTTATGATATATTTGAACTTATATTAACCATTTGACCGAATCTAAGATTTTTAGGAAATTAATATCAATTAATTAACTATTTTATGTTTTAAGTTATGAATCATGTCAATTTTAGACACTATTCATACTTGACTTTTTTTTAAAATCATAACAACCTAATTCCTTCGAACCAAAGGAATTAACTCATCCCTAATATGTCAATGTCATCCATAAAATTTGTGGATGGCATCAAAATGTTCAAATTAAATTTATTTTAACATTTATAAATTCATTTATTTGAATATTTCATTAATGAGGTAATCACTATATCATAATTTTGTCATAAATAAATATATTTATCTAATGTCTAAAAATTAAAAATAAAATACCATGATGTAGGAAATCATTTTAGATTTCTAATGACTATCGATAGACATATAGATCAGTTATATAACTCTGTATTGGAATCAATTTAGTAAAAGATATATGTTTACGTTATAATTATCTTTACTTTAAATTAATTCTTATAAAATGTCATTTTCACATCCAAGTGAATCCATGGGGTCCCAAAATCGACCCAAGGATTCCCATGGTCAAAAATATCTCATCTGATAGGATTGGGACATGTGTTAGGGTAGTTTAATATTATTATAATATTATTTTTTTACTTACTATATTTACCCTTTTAACCATGATAAATAAAATAATTACTGAAGTTACTATTTATAATGTCTAAAAATAAAAGGTACCTATTTACACAATTTTAACCTTCTGATTCCAAATATAGAATCCATTTTTTTTAATTCAAAACACAGATGTTGCAGTAATTAATTTAAAATTAATTCTCGTTGTCAAAACCAAAAAGCGGGTTTTTAAGAAATAATAACTATCAAAAGATTGTCATGTGTTTATGTCCAATTTAAAAGTAAAATTACTTCTAATGACCAAAATTAGATTAAATGGCAAAACTATAATCCAATTACTCTTTAAAACCAATTAAAAATATAATCTAACTATATAAATAAATTAGATAAAAAAGTAGTTTTGAGTTAAAATGCAATATTTTTCACTTTTCATTAAAATTTTAGTTTTATTAAAAAAATACCAAAAGTTCAACAAAAGTAACTTTTTATGTCCCGCTTCCAAATAGGAAGTTTATTTTCAAAAATTTAACTTATAAAAGTGTCAAAAACTAGATTTAAAATGGTTGCGCCATCAAAAAGCGGTAAAACTGGATTTTTTGAAAAATACTTCTTTAATCCGAAAAATTGATTTTGTTCTCATATCATATTCTAGAAAATGTGTAATATGAATTCTAATGTTATATAAAATTCAAAATGTGGTAAATACTATTCATAACGGCTAGTTATATAATATTTTAATAATATATCATTGTTTAGTGAAACTTGGTATTGCGTACAACACAAACTATCGAGGAAGGTCACTCTTGCGTGTAACGCAAGCCATGTCAATATTGAGTGTAGTGAAAGCTTTCTTTGGTGTTGCGTATAACATTGTAAGAACCCAGGTTTTGAGCCTATAAGACTTTGAAATTTTCTTGATGTTATTCCAGAGCAGGGTGTTCAGACGGTGTGTGATTCCGAGCCCCGGTGTGGCCGGAATTAAATTTTAAGTGTGTTCACACTAGACACGCCAAATAAACAGAATAACTCCTAAACAGTTGCTCAGGTGGGAAAACTGAGGGCACCGTTGAGTCCGGAGCGTTCCGTTTACCCTAGGAAGGGCGTAACTTTCGCGGGCGCGACCCTTCTGTGGAAAATGCCACTAGGGGCATTTTCGTAATTTAGCGGCCTCGGGCGTAAACTTTATAACTTCTGAACGGAGGCTCGGATCAAAATTTCAAAACCACCGTTGCGCTCAGAACATGGATTTTACCCTAGGAACAGCTTAACCTCGACCCCATTGAGAGTTCGGGTACGGGCCTACTGGTGGGTGTTTAAAATTAATTAATTTTTAATTAATTTTTTTCTCTACTTAAACACATCCACCCCCTCCTTCTTCCCCCTTACAATCTCCCTGGCGGAAGCTCTCCCAACAAAGGATCCACCTTCTTCAAGCTCCTCTCCCCACCTCTCCAAGGTGGTTGCGACTCCGGTGGATCGTTTGTGAAGCGACGGGTTACGCCCTGCGAGGTAGGATCGTTGTGCTTTCATTTTAAATTTCTGCAACTTCTTCGAACCCAAATTATAGCATCGAAATGCTGTTTAATTGTCAAGTGAAGGCCATAGATGTGTAGGGTTCGATCCAAGCTTTCCAACGCTCTTTTCTGATTGAAAATCCGAGTGTCGGGGCGTTCGGGGTGGCCCCGGGAAGTTTTCCGGCCAAAACCCTGGTTTTCCGGTGGTTCTAGGGCGGTCTGGCGGCTCCGCGCGGCGGTCCGGTGAGTCCAAGCGGCGGCGCGGCTCCTCGGCGGTCGGCACAGGTGAGCGGGAGGGCGACCCGGTGCCTCGGCGGTCCAGGCGGCATCCTCAGGCGGTGGCGCGGCCGGCTGCGGGCGAGCGGTGCAGGCTCCCCAGGCGGCGTCGGCGGCGCATGCGGGAGGCCAGGGGCGTGGATCGGTCGGCTTTTTCGGTCGACGTGCAGTGAGAGACCGGGGTCTTCGTGACCCCGGGAGCGGACCAGGACCCGCGAAACACGGGTCCCGTGGAAAAGAGCCGGACCGGCTTAAGTCGGTCCGGGTGAAGCGGTGCGGCCCGCGCGGTGAACCGCGGGCCGCGGTGGACCGGGCGATCTGAGCGGCCGAGCGGCGGACCGCCAGTCTAAAGGGGTGGACCGGCCGAACCGGTCTGGTCCACCCCGTCTCCGTCCGATGGCGTTAAAACGCCTCTAACTTGCAAACCAAGTGATGGATTTGCGTGCCATCTACGACGACGCGATCCTCGGATCAAGATGGAGGTTTTGAGATGGTCTCGGGGATTTTTAATTCCCGAGACGGGGGGCTCGGTGGCGCGACACGCCCGTTAAGTGTTACTTAGCGCCTCGCGGGGATTCTTGTTTCGGATGGCGCAAGCACATCCGGAGTCTGTTTTAGACGTCGTCAGTGGCCTTGTGACCCTGGCGTCATGACGAAGTAGTCCAGAGTGGTTTTAGGCGTTGAAGCCGAAGTTGAGGCGTGGGCCCCATGGGCCGACTTTTAAGATGTGTGCAGCATACTGCGACTTTTTCAACAGACGTCCATTCGGGGCGAATGAATAGTCGATTTGGCGTGTTTTTCTGAGAGCATTGTGATGGCGCAGTTCGCCCGACCTTTTTTGGAACCGAGGTGTAGACCCCACGAGACGTCGTATGGGCATAAAGCGGTGTTGAATAACTTTTTCGTCGGGAGTCCGTTTCAAGCGAGTAAATAGTCTATCTCGTGTGTTTTTTCGCGAGGATTGCAAACGTGAAATTTGTGTGGGCATGCGGAGCCTCATTCGAGATCTCATTAAATGTGGAAACATGAAAGGGCGTTGGTCGTAGGTTCCTTTGACGCACTCCAAACCAACGCACGGTAGCGATGTTAGTGACACCTAGTGATGGCACGGGCAGTGCGGAGTTATCGGACCAGTTCTGGGTTTACCCTCTAGCGGGGCTGGGCAGTGGGTTACCCACCGGCGTATTAGGGTTTACCCTCCAGCAGGGCTGGGCAGTGGGTTACCCGTTGACCTTAGGGTTTACCCTCCAGCGGGGCTGGGCAGCGGGTTACCCGTTAACCTTAGGGTTTACCCTCCAGCGGGGCTGGGCAGTGGGTTACCCGACGACCTCTTAGGGTTTACCCTCCAGCTGGGCTGGGCAGTGGGTTACCCGATGACTTCTTTCAGACTCATCCCTTTCAATGAGGCTAGTCAGTGACTTTTTCTCCATGATTACCGGAGCGGGACCCTTGGTTGTACGGTTCAGCGATGAGACGGCTTTGGCGTGCGGGACTTTTGGGCATCAGTGATGGATATCCTTAGAACCGTTGGTGACTTTTCCTGAGCTGATCTTGGAGATAGAGATCCCCTTACACACTCGTTCGGGTTTCTTGTTGAGCATATATATATATACACCCTACTTTTGTTCTCACTCCCTGGGTTCAGTTACTCTCCTTCTAGGAGGGGCGAAGACGCGCGGGGTATGCCACGTGATTTCCGTGTCTAGCTCCTCTTGATTGGATGAGTCTAATTCTTTTCTTTTGTTGGGTTGAGCTGCACTCTCTCTATTGTACTCTTATACTATTCTTTGTTTTGTCTACTGCTCACCATTTTAGTACCTCCTTTGTTGCTCTCTCGAGCTTCTGGGGCATCCTACTGAGTATCTTTATACTCACCTCTGTTTGGGCTTTGCCCGCACTTGGTGTGCCCTTACAGACAACGGACAGGTCGATCGAGACTATGGAGGAGCGTAGAGGACACAGGAGCTTGGGCTGCATTCAGCGGTCGTAGTATGACTTCAGGTGTGAGACTCACCATATGTTTACTCTCGTTACCTGTTGTCGGGTTGTGGCACCTTTCTAGTTGGTCGTGTGTTTTGCCCCTTTACTATTCAGTTTACTTTTCAGCACTTTACTTGTTCTGTTTTTAGAGGTCGATGCATGCTTTTTAGTTGGGATATTGTAGTTCGTACTTTAGTTTCCATTTTACTCTGCACTTCTGCATTGAGTGGGTTGTGTGTGCGGGTACAGGTACTTAGGCAAAGGCCTCCCCGAGATTGTTAGGCCTTCGGCACTTGTCGCCAGCCCCTGGCCTATGGAGGTGGGCTTGGGGTAGTTGCGGCTTGAGACCGGTAGGGTCGGGTCGTGACAAAGTGGTATCAGAGGATGGTTCATTCCTTGGGGCGTTGTTCAGACGTCCCTAAAAAGGAATTGGTTGGGATTTAGGGCAATAGTGTCGATGTGTCTCGAGAGCGGCTCGCAAGCCAGGGAGTCCAGTGATGGTACGGGCGGCCGACGTATCCATTCACCAGGGCCCTGATAACCCGCTTGTCGACTCGGCACACTGAGACACTTGTTGCAAGGAATTTGGAACATGTATCCGGTAGGATTGAGTCTTTGACTGTCCTTTTTGAGTCATCTCCTCTTTGTTATTACTAATATATATATGCGCTCATCTGATCATAGTAATCCTTGATAATTTTCAGGATGCCCCCACGAGAGCAACCAGCCAGGTTACCCTCTCCAGTTCGTGATGACGACCTGGCGAGTGACGAGGTGTCAGTTCAGGGACCCTCACGTGATCCCCTTCCACCCAGTGGTTCAGCAGTAGCCCCTCCATCTGGAGAGCGGCAGTTAGTACCGACAGCACAGGCCGAGGTTGAGCGCAGGCTGAGTGCACTCCGAGACTTCCAGCGTCAGCGGCCGCAGAAGTTCCTCGGGGGCCCCGATCCCCAGGCAGCGGAAGACTGGCTAGAGTCTGTGGACTGCCTTTTCAGGCTGGTACGAACACCATCGGACCAGATGGTAGCCCTAGCTTCCAACCTTTTCCTCGGGACGGTCGGGCGTTGGTGGGGGTTGCTTACACAGACCCACGACGAGTCATCTCTCACGTGGGATAGCTTCCAGCAGCTCTTCTGGATGAGTACTCCCCCTCTTGTTTACGCTCTGTTCGGATTCATGAGCTTCTGGAGCTAAAGTAGGGGGGTAACTGTGGCGTAGTACTCGGCCCGGTTTACCAATCTGACACTCTACTCGCAGGATATGATCCGCGATAGTTACTTCCGGGCGTGGAAGTTCGAGCAGGTTCTTCGCAGGGAAATTTTTGCTAGTGTAGTACCCCTGTGCATCTCTACTTATGTCGGGGTGCTAGAGCAGGCGCTCGTGACAGAGAGCTTCTTGGATGAGGGACGCCATCTGGAAGGGCCTAGTAGTGGCCGCTTCAGAGCAGAGTCTTCGGTAGCAGGCAGGCGACAGAGAGCAAGGCCTCAGTGGAGGAGACCCTTCCGTGAGTAGACTTAGGGGTAGGGTCGTACACCGTAGTGGCGCCGTAGAGCACCGGGGCAGTCAGGAGAGAGTCGGTGCTATGCTTGTGACGGACAGGGTCACCTAGCACGGGACTGCCCGACCAAGCATACCAAGCAATTATGGCAGGCATTGGGTGCACCGCAGCGGCAGAGGCAGCGCCGTGACCAGGGATCTCCCAGGCGAGGACAGGGTGGTCCTTAGGGAGGCAGCGCAGGCAGAGCGGTAGGACCTGGAGGTGGGGGACGGTGTTTCGAGGTCCTTCCACCGCCACCACCGGGCGGCCCACGCCAGGCTCAGGGAGCTGGCGGTAGGGGCCGCAGGCAGCTTCAGGCTATGGGTGTTCGTGACCCCCCAGCACATGAGATGGTCTAAGGTACGCTTTGTGTTTACTCTACGCTTACTTCGGTACTAGTAGACACAGGCGCCAGCCACTCTTTTATATCGCTGCTTTTGGTATGGGAGTTGGAGCTCCTAGTAGAGGCGCTGACATCTGCGCTTAGCCTCGAGGTTCCTACAGGAAGTGCCGCGTTAGTGACCTTTGTTTGCAGACAGTGCGAACTGTCGTTCGGAGGAGAGAGTTTCACGTGGGACCTACTGGTCATCACGATGCAACCTTACGACATCATCCTGGGCATGGATTGGCTTTCTATGGTTCACACCCAGATCGACTGTCGTCGCAGACGAGTCAGATGTGTGAATTCTGATGGGACGAGATTCACCATCCTCGGTGAGCGAGACCTCGTGGCAGAGCAGACGGGTACTCTGAGCAGGAGACCATAGCCTTTTTCTCACCAGTTGGTGAGCATGGCTCTCGGAGCAGCAGACTCTACAGACACCTGGATCCCTACCGTTGTAGATGACTATATGGACATTTTTCCCGAGGATGTCTCGGGACTACCTCTGAGGCAAGAGATGGAGTTCTGCATTGACTTGCAGTCGGGGACTACCCTGATAGCATGTGTAGCATATTGGATGGCACCCACAGAGCTTCGGGAGCTACGACTTTAGTTGGAGGACCTTCGTGAGAAGGGATTCATCAGGCCTAGTGTGTCCCCCTGGGTAGCTTCGGTTTTGTTTGTGAAAAAGACAGATGGGAGTCTGCGACTTTGTGTGGATTATCATCGCCTGAATCAAGCCACGATAAAGAACAAGTACCCTTTGCCAAGGATTGATGACCTCTTCGACCAGTTGAGAGGTGCGAAGTGGTTCTCCAAGATTGATCTTTGATCCGGCTACCACCAGTTGTGGGTTCGTGAGGCTGACATCCCGAAGTTGGCTTTCCATTGTCGTTATGGGCATTACGAGTTTCTGGTGATGCCCTTTGGCGTGATGAATGCCCCCACCATTTTTATGGCTTTGATGAACCAGATCTTCCATCCGTACTTGGACCGATTTGTGGTTTTCTTTATTAACGACACACTCATCTACTCTACGATGGAGGAGGAGCATGCGAAGCATTTGAGGATGGTCCTAGACTTACTCCGGGAGCACCAGCTGTATGGGAAGCTCTCGAAGTGTCAGTTCTGGATTCATGAGGTTCACTTTCTGAGGCATGTCATTTCGGAACAGGGTTTAGCCGTAGATCCCTCAAAGATAGAGGTAGTGCTTGCTTGGGATCCACCCAAGAATGCGTCTGAGGTGCGGAGCTTCCTTGGTTTGGCAGGGTACTACAGGAGGTTCGTGGAAGATTTCTCCATGATTGCTGCCCCTTTGACCGCATTGACGCGGAAGGGACAACCGTTCACTTGGACTGATCAGTGCCAGAAGACCTTCGAGGAGTTGAGGCAGAGGCTGACTAGTGTTCCAGTGTTGAGGCTGCCATAGGAGGGCATTGAGTTCGTAGTATATTGTGACGCTTCAGGAGATGGGCTCGGGTGCGTGCTGATGCAACAGCGGGCAGTGATTGCATATGGGTTGAGGCAGTTGAGGCCCCATGAGCAGAATTATGCGACTCACGATTTGGAGCTGGCAGCGGTGGTCTTCGCCTTGAGGTTATGGAGACACTACCTTCTTGGTGAGTGTTTTGTGGTCTACTCAGACCACCAGAGCCTCAAGTACATCTTCACTCAGAGAGATCTGAATCTAAGGCAGAGGCGCTGGCTGGAGTTTCTGTAGGACTATGATTTCGAGATAGTCTACACTCCAGGGAAGGGAAACGTAGTAGCAGATGCCCTTAGTAGGAAGACTCGGGCTCGTCTAGTGCGGGAAGCTTCAGAGTAGTTGGCTTCCCTACAGCTGACCTTGGTGGAGCAGGAGGGTACGGCTTTTCTGCAGTCGATGATGTTGGATCCTTCGCTCCTTGAGCATGTGAGAGAGTCGCAGTTGGAGGATGTCGACAGCGAGGTACTGCGTGATCAGATATCCATGGGCGACGCACCCGATGGGTATTTTGAAGGAGGGAATCACGAGATCTTGTGCCAGGGGAAAGCTGTAGTACCAGTGGAGATGCGGGAGGAGGTGATGTAGGAATTCCACACTTCTCCCTTGGTTGTACATCCCGGTGTGAGGAAGATGTACAGAGACCTTCAGCGGCAGTTTTGGTGGTCTGGCATGAAGCGGAGCGTAGCTGAGTTCGTTTCTCGGTGTCTTACCTGTCAGTAGGTGAAGGCAGAGCATCAGGTTCTGGTAGGGTTGTTGCAGCCCCTTGATATCCCAAAGTGGAAGTGGGATGGCGTGTCTATGAACTTTGTCACAGGGCTTCGGCGCACGGCAAAGGGTCATGATTCCATTTGGGTGATAGTGGACCAACTCACGAAGTCGGCACACTTCCTTGTCATCAGGGAGCAGAGCTCGGTGGAGAGTCTAGGGCAGCTGTACGTTTGGGAGATCGTCCGCCTTCATGGAGTACCCTCGACGATCGTCTCCGACCGTGACGCGTGGTTTACGTCGCGATTTTGGCAAGGCCTACAGGAGGCATTCGGGACTCAGTTGCGGATGAGTACAGCTTTTCACCCCCAGACGAACAGGCAGACGGAGCGCACTATCCAGGTGTTGGAGGATATGCTCAGGGCGTGCGTGTTAGACTTTGGCCTAAGCTGGGAGGATCACCTACCCTTGGTGGAGTTCGCGTATAACAACAGTTACCACTCTACTATCGGCATGGAACCTTTTGAGGCCCTCTACGGAAGACCCTGTAGGTCGTCGTTGTGCTGAACGAAGGTTGGGGAGACCTCCCTTGTGGGCCCAGAGTTGGTGCGGGCGACGACGGAGAAGGTGCAGGTCATTCGTGAGCGGATAAGGACGGCTCAGAGCAGACAGAAGTCCTACGCAGACCGTCGTCGTAGGCCTTTGGAGTTCGAGCAGGAGGACCATGTCTTTTTTAGAGTCTCCCCACGGCGTGGAGCACAAAGGTTCAGTCGGGGAGGCAAGCTATCCCCGAGGTTCATCGAGCCTTTTGAGATTGCGCACATGGTTGGCGAGGTTGCCTACAGTCTTGCTCTACCCCCACAGCTGGAGAGAGTGCACGATGTCTTCCACGTGTCGCAGCTGAGGAAATACGTACACAACCCCACGCACGTCATCGACTGGGGAGAGCTGGACATTGAGGATGGAGCCACCTTTGCGGAACACCCGGTGGCAATTGAGAACCGGCAGGAGCGGACTCTGTGTGGACGGACCATTCCTTTAGTTTGAGTGTTGTGGCAGCACGGGAGGGTGCAGGAGAGCACCTGGGAACAGGAGAGCCAGATGTGGGCTCAGTATACCGAGTTTTTTTTGTAGTTTTTTTTTTCAGGGATGAAAAACTTGAAGGAGGGAATGATATAAGGACCCGGTTTTTGAGCCTGTAAGACTTTGAAATTTTCTTGATGTTATTCCAGAGCAGGTCGTTCAGACAGCGTGTGAATCTGAGCCTCGGTGTGGCCGGAATTAAATTTTAAGTGCGCTCACACTAGACACGCCAAATAAACAGAATAACTCCTAAACGGTTGCTCGGATGGAAAAAATCAGGGCACCGTTGAGTCCAGAGTGTGTCATTTACTCTAGGAGGGGTGTAACTTTCGCAGGGGCGACCCTTCTGTGGAAAACGCCACCAGGGGCGTTTTTGTAATTTAGCGGCATCGGGCGTAAACTTTATAACTTCTGAACGGAGGCTCGGATTAAAATTTCGAGACCACTTTGTCACTCAGAACGTGGATTTTACCCTAGGCGCGGCTTAACCTCGACCCCGTCGAGAGTTCAGGTACGGGCCTACTGGTGGGTGTTTAAAATTAATTAATTTTTAATTAATTTTTTTTTCCCTACTTAAACACATCCACCCCCTCCCTCTTCCCCCTTACAATCCCCCTGGCGGAAACTCTCCCAACAAAGGATCCACCTTCTTCAAGCTCCTCTCCCCACCTCTCCAAGGTGGTTGTGGCTCCGGCGGATCGTTTGTGAAGCGACGGGCTACGCCCTGCGAGGTAGGATCGTTGCGCTTTCATTTTAAATTTCCGCAACTTCTTTAAACTCAAATTATAGCATTGAAATGTTGTTTAATTGTCAAGCGAAGGCCATAGATGCGTAGGGTTCGATCCGAGCTTTCCAACGCTCTTTTCGGATCGAAAATCCGAGTCCCAGGGCGTCCGGGGTGGGCCCGGGAAGTTTTCCGGCCAAAACCCCTGTTTTCCGGTGGTTCCAGGGCGGTCCGGCGGCTCCGCGCGGCGGTCCGGCGAGTCCAAGCGGCAACGCGGCTCCTCGGCGGTCAGCGCGGGCGAGCGGGACGGCGGCCCGGCGCCTCAACGGTCCAGGCGGCGTCCTCAGGCACGGTGGCCCGGCCGGCTGCAGGCGAGCGGCGCTGGCTCCCCAGGCGGCGGCGGCGGCGCATGCGGGAGGCCAGGGGCGCGGGTCGACCGGCTTTGTCGGTCGGCATGCAGCGGGAGACCGAGGTCTTCGTGACCCCGGGAGCGGACTGGGACCCGCGAAATGCGGGTCCTGTGGAAAAGATTCGGACCGGCTTAAGCCGGTCCGGGTGAAGTGGTGCGGCCCACGGGGTGAACCGCGGGCCGCGGTGGACCGGGCGGTCTGGGCGGTCGAGCCGCGAACCGCCGGTCTAAAGGGGTGGACCGTCCGAACCGGTCCGGCCCACCCCGTCTCCGTCCATTGGCGTTGAAACGCCTCTAACTTGCAAACCAAGTGTCGGATTCGCGTGCCGTCTACGGCAACGCGATCCTCGGATCATGACAGAGGTTTTGAGATGGTTTCGGAGATTTTTAATTCCCGAGATGGGGGGCTCAGTGGCGCGACACGCCTGTTAAGTGTTACTTAGCGCCTCGTCAAAATTCTTGTTTCGGATGGTGCGAACACATCTGGAGTCCGTTTTAGGCATCGTCAGCGGTGTTGTGACCCTAGCGTCGTGAAGAAGTAGTCCAGGGTGGTTTCAGGCGTTGAAGCCGGAGTTGAGGTGAGGGCCCCATGGGCCGTCTTTTAAGCTGTGTGCACCGTACTGTGACTTTTTCATCAAACGTCTGTTCGGGGCGAAAGAATAGTCGATTTGACGTGTTTTTCCGAGAGCATCGTGATAGCGCAGTTCGCCCAACCTTTTTCAGAACCGAGGTGTAGGCCCCACGAGACGTCGTATGGGCATAAAGTGGTGTTGAATAACTTTTTCGTCGGGAGTCTGTTTCAAGCGAGTAAATAGTCTATCTCGTGTGTTTTTCCGCGAGGATTGCAAAGGTAAAATCTGTTTGGTCGTGCAGATCCTCATTCAAGATCTCATTAAATGTGAAAACATGAAAGGGTGTTAGTCGGAGGTTCCTTTAACGCACTCCGAACCAACGCACGGTAGCAATGTTAGTGACACCCAATGATGGCACGGGCAGTGCGGAGTTATCGGACCAATTCTAGGTTTACCCTCCAGCGGAGCTGGGCAATGGGTTACCCACCGGCGTATTAGAGTATACCCTCCAGCGGGGCTGGGCAGTGGGTTACCCGTTGACCTTAGGGTTTACCCTCCAGCAGGGCTGGGCGATGGGTTACTCGACGACCTCTTAGGGTTTACCCTCCAGCTGGGATGGGCAGTGGGTTACCCGACGACTTCTTTCAGACTCAGCCCTTTCTATGAGGCGAGTCAGTGAATTTTACTCCGTGATTACCGGAGCGGGACCCTTGGTTGTACGGTTCAGTGATGAGACAGCTTTGGCGTGCGGGACTTTTGGGCATCAGTGATGGATATCCTTAGAACCGTTGGTGACTTTTCCTAAGCTGAGCTTGGAGATGGAAATCCCCTTACACACTCGTTTGGGTTTCTTGTTGAGCATATATATATATACACCCTAATTTTGTTCTCACTCCCTGGGTTCAGTTACTCTCCTACTAGGAGGGGCGAAGACGCACGGGGTATGTCACGTGCTTTCCGTGTCTAGCTCCTCTTGGTTGGACGAGTCTACTTCCTTTCTTTTGTTGGGTTGAGTTGCACTCTCTCTATTGTACTCTTACACTATTCTTTGTTCTGTCTACTGCTCACCGTTTTAGTACCTCCTTTGTTGCTTCCTCGAGCTTTCGGAGCATCCTACTGAGTATCTTTATACTCACCCTTGTTTAGGTTTTGCCTGCACTTGGTGTGCCCTTACAGATGACGGACAGGTCGATCGAGACTACGGAGGAGCGTAGAGGACACAGGAGATTGGGCTGCGTTCAATGGTCGTAGTAGGACTTTCAGGTGTGAGATTCACCAGTTGTTTACTCTCGTTACCTATTGTCGGGTTGTGGCACCTTTCTAGTTGGGCACGTGTTTTTCCCCTTTACTGTTTAGTTTACTTGTCAGTTTACTTTTCAGTACTTTACTTGTTTTGTTTTTAGAGGTCGATGCATGCTTTTTAGTTGGGATATTGTAGTATGTACTTTGGTTTCCTTTTTACTCTGCACTTATGCATTGAGTGGGTTGTGTGTGTGGGTGCAGGTACTTAGGCAAAGACATCCCCAAGATTGTTACGCCTTCGGCGCTTGTCGCCAGCCCCTGACCTATGGGGGCGGGCTTAGGGTAGTTGCGGCTCAAGACCGGTAGGGTCGGGTCGTGACAAACATAATCCAAACTTATTTCATTTATACGTTGAATAAAATCTATACTCAGTGTTGCGTGAAATGAATTCTATCAAAGGAACTTGAAATTGTGTGCAATACAAGCCAAGAATAGTGTTGTGTATACTGCAAGCTAATACGGTGTTGCGTATATCGCAAGCTAATCTTGGTGTAGTGTACAAAACAAGTCATCAAGGATATTAAAAGAATCTATCTCATAAAATCTCGAGGTGTTACAGTGCATGAGGGTTTATGGTATTTTGGGGATTAGTGTACAAGGTTTTTGGGGAACACGATTTAGGGTATTTTGGGGCTGAGGGTTTAGGGTTTTTTGGGGTGGGGTTTATAGAATTTTTTAAAGCTAAGGGTTTATGGTTTTTTAGGTATGAGGGTTTAGGGTTTTTGTGGATGAGGGTTTATGATTTTTAGGGCTGAGGGTTTAGGGTTTTATGGGGCTAAGGGTATAGTGTTTTTTGGGGGTTGAGGGATTATAGTTTTTTGAGCTTGAGGGTTTAGGGTTTTTTAGGCTATGTGTTTAGGGTTTTGTGTGGCTGAGGGTTTAGGGTTTTTGGGTGATGAGGGTTGGGTGTTTTATGGTTGAGGGTTTATGATTTTTGGGGGTTTAGGGTTTAGGGTTTTTTTTGGACTGGGGGTGTAGGGGGTTTGGGGGATGAGGGTTTAGGGGTTTTTAGGTCTGAGGGTTTAGGGGTTTAGGGGGGATGGGGCTTTAGGGTTTTTTGGGATAAGGGTTTAGGGATTTTTGGGGGTTAGGGTTTATGATTTTTTGGGCTGAGGTTTAGGGTTTTTTGGGGATGAGGGTCTAGTGTTTTTTAGGGCTGAGGGTTTAGGGTTTTTTGGTGATGAGGGTTTAGGGATTTTTTGGGGTGAGGGTTTAGGATTTTGGGGGGATGAGGGTTTTAGGTTTTTGTATCTGAGGGTTTTGGGTTTTGGGGGCTAAGGAGTAGGGTTTTTTGTGGCTAGGGGTTTAGGGTTTTTTGGGTTGAGGGTTAGGGTTTTGGGGGGGGATGAGGGTTTTGGGGTTTTGGGGGCTGAGGGATTAGTGTTTTTCGGGGTTGAGGGTTTTGGGGTTTTGGGGTAGAGGGTTTTGGGTTTTAGGGGGCTGAGGGTTTAGGGTGTTTTGGAGCTTAGGGTTTAGGGTCTTTCGAGGATTATGGTTTAGTGTTTTTTGGAGGCTGAGGGTTTAGGATTTTTTGGGGCTAAGTGTTTATTGATTTACTAGGATGAGGGTTTAAGTTTTTTTGGGGCTAAGGGTTTTTGGTTTTGGGGGGAGGTTTTTGGGTTTTAGGGGTTTAGGTTTTAGGGTTTTGGGGGAAGAGGGTTTTGGGTTATTTAGGGCTGAGGATTTAGTGTTTTTTGGGGTTGAGGGATTAGGGTATTTTGGGCCTGAGGGTTTAAGATATTTTGAGGATGAGGGTTTAGGGTTTTTTGGGACTGAGGGTTTAAGGTGTTTTGGGGATGATGGTTTAACATTTTTTGGGGGATGAGAGTATATGGTTTTTTGAGACTGGGGGTTTAGGGTCTTCTATGGATGAGGGTTTAGGGTTATTTGGGGATGTGGTTTTAGGGTTTTTATGGATCAGGGTTTAGGGTTTTTTGTGGTTTAGGGTTTAGAGTTTTTTGAGTATGAAGGTTAAAGATTTTTTGGGGTTGAGGGTGTAAGACTTTGGGAGATGATGGTTTAGAGTTTGGGGTTTGGGGGGGCTAAGGGTATAGGTTTTTCGCCTCAGAGGATGATCTGATTGTCGCCCGGTCCAGTGCCCCTCGTGTTTTCAACGGCTGTGGTTTTCACCTCCGTTGATGGTCCTTTGAGTTCAGTATGAATCGGGATGCGCCTTCAACAACGGTTTGGGTAAGCTTCCCTGACCTGCCTCTCCCTTTCCAGAATCCTTCAATTATTTGTGTGTTGGGTAATCTGGTCAGAAGGTATTTGTGTTCTGATAACCGCACCTCTGCGGTTTGTCATCCAATCACCCCTCGTGTATGTGTTGAGGTCGACGTCTCGAAGGATCCAACAGAATGGCTATGGATCTCGGTTGGTGAAGAGTTCAGATGGAAGCAAAGAGTGGTCTTTGAATCATGGCATGTGTTCTGCCTGGGATGCCACCGGTTAGGCCATTTGGTCTCAGGTTGTCATCGTGGTCTCAAAGGAAGGCATATCACAACTCCAGTGTTAAGATCAACTGAGGGGAATGATGTGTAGGTGGATCCTGTAGTCCAATAGGCTCGGGATAATACTGACATGGGTGAGTGTGAGGAGGTGAGCGGGGCAGTTCCAAAGGTAGTGGAATCTGTGATACAACAGGACTGTATAGGAGTGGAGTCCAGCTCCCGAGAGGATCAGTTGCAGCTCTGGCCAACTTCGGTTCCCTCGAAGGCAGTGAAGTGTGTGTCGAAGGTGGAAGGATCACGGGTAACAGATGTTTCTGCCCGGCTCAAAGAAGATTTGGGAATTACTCCCTTGTAGGAGAGCGAAAAGGAGGTTGTGCAGGGGGGGTGGATCAAAAATGAAGCCAGTGGATATACCAGTTTCAAAAGGTGTGAGGGACTGGATAGTTGGTGATGCCCAGGGTCCTGGTGGCATTCGTGGTCGTGGATGGGAAGACACTAAGAAGCACCTGCAGTTCATGGGGCAGGGAAAGACTGTATTGACGAGGATATGAACAGCTCACTGGCTCGGACATGGGGCAGGGAAAGACTTCCTTGTCGGCTGAATCAGAGACCCAAAGTGGACAAGAGAGGCTGGATGGAGTGACTGTATTGGGGACCTTAGACCCTAACACACTCGGTGACAACCCGAAACTTCAGTTAAAGGCTGCGAATGGGAGAAAGAAGAATGGATGGGAGAACATAGAAGGAAAGGGGGAGCTTCCGGGCAAGTAGAGGAGCGTCAAAGAAGGTTCGAAAATTAAGACAGGGAACCAATTTAAGGGGTTGGAGGTTCAAGAACCCCCCTTGACTCAAGAGGAAGACTCTTCAGGAGATGACAGTTATAATCAACTCTTTGTGAATAGCATGGACTGCTTTTAAGGGAAAGGGCCTCATAGCCCTCGAAGGAAGAAGGGGGGAAAGGGATTTCGAGATTCAGGGAAATGTATAGTGGTTCAGGGGAAAAACCAAAGGGACGCAAGGATTACTCCCATTTTCCAAGGCCGATGGAGACAAGGTCGGCCAAGAAGGACAGGAACAAAGGAAGAAAATCCCTAAAGAAGGGGAAAAGTGAAGAACCTATGGTGTGTTTGAAATTGATTCTGCACTCCAAGGAAGAAATGTTAGAAAAAGTTGTCTGACTCAATGTCTTAAAAGAGGAGATCAAAAGAATTTTATGAAAGAATGTTGCAAGTTGATGCCAACGAGGAGCAAGAGTTGTGGATAGATAAACAAGACCGAATACTGGCATGGGACTTCAATCAGAGCATAATCAACTCGGAAGAATTCATCCAGACAATGGAGAGGATGCTCACCCACCTCGAAGAGCTTATCAGAGAGGACCCATAAATATAGGTTAGTCCGCTGCAATGGGAACTTTATAGGGTAGCTAACTCAAGTAATATAAGTCTCGTGTTTAATAATTTTGTGAGCTCTTTTAGCACGTAGTGGTCTTGTCTGTGAACTATGGTTCCCCATTTTTCCTTAAAATAGCTCAATAATAAAAATTTAAATTTGGATGGATGAATGGTTTGGGGTTTCTAGGGCTGAGGGTTTATGGGTTTATGGGGTTAAGGGTTTAAGGATTTGGGGGGCTAATAGGGTTTTCAGGGGCTAAGGGTTTATGGGTTTATGGGGTTAAGGGTTTAAGGGTTTATGGGGTTGAGGGTTTAGGGTTTAGGGTTTTCTAAGGCCGAGGGTTTAGTGTTTTCTAGGGATGAGGGTTTAGGATTTTATGAGGATGAGGGTTTATGGTTATCTGAGGATAAGGGTTGAGGTTTTTGTAGGGATGAGGGTTTAGGGTTTTATGGGGCTAAGGGTTTAGTGTTTTCTAGGCTTGAGGGTTTGGGGTTTTCACAAGATTAGGGTTTAGGGTTTTTATGATCTAAGGGTTTAGGGTTTTCTGAGATTAAGGGTTTATGATTTTTTGAGGATGAGGGTTAGGGTTTTATAGGGATGAGCGTTTAGAGTTTTATGGGGCTAAGGGTTTAGGGTTCTATATGGATAAGGGTTTAGGGTTTTGTAGGGATGAGTGTTTAGGGTTTTATGCTGCTGAGGGTTTAGGTTTTTTGGGGGCTGAGGGTTTAGGGGTTTGGGGGGTTGGGGGTTTTGGGGGTTTTGGGCTAGATGGGGTTTATGGTTTCTTCGGGATGAGGGTTGAGGTTTTTTGGGAATGATGGTTTAGGGTTTTTTGGGGCTGAAGGTTTAGGGTTTTCTGGGGGATGAGGGTTTTGGGTTTGGGGGAACAATTGTTTAGGGTTTTTTAGGGGTGGGGGATTAGGGTTTTTTGGGACTGGGGGTTTAGGGTTTTTTGGGCTGGGGGTTAGGCTTTTTTGGGGTTGTGGGTTTAGGGTTTTTTAGTGCTATAAGTATAGGGTTTTGGGGGGATGCGGGTTTAGGGTTTTTTGGGGCTGTAAGTTAAGAATTTTTTGGGACTCAGGGTTCAGGGTTTTTTGAAGATGGGGATTTAGGGTTTTGGGGGGATGAGGATTTAGGGTTTTTTGAGGTTGGGGGCTTAGGGTTTATTGGGGTTGGAGGTTTAGGGTTTTTTTGGCTAAGGGTTTAGTGTTTTTTTGATTTTAGGGTTTAGGGTTTTTTGGGTCTGATGGTTTATGATTTTTTGGGGATGAGGGTTAAGGGTATTTTTGGGATGAGGGTTTAGGATTTTTGGGGGCTGAGGGTTTAGGGATTTTTGTTGTGAGTGTTTAGGCTATTTTGGGGATGAGGGTTTGGGGTTTTATTAGGGTGTGGTTTTAGGGTTTTTGGGGGCTGAGGGTTTAGAGTTTTTTGGAGCTGAGGGTTTAGAGTTTTTTGGGGTTGGGGCGGAAGAGGTCCAGGGCTAGACAAGCCTAGCCCCCCAAAATCAATAAAACATAAAGAGACAGTTACAAGATGGAGCGACAAGGGCGTGAATAAGTCTCACCCTTCATATCTGAATCAACAAAGGGGGAGCAAAAAGATGGGGACACGAAGGACCACATCGAGCATCATTCATCAATCGCCCTTTTCGCGAGAGCATCCACCACCGAATTTGGGTTTTTTGGTGCTAAGGGTTTTTGATTTTTTGGATTTGAGGGTTTAGGGTTTTTTGGGGCTGAGGTTGTAGGGTTTTTTGGGCTGAGGGTTTAGTGTTTTTTGTTACTGAAGGTTTAGGGTTTTCGGGGCTTAGGGTTTAGGGTTTCTTGGGGATGTGGGTTTAGTGTTTTTTAGAGAAGAGGGTTTAGGGTTTTTAGGGGTTTAGGGTTTTTAGGGGCTTATGGTTTAGTGTTTTTTGTTACTGAGGGTTTAGGGATTTTTTGGGGCTGAGGGTTTAGGGTTTTTAAGGGCTTAGGGTTTAGTGTTTCTTGGGGATGTGAGTTTAGTATTTTTTTTTTAGGGGCTTAGGGTTTAGGGTTTTTTGAGGCTAAAGGTTTAGTTTTTGGGGGGTCTTAGGGTTTAGAATTTTTGGGGGCTTGGGGTTTAGTGTTTTTTGGGGTTGAGGATTTAGGGGTTTTTGGTCTGAGGGTTCAGGGTTTTTTGGTCTGAGGGTTCAGGGTTTTTTTAGGCTGATGATTTAGGGTTTTGTAGGGATAAAGGTTTATGGTTTTTTAGGGGCTGAGGGTTTATGGTTTTTTGGGGCTAAGATTTCAGGATTTTTTAGGGTTGTGGGTTTAGGGCTTTTTAGGGATGAATGTTTAGAGTTTTTTGGGGTTGTGGGTTTAGGGCTTTTTGTGGGGAAAGGGGTTTGGGGTTTGGGCGAGGTTTAGGGTTTTCTTGGGGGGGGGGGGTCGGGCTATTTGGGGCAGAGGGTTTAGTCTTTTGGGGGTTGAGGGTTCGAAGTTTATTTGTGGCCAAGTGATTAGGTTTATTTGTGGCCAAGTGATTAGGGTTTTTTGGGATGAGGGTTTATGGCTTTTGGGGGAAAGAGGATTTAGGGTTTTGGGGGGTCGAGGGTTTGGGGTTTTTTGGGGCCGAGGGTTTGTGGTTTTTTTGGATGAGGGTTTAACATTTTGGGGGCCGAGGGTTTGGGGTTTTTTGGGGCCGAGGGTTTAGGGTTTTTTTAGATTAAGGATTTAGGGTTTTTTAGGGTGAGGGTTTAGGGTTTTTTGGACATGAAGTTTTACGGTTTTTTGGGCTGACGGATTATGCTTTTTTAGGGCAAAGGCTTTTGGGTTTTTGGGGGCCAAGGGTTTAAGGTTTTGTGGGGCTAAGGGTTTGAGGTTTTGGGGGTGAGGGTTTAGGGTTGAGAGTTTAGGGTTTCTTGGGGCTGAGGGTTTAGTGGTTTGGGGGGTTGAGGGTTTGGGGTTTGGGGGGCTAAAGGTTTAAAGTTTTTTAGGCATGAGGGTTTAGGGTTTTTTGGGCTAAAGGTTTAAAGTTTTTTAGGATGAGGGTTGAGGGGGTTTTTTAGGCTGAGGGTCAAGGGTTTTGGGGGGTGAGGGTTAATGGTTTTTGGGGGCTAAGGGCGTGTGTTTTTTGGGTAGAGGGTTTAGGGCTTTTTTGGGTCGAGGTTTAGAGGTTTTTTGGGGGGGGGCTATTTGGGGCAAAGGGTTTAGTGTTTTGGGGGTTGAGGGTTTAGAGTTTATTTGTGGCTAAGTGATTAGGGTTTGTTGGGATGAAGGTTTATGGCTTTTGGGGACAGAGGGTTTAGGGTTTTTTGGGGTTGAGAGTTTGGGGTTTTTAAGGGTGAGGGTTTAGGGTTTTTTGGAGGGTTGAGGGTTTGGGGTTTGGGGGTTGAGGGTTTGGGGTTTTTGGGGGCCAAGGGTTTAGGGTTTTTTGGGGTCGAGGGTTTACTATTTTAAGGGTCGGGGGTTTAGTGTTTTTCAGGGCTTAGGGTATAGGGTATTTTGGGCTGAGGGTTTTGGGTTTTTTGGGACCGAGGGTTTGGGGTTTTTTGGGGGGTGATGGTTTAAGGTTTTTTTAGGATAAGAGTTTAGGGTTTTTTGAGACTTTGGGTTTTTGGATTTTGGGCTTTGGGGGTGAGGTCTTAGCATTTTTTTGGGGATGAGAGTTTAAGGGTTTGGGGGCTGGGGATTTGGAGATTTAGGGGTTTTAGGAGCCAAAGGTTTAGGGTTTTAGGGGATGAGCATTTTGGTTTTTTGAGGCTGAGGGTTTAGAGTTTTTTGAGGTGGAGGGTTTAGGGTTTTTAGGGGCTAAGTGTTTAGGGTTATTTAGGGTTGAGGGTTTAGAGTTTTTTGGGGTCGAGGGTTTATGGTTTTTTTAGGGCGAGGGCTTTGGGTTTTTTAGGGCCAATGGTTTATGGTTTTTTAAGTCTGTGTTTTTTGGGTTTTTAAGGGTTGAGGGTTTTGGGTGGCAAATGGTTTAGGTTTTCTTGGGGTCGAGGGTTTAGGGTTTTTTATAATCGAGGGTTTTGGGTTTTTTAGGGCCAAGAGTTTAGGGTTTTTTAGGGCTGAGGGTTTAGGGTTTTTTTTTTGGATGAAGGTTTCAAGTTTTTTAAGACTGAAGGTTTGGGGTTTTTTTTGGGCTGAGGGTTTGGGGTTTTTTTGGGCTGAGGGTTTTGGGGTTTGGGGGGTAGAGGTTTTAAGGTTTTTTGAAGCCTAAGGTTTCCAGTATTATGGGGCTAATGGTTTGGGGTTTTTGAGGGTGATCGTTCAGGTTTTTTTAGGGCGAAGTGTTTTTGGTTTTTTGGGTCTAAGGGCTTAAGGTTTTTTAAGGCCAACAGTTTAGGGTTTTTTGAGGCAGAGGGTTTAAGGTTTTTTTGGAGGCTGCGGATTTAGAATTTTTTTTAGCCTGAGGGGTTAGGGGTTTGTTAGGCTGAGGGCTTAGAGTTTTATGAGGAAGAGGGTTTATGGTTTTTTTGGGGGGGGCTGTGGGTTAAAGGTTTTTTGGGCTAAGGGTTTTGGTTTTTCGGGGCTGAGGGTTTACAGATTTTTAGGGCCGAGGGTTTAGGGGTTTTGGGGGATGAGTGGGTAGGGTTTTTTTAGGCTAAGAGTTCAGGGTTTTTTTGGGCTAGCGGTTTAGTTTTTTGAGGGCTGAGGGTTTATTGTTTTTGGGCTGAGAGTTTAGTGTTTTTTGAGGTTCAGGGTTTAGGGTTTTTTAGGGGCTAGGTGTTTAGGGTTTTTTAGGGGCTAGGTGTTTAGGGTTTTTTAGGGGCTGAGGGTTTACGGTTTTTTGGAGCTAAGGGTTCAGGGTTTGGGGGGGCTAATGCTTTAGGGTTTTTTTGGTATGAGGGTTTAGGTTTTTTTAGGACTGATGGTCTAACCTTTTGGGGGATGAGGGTTTAGGGTTTTAGGGGATGAGAGGTTAGGGGATTTTTTAGGGATGAGGGTTTAAGGTTTTTTTGGGCGGAGGGTTTAGGGTTTTTTGGGATGAAGGATTTGAATTTTTGGGGCTGATGGTTTTGGGTTTTTTGGGTGAGGGTTTACAGTTTTTTAAGGCTGAGGCTTTAGGGTTTGGGAGGCCAAGGGTTTAAGGTTTTTTGGGACTAAGGGTTTAAGGTTTTTTAGGGCTGAGGGTTTATGATTTTTTTAGAATGAAG
This sequence comes from Viscum album, assembly GCA_963277665.1. Taxonomy (NCBI): domain Eukaryota; kingdom Viridiplantae; phylum Streptophyta; class Magnoliopsida; order Santalales; family Viscaceae; genus Viscum; species Viscum album. The sequence goes on from OY728156.1 coordinate 1,566,285,645, forward strand.
TTTTAGGGTTTCTTTAGAGTTTTTTTGGTATGAGGGTTTAGGGTTTTTTAGGACTGGTGGTCTAACCTTTTTGGGGTGAGGGTTTAGGGTTTTAGGGGATGAGAGTTTAAGGGATTTTTTAAAGATAAGGGTTTAAGGTTTTTTTGGGCGGAGGGTTTAGGGTTTTTTGGGATGAAGGTTTTGAATTTTGAGGGCTTATGGTTTTGGGTTTTTTGGGGGTGAGGGTTTACAGTTTTTTAAGGCTGAGGCTTTAGGGTTGGGGAGGGTAAGGGTTTAAGGTTTGTTGGGACTAAGGGTTTAGGGTTTTTTAGGGCTGAGGGTTTATGATTTTTTTAGGATGAAGTTTTAGGGTTTTTGGAACTATGGGTTTAGGGTTTTTTTGGGTTAAAGGTTTTTTTAGGGTATGGGGTTTAGAGTTTTTGAGGGATGAAGGTTTAGGGTTTTTTTGGCCTGAAGGTTTAGGATTTTTTAAAGATTGGGGTTTAATGTTTTTTGGGGCTGAGGGTTTAGGGTTTTTTTTGAACTAAGAGTTTAGTGTTTTTTGAGGCGGGGGGTAGGGATTTTGGGTGCTGAGGGTTGAGGGTTTTTGGGGCCGAGGGTTGAGGGTTTTTGGGCCTGAGGGTTGAGGATTTTTTGGGGTTGAGGGTTCGGGGTTTTTTTGGGATAAGTGTTTAGGGGTTTGAGGGGATGAGGGGATGAGGGGATGGGGGGGTGAGGGTTGAGGGTCTTTTGGAGCTAATGGTTAAGGGTTTGGGGGTAGAGGGTTTATAGTTTTTTAAGACCGGGGGTTTAAGGTTTTTTAGGGATGAGGGTTTAAGGTTTTTTGGGGCCGAGGGTTTATGGTTTTCTTTGGGTGAGTGTTTAGAGTTTTCTGGGGATGACGATCTAGGGTTTTCTGGGTGATAGTCTAGGGTTTTCAAAGGCCGGGGGTTTAGGTTTTTCTCGAGTTGAGGGTTTAAGGTTCTCTGGGGATGAGGGTTTAGGTTTTTTGAGGGTTGGGGGTTTAATGTTTTCTAGGGATGTGGGTTTAGGGTTTTCTGGGACTTGTCTGAGGATAAGAGTTTAGGGTTTTCTAGGGATAAGGATATAGGGTTTTCTAAGGATTAAGATTTAAGGTTTTCATGAGATCAAGGTTTAGAGTTTTCTGAGGCCAAAGGTTTAAGGTTTTCAGAGGCCAAAGGTTTAAGGTTTTCTCAGAATGGCGGCTTTGGATTTTCTAAAGCTTGGGGTTTCAAGAGATCAAGGTTTAGTGCACATGAGTCTCAACCCAGTTGGTGAGGACTCCTTAAGTGCATCCAAGAGACCCGGGATCAAATCCAGGCAGAGGCTAATTTTCCAAGTACTGTAGCAATATTGTAGCAGGTAGCAGGTGTTGTAGCGGGACTGTAGCAGGTGTTGTAGCGGAACTGTAGCAGGTGATGTAGCAGGTGATGTAGCAGAACTGTAGCAGGTGATGTAGCGGAACTGTAGCAGGTGATGTAACGGAACTGTAGCAGGTGATGTAGCAGCCAGGATTATATTCCCCTGTTTGGGCCTTCAGGCCACCGATTTGGTGGTCCCTGAGTCCTTTAAGGCCTTCGAACCACCCAGGCATTCGGGTCAATAAGGTCTTCGGACCACCTTAAGTGCAGATGCAAACCAGACAACCTACAAGAAACAAACTTCAGAAGGAATGAGGAGCAAGGAACTTTCACCATAGCAGAAGCTAAACAGATTGCAAAAATGAGAAGATATAGCACCTGTCATCGGGACAAGTCTGTGCATGCAGGGGCCTAGCCGAACAGTTATGCGAAAATGGAGAGTTGATTTCACGATGAAGATGCTGGAGAGTAGCAGTTTCATGTAGCTAGTCTGGGTTGTATGTAATGTTTGAAGCCTACGGGCAATGAATTCCTCTAAGGCCTACGGCTCATGTAATACTTACGCCTACGAGCCTTGTAAAGGTTTCACCTCACCCCTTAGTGGATTATCAAAAATCAATAAAAAATGAAGGTTTTCAGGCCATTGGAGAAGATCAAGGTTTAAAGTTTTCTGAGTTTAGGGTTTTTTTATTTAAATGGGAAAGTTAATAGGTGGAGAGAGACATGTACTCTTTTAAGGATTTCAGTCCTGAAAGGATCAATCTCCCAAGGAGACATTTCCTTCTACCTCCTCCGCCTCTGTAAGTTTCTATGAATCAATACAACGAAACAACTGTTTCTTCTCTCTGGTCTCCTTGCACCTATAGTCCGAACACTCAAACCCTCCATTGCTTTAATTTTTTTTGTCTTAAACCCTATCATAAGTAGTCGTAAATACTCTATTCTTGAGAGAAGAATCTAAATCAATCATTGCTTCGCATCTAATCAAACTAAAATCAGACCTTTTTGAGAACTGTTATGTGAGGTATAGACACCACCAATATCAAAGGCTTCTGTTTCAACATTGTAGGTTCTCATGTCGCCGATGAAGGTGAGTGGCGTTACTGAAAATTATGTCTCCAAAGTTAACCATTGGAAGTCAACAATGATAATGTAAATAAATGCCAACAAATCAAATTTATAAGACGTAGATTTTTTAATATATATATATTTGTTTGTCATAATTTCCAATGGAAAGTTCACTAGAAATTCACCAATTCCATCGCAAATTAACAAAGCAAGTTGTCAATCAAATTATAAAGAGAGGGCAAAATTTTAAAATTAAAGTTGCATTTAAAAAATAATTTTACAGTGAAATATCCCAATGGAATATTCAAAAATGTAATTTTAAAATGTGAAAATATTTTGTGGGCCAGTTATGCATAGGATCGTTCCACTAGAATTGAAATTTCCACTGAAATTTTCCATGTCATGTTATAGTGAAATTTTAAGGTGATTTTGTAACAGGACATACAGTTCAAAATTACAGTGGAATATTCCCGTGAAATTAAACAAACACATTTATCACTCATCACTGAATGAATGATAATAAATTATACTTTAAACAAATTTTCTAAATTCTAATAAAATAATTATTTTTATATCTCAAGAAAATAAATCGGTTCACCTCTTTGGTACAGATGATCATCAGATCGCAGTGCCTGGTATTGAACTGTGCTGCAATGTTCCAGAACGCCCTTCAAAGATTATCACAGATTGCGTTAGTGAAGTCGGAAGTTGTGGAGGAGCCGCCCAGATCAGCCGTCCGGTACTGCCCCTCGGCAATCGTCTTCAGAACAGCATCATGGATCCGGTCAGCTTTGTCGTCCAGCTTCAAGTGGCGCAGCATCGAGACGGAACTCAACAACAGCGCGGTAGGGTTTGCAAGGTTCTACATCACATTTACAGCTTCACATGGGTGAAGATACAAACAGGCAGGCAAAAACCAGGGGTTTTATCATCTTTTTTTCAAATTTCAATGACTGACCTTTCCTGCAATATCAGGCGCCGATCCATGGACGGCTTCCGCGAGAGCAATCCCCCCCTCGCCAATGTTGCAGCTGCGAAACAAGACCCATATGAAACATAAGATCCATGTAAAGGATGTTGCAATACCAAAGAAGACAGGAAGCATATACCTCGGTGTTAGGCCCAGACCGCCAATCAATCCTGCACAAAGGTCACTGATAATATCTCCATATAGATTAGGCATCACCAATACATCAAAAAGTGTTGGATTCTTCACAAGCTGTAATTCGAAAATAATTAGACACTCCTCTGACACATACTCCAGCAAGAATGTTCAACCCCAAAATATTTGTTAGGACATCGTATAACACTATTATGGTTTTCATATGCTAATAGAATGAGAAAGCATGGAAATGAAGTATGCAAGTTTGTCTAAAAAGTCACTAAATAAATCGTGTAAAAACTCTATGAAATTTGACAGTTGCCGATTACAGCTTCTCTCTACTTTTACAAGAAGCCAACATCTCAAAATCTCTCTCATGGAAATAGGCATGCTTAGCGGACCTCAAACTCACGGGGCCAGGTGGGTTAGTCCGCATTTATGAAGAGAGCTGGACTATCAAGCTCATGGGGCCAGGAATATTTTTGTATTTTTACATTCAATTTTATTTCAATTTAATGCAGCATTTTTTATGCCCAACATATATATATTTGTATGTGATGCATATATAAATAAATTAACATTTATGAGATAACTATTATGTGTTTGGTATTAAATATTCTTTAATAATAAGTATTTTTAAAAAAATATATTTTTAGTCTCAATTACAAGTATGAACCATCGCGCAGACTTGTTCGCACAGATCAGACTGAACTCAATTTTTTGAATCCACATTAAATGTGGGCCTAAACAGACTGGACATTTTTAAACCTCGTCCATGAAAACTTGGCCTGCTCGTCCCCAGTCCAGTCCATTACCCACCCCTACTTGGAAATAGGAAAAAATGTACCACTAACTCACACTCATCAATGAGATCATGAGACAGTCCACCTGAAATGGAACCCAGAGAAACCTATTCATACAAGTGAGATCTCTCTTCTTAGGACTTTAAAAGTTTTCAAGGAATTTTCTCGTTTGCCTATAGCCTTGAAAAACTTCCATGAGAATTTTCCAGTTAACTGCAATCTCGGGAAGCTGCCAGAAAATTTCCCGGGCTTCGGGAAACTTCAAACAATATTTCTACTAAGAAAAAGGGGACCTGAGGCGGGACAACGGACCTTTTGCCCTTACTGCAAGATCCCTTTTTCTTCAGCAAACAATAATGATAGAAACAAGGATTGAGCACAATTTTCATCCCAGACCTATTTGATTAGGATCAGTGAAGCTCCCAAATAAGTACAATGCAACACTTGCACGTCAATTATGTTCCATTTTTTCTCATTGTTGACAGAATTCATTAATTAATTGGCACCTTTTCAGTAGTCTAAAATTGTGAACATGCCTTTAAATGTAAAACTTTCACCCCGTATAATTCTAATGTTTCTTAAACTGGTTTCATAATTTGTGGATTTCTTTTTGTGATTTTAATTTGAAATGTTTTTTGATGGGTCTCCCTGAAAATGGAGATTAGAAATTAACTCCATTATAATTTTCTACATAATTCATTCATATAGGATGGGATTCAGAAATTAAAGGGGAGGTTTTTTAGAAATGGATAGCGAGCAATGAGAGGAGGAACAAAAATATAAAAAACAATTTTAGTAGGGACAATTAGATCTAATTGTACCCTTCAACAATTGCAATTTCCAATGACCATAATGTTTATTAATAACAATTGTCAGGAGGGAAACAAAATGAAAGATAAAAGAAATAAGAATAAGGTAATTGAGAAATATTAATGGAAAAATAAATGGGTAGAAGAAATGTGCAACAACTTCAACATCAACCGATTGAAAGATCTCAACAGTCTTTCATCAGTTGAGTATAAAATTTTGAAGGGTGGCATCCTAAAAATTAAAGCTCAAGGATTAAGGCTATGTTTGGTACAAGGAAAGCTTTTTTTATGAAAACAGAAAAGACATGGAAGGGGACACAGATCTCAACAGTCGTTCTTCTGCATCAACTAACTGACAGATCTCAGCAGTCAATAGTTTGTTTGGTATCCAAGAAAAATATGTGAAAAAATATGTTAAATAGTATAAATATATAATAACAAAAATAATTTAATATAATTGTTTTCATCATTTGAGAAATAGTATTGCCAGTAATACATAAAATCAAGAATAACTGAGAGGACTCTTGCATCCCTTGAATGATGAAACAAGCATCCCCTCGGCCTCTATCTCAGTCTCATACACATTATTTTCTAATTGTTCTTTCACTCATTCTTTTTCCCAACTTAGTAGCCTAAATATACTTGGACAAGTAGATCAGATATGAAAACAGCACGGAAGCCTAGAAAAAGGCTGACAACAGCAAGCAGGGAACTTTTTCATGTCAAAAAATGAACGCTGCCAATTAAAACAGAACGTTAGAACTGCCAAAACACAAGCACTCCTATTTAGACCAGCATGAAGGGGAGATACCATCATACAGCAGTTGTCAATAATAACCTCCTCGTATGTTATCTCAGGGTATTTCTCAGCAACTGCACGACAGCACTGAAAGCAAAAAATAAAACTACATAAAAAAAGAGGTTCCAGCAACTTTGATTATCAAATAACAAATGTGAAACATAAGTATATGGATCTTGAGTGATTAAATAAACAATCAAGCACTGCACTTCAATCATTACAACAACAAACAAGCCTTAAACTCAGTTAAATGGGATCAGCTACATGGATCCAACGTCGCCAATTAACTCTATTCAAAAACATATTTTCAATGAAACCATTTAGAACAATATCATCTTAAATAATTTGTTTAAAGGTCTCTTTAAGTCTACCCTTGCTTTTAATAAGTGAATTAATCATTAAGTTTACCCTATTAATAGGTGCATTCCTGGATCTTCTTCTAACATGTCCAAACCATCTTAATCTAGTCTCAGTCGTCTTCTCGTCAATCGGAATCACTCCAATTTTCTCTCGAACACATTCAATTCTATTCTTATAGATAAACTACACTTTGATCATTAATATAGATAAACTACAGTTCGATCATTAATATAGATAAATGTACCTTTAGAAAGAGGCCATCCGTTTTCTGCATGATGTTGGCTTTGTGTATCGCGGACACTCTTTGTCGTCCTTGTGACTTGGCATAAAGAAAAGCATATTCAGCAACTCGTAAGCTTGCTTGTTGGGTGATAATCTTCAGACTTTCAACTACCCCTCTCACCACCTAGCACCGAACAAATTAAATTTCACACGTTTCCATATTTCTCCAAGAGCATATCAATATTGACTATGGCTCCGTTTAACAGCACTTATTGAAAAGTGCTTATCGCAGTTATCATGAGCAGTTAGTAAAAGTAGGTGCTGTTTGCTCCATTTCTAAAAAAAAAACTCCTACAGTTAATTTCAAAAATAAAACCACTTTAACAAGCGGCAGAATAGCACCATTTTAATTAGAAATCTAAAAACACTCATGCATGAGCATTTATCATAAGTGATAGATGTTATACGCAGTTTTCATAGTGTTGTCAAAGGGAACCTAAACCAACTTACTTGATGTTCAAGCCCGCTGTACTCGCCTTCGGTGTTTTCTCGGATGGTGATGAGATTTACATCATCGTATCGAGTTTTGTAGCCGGGAAGACTGTAACAGGGCCTAACATTGGCATACAAGTTGAGTTCTTTTCTTAGGGTAAGGTTCAAGGAGCGGTGACCCTTACCAATTGGTGTGGCCATTGGACCTTTCAACCCTACCCCATTACGCCGTACTGATTCTAGACTCTCCCATGTCAGAAAACTCTGAGTTCTCGGGTCAACTTCCTTCCCTGTATGGTGTTCTTCCCATTCGATTGGCACATCTGCTGTTCTAAAGACCTGCATGATTTTAGCCAACATACAAAAAGTACAATTTATATAGTTTTGTCGCTCAAATCTGTAGAGCATAAAGGTTACTGGAACATCGTGCATAAGCTTCAAAACATTGGTACTCTCCCAATTCAGCCAGAATATTTCAATCGAACAGTGACTATTAGTAAGAAAACATATTCCAACAAAAATGACAAGGAATCCATACAGAGGAAGTAATAATGTCCTCGGCACATTAAACGTCTCTCTTATTCCCCCTGGCTGATCCATTGTGTATCGTTCCGATTCAACAACATTGGACCAAGGAAAATCAGAATTTCGCATTCACTCTGTGAACGCCTTAAAATTTCCCCGTAATTTTTCAATAAACCGGTGATGAATTAGTCACAAGCAGATACGGTTGCTATTAGAAGATAAAAAAGTAACGATCTATACGGAATTGTCTTGTTGCGGAAAGTAGCAAAAGGGGTAAAGAGATTGAATCGGATCTGTTTAGGTAAGCTTCCTCGGCAATAAACGAGGCCCGATCACCAAACATTAAGCAATATCCGAGAAAGATCGAGATCAATCCTTGAATCGAAAACTTTACAGCTAGATAAGCAGTGGAAAACCGAAAAATAACCTGTTTGACGGACTCGGAGATTTCAGGCCCGATGCCATCTCCAGGAAAGAGGGTGGCTCGGATCATAGACGAGAAATCCCTTGAAACGTTAGGTTTTGTGACAGGAGGAGTTATGATCGAGTTTGGAAGACATCGAAGGACGCGTCTGAGAGCTCGCTCGGCCATTCCCATCGCCATGCACCGTGCAGCTCGTTTGGCAAGCGTGATTTTGGCGGAAGAACGAAACCGAACGATAGAAAGTGATTTCACTGTTTGACGACTTTAAAAGACGGAGAGAAATCATGGGCTGAAAAACGAGGATTAGCTGGTTTCGGATTCAATCGTCCAAAACCTTTATCACCCAACCACGAAGGTGTAGAGGTGTTAACCGGGCGTAGCGGGTCGGTTCATGGGGCGGATCCAGATAGGAGGTGGGGTTAAAAAATAAAAGTCTGATCTATTCATACGGGACCCACAGACTAATGGGTTGGATTACGTGGTTGAATAAAATAATATAGAAAAAAAATATTTTTTTGATTGGTAAACCATGTTAAATGTAGAGGTAAAATAAAAAAAAAAATTGATATTAAGTGAAAAAAATTTAGTTTTTAATTAAGAGTAACCTGTGAACAATAAATGTTATAAAATTTTATCTTTGATGATTTATGGAATTAATATTGTATTAAGTGGATCATTTTATCTGACCATCCAAACTAGTTTATGAACAACAATACCTATGCGCCTCTCGTTAACGCTACAACTAATATATATAATATTTATTACATATACATATAATATATATTATTTATTATATAAATTTATATAATACATATAATATATTTATTACATATATATGTAATGAATATTATTTGTTATATGTACTTGGAAATTTTCCAATGAAAATTTTATTTTACTGAGCAAATTTATATTTGAAATTTCATGTGTAAATTTCCTCAAAAAATTGACACTTCAAATTTTTACATAAAATTATAATGAAAATATATCAATATATAGATAAAAAATGAAAACTTTCATCGAAAATTTGCATTGCAAATTTTCACAGAAAAACTTTTACTGCAAACTTCTATTGAAAAATTAATTTGAATCTTCACTTAAATTTCTAGTGCAAAATTCCACTTGATTTTTATTATAATTATACTAAAAATTTGATTAACAAAATTTAAAATAAATTAATAGTTAAATTTTCAATTTAAATATATTAACACATAAATAAATAATTTAATTTTGCACTGGAAATTTTAACTGCAAATTTTCTATGAAAATTTTCACTGCATACTTCCGCGAGAAATTTGCATTGCAATTTTTCATTGAAAATATGCAATTCAATTTTTCACTTAAAATCGCAATGCATATATATTAAAACATAAATAAAAAATTTAAATTTTCAACCATCAAAACTAAAATACCAATATATTAATACATGTATAAAAATGTAAATTTTAACTGGAAATTTTCATTGAAAATTTTCAAGAAAAACTTTTAGTACAAATTTCCACTAGAAAAGTTTGGTTAAATTTCCACTTAATTTCCAATATAAATTTTCATTTGATTTTTATTATAATTTTACTAAAAATTTTATTAACAAAATTATAAAATAAATGCATCCTCAAATTTTCAGCTCAAATATATTAACACATAAATAATATAACTTTGCCCTAAACATTTGAACCGTAAATTTCCTATGGAATTTTCAAGTTTAGAGTGTCATTGGAAATTCTCAAGGCAATTTCCATCATAAATCCATAATTCAATTTTTCACTTAAAATTACAATGTAGATACATTAAAAAAATGAAAATTGTATATTTTCACTAAAAAATTGCATTTAAAAATTGCATTAGAAACTTTTACTGTAAACTTCCACTTAAAATTATAATAAAAAAAATTGATACATAATTAAAAACTATAAAATTTCATGAGAAATTTACATTGAAAATTTAAATCTGAAACTCTTAGTGGAAATTTCCATTGAAAAATTCTAGTTAAATTTTTAATTTAAATATATAATGTAAATCACCAAATTATATTTTCCATGCACCAGAATTTTACTGTTATCAGTGTAAATCTGCACTCAAAATTTGCACTAAAAAATTGCACTGAATATTTGTATTGAAGATTTGATTATCAAAATTTTACTATAAATGCACGTTTATATTTTCAATGCAAATATATTAATACATAATATTATTATATATTTTTTATTATTGTTTCTTATTTTTATTTATCCTATTTATTATTTTTTTTCTAAGTTACTTTTAAAAACTCATAGTAATATATATATATATATATTGTTAAAATGAAACAATGGACGTTATATTTTTTTAATTGAATGATGTTATAAAAATTTATAAAAATAAAAAACGTATGTTAACATATATTATATTTTAAAATAAAAATCTAAACATTATTTTATATTTTAAAACGCTATAAAAAATACATAAGTATTAATATATAAAAAATTATAATAATAAAATTTACATGCATAAATCAAAATATCAAAGTGTTGTATTATAAACAAAAAGATGGTCTTGTATATCTGTTTTTCAAATTATTGCATAAATGTTTTAATACATCAATCATATTTATTAATCTGGTGTCGTGCTCTAAATAATCACATGTGTTATCCATCCCACACCCAATCTGACTATTAGGTTCAAAAGCTAACATGAGATGATATTTTACCTAATTTATGTATGGTTGTATTAAACATGAACTATTTCCCCCCACATTCATGTTAATTTATTGTATTGCATTATTTTATTAATTTTTTCAAACATAACCTTTTGGAATACTACTTGTAATTGTGGGTCTAACGGGACCCGTGAACACTAGGCAGACTAGTCTGCACATGTTCCGAGTTTTCTGGGTTGGATCAAATGCGGTCCAAATTTTTGTGGACCTAAATATTCAAAGCCCTAACCCACAGAAATCCATGGGCTAACGGATCGACCCGCAGACTTACAGATTTTTTGATAGGTCAAGTGTCACATTTTTTTCGTGATTACTATTACAACAATTCTGGTGATTAGTGTTTATATAGATTATCATATATTTGATTATTAATAACAACAATTTTTTTTTATAATTTCAACGTAATATATAAATAATTTTGATAATTTGTATATAAATAGTTTGCTTATAATATTTTAATATTTTTATATAAATAATTTTGATAGTTGTTGAAATTTAAAATAATGTAAAATTAGATTTTGCATTTATTCGTAAATGATAAAGTCATAAAATTATATTTATTCATAAATTATATTTATTCGAAAAATATATTTATTCGTAAATTATATTTATAAAATTATATATTCATAAATTATATTTATTCGTAAAGTATAAAATTATATTTATTTTAATAATTATTCATAAATTATAAGATTATATTTATTCATAAAATTATGGTTTTATAAAATTATATTTATTCTTAAATTGTATTTATTCAAAAATGGTAAAATTATATTTATTTTAATATTTATTCATAAATTATATAAAATTATATTTATTCGTAAATGATATTTAATATTTAAAGTTACATTTCTTTTAATTTATATTTAAATAATATTTTTTTCAAATTTTTTATGTTAGTATATTAATATTTTTTATAATTATTGAAATTAAAAGTTTTAAAAAATGAATCTGTAATGAAAATTATTTATCAAGGTAAAATAAAATTAATTTAAAATAAATATTTATAATAATTATGTAGATTGTTTTTATTAGTATATAGTCCGTTGTAACTAAATAATTTTTTTTAAAAAAATAATTATATTAATGTATTTATTGAAGTTAAATGTATATATGATTATTGTGATGTAAAAACAGTGAGGAGAATTTAAAATAATATTGTTGATTTAAAAATACGGGGAAAAGGTAACAAAAATTTATAGGTTATTTGTGTCATTTATATCAAAACAATTAATTTTCTTTTAAAAAAAATTTATCGGATAAGATAGAGATAAATTACAATATTTTCTTTTCTTTTTTTAAATATTATTTACAAACAAAACGAAGAGAAATCAAAATTATTTATTTTACTTTCTTTTCTTTTATGAATTGGGAAATCATTTTATTTCTGTAACACCCCAAGCTTCCACGGTACGCTTCTCTTTGAATAATACAATAGCGTGTGTTGTACCCAACTTCGAGTTCTAACACAGCACAACCAATCAAACTAACCGTTATGAATAGTAATACCCACTTTTTAAAATTTTATAAATTTTATCTTTCAAAATGGACTTCATTTTTGGATTCGGAGTATCGAAATTAGCTTAGGGTGAATTTTTGGTATTTTTCTGAAAACATTCAATTTTTTATGAATAGTGAAAAATACTAAATTTTAATTAAAAACAACTTTTTTAATCAAAATAATTTATAGTGCTAAATTACACTATTGAATGGTTTTTAAGTATAATTAGATTATATTTTTACCATTTAATTCAATATTGGTCATTGGACGTAATTTCACATTTAAATTGGACATAAGCAAGTGTCAATCTTTTGATAGTTATTATTTCTTAAAAACACGTTTTTTATTTTGACAACGAGAATTAATTTTAAATTAATTTCTGCCACTTCGGTGTTTTGAATTTAGAAAAATGGATTCCATATTTAGAATCAGGAGGTTCAAATTGTGTAAATAGGTAACTTTTATTTTTAGACATTTTGAATAATTATTTCGGTAAATATTTTATTTACCATGGTTAAAGGGTAAATCCGGTAAATAAGGGTAAACAAATAATATTATAATAATATTAAATTATCTTAACACGTGTACTAACCCTATTGGATGATACATGTCCGACCATGAGCATCTTTGGGTCAATTTTGGGACCCCATGGAGCCACTTGTAAGTGATAATGCCACTTTATATTAATTAAGTTAAAGTAAATACAAAAATGACATAAGCATATATCTTTTAGTAAAACAATTTTTACATAGAGTTATGTATGTTATCTCTTCGACTATAAATATTCATTAGAAAGATAAAAAGGTTTCCTACATAATGGTATTTTATTTATAATTTGTAGACATTGAATAATTAAATTTATTTATGACACAATGATGATACAATATTTTCCTTATTAATGAAAGAATCAAATAAATGGTATTATAAATGTTAAAATAAATATAATTTGAAAGTTTTGATGCCACACACGAATTTTATAGGTTAATATGACATGTTAGGATTGATTAAATGAATTTAGTTTGAATTAATAAAGTTTTTAGGACTTTAACAAAAATCAATTATTAAATAGTTTCAAAATTGACATAAAGGGGTTTTTAAAACAAATATTATATTATTAATTGATATAATATTCTTAAAAATCTAATGTTTGGCCAAATGACTTATATAATGATATGTGTATCATTAATGAACCACTTGAGGTTCGCTTGTAAGTTTATAGTAATTTTATTAGCCATATAATATAAAAATACAAACAGACGTGGTAAATGTCAAACTATTTAACTAAGAGTTAAATCTAAAATATAAAGTTAATATGGTGACCCAAACCTGTCTAAAACCTATTGGTTGAGTGTTTTTCGACCTATCCCCACCTTAGACTTTAAATAATTCAATTTGGATCCATTATAAACTAAAAATTATTTTATTATAAAATAACATTTCTAGCTTTTCCTAAGGTGCCCATCACCCCTCTTATAAAAGGGCACTCCCCCTTCCCTCAAATTAACACCTTTAAAGCCTTTTGGCTTGGCCAACCCCTACCCAAATACCCTATCAACTGTCCTACCTTCATCCTAGAGGCCTTCCTTTAGTCAGAAAGCCAACCTAAGGAGCCCTTTTGATCAAATCAAAAGGAAGAACCCGAAGAAGAGGTAAATATTTCATCACCTCTTTCAAGTTCTTTTCTTCTTCCACTTCCTCTTTCTTTGTTGTTTCCATTATAAAATAATAACTCCAGTATATTCTATATACTGTGATGTTATTATAAATATGGTACAACCATATTCATTATTCTATCCATCATTTGAATGACATGTCACCATACGTGCGTACGTACGGCTTACCGTCTCCACATCGTGGTGTAATTGTTATTCAATGCATTATTATTTGGATGAGTATAATAATGATGTGTAATTGATGTAAATAATAAATATAACATGATAATGATTCTTTATATATGATATATCATCCAATTATATATTATTTTAATATCAAAAGAATGATATTGTCGCTCGTGCGTACGTAAGGATTACCATGTCCACGAACGTGATGAGATTCATTCCCCATCATATCCATTCAAGACTAATTTTCATTAAATGATTAAAATTAATGTTTAAAGACTTAATATCATTCTGAATATGAATAAGATACATCCTATCCATAACAAACATTACTTACGTAACAAAGCATATAAAGGAAAACAAATCAGTTAACACCCAAAACGATGATAATACTAAAATATTATTAACAAAGCAATGTTAAAAGATCATATATGATATCATATTAATGCATATGATTATAGTATAATTTAATAACAATTATTTACCCATTATACAGGAGGTTAACCTACCCTCAACCAAGGAAAAGTACAAGGTAAGGGTTAATTCTATAATCTATTCATTATCCAAGATTGTTTATATGTAATTATCTACTGGGACCTTTTTATCATCCACATCCATGTTTCTTAAAAATATATTCCAAAACATTTTTACTATTTACTAGACTATGGGTTAAAATAATTTATACCCTTGTTTGAATTTTTATAAAATGGTTTAAAAGGAATCTTTCTGTCGTTTTCCAAATAAGGTAATTTATGATCTTTTCGACAAAATTAAGGTAATAATGTTTTTTAACTTATACGGCGGGTGCAGCTATTTTCCACCGTTATAACTACGTCGAATATTCCCTTACAAGCTTATAAGAATATGTTCAAAATAAATGTTTTCTTTATAATTATGTGACTCTTAAATGATTTCAAAATAGAAAGAGATATTTCTCTAAAAAAGGTTTTGATTTCATCTATGTCAATATCCTTTGATGGAATTTAAGCTTATTTGAAGTTGATTTATTATGATACAAAACTTCCATATTGTATTGAAGGTTTTATGATATGTTTGACTGTGGATATGTTATTATGACACCATTCATGACTTATGGATAAAGTATTGACATTTCGTATGCTAGTTTTAATACGAATATTTATGTTATGTTTAAACCTTTTCATATGAGGAATGCATTGGACTTAGTAAGTGACGGGTGGAGCCCGCTATAGATCCTCGATGCATCGGTAGGTCTCATGAGACAAACTAGTGTCTTGACACAAGACCTTAACAAAATCTTATTTGTAGTCTTGGCACAAAGCCTTGACTACGTGGTTATAAAGTCTGGCATTATGCATTCCATCATTTTGAAAGTGGCTATTGATATTTCATGTGATTATTCGACTAGTAGAATATCCATGTGAGTAAGTAAATGACATTATTTTGATTTATATTTTCCATATTATGCTAAAGTTCAAGTTTAAAAGGCTTTTGTTTTAGTTTTATACATTGCCTTAAATGTTTATGCTTATTTATGAAAGTTTCCGCTATATTGTTATCCTTACTGAGCATCTGAGCTCACCCCTTTCTATGTTTTATTTTCCCAGGATGCGAAGAAGTATATTATGACTGACCTACATGGATAGTCTATGGGATCTTAGTGTTGTCTATGGAAACAATGTTGTTGTATTTTTCCATTTTATGATGTAATGTAAACCTTATGAATGTATCTAGTACTTCAAAGGCTACTAAACTAATCAGTCTTTCAAGACATGATCTTTTGTGATCTTTCCAATGATACGTAATAATTTACCGACTCTGGGCTTCTAGGGTCGGGGCGTTATAGTTGGTATCATAGGAAGTTTAGTACAAACCTTGGAATCTATATTTAGAAAAAACATTGATTAGAGCACATTACCCTAAGATAGACTTTGAGGATTAGTATAGAAGAACATCCTAGAATTTTGGTATTGTAGAGATTTTGGGAGTTTTCCAAGAAATACATCCCTGTATGGATACGAGCAGGTAGAGGCGGCTCTGACACAGATGTCCGTAGGGGTAAAACCCGAAAACACTGCTTTGAACTAGACTGGAACAGGAACTGGTGCACAACAACGAGCCTTGCTGCACTCTTGGTTACGACACTCCCGAGAGATATGCTTAGGATAATTCTCATTTTCTTTACAAACCATTATGAAGGGTTTATGAGTATATACTTCCTCAAAGAAATTTTTTTTATGATTATGAATTATATCCATAAACTGTTCAATTTATGTTAAGTGTTTTACAAGAATGGAATTATGTATTTTGATTCATAAACTAATCTAGTTTATTCCATTGTTTAGAAATGGAGTCTAGTGGAAGGAATGGAAACCATATCAATGTACTTAATACATATAGGGATTTCCCTCCTACTTAAGATAATTATACTAGAGTTGGTGATACAACTGGTGCTGATCAACTTATCACTATATTGGGACAACTCACTCAGGTTATGAATAATAACCTTACCCGTATGGAGTACCCTGATCCGTAGCGTGGAGGATCAATGTTATATCGCTTCATGAGGAAAAAACCACCAATATTCAATGGGGGTAAAAATCCACTAGTAGCCAAGCAATGGATAAATTCCTTAGAGAAAATATTCCACGCCTTGGGGAGTAGCGAAAGGGAAAAAGTTATCATAGAAGTTTATCGCCTCACTGGAGATGCTGATCAATGGTGGTCATTGATTCAAAACACAAAGGAAGATGACGAAGTATCAAATATGGAATAAAGGGAGTTTATATAAATTTTCTTAGAAAAATACTTTCCTCATGACCATCGAGCGGATATGGAAAGACAATTTTTGTGTCTAAGGTAAAAGGAGGATGAGAATGTCGTAAAGTATGAAGCTAACTTTACAATTTTAGCGAGGCATGCTACAAATTATATACATAACCCAAGAAGTAAGATTGATCATTTCTTTGATGGTTTAAAACCATTTTTCCATTGAGCATTAGTCTCACAATCCTTCTTGTCATACGAAGATATTGTCTCATGTGCTCTCAAGATAGAAAAATAATTCTCCAAGTCTTACGACTTTAAAGCAAAGCAAGAGAAGAAGAGATCAGCTGAACACTCTAAAAATGGAAATAAGGGGAAGAAGGGAAAATTTGAATATCTATCCTGTAGTAAATGTGGGAAGAAACACCCTAGTACTTATCTGAAGGGAATGAGAGTCTGTTACAAGTGTGGTGAAAAAGGCCACCAAGCTCGTGATTGCAAGGGGAAGAAAGAGGCTTTTGATGTTGAATGCTACAATTGTAGATAAAGGGGGCATTATGCGAATGAATTTCCTAAGTGTAAGGGAAACTTACCTCAGAAAAGGCCAAGGAATCAAGGCCAAGCTTATGTTATCACTACTGTTGAGGTTGAAGCTCTGAAAGATGTGGTGGAAGGTAATTTAATGGTTCCCTCAAGTTTAGAAAATGCTTTATTTGATTCTGGATCATCGCATTGTTTCATATCTTCCCAGTTTTCTAAGAAATTTAGATATTTCCAATTTGATTTAACAAGGGAGTTGTTAGTCAAAACTTCTAAGGGAAGTATCATTGCAACAAAGTTTTGTGAATCGGTTCCCATTAAGGCATATAAACGTTATTTATCTGCTAATATCATCGTCATACCCATGATTGAATTTGATATAATCCTCGGTATGAATTGGCTTTCAGACCATGATGTGAAAATTTATTGTAAGAAGAAGGAGGTTACAATTTTTTATGATGATAAGGAGTACCTTATCTTTAGAGCAGAAATGTCACCACATAATTCTTATCTAGATTCACCCTTAGTAGCTCAACTAAATTCAATTATCGGGGAGGAAGAGAATGAAATAACTGTGGGTGAGGAAAGGAATGTTCAAATAGAGGATGTACCTATTGTGAAAGAATATATTGATGTGTTTCCAGAAGATTTACCTGGACATACTCCAGAATGAGAAATTGAGTTTTCCATTGACTTAATTCCTGGTTCAAGGCCCATATCAAAGACCCCTTATAGAATGGCCACTGTGGAATTAGTGGAACTAAAGAAACAACTAGAGGAATTGAGTAATAAGGGATTTATTCTCCCTAGTGTTTCTCCATGGGGATCCCCTGTCCTTTTTGTTAAGAAGAAAGATGGATCTATGAGGTTGTGCATTGACTACAGGGAGATCAATGCTATAACAATAAAGAACAAGTATCCCCTACCTCGCATTGATGATTTATTTGACCAACTTCATGGACACTACTGGAAAATATCCCTATACCCACGGTTTTTGGAAAAACCGTGGGTATATGTATAGTTTGAGAACCTATACCCACGGTTTTGGAAAACCGTGGTTATAGGTCACCTATACCCATGATTTTCCAAAAAACCGTGGGGATTAAGTTTTTTCGAAGGCCTATACCCATAGTTTTGTAAAACTGTAGGTATAAGTGTTTATTTCAAAGCTTATCCCCACGGTTTTGGAGGAACCGTGGGGATAAATATTTTTTTTCGAACACATATACCCACGGTTTTCAAAAACCGTGGGGATAGCTTCAACATATTATGGCGGCAAAAAAAATACGCGGGAAACAAAAACAATTTGGTGGGAAAACTTATACCCACGATCCGAACTAATATATCTAGTTTAATAGAAATTTAGAAACAAATTAATTCTCTAGCTTGGTTGGTTAGGCGTTTCGTACTTGGTGAAATGGTCGTAGTATCGAATCTCGCTGAACTCTATTTTTTGAATACAGATGCGAATTAATATATTAATATAAATGTAGATTAATAATAACGTTGTTGAGGTGGCTTAGTTGGTTAAGTGCTGAAAGAGCGCTGCTTTAGACGTGGGTTCGATACCACTAACTTCCTTTTTTTGTAACACGCTCACGTATTAATATATATTTAAAAATATAGATATATATTAACATAATTGGCGCAGCCGAAGTGGTGAAGACCAGCGAAATGCAGGTACACAGGTGCATGGCGTTACGGGTTCAAAACCTGCTGGCTCCATGTTTTTAAAATTTTCACCCACGGTTTTAAAACCATAGATATAAGAGTTTGACACGTGGATGAGACTTTGATGCGGTGAAAAAAAAATATACCCACGGTTTTGGAAAACCGTGGGTATAGGTTAAGACCCCTATACCGACGCCACTCATCCCCACGGTTCCCAAAACCGTGGGTATAGGCTATACCCATAGTTTTGGGGGCTATACCCACGATTCAAAACCGTGGGTATAGGTAGTTTTTCCAGTAGTGGGAGATCAATACTTTTCAAAGATTGACCTTCGATCTGGATATCATCAGTTGTGTGTGAAGAAGGAAGACATTCCAAAAACAGTATTTCGAACCAGTTACGGGCATTACGATTTTACAGTAATGCCTTTTGGATTGCCTAATGCACCCTCTGTCTTTATGGATATAATGAATAGAGTTTTCAAAGAATATCTTGATGACTTTGTAGTGGTATTTATTGATGATATCTTGGTATACTCCAAAATCTACGAAGATCATGAAAATCACTTGCGCATTATCCTGAAGACTCTTAGAAAAAATGAATTATATGAGAAGTTTAGCAAGTGTGAATTCTGGCTTCAGGAGATTTCTTTTCTTGGCCATATTGTCTCTAAGGATGGAATATATGTTGATCCTTATAATACCAATACAATCTAATAATTTCCAGTACCGATGAGTATAACTGAGGTACGCAATTTTATTGGTTTAGCAGGTTATTATCGACGTTTCGTCCAGAATTTTTCCCGATTGGCTAATCCATTAACAAAGCTCACACGAAAAGGGGTTATTTTTTTTTGGACAAAAGAGTGTGAAGAATTTTTTGAAGAACTAAAGAGAAGATTATTCAATGATTTTATATTGACTCTTCCATCGGGGAATGATGGGTTTGTTATTTATAGTGATGCTTCAAAGAAAGGACTTAGTTGTGTCCTTATACAAAATGATAGGGTTATTTCCTATGCATCACGATAGCTAAAAATTCATGATAAAAACTATACTACTCATGATCTTGAGTTAGAAGCTGTAATATTTTCTTTGAATATTTTGAGACACGATCTCTATGGTGAAAAATGTGAGATATATACCGATCACAAGAGTTTGAAGTATATTTTTTCACAGAAAGAACTCAACATGAGGCAAAGGAGATGACTTGAACTACTCAAGGATTATTATTGCACTATACACCACCACCCGGGGAAGGCAAATAAGGTGACAGATGCTTTGAGTAGAAAGGATCATGGAGTTTTGAACAAGATGAGAGTTGAAAAGGATCATATATACATGGATCTAGTAAAAATGGATATGAGAATCACCATGGAAGGTGAAACATCAATAATTTTTCAAATGGTTGACAAACCATCTTTACTAGAAAGGATAAAGAGTTATCAAACCGATGATGAAGAGTTTCAAAAGAATATTAAAGCTATGAATGATGGGAGATTGAGTGACTTTGTGTATGAAGATGGAATTTTGAAATTTGGGAAGAGACTTTGTGTTCCCGATACACCTGATATAAAAAGGGAATTGTTGGATGATGATCATAGTTCTAATTTCTCTATACACCCTGGTAACACTAATATGTATAGAAATTTGAAGGAACATTTTTGGCGGGACAACATGAAGAGGGAGATTGCTGATTTTGTGTCAATATGTATGGTTAGTCAACAAGTGAAAGCTAGAAGACAATAACCTAGAGGAGTCATGCAACCTATTCCCACACCTGAGTGGAAATGAGATAATATTACGATGGACTTTTTCATGGGACTACCAAAGACTCCTATAAGGAACGATGTAATATGGGTCATTGTTGATTATCTTACCAAGTCAGCACATTTTCTTGCTATAAGAGACGATTTACCACTTGAACTTCTAGCAATACTATATATTAATGAAGTTGTGAGACTTCATGGAGTACCACTATAGATTGTTTCTGATCGTGATCCCCGTTTTACATCAAGATTCTGGAAAAGTCTTCAGAAATCCCTAGATACTAAACTTCGTTTGAGCACTTCCTACCACCCTCAAACTGATGGACAATCAGAATAAACTATTAAAACCATAGAAGACATGTTGAGACCTTGATCAATTGACTTTCAAGGTATGTGGGATCAATATCTACCTCTAATAGAATTTTCCTATAACAATAGCTTCCATTCAAGTGTTCAGATGACACCATATGAAGCGTTATATAGAAAGAGATGTCGCACACCAACCTGTTGGGATGATGTTGGTGAAAGAAAACTCTAGGACCAGAACTTGTTGAGGAAATGATGGAAAAGGTGAAGGTAATCCAAACCCACATCAAAGCAGCTCAAAGTAGGCAAAAGATCTATGTCAATAACCGAAGGAAGGATTTGGAATTTCAGGTAGGAGATCATGTTTTCTTGAAGGTATCTCCATGAAAGGGTGTTATACATTTCGGTAAGAAGGGAAAATTGAGTCTCAGGTACATTGGACCTTTTGAAATTCTAGAATGAATTGGGGCTGTAGCTTACCATTTGGCAATACCGCCAAGTCTCTCCAAAGTCCAAGATGTGTTCCACGTATCACTGTTGAGAAAATACATGCCTGACCCAACGCATGTACTCACCTATGAGGAATTAGAACTGGAACCCGATATTTCTTATTGCGAAGAGCCTATCAAGGTTCTTGATACAAGAGAACAAGTGCTGAGAAACCGGATGACTCATCTGGTAAAAGTTCTATGGAGAAACCATAAGATGAAAGAGGCAACGTGGGAACCTGAGGAACTTATGATGAAGAACCACCCGAGTCTTTTTACGCAGTAATACTCTAGAAATTTCTAGGAAGAAATTATTTGAAGGAGGGGAGAATGTAACACCCAAAGATTCCATGATACACTTCTCTTTGAATAATACAATATCGTGTGTTGTATGTAACTTCGAGTTCTAACACATCACAACCAATCAAACTAGCCGTTATGAATAGTAATACCCAATTTTTGAAATTTTTTAAATTTTATATTTCAAAATGGACTTCATTTTTGGATTTGGAGTATCGACATTAGCTTAGGGTTAATTTTTGGTATTTTTCTGAAAACATTCAATTTTTGATGAATAGTGAAAAATACTAAATTTTAATTTAAAAAAACTTTTTTAATCAAAATAATTTATAGTGATAAATTACACCATTGAGTGGTTTTTAAGTATAATTAGATTATATTTTTACCATTTAATCCAATGTTGGTCATTGGACATAATTTTACATTTAAACTGGACATAAGCAAGTGTCAATCTTTTGATAATTATTATTTCTTAAAAACACGTTTTTTGTTTTGACAACAAAAATTAATTTTAAATTAATTTCTGCCACTTATGTGTTTTGAATTGAGAAAAAATGAATTCCATATTTAGAATCAGGAGGTCCAAATTGTGTAAATAGATAATTTTTATTTTTAGACATTTTGAATAATTACTTCGGTAAATATTTTATTTACCATGGTTAAAGGCTAAATCCGGTAAATAAGGGTAAAAACATAATACTATAATAATATTAAATTACCCTAACACATCTCCTAACCCAATTGGATGATAAATGTCCAACCATGGGCATATTTTGGTCGATTTTGGGACTCCATTGAGTCACTTGTAAGTGATAATGACACTTTATATTAATTAAGTTAAAGTAAGTACAAAAATGACATAAGCATATATCTTTTAGTAAAATAATTTTTACATAGGGTTATATATGTTATTTATTATACTATAAATATTAATTATGAATATAAAACTATTTCTTAAATAATGGTATTTTATTTATAATTTTTAGACATTGAATAATTAAATTTATTTATGACACAATGATGATGCAGTATTTTCCTTATTAATGAAAGAATAAAATAAATGGTATTATAAATGTTAAAATAAATATAATTTGAAAGTTTTTATGTTGTAAACTAATTTTATAGGTTAATATTAAATTTTATGATTGATTAAATTAATTTATTTAGAATTAATAAAGTTTTTAGGACTTTAACAAAAATCAATTATTAAATAGTGTCAA
The DNA here is from genome assembly GCA_963277665.1 of Viscum album. NCBI lineage: Eukaryota > Viridiplantae > Streptophyta > Magnoliopsida > Santalales > Viscaceae > Viscum > Viscum album. The sequence goes on from OY728156.1 coordinate 1,566,308,680, forward strand.
AATTGACATAAAGGAGTTTTTAAAACAAATATTATATTATTAATTGATATAATATTCCTAAAAATATAATGTTTAGCAAAATGACTTATATAATGATAGGTGTATCATTAATGAATCATTTGGGTTTCTCTTGTAAGTTTATAAAAAGTTTATCAACCATATAATATAAAAATACAAAGAGACATGGTAAATGTCAAACTATTTAACTAAGAGTTAAATCTAAAAGATAAAGTTAATATGGTGATCCAAACCTATATAAAACCTATTAGTTGAGTGTTTTTTGACCTATAACTACCTTATCCTTTAAATAATTCATTTTTGATCCATTAGAAACTGAAAATTATTTTATTATAAAATAATATTTGTAGCTTTTCCTAAGGTGCCCCTCACCCCTCTTATAAAAGGGAACTCCCCCTTACCTCAAATTCACACCTTCAAAGCCTTTTAAATCATCCAAAACCTGCCCAAATACCCTCTAAAATATCTTCCCTTAATCCTAGATTCCTTACTTTAGTCATAAAGCCAACCTAAGGAGCTATTTTGATCAAATCAAAAGGAAGAACCCGAAAAAGAGGTAAATATTTCATCACCTCTTTCAAGTTCTTTTCTTCTTCCACTTCATCCTTCTTTGTTGTTTACATTATAAAATAATAAATAAAGTATCTTCTATATAATTTGATGTTATTATAAATATGGTACAACCATATTCATTATTTTATCCATCCTTTGAATGACATGTCACCATACGTGCGTACGTACGGCTTACCGTCTCCACGTCGTGGTGTAATTGTTATTCAATGCATTATTTTTTGTATGGGTATAATAATGAGATTTAATTGATGTAAATAATAAATATAACATGATAATGATTCTGTATATATGATATACCATCTAATTATATATTATTATAATATCAAAATAATGATATTGTCACTCATGCGTACGTACGGATTACCATCTCCACGAACGCGATGAGATTCATTCCCCATCGTATCCATTCAAGAATAATTTTCATTAGATGATTAAAAATAATGTTTAAAGACTTAATATAATTCTGAATATGAATAAGATACATCCTATCCATAACAAACATTACTTACGTAACAAATCGTATAAAGGAAAACGAATCAGTTAACACCCGAAACGACGATAATACTAAAATATTATTAACAAAACAATGTTAAAAGATCATATATGATATCATATTAATGTATATTATTCTTGTATAATTTAATAATAATTATTTAACCATTATACAGGAGGTTAACCTACCATCGACCAAGGAAAAGTACAAGGTAAGGGTTAATTCTACAATCTCTTCATTATCTGAGGTTGTTTATATGTGATTATCTACTAGGACCTCTTTATCATCCACATCCATGTTTCTTAAAAATTTATTCCATTTTTTTTACTATTTAATAGACTATGGGTTAAAGTAATTTATACCCTTGTTTTACTTTTTATAAAATGGTTTGAAAGCAATATTTCTGTCGGTTTTCAAACAAGGTAATTTATGACATTTTCAAAAAAATTAAGGTAAGAATGTTTTTTAACTTATACGGCGGGTGTGGCTATTTTCCACCATTATAACTACGTCGAAGCTTCCCTTAAAATATTATAAGAATATTTTACAAATAAATGTTTTCTTTATAATTATGTGACTCTTAAATGATTTCAAAATAGAAAGAGATATTTCTCTAAAAAAGGTTTTGATTTCATCTATGTCAACATCCTTTGATGGCCTTTAAGCTTATTTGAAGTTGATTTATTATGATACAAAACTTCCATATTGTATTGAAGGTTTTGTGATATTTTTGACTGTGGATGTTTTATTATTATACCATTCATTACTTATGGATAAAGTATTGAAATTTCGTATGCTAGTTTTAATACGAATGTTTATGTTATGTTTAAACCTTTTCATATGAGGAATGCATTGGACTTAGTAAGTGACGGGTGGAGCCTGCTATATCTCCTCGATGCATCGGTAGGTCTCATGAGACAAACTAGTGTCTTGGCACAAGGCCTTGATAAAATATTATTTGTAGTTTTGGCACAAGGCATTGACTATGTGGTTATGAATTCTGGCATTATGCATTCCATCATTTTGAAAGTGGCTATTGATATTGCATGTGATTATTCAACTAGTAGAATATCCATATGAGTAAGTAAATGGAATTATTTTGATTTATATTTTCCATATTATGCTGAAGTTTAAGTTTAAAAGGCCTTTGTTTTAGTTTTATACATTTCCTTAAATGTTTATGCTTATTTATGAAAGTTTCTTCTATACTGTTATCCTTACTGAGCATCTGAGATTACCCCTTTCTATGTTTTATTTTCCTAAGATGTGAATAATTATATTATGACTGACCTGCAAGGATAGTCTATGGGATCTCAGTGTTGTCTATGGAAACAATGTTGTTGTAGTTTTCCATTTTATGATGTAATGTAAAAATTATGAATATATCTAGTACTTCCAAGGATACTAAACTAATCGGTCTTTCGAGACATGATCTTTTGTGATATTTCTAATGATATGTAATAATGCACCGACTCTGGGATTCTGGGGTCGGGGCATTACAATTTTTTTACTAATATGTTACCAAATACAGTGTAAATAGTGTTTGGTTCCCAGGGAGGAGCGATGAATGTGACATTTGGGTCGCCTTGTTGGATGCTTTTCGAGAACATAATTTTTCATTTATTTCTATGTAATTTAATAAATATGAGGTAATTTTCACTCCAAGAAACATCATTGTTTTACCCTTCTTCCCTCCTAATGTTTTCACCAACATCAAATAGGTAGTTGTAGCTGAAAAAAACTTTATAAATGCGTGATACATTTTTTAAATTTTAGTATTGAATGTTTCATAGATGAATAATTCTTATTAATGCGTGGATGTGAAATGAAAAATATTTTTGTATAATTCATACTAATGTAATATATTTATCATTATTGTTGGCTGATTATCATGAGGTGAGATGAAATATTTTTTACAAAAACAAATGTTTAATTATTTTAATTTCGTAATAGATGTTGTCATAGATTTATCAGGAAAAACGAATTATGAATATGAGAGAATAATGAGTAAATTGATAAAAGAACACATTTCAACTACTACATTATAAATAACTGCATCCATGTTTATGAATTGTGGAATGTCTCTCGTAAAGTTGAAATACACATTAATGTTTGATAGTTATGTGTTTTTAGACCTTATAGATGACGAGGGGGTGAGAAATTATTCAAATTCGATGACAACTTCAGTCATGCATTCATTTCCTTTAGGGGATACAAATACATATAGATTATAATATGTTATAATTGGTTCCCTAGAACCAACTACTTTGTTCTTTAAATTTCATGTATATTAAAATAAGTGAATATCAATATAAATATCTCATTATGTTTTAATTGTTCTTCTGCATAACATTGATGTGATAATGTCTTTAAGTATATGTCGCATTGATAAGGTCATAACAGTTATCCGTTATGATGAGAATTTTGAGATGCTATGATGATATCTCTCAAATATAGTTCTACAGTCGGATAACGTACTATGATAGGGCACATAGTACATAAACTATTAGAAGTGAGTACTCATAAACGAATGTGGATTCTTCTCATGAAGTTTTCACTTGGTAATATTTAAGAAGGGAGATTATGAGAACAAATATGTCAGTAGGAATTTCACATATTTTTGTGTCATCGAATATTTCTATTTGTGGGCATGTGTAATGGTCCTTAGACTTTAAGATTACCATTAATGCATGTCATGACCTGCACACTTCGATTTACTGACAAATACAGTCATGCCATACATTAGAGGGAAGTAGGGTACGTTGGGTGCATCACGAATGACATGTTATTAATGTGTAAGCCGAAGAAGGATTTTCCTCTTCCATCTTTATGGAAGTTGACACCTCGTCCCTTTGATTGAAATATAACTATTGCATAAATTTCATGACCATGGTGTAACGATGTTTATTTCAAATAGTCAAAGAAAAATGTATCAAGCATATTGGTTGATGATGCATATGTGCAACTTTCTTGATGAGATATTGAGATAAAGAGATTATATTACACAACGAGCGTTCATATGTGGTTGTTGACCTTGCGACATTAAGTTATTTCTCTTGGGTGTTTTGACCCATTGTTAGACAGTAATCTTAGACTTTAGGTGTAAGGACTAGGTCTTAAACAACACATATTCTAGTTATTTTAAAACCAGAAACCAATTTATTTTCCCAAATATCTTTTAGGTTTAGAGTTTTATAGAATTAGGACAAATACTTACATAGTAAACACATACATTACAAGTGGAAATTTATATTCAGTATCCATTTTTTCCACCAAACAAATTTTTTTAAAATAAAACATGGTTTCTTTTCATGATAAATCTTCACATTACTCATATTTTCCTCATTCTTATCCCTATTCATCCATAAACCCTATGAAAAACATTTTAAAAACATGGGATGAGTACAAAAAGCTCAGTAAGGGACATGAAAAGAAGAAATCTGTTAGTCCATTGAAAAACATGAAAACCCATGAAAAACCATTTCTTAAATCATACCTTTAAAAAACATACAATTTTCATGAAAAATCATCAGAAATAATAGAAAAGTTATTTAGGTAACTTGGGACATCATTTTTCTATATCACTCTTACAAATGGAGTAACCAATATGGAAAACCTCCAACTCCGGAGTACTCAATGCATTGGAGAGATATAATGGTGGTCAAACTTCATATAAGCTATATCAGGATCAACCTTTATATAATCTATATCGGGATCACCCATATAAGTTGTATTAGTCTCACCCATTTTTCATGAGCTATAATGGGGATCAACCCTTCGTATAAGCTATATAGGGCTCACCTGTGAGCTAAAATGGGGATCAAGCCTTAGTATAAGCTTTTTTAGGGTCACCCATTTTTAATTACATATAATGGGGCTCAAACCTCTATATAAGAAATATCAGGCTCACCCATTTCATATATAATTCTCAAGTACCATATCACAAATAAACATTTTATACTTGCACTTTTCATCATAAATCTTTGAAAAACTCTTTAAAACCCATCTTTAAAACACTTTATAGTATCAAAATACCCTTTTATTTTAAAAAGCATTTTCAATACCAAAATACCCAAAACAAGGTAAAGTGGTTTTTCTTTGAAGAAAATATCATTAAAAAAATTTGTAAGGAAAATTAATTTTCTATTTTGAAAACACATATTTTTTAAAGAAAAGATCCACACTTATAAATAAAAACATTTTCTTTGAAAATAATCATGTGATATTGTAAAGTAATATTTAAAAAATTAAAGTTCCATGAAAGCAAAAGAAACCACCCATGATGTATAAGTTAAAAAAAACATTCCTTTTGAATTTTGTAAAAAGAGTTGAAAGAGGAATTTTAAAAGAGATTTTTTAAAAGAAAGTCCCTTACCATGAGTCTGATTTGTCACGTATGTCCTTTAACTTCCTGAATAATAAACTTATGTTAATTATTTAATTTCTTGAAAACCTTTTTTATGTTTATTATTCCTTTTATATTATTTATTACCATGTTATAACAATTACTTAATTATTTGAGATCACGTCAGACGTTTTGACGATATTTAGTGAGTCCAAAACAACTTGGTATGATGTCTACAGTCAAAGTGATCATTATTCCATCATATTCAGAATAATATTCATGAAATAATAATTATTATTATAAATCAATTATACTTTTAAATCTATCCATTAATTATGGATCTGAAAAATGAACTATGTTACAATCATGGAGACGGTAGATCATACATACACATGAGTAACGTTTCCATTTTTCAATGATTATTATAGAAAGAAGTTAAGTATAATTTTATCTTTTTATAATAATAATAATAATATTAATATCATATAAATCATTTAAATATACTTATATATATTATCCATGTGATGTGATGATGAAAAATGAACCACATCGCTTCATGGAAGTGATAATTCACACGTACGCACGAACAACGTTATCATTTTTCTATGCATGGAAAGATAAAAATGTAAATGATATATTATATTTCTAGAATAATAAATATGTAATTAATATAATATATAAATATTAATTCTATAATTATAACTAATCTTGAGAGACAATAATGGAAAATGAATTATATCGGTTCGTGAGGTGGTAGTCTGTCGTACACACGAATGAATAATTCATTTCCCATTTGATGGAAGTGGAGATGTATATAGGTCATGAGAATGAAATAAAGAACAAAACAGAAATTCTTAATTATGTTTGAGGGATGTGGAATAAAGAACAAAACAGAAATGCTTAATTAAAAACGATACCTCTTCTTTAGAAATCCTTCGCTGCTCAACACCTTAAGACCATTAAGAGTGGTGTTATGGCTAAAATAAGACATATAGAATGTGTATAGGGATTATAGAAAGGTATTTGGGTAGATATTGGCTGAAAAAATGGGTTTGAAGTGTGAATAAATGAGAAGAAGAGACACCCTTTTATAAGAGAGGGGAGGGGCACTCTTGGAATTTCTAAAAATATTAAATTAATATAAATTAAATTTCTATTCCAAATGGATCCAAACTAATTTATTTTGAATATAAGATGATTATGAGTCAAAATAAATTCATACAATGAAAACTAGACAAGATTTGACTAAATTTATACCCTTGTCTTTTGGTTTTAACCCTTATTTAATTCCTTTAACTCTTACCGTGGTAACATGGAATTTTATTCCTTAAGGGTTAATATAGTTACTATAAAATGACAAATAAAAAACATAAATGGATCATGGATGAAATTTTAAACCTTATCCCAATAATTTTTATGAATTTAATATTTTTAGGAATTTTATATCATTTAATAAAATATTATTTATTTTAAAATATCATTAATGTAAATTTTGACACTATTCATTACTTTGACTTTTAAAAATATCAAAAACGCAATAAAACTTAGAAAAAAAATATTTTAATACATACATAACATATTAAAGTCATCTATAATTTTTTATCGCATTAATTATATCACATTATATTTATTTTAATATTTTTAATAACATTTATTTGAAATTTTCATTAATAAAATAATTATTGCATCAGCATTGTGTAAGAATTTATGATAATTAATTCTTCACTAAAAATTAAAAATAAATTTTCACGAGAAGATAAATTTTTTATATTTCAAATGAATATTTATATTCGATGATATCTTCTGAATAACCCTATATTAAAATTCTATAATTATTAAAAACACGAGTATGACATCTTTGACTTTTCTTTAAATAAAATATTATAAACATCACAATCACTTAAAAATGGAAAAAAGTTCCATATATTAGAATATTTATTGATTATGGATGAAAATTAATCATAAAATAAAATTGGGGTAAGTGTAAGGGTCATTTTTTAGTCCTTATCATATTATTTTTATCCTTAATTACTTGATTTACCTTTTCTCGTGGTAATAAAAATTACTAAATTTACTATTCATATTGACCAATGTTGGTCAGAGTAGGCACTCAAGAGGGGGGGGGGGTGAATTGAGTTCCAATTAAAATTTATGTTTTAAAACTTTGTCTTAAAAGCCCCCAAATAAAATACTAAATTAAACTATAGTGAATTTATATCAAAGTAAGGGTTTGGTTGGGTTCTCAACGGATTGATTATTTCCTAGTTAATCAAAACAGAAGGGTTGATTAACTTTTGAAACAAACTTACTGATTTACAACTAATATAAACACTTGCAAATTTAATTATCAAATTTACTTTAAAACAGTTTTGGTTTTAAAGAAATTAGCAGCGGAATAAAGAATAACTTTGAAAGATATAGCACAATAGATATAACCAAGAGGTTCAGTCTCAAGCCGAGACTTAGTCCTCTCAACAATTTGTATAAAGGTGATCCACACCCTGGATCGGGGATTACAACAGTATACAACTGTCTAGGTCCAAGAGCTCTACCACTTTTATCCGTGGGAACAAAAACAACAGCAATCAACTGTCCAGGTCACACGACCTCTACCACTATCCCAGTGGGAAATAAAAGAAGTAAGAGTGTTGAGTGTGGATTTAAAAATCCTCCAGTTAAGGCACAGGAGACAATGTGTGTGTAAAATACAGCATATAACACACACTGCTCAATATGTAAAAAGATAAATCGCAGAGCAAATATTTAGAGTTTAGAAATGGCTCTAGTGATTGTCGTGCAGTTCTGGACTCCTTTGATTGATCAGAAATCGCTCTGAGTCCTCTTTTGGTTTTTGTCTGGAAAACAGAGTATCGTCTGTTTCCATGACTTCCAGATGTAGAGACAGTCGAGGAAGCTCTTGAGTTATGTTCTCATTCTCAGATCTTCACTGGTATGCAGTAAAGAATGAGTTCTTCGTGTAAGTTCAGTCGTCTCTTTGCATTCACACTCTGTTGTTCTTCCAGCACGCCTTGTGTTCTGTATGTCTCTTGTATTCGTCTATATGCCTCATGCTTTTAGTAGCACATCCTTACTTTATTTAAAGCACGTTCTCCGACAAAAGATGATTTATTTTTGCAGGTACGAGGTACGGTTCCCTGACATCCAACATCACACCTTAAATAAATGTCAGTGTATTAAAATATACCTAATATGACCATTGGTTAGATTAAACAAAGATAAAGAAATTAAAGCAGTGTCGGGTTCTGTCTCTGGAATGGTAGCTCTTGATATCGGTAGACTTGTGTTACAGTAGGTGTCTGTAGGTCTGAGTATCGGTAGACATTTGTAACGGTAGGCTTGTCTGTCGGTAGACTTGATGTATCAGTAGCGGTGGACTTGTAACAATAGCGGTGGCTCTGCCTTTACCAGTAGCGGTAACTCTCTATCGATAGCTGTGGCTCTGCCTTGTATCGGTAGCGGTAGCTCTTTATCGGTAGCTGTGGCTCTGCCTTGTATCGGTAGCGGTAGCTCTTTATCGGTAGCTGTGGCTCTGCCTTGTATCGGTAGCAGTAGCTCTTTATCGGTAATGGTGGACTTCAGCATATCGGTAATTGTCAACTTTGCTGTAGCGGTAACTATCGACTTCATTGTATCGGTAGCTCTATCAGTAGATTTTGATGCAGCGATGGACTTTGGGTATCAGTTGGGTATCGGTAGCTGTACCGGTAGCTGTATCAGTAGCTCTCTTATAGCGGTAGCTCCAACATATCAGTAGACTTAACTGTATCGGTCGCTGTGAGCTGTAACAGTTTCTAGCTTGTAATGGTAGCTATTTGTTCTGACGGTAGCTACTGTCTAATGGTTGCTCTACTCTGTATCGGTAGCTAGTTTGTAACGGTAGCTGAAAACTGTTTGAGCATTCACTTGGCAGAATGAGTTAAGTCATAGTAAACATATATCTGATAATTCAAAAGACTTAATTTAAGCATAATGAAGGTAACAACATATATTAAAGTATATTTGGAATGTATTAAGAATAATCAAGATATAAAGAAATAATGTTTGGGATTATCAAAACACAATAAAGTAACTTAATTCCAGAGGGTTCAACAATCTCCCCCTTTTTGATAATCACAACTTATGCCAAAATAAAGTAATATCAGAGAAAAAAAATCAAAGTATGATATCAATAGTATAGTATCAGAGAGAAAAAAAATCTCAGGAATTGATATAAAAAAAATAGTATCAGAGGAAAAAATATGAAAACAGGAATATATCAAGAAATAATGTAGTATCAGAGGAAAGCACAAGCAAGATTCTTTGGTTTGCATATTCCTCCCCCTATCAATTTAACTACAGGATTCTCCTCCAAAGTAGTGATTTTCTCCCCCTTTGTCCCCTTAGGTGAAAAACATTTAGGTGAAAAACATTCTCTTTCTCTCTCTCTGGGTACAGGTTTCCAATAATTTCCCCCCCTTTGTGATTAACAAAAAGGAGGGTATCAGAGAAAAGAGTAGGACTAGGAAAGAAAATATACAGAGTAAAATAGACAGTGAAGAGAGGAATGAAGTATTTGATTGATAAGAAAAAGATACATTTGGGAAAATCAGAAAAGTACAAAAATACAATGAATCCCATCAAAAAAATGGCTAGAAGCACTCAATCATCCTCTTGAACAGGTGTATTTTCCTTGGGATCAGTAGAGGGTGCAGTGGTAGAGTCAGCAGGCTTGGGAATTCCTGAAAGAACCACTGGTGGATCAGCAACTGATACAGTACCAGATCTGTAATCTATCTCTCTCTGAGGGATCAAAGGTGTCAAGTTCCTGATGGCTTGAACTGGAGTCAGTTGAGGAGTACTCTCAGAGGCAGATGGGGGAAGTGCAGGTGGTACAATAACTGGTCGAGCATCCACATGTAGGAAAGGCAGCAAGAGATTCCTGAAATCCATGATGATGCTTCCACCTCTCTCCATAATAGATACAAAATCATCTCTATTCTCAATAAACTTGTCCAAGGCAGGAGTAAGCTCCCTGAGCTTACTAACCTGTTCTCTGAAGGCTTGGGTAACTGGAGGTAACTTCATATTCTCAATCAGAAGCTTGAAATGGTTTGTCATTTGGTGCTTGGTATAAACCTTTTCAAAATAATCATCCACCTTATTTTTGATTGCCTCTTGAGAAGTAGTAGCTTCCCACAGGTGATCACGAAAAAAACTACTAACTTCCCTAGTGGTAGCAAGAATCTGAGTATCTGATGCACCACTGGGACTGGCCTTAGCCAATTCTTCCTGAATAATAGTGCGGATTTGGTCAAGGTTCACACTTGTGCTGGATGAGGGAAGATGTTTCATTGAGAAGGCCACTGTTTCCTTGAAAGATTGAGTCAGACTACTAACCACCTTCTGAACAAGTTCATCCTGACTGTTCAGATGTTCTTTAACTGACTTCTTAAAGGCCTCAAAAACTTCCACAAACTGTTTGACCACTTCTTTGATATATCGAATGTCAGTGTGCACTTGGGTTTGAGAACTGTTCAAAGTAGTCAATGAAGCATTTGATTGTCTAAGAGCAACTACAGCTCCTGTCCAACTCTCAATCTGAGTGTGGCACACCTTAAGTTCATCCACCATTTCTTTCACAGGACTGGACACACTACATCCAATGGATAACTCAAGGGATTGCTCCACACTTTTCATCTCTCCAACCATACTTTTCTTCATATCTGCCACTGATTCTCTTATTGCTTCTATCAATTCGTCTTTTAAAGACTTAAGGCCCTCCTTGGTTGCCACATTGTCAGCCACAGTGGGTAAGGTAACTGATTCCTTTTGGGGTTGGTCTTCCTCATCAGAATCGCCATAAGAAAGTCCAAGAATCATATATCCGGGATCTGATGTCCAACCTTCAATGTCATATGATACTGATATTGAGCCAAGATTCTCTCCCTCACTTGGAACAATTTCCTTAGGTATCTCTTCCAACTCTTCTTCCTGAGGTAATTTTGTAATTTCTTCTACAATTAAAGCAGATTAAGTAGCCATTTGTTCTGAGTCATTAATGACTCTCTCATCAACAGGTGATACTGCTATGTCTTCCTGATCAGGCACTATCCTAACTGTACTGACTATTAGAGGACTCAAACTGAGCTCTTTTTCAACATTTTCCTCATCATCTGCTTCATCATAAGCCTCCTTTTCTCTATGATCAGATTCAGTTGTCTCATCCTCCTCAGAGGTGTCCTTGAAAACATATTGGCATGATTCTTCTCCATCTTCTGTAGTCTCTGAATCATTGTCCTTCAAGACAGTTTCTCTCTTTGGTAGTGCTTTTGGAGGGCTAGCTGCTCCATAAGAAATAACTTGATGCATAAGACTAGGGGGTAAGTCTGGGTCTCCTCCTTTCTCAACTGAGGTCTCTTACTCCTCAGCTTCATCATCACTGTAGACTGGTTCTGGATCATCTGGTCCAAGACAAGGATCTCTCACATCCTTTGGTCTAGACGGATGATCCACAGGAGTGAACTTCTCATAAATTTTTCCATCATCATTTACCCAAGATTTCTTCCAAGGATTCCAGCTGACTTTCATGTATTTACAGATAGTTCTTGTAATACAGAAGTTATCCTTAACCACTACCAGCTCATCCTGAGGTCCAGCTATCTCCTTCACTTTCAGCATCACAGAAATTAGCTTTGAGAAAAACAAGACATTTGATTTTGAATTCGGTCTAGTCATCTCTTCCACTTGAACCATAATCAATCTACATAGATTGATTCTCACACTGTGCTTCAGCAAATGTAATAGATATATGTCTTGAAATCTCAAAGTGGAAAAGTCTCCTCTTCTCGGACTAACAACATGCTGAATAAATTTAAATAACAGCTTATCTTCTCCTGCCATCTCTGCAACAATCACCTTTCTAGGGGTCCCATTCCTTGTGAGTTCCAGAAAAGCATCTTCATATTGAAACACGTCACTGGTCGAAGGTACATACTTGGAATAATAAGTAAAATCGCCCTCATGAGGAACTCTTAGGTTCTCAGCCCATTCTTCTGAAGTAAACGATACTTCCTGACCATTCACATATGAAACCATTCTGCTTTCTTCTCCAGACTTTTCAAAACGAACAAATTCATAGAACTGTTTCACCAGTCCTGGATAGTAAGGTCCGTTGTTATTCGCAAAACATTCTACCCAACCTTGTTCTTGTAACACTCTAAGAACCAACGACTTTATTTCCATAAGCCATTATGCACACACCTATTTTTCAACAACTATCTTGAGCTTCGATAGGTGTGGGTTTACTGGTCTTCTCTGAGCTACACTTCCACTGCCACTTCCACTGGCATCAGTACTAGATACTTTTTGTCTCTTCGCTGCCGGTGCTTCATTTCCATTAGTCATTTGAGGTCTCTTGACGTGGGCCATTACGGATTTGAGGCTAGGGTTTTGAAGGTCGAGAGGTTTAGGTTTAGGAGAGTTCGAGCAGACAGGTTCGCGGTGAGATTGAGTGAGTCCAGTTCGAGTTTTAATATCATTTAGGATTCATAAATCATATAAATCATAAATAAAATAAAATGGTTCGATGACTTGACTTTTCAGAATAATAAAGAACACAAACATACCAATAAAGTCTTCTAACGATAAGGTCTCCCTAACGGTGAGGTCTCCCTAACGGTGAGGTCTCCCTAACGGTGAGGTCTCCCTAACGGCGAGGTCTCCCTAACGGTGAGGTCTCCCTAATGGTGAGGTCTCCCTAACGGTGAGGTCTCCCTAACGGTGAGGTCTCCCTAACGGTGAGGTCTCTATAACGGTGAGGTCTCCCTAACGGTGAGGTCTCCCTAACGGTGAGGTCTCCCTAACGGTGAGGTCTCCCTAACGGTGAGGTCTCCCTAACGGTGAGGTCTACCTAACGGTGAGGTCTCTATAATGGTTTCAATGGTAAGTTATCATTCCTAATTCAAGTTTGATGAAACTTAATCTTTCTGAACTTAAAGGCTTAGTGAAAATATCATCTAATTGAAGTTCAGTGCCTATGAACTCAAGTGTTATATCACCTCTTTGATAATGATCTCTTAGAAAATGGTGTCTAACATCAATATGTTTAGTTCTAGAGTGAGACACAGGATTCCTAGAGATATTAATCGCACTAGTGTTGTCACAGTTGATTGAAACATGTTTAAAGTCAAATCCATAATCCAGTAGTGTGTGTTTCATCCACAAAATCTCTTCACAACAACTACCAGCAGCGATGTATTCTGCTTCAGCAGTAGACAATGCAACCGAGTTCTGTTTCTTACTACACCATGATACTAGGTATTTTCCAAGTAAGTGACATGTTCCAGATGTGCTCTTCCTATCTAACTTACAGCCAGAAAAATCAGCATCTGAATAACTTATTAAGTCAAATGATTGTCCTTTTGGATAAAACAAGCCTAAATTTACAGTATACTTAAGATATTTAAAAATCCTTTTAACAGCAAGCAAGTGTGATTCTTTAGGATTATCTTGAAATCTAGAACACATACATACACTGAACATAATATCTGGCCGACTAGCAGTAAGATAAAGTAAACTCCCAATCATGCCTCTGTAATTAGTTTGATCAACTGGTTTCCCAGATTCATCAACATCCAATTTACAGGTGGTACTCATAGGTATATCACTTTCTTTAATACTATCCAAACCAAAACATTTTAATAAATCCTTAGTATATTTACTTTGATTTAAAATAATTCCATCTTTAGTTTGAAAAATTTGAAAACCAAGAAAATACTTAAGCTCTCCCATTAAGCTCATTTCAAATTCATTTTGCATAACCTTTGAAAAATCAGTATATAAAGAATTTTTAGAAGATCCAAAAATAATATCATCAACATAGATTTGTACTATTAATACATCTTTTGAAATTATTTTTATAAAAAGAGTGGGATCAGCTATTCCTTTTGTAAATCCTTTTGAAATAAGAAAGTTTGAAAGTCTTTCATACCAAGCTCTTGGAGCTTGTTTTAAACCATATAAAGTTTTAGAAAGTTTAAAAACACGATTTTGAAAATGAGGATTTGAAAAACCAGGTGGTTGTTCTACAAAAACATATTCAACAATAAAACCATTTAAAAAAGCACTTTTCACATCCATTTGATATAGCTTGAAATTCATATGTTATCCATAGGCAAGTAAGATCCTAATAGCCTCTAATCTAGCTATAGGTTCAAAGGTTTCCTCATAGTCAATTCCTTCTTCTTGATTGTAACCTTGTGCAACTGTCCTAGCTTTGTTTCTAATGATGTTTCCAGATTCATCAACTTTGTTTCTAAACACCCATTTTGTGCCTATGGTGATAGTGTCCTTAGGTCTTTCTACTAATTTCCATACTTTGTTTCTTTCAAATTGATTTAGTTCCTCTTGCGTAGCTATTACCCAGAATTCATCATTGATAGCATCATTGACATTTTTAGGTTCTAGTTGTGACAAGAAGGCTTGATGTTCAACCTGATTTCTAAGAGAAGCTCTAGTCTGTGTTCCTCTATCTAGATTTCCTACAACAGCATCTAAATGATGGTTCTTTAGAATCCTAGTTGGTCTTTAAAAGGTAGGGCTAGAGATTTCAGGTTCATAAATAGGTTGGGGTTCAACAGAAGAAGGTTCTGGAAAATTTCCAGAACTGGACGTTTTAACTATAGGTCCACTGTTTTTATCATTAAGGTTCAAACCAGAGAGATAATCTTCAGGATTTTCAAAAGAGGTATTAGGTTCATGTGGATCAGTTTCATCAAATTTAATGTGAACAGATTCTTCCACACATTTGGTTCTTTTATTAAACACTCAATAGGCTTTACTAGAAATAGAGTAACCAAGGAAAATTCCTTCATCACTCTTGGATGCAAACTTGTCAAGATTATCTTTAGTATTAAGAATAAAGACTTTGCAGCCAAAAACTTTGAAGTAGTTAACCTTAGGTTTCCTATGGTTCCACAACTTATAAGGGGTCCTCTTAAGAACGGGTCTAATCAAGACTCTATTAATAACACAACAAGCTATATTTACAGCTTCAACCCGAAAATAAACAGGTAGGTCATACTCATTAAGCATAGTTCTAGCAATTTCTTGCAGGTTTCTATTCCTCCTTTCTACTACACCATTCTGCTGGGGTGTCCTAGGGGCAGAGAAATTGTGACTATAGTGATTGTGTGAGTAGTAAGATTCAAACTCATGATTTTCAAACTCACAGCCATGATCACTTCTCAGAGTTTTAATCTTAAATACACTAAGGTTTTTTACAGACTTGGAGTATTTTACAAATCA
This sequence comes from Viscum album, assembly GCA_963277665.1. Lineage (NCBI taxonomy): Eukaryota > Viridiplantae > Streptophyta > Magnoliopsida > Santalales > Viscaceae > Viscum > Viscum album. Next base: position 1,566,324,414 of record OY728156.1, read on the forward strand.
AGAACAAGCTTCACTTTTGTGAGCTAGAAATTATACCCAAGTATATCTAGAATATCCATCTACAAGAACATAGACATAATGCTTCCCATTTAAACTAGAAACTCTAGAAGGTCCAAATAAATCCATGTGAACCAACTTGAGAGGTTGAGAAGTTGACACTTCTTTCTTTGATTTAAAAGAAACTTTATGTTGCTTTCCCTTTTGACAGGGATTACAAACTTTGTCTGCTGGAAATTCAAGTTTGGGTAGGTCTCTAACTAAGTTCTTCCTAGAAAGTTTTCTAAGTGAATGCACATTGAAGTGTCCTAATCTTCTGTGCCAAAGCCAAGACTCTTTATGAAAAGCATTTAAACAAGTAATATTTTGCTTAGCTAAAGAATTTAAATCAACAGTATAAACATTTTCATTTCTCAAAGCAGCAAACACTAAAACATTTTTAGAATTGAAAACATTGCAAGAATCATTTTCAAATTTAACATGAAAACCATCATCACATAACTGAGAAATACTTAACAAATTGTATTTAAGTCCATCAACAAATAAAACTTTAGAAATTAATACTGAGTCAGTGTTACCAATCTGGCCTAAGCCGATGATTTTTCCTTTTGAGTTATCACCAAAAGTGACAAACCCTCCATCAACTCTGACTAAGATTTTAAAACATGATAAGTCTCCTGACATATGTCTTGAACATCCACTGTCCAAGTACCAGGTCTTTTTACAGGAGATCTTTAATCAGGTTTCCTACAAAATAGATTTAAACAGGAAATGATTTTGGTACCCAGATTTTCTTGGGTCCAGACAGGTTAGCCAATAGCACTTTAGGTACCCATATTTGTCTAATGGGTCTCATAAAATTTCTAGAATCAACATATTTTGAAAGATAAACCTTATTAGATCCATAACTATTAATATAACTAGTTGAAGCATATGAAGTTCCAGAGCTAGCTACATTCTGTCCAGATTTAGGAATGAATCTAGTTTTGGTAATTTTACTTTGTCCAGGTTGGTATCCTATACCAGTAGTGTATCTAGGTGCAATTTTCTTACCTAGAATTTGAGTAAGAGTATCTTTACCATTGGTAAATTTCTCTAAATCTTTCTTGAGTTGCTCATTAGATAATTTTAGTTCAGTATTCTCTTTAAGCAACTAAGAATTATTTTCCATTTCAATATCAAGATCAGATTTATGTTTAACAGTTAAAGCATACTGTTTCTTAAAACCTTTGTATTTGTCTTTCAGCTCATTACAGGTTTCTTCTAACATATCACAATATTCAAACTGTTCATATTTAGACATGTTATCAGAGTCAGTATCATCTCCAGAATAATATGAATCGGAAGCAGGAGTTTCTGATGTTACCTCAGAAGTGTTTGTCATAAAACACATGTTCTCCTTATTTCTGTGTTCAGTTTCAGACACTTCATATTCACTAGAGATGTCCTCAGAAGCACTCCAAGTATCCTTCATGGATTTCTTATACTTGTTATCCTTGTATTCATACTTCTTCTTGTATTTCAGCTTTGGACAGTCTTCTTTTATGTGTCCTTTCCTTTTTCACTCATAACAGACAACTTCATCTAATTTATCAGGCTTCTTCCCATCCCTTTTCCAATGTCCTTTATTGTCATACTTACCTTTGTAGTTTGACTTTTTGAAAAACTTCTTCTTCCTATAAAATTTCTTAAACCTTCTAGCAATGTGATCCATCTCAGCATCACTGTCAGAATCACTCTCACTGTCTTCACAGCTTGAACTTTCATTGATAGCTTGAAGCTTTTCCTTATCCTTATTCTTTGGGGTTGTAGTTTTGAAGGCAACATATTTCCTTCTAGGTTCATCATATTCTTCTTTGTTAACCTTGAGTTCTTCTTCATACATCATCAACTTGCCAATTAGTTCCTTAACTGGCAGTTCTCCAATGTCACATGATTCTCTAATTGAGACAGAAGTTCCCCTCCATCTTTCAGGTAGAAATATCATAATTCTCATGATTTGTTCCTTTGCTGGAACATCCTTTCCCAGAGAAGTCATTGTGTTGAAAATTTCATTAAACCTGAGATACATGTCAGAAATGGGTTCATCAGGCTTCATCTTAAAATTATCACACTTAATAGTATAAGTGTTCAATCTCATTTCCTTAACATTAGTTGTTCCTTCATGAGAAACAGCTAAGGTATCCCAAATTTCTTATGCAGTTTTACAAGCATATATTCTATTAAATTCCTCATCTCCTAGAGCATAGTACAAAGAATTCATAGCTTTACAATTATTATTGTAGGCTGCCTTAGTATCTTCATTCCAAGTAGATCTAACAGTAGTTGGTATCTTGTATTCAGATTCTATAGCAGTCCAAATATCAAAACCCATGCTCTCTAAATGAATTTTCATCTTGATTTTCCACTGAGCATAGTTGGTTCCATTGAAAAAGGGTGGTCTATTGGTAGAAACACCTTCAACTCTATTGTCCATGATAACTAAATTAAATAAAATATTTTAAAGAGATAAAAATTTAGAAATAATAGAAATTTTAAGAACTTTAAAATATAACTAAAATCACAGTTGAAAAACAGAGTACTTTAGAAAATATTTTTTTTCTTCCTCTGATACCAAATGTTGGTCGGAGTGGACACTCAAGAGGGGGGTGAATTGAGTTCCAATTAAAATTTCTGTTTTAAAACTTTGTCTTAAAAGCCCCCAAATAAAATACTAAATTAAAATGTAGTGAATTTATATCAAAGTAAGGTTTCGGTTGGGTTCTCAAGGGATTTATTATTTCCCAGTTAATCAAAATAGAAGGGTTGATTAACTTTTGAAACAAACTTATTGATTTACAACTAATATAAACACTTGTGAATTTAATTATCAAAGTGACTTTAAAACAGTTTTGGTTTTAAAGAAATTAGCAGCAGAATAAAGAATAACTTTCAAAGATATAGCACAACAGATATAACCAAGAGGTTCAGTCTCAAGTAGAGACTTAGTCCTCTCAACAATTTGTATAAAGGTGATCCACACCCTGGATCGGGGATTACAATAGTATACAACTGTCCAGGTCCAAGACCTCTACCACTGTTATCCGTGGGAACAAAAACAACAGCAATCAGCTATCCAGGTCACACGACCTCTACCACTATCCCAGTGGGAAATAAAAGAAGTAAGAGTGTTGAGTGAGGATTTACAAATCTTCCAGTTAAGGCACATGAGACAATGTGTGTGTAAAATACAACATATAACACACACTGCTCAATATGTAAAAAGATAAATCACAGAGCAAATATTTAGAGTTTAGAAATGGCTCTAGTGATTATCGTGCAGTTCTGGACTCCTTTGATTGATCAGAAATCGCTCTGAGTCCTCTTCTGGTTTTTGTCTGGAAAACATAGTATCATCTGTTTCCTTGACTTCTAGATGTAGAGACAGTCAATGAAGATCTTGAGTTATGTTCTCGTTCTCAGCTCTTCACTGGTATGTAGTAAAGAATGAGTTCTTCATGTAAGTTCAGTCGTCTCTTTGCATTCACACTCTGTTGTTCTTCTAGCACGTCTTGTGTTCTGTATGTCTCTTGTATTCGTCTATATGCCTCACGCTTTTAGTATCACATCCTTCCTTTATTTAAAGCACGTGCTCCGGAAAATGATGATTTATTTTTGCAGGTACGAGGTACGGTTCCCTGACATCCAACAGCACACATTAAATAAATGTCAGTGTATTAAAATATACCTGATATGACCGTTGGTTTGATTAAACAAAGATAAAGAAATTAAAGCAGTGTTGGGTTCTGTCTCTGGAACGGTAGCTCTTGATATCGGTAGACTTGTGTTATAGTAGGTGTCTGTAGGTCTGAGTATCGGTAGACATTTGTATCGGTAGGCTTGTCTGTCGGTAGAATTGATGTATCGGTAGCGGTGGACTTGTAACAGTAGCAGTGACTCTGCCTTTACCAGTAGCGGTAACTCTCTATCGGTAGCTGTGGCTCTGCCTTGTATCGGTAGCGGTAGCTCTTTATTGGTAGCTGTGGATCTGCCTTGTATCGGTAGCGGTATCTCTTTATCGGTAGTTGTGGCTCTGCCTTGTATCGGTAGCGGTAGCTCTTTATCGGTATCATAACGGTGGACTTTAGCATATCAGTAATTGTCAACTTTTCTGTAGCGGTAACTGTCGACTTCATTGTATCGGTAGCTCTATCAGTAGATTTTGATGCAGTGATGGACTTTGGGTATCAGTTGGGTATCGGTAGCTGTACCGGTAGCTGTATCAGTAGCTCTCTTATAGCGGTAGATCCAACATATCAGTAGACTTAATTGTATCGGTCGCTGTGAGCTGTAACGGTTGCTAGCTTGTAACGATAACTATTTTTTCTGACGGTAGCTACTGTCTAACGGTTGCTCTACTCTATATCGGTAGCTAGTTTGTAACGGTAGCTGAAAACAATTTGAGAATTCACTTGGCAGAATGATTTAATTCATAGTAAACATATATCTGATAATTCAAAAGACTTAATTTAAGCATAATGAAGGTAACAACATATATTAAAGTATATTTGGAATGTATTAAGCATAATCAAGATATAAAGAAATAATGGTTGGGATTATCAAAACACAATAAAGCAACTTAATTCCAGAGGGTTCAACAATCTCCCCCTTTTTGATAATCACAACTTATGCCAAAATAAAGTAATATCAGAGAAAAAAAAATCAAAGTATGATATCAACAGTATAGTATCATAGAGAAAAAAAATCTCAGGAATTAATATAAAAAAAATAGTATCAGAGGAAAAAATATGAAAACAGGAATATATCAAGAAATAATGTAGTATTAGAGGAAAGCACAAGCAAGATTCTTTGGTTTGCATATTCCTCCTCCTATCAATTTAACTACAGGATTCTCCTCCAAAGTAGTTATTTTCTCCCCCTTTTTCCCCTTAGGTGAACAACATTTAGGTGAACAACATTCTCTTTCTCTCTCTCTGGGTACATGTTTCCAATAATTTCTCCCCCTTTGTGATTAACAAAAATGAGGGTATCAGAGAAAAGAGAAGGACTAGGAAAGAAAATATACAGAGTAAAATAGACAGTGAAGAGAGGAATGAAGTATTTGATTGATAAGAAAAAGATACATTTGGGAAAACCAGAAAAGTACAAAAATACAATGAATCCCATCAAAAAAAATGGCTAGAAGCACTCAATCATCCTCTTGAACAGGTGTATTTCCCTTGGGATCAGCAGAGGGTGCAGAGGTAGAGTCAGCAGGCTTGGGAATTCCTAAAAGAACCACTGGTGGATCAGCAACTGATACAGTACCAGATCTGTGATCTGTCTCTCTCTAAGGGATCAAAGGTGTCAAGCTCCTGATGGCTTGAACTGGAGTCAGTTGAGGAGTACTCCCAGAGGCAGATGGTGGAAGTGCAGGTGGTACAATAACTGGCCAAGCATCCACATGTAGGAAAGGCAGCAAGAGATTCCTGAAATCCATGATGATGCTTCCACCTCTCTCCATAGCAGATAAAAAATCATCTCTGTTCTCAATAAACTTGTCCAAGGCAGGAGTAAGCTCCCTGATCTTACTGACCTATTCTCTGAAGGCTTGGGTAACTGGAGGTAACTTCATATTCTCAATCAGAAGCTTGAAATGGTTTGTCATTTGGTGTTGGTATAAACCTTTTCAAAATAAGCATCCACCTTATTTTTGATTGCCTCTTGAGAAGCAGTAGCTACCCACAGGTGATCACGAAAAAACTACTAACTTCCCTAGTGGTAGCAAGAATCTGAGTATCTGATGCACCACTGGGACTGGCCTTAGCCAATTATTCCTGAATAATAGTGCAGATTTGGTCAAGGTTCACACTTGTGCTGGATGAGGGAAGAGGTTTCATTGAGAAGGACACTGTTTCCTTGAAAGATTGAGTCAGACTACTAACCACCTTCTGAACAAGTTCATCCTAACTATTCAAATGTTCTTTAACTGACTTCTTAAAGGCCTCAAAAACTTCCACAAAATGTTTGACCACTTCTTTGATATATTGAATGTCAGTGTGCACTTGGGTTTGAAAACTGTTCAAAGCAGTCAATGAAGCAATTGATTTTCTAAGAGCAACTACAGCTCCTATCCAACTCTCAATCTGAGTGTGGCACACCTTAAGTTCATCCACCATTTCTTTCACAGGACTGGACACACTACATCCAATGGATAACTCAAGGGATTTCTCCATGATTTTCATCTCTCCAACCATACTTTTCTTCATATCTGCCACCGATTCTCTTATTGCTTCTATCAATTCGTCTTTTAAAGACTTAAGGCCCTCCTTGGTTGCCACATTGTTAGCCATAGTGGGTAAGGTAACTGATTCCTTTTGGGGTTGGTCTTTTTCATCAGAATCGCCATAAGAAAGTCCCAGAATCATATATCCGGGATCTGATGTCCAACCTTCAATGTCATATGATACTGATACTGATCCAAGATTCTCTCCCTCACTTGGAACAATTTCCTTAGGTATCTCTTCCAACTCTTCTTCCTAAGGTAATTATGCAATTTCCTCTACAATTACAGCAGATTCAGTAGCCATTTGTTCTGAGTCATTAATGAATATATCATCAACAGGTGCTGCTGCTATGTCTTCCTGATCAAGCACTATCCTGACTGTACTGACTATTAGAGGACTCAAACTGAGCTCTTTTTCAACATTTTCCTCATCATCTGCTTCATCATCAGCCTCCTTTTCTCTATGATCAGATTCAGTTGTCTCATCATCCTCAGAGGTGTCTTTGACAACATATTGGCATGATTCTTCTCCATCTTCTGTAGTCTCTGAATCATTGTCCTTCAAGACAGTTTCTCTCTTTGGTAGTGCTTTTGGAGGGCTAGCTGCTCCATAAGAAATAACTTGATGCACAGGACAAGGGGGTAAGTCTGGGTCTCCTACTTCCTCAACTGAAGTCTCTTCCTCCTCAGCTTCATCATCACTATAGACTGGTTCTGGCTCATCTGGTCCAAGACCAGGATCTCTCACATCCTTTGGTCTAGACGGATGATCCACAGGAGTGAACTTCTCATAAATTTTTCCATCATCATTTACCCAAGATTTCTTCCAAGGATTCCAGCTAACTTTCATGTATTTACAGATAGTTCTTGTAATACATAAGTTATCCTTAACCACTACCATCTCATCCTGAGGTCCAGCTATCTCCTTCACTTTCAGCATCACAGAAATTAGCTTTGAGAAAAACAAGGCATTTGATTTTGACTTCGGTCTAGTCATCTCTTCCACTTGAACCATAATAAATCTACATAGATTTATTCTCACACTGTGCTTCAGCAAATGTAACAGATATATGTCTTGAAATCTCAAAGTGGCAAAGTCTCCTCTTCTCGGACTAACAACATGCTGAATAAATTTAAATAACAGCTTATCTTTTCTTGCCATCTCTGCAGCAATCTCCTTTATAGGGGTCCCATTCCCTGTGAGTTCCAGCAAAGCATCTTCATATTGAAACATGTCACTGGTCGAAGGTACATACTTGGAATAATAAGTAAAATCGCCCTCACGAGGAACTCTTAGGTTCTCATCCCATTCTTCTGAAGTAAACGATACTTCCTGACCATTCACATATGAAACCATCCTGCTTTCTTATTCAGACTTTTCAAAACGAACGAATTCTTAGAACTGTTTCACCAGTCCTAGATAGTAAGGTCCGTTGTTATTCGCAAAACATTCTACCCAACCTTGTTCTTGTAACACTCTAAGAACCAACGACTTGCTTTCCAAAAGACATTATGCACACACCTCTTTTTCAATAACTATCTTGCACTTCAATAGGTGTGGGTTTACTGGTCTTCTCTGAGCTACACTTCCACTGCCACTTCCACTGGAATCAGTACAAGCTACTTTTTTTCTCTTCGCTGCAGGTGCTTCATTTCCATCGGTCATATGAGGTCTCTTGATGCGGGCCATTACGGATTTGAGGCTAGGGTTCTGAAGGTCGAGAGGTTTAGTTTTAGGAGAGTTTGAGCAGACAGGTTCGCGGTGAGATTGAGTGTGTCTAGTTCGAGTTTTAATATCATTTAGGATTCATAAATCACATAAATCATAAATAAAATAAAATGGTTCGATGACTCGGCTTTACAGAATAATACAACACGCAAATGTACCGGTAAAGTCTTCTAATGGTAAGGTCTCCCTAACAGTGACGTCTCCCTAACGGTGAGGTCTCCCTAACGGTGAGGTCTCCCTAACGGTGAGGTCTCCCTAACGGCGAGGTCTCCCTAACGGTGAGGTCTCCCTAACGGCGAGGTCTCCCTAACGGTGAGGTCTCCCTAACGGCGAGGTCTCCCTAACGGTGAGGTCTCCCTAACGGTGAGGTCTCCCTAACGGTGAGGTCTACCTAACGGTGAGGTCTCTATAACGGTTTCAAGGGTAAGTTATCATTCCTAATTCAAGTTTGATGAAACTTAATCTTTCTGAACTTAAAGGCTTAGTAAAAATATCAGCTAATTGAAGTTCAGTGCCTGTGAACTCAAGTTTTATATCACCTCTTTGATAATGATCTCTTAGAAAATGGTGTCTAACATCAATATGTTTAGTTCTAGAGTGAGACACAGGATTCCTAGAGATATTAATCGCACTAGTGTTGTCACAGTTGATTGAAACATGTTTAAAGTCAAATCCATAATCCAGTAGTGTGTGTTTCATCCACAGAATCTGTGCGCAGCAACTACCAGCAGCGATATATTCTGCTTCAGCAGTAGACAATGCAACCGAGTTCTGTTTCTTACTACACCATGATACTAGGGATTTTCCAAGTAAGTGACATGTTCCAGATGTGCTCTTCCTATCTAACTTACAGCCAGAAAAATCAGCATTTGAATAACTTGTTAAGTAAAATGATTGTCCTTTTGGATAAAACAAGCCTAAATTTACAGTATACTTAAGATATTTAAAAATCCTTTTAACAGCAAGCAAGTGTGATTCTTTAGGATTAGCTTGAAATCTAGCACACATACATACACTGAACATAATATCTGGCCGACTAGCAGTAAGATAAAGTAAACTCCCAATCATGCCTCTGTAATTAGTTTGATCAACTGGTTTCCCAGATTCATCAACATCCAATTTACAGGTGGTACTCATAGGTATATCACTTTCTTTAATACTATCCAAACCAAAACATTTTAATAAATCCTTAGTATATTTACTTTGATTTAAAATAATTCCATCTTTAGTTTGAAAAATTTGAAAACCAAGAAAATACTTAAGCTCTCCCATTATTCTCATTTCAAATTCATTTTGCATAACCTTTGAAAAATCAGTACATAAATAATTTTTAGAAGATCCAAAAATAATATCATCAACATAGATTTGTACTATTAATACATCTTTTGAAATTCTTTTTATAAAAAGTGTGGGATCAGCTATTCCTTTTGTAAATCCTTTTGAAATAAGAAAGTTTGAAAGTCTTTCATACCAAGCTCTTGGAGCTTCTTTTAAACCATATAAAGCTTTAGAAAGTTTAAAAACATGATTTTGAAAATGAGGATTTGAAAAACCAGGTGGTTGTTCTACAAAAACATCTTCAACAATAAAACCATTTAAAAAATCACTTTTCACATCCATTTGATATAGCTTGAAATTAATATGTGATGCATAGGCAAGTAAGATCCTAATAGCCTCTAATCTAGCTACAGGTACAAAGGTTTCCTCATAGTCAATTCCTTCTTCTTGATTGTAACCTTGTGCAACTAGCCTAGCTTTGTTTCTAATGATGTTTCCAGATTCATCAACTTTGTTTCTAAACTCCCATTTTGTGCCTATGGTGATAGTGTCCTTAGGTCTTTCTACTAATTTCCAGACTTTGTTTCTTTCAAATTGATTTAGTTCCTCTTACATAGCCATTACCCAGAATTCATCATTGATAGCATCATTGACATTTTTAGGTTCTAGCTATGACAAGAAGGCTTGATGTTCAACCTGATTTCTAAGAGAAGCTCTAGTCTGTGTTCCTCTATATAGATTTCCTACAACAACATCTAAAGGATGGTTCTTTAGAATCCTAGTTGGTCTTGAAAAGGTAGGGCTAGAGATTTCAGGTTCATCAACAGGTTGGGGTTCAACAGAAGCAGGTTCTAGAAAATTTCCAGAACTGTACGTTTTAACTATAGGTCCACTATTTTTATCATTAAGGTTCAAACTAGAGAGATCATCTTTAGGATTTTCAAGAGAGGTTTTAGGTTCATGTGGATCAATTTCATCAAATTTGATGTGAACAGATTCTTCCACACATTTGGTTATTTTATTAAACACTCTAAAGGCTTTACTAGAAATAGAGTAACCTAGGAAAATTCCTTCATCACTCTTGGATACAAACTTGTCAAGATTATATTTAGTATTAAGAATAAAGAATTTGCAGTCAAAAACTTTGAAGTAGTTAACCTTAGGTTTCCTATGGTTCCACAACTCATAAGGGGTCCTCTTAAGAAAACGTCTAATCAAGACTCTATTAATAACATAACAAGCTGTATTTACAGCTTCAGGCCAAAAATAAACAGGTAGGTCATACTTATTAAGCATAGTTCTAGCAATTTCTTGCAGGGTTCTATTCCTCCTTTCTACTACACCATTCTACTGGGGTGTCCTAGGGGCAGAGAAATTGTGACTATAGCCATTGTGTGAGCAGTAAGATTCAAACTCATGATTTTCAAACTCACGGCCATGATCACTTCTCAGAGTTTTAATCTTAAATCCACTAAGGTTTTCTAAAGACTTGGAGTATTTTACAAAGCAAGAACAAGTTTCACTTTTGTGAGCTAGAAAATATACCCAAGTATATCTAGAATAGTCATCTATAAGAACATAGACATAATGCTTCCCATTTAAACTAGAAACTCTAGAAGGTCCAAATAAATCCATGTGAACCAACTCGAGAGGTTGAGAAGTTGACACTTCTTTCTTTGATTTAAAAGAAACTTTATGTTTCTTTCCCTTTTGACAGGGATTAAAAACTTTGTCTGCTAGAAATTCAAGTTTGGGTAGGTCTCTAACTAAGTTCTTCCTAGCAAGTTTTCTAAGTGAATGCACATTGCAGTGTCCTAATCTTCTGTGCCAAATCCAAGACTCTTTATGAAAAGCATTTAAACAAGTAATATTTTGCTTAGCTAAAGAATTTAAATCAACAGCATAAACATTTTCATTTCTCAAAGCAGCAAACACTAAAACATTTTTAGAATTGAAAACATTGCAAGAATCATTTTCAAATTTAACATGAAAGCCATCATCACATAACTGAGAAATACTTAACAAATTGTATTTAAGTCCATCAAAAAATAAAACTTTAGAAATTAATACTGAGTTAGTGTTACCAATCTGGCCTAAGCCGATGATTTTTCCTTTTGAGTTATCACCAAAAGTGAAAAACCCTCCATCAACTCTGACTAAGCTTTTAAAACATGAGAAGTCTCCTGACATATGTCTTGAACATCCACTGTCCAAGCACCAGGTCTTTTTACAGGAGCTCTTTAAGTTGGTTTCCTACAAAACAGATTTAAACAGGAAATGATTTTGGTACCCAGATTTTTTTGGGTCCAGACAGGTTAGCCAATAGCACTTTAGGTACCCATATTTGTCTAATGGGTCTCATAAAATTTCTAGAATCAATAGATTTTGAAAGATAAACCTTATTAGATCCATAACTATTAATATAACTAGTTGAAGCATATTAAGTTCCAGAGCTAGCTACATTCTGTCCAGATTTAGGAATGAATCTAGTTTTGGTAATTTTCCTTTGTCCAGGTTGGTATCCTATACCAGTAGTGTATCTAGGTGCAATTTTCTTACCTATAATTTGAGTAAGAGTATCTTTACCATTGGTAAATTTATCTAAATCTTCCTTGAGTTTCTCATTAGATAATTTTAGTTCAGTATTCTCTTTAAGAAACTGGGCATTCTTTTCTATTTCAATATCAAGATCAGATTTATGTTTAACAGTTAAAGCATACTGTTTCTTCAAACCTTTGTATTTTTCTTTCAGCTCATTACAGGTTTCTTCTAACATATCACAATATTCAAACAGTTCAGATTTAGACATGTTATGAGAGTCAGTATCATCTCCAGAATAATATGAATGAGAAGCAGGAGTTTCTGATGTTACCTCAGAAGTGTTTGTCATAAAACACATGTTCTCCTTGTTTCTGTGTTCAGTTTCAGACACTTCAGATTCACTAGAGCTGTCCTCAGAAGCACTCCAAGTATCCTTCATGGATTTCTTATACTTGTTATCCTTGTATTCATACTTCTTCTTGTATTTTAGCTTTGGACAGTCTGCTTTTATGTGTCCTTTCCTTTTGCACTCATAACAGACAACTTCATCTGATTTATCAGGCTTCTTCCCATCCTTTTTCCGATGTCCTTTGTTGTCATACTTACCTTTGTAGTTTGACTTTCTGAAAAACTTATTCTTCCTATAAAATTTCTTAAACCTTCTAGCAATGTGAGCCATCTCATCATCACTGTCAGAATCACTCTCACTATCTTCAAAACTTGAACTTTCATTGATAGATTGAAGCTTTTCCTTATCCTTATTCTTTGAGGTTGTAGTTTTGAAGGCAACAGATTTCCTTCTAGGTTCATCATCTTCTTCTTTGTTAACCTTGAGTTCTTCTTCATACATCATCAACTTTCCAATTAGTTCCTTGACTGGTAGTTCTCCAATGTCACATGATTCTCTAATTGAGACAGAATTTCCCCTCTATCTTTCAGGTAGACATCTCAGAATTCTCATGATTTGTTCCTTTGCTGGAACATCCTTTCCCAGAGAAGTCATTGTGTTGAAAATTTCATTAAACCTGAGATACATGTTATAAATGGGTTCATCAGGCTTCATCTTAAAATTATCATACTTAATAGTATAAGTGTTCAATCTCATTTCCTTAACATTAGTTGTTCCTTCATGAGAAACAGCTAAGGTATCCCAAATTTCATATGCAGTTTTACAAGCAGATATTCTATTAAATTCCTCATCTCCTAGAGCACAGTACAAAGCATTCATATCTTTATAATTATTATTTTAGGCTGCCTTAGTAGCTTCATTCCAAGTAGATCTAACAGTAGTTGGTATTTTGTATTCAGATTCTATAGCAGTCCAAATATCAAAACCCATGCTCTCTAAATGAATTTTCATCTTGATTTTCCACTGAGCATAGTTGGTTCCATTGAAAAAGGGTGGTATATTGGTAGCAACACCTTCAAATCTATTTTCCATGATAACTAAATTAAATCAAAGATTTTAAATAGATAAAAATTTAGAAATAACAGAAATTTTAAGAACTTTAAAATACAACTAAAATCACAGTTGAAAAACAGAGTACTTTAGAAAATATTTTTTTTCTTCCTCTGATACCAAATGTTGGTCAGAGTGGACACTAAAGAGGGGGGTGAATTGAGTTCAAATTAAAATTTCTGTTTTAAAACTTTGTCTTAAAATCCCCCAAATAAAATAATAAATTAAACTGTAGTGAATTTATATCAAATTAAGGGTTCAGTTGGGTTCTCAAGGGATTGATTATTTCCCAGTTAATAAAAACAGAAGGGTTGATTAACTTTTGAAACAAACTTAATGATTTACAACTAATATAAACACTTGAAAATTTAATTATCAAAGTGACTTTAAAACAGTTTTGGTTTTAAAGAAATTAGCATCGGAATAAAGAATAACTTTGAAAGATATAACACAGTAGATATAACCAAGAGGTTCAGTCTCAATCCGAGACTTAGTCCTCTCAACAATTTGTATAAAGGTGATCCACACCCTGGATCGGGGATTACAATAGTATACAACTGTCCAGGTCCAAGACCTCTACCAGTGTTATCCGTGGGAACAAAAACAACAGCAATCAACTGTCCAGGTCACACGACCTCTACCACTATCCCAGTGGGAAATAAAAGAAGTAAGAGTGTTGAGTGAGGATTTAAAAATCCTCCAGTTAAGGCACAAGAGACAATGTGTGTGTAAAATACAGCATATAACACACACTGCTCAATATGTAAAAAGATAAATTACAGAGAAAATATTTAGAGTTTAGAAATGGCTCTAGTGATTGTTGTGCAGTTCTGGACTCCTTTGATTGATCAGAAATCGCTCTGAGTCCTCTTCTGGTTTTTTTCTGGAAAACAGAGTATCGTCTTTTTCCATGACTTCCATATGTAGAGACAGTTGAGGAAGCTCTTGAGTTATGTTCTCGTTCTCAGCTCTTCACTGGTATGCAGTAAAGAATGAGTTCTTCGTGTAAGTTCAGTCGTCTATTTGCATTCACACTCTGTTGTTATTCCAGCACGGCTTATGTTCTGTATGTCTCTTATATTCGTCTATATGCCTCACGCTTTTAGTAGCACATCCTTACTTTATTTAAAGCACGTGCTCCGACAAAATATGATTTATTTTTGCAGGTACGAGGTACGGTTCCCTGACATCCAACAGCACACATTAAATAAATGTCAGTGTATTAAAATATACCTGATATGACCATTGGTTAGATTAAACAAAGATAAAGAAATTAATGCAGTGTCGGGTTCTGTCTCTGGAACGGTAGCTCTTGACATCGGTAGACTTGTGTTACAGTAGGTGTCTATAGGTCTGAGTATCGGTAGACATTTGTAACGGTAGGCTTGTCTGTCGGTAGACTTGATGTATCGGTAGCGGTGGACTTGTAACAGTAGCGGTGGCTCTGCCTTTACCAGTAGCGGTAACTCTCTATCGATAGCTGTGGCTCTGCCTTGTATCGGTAGCGGTAGCTCTTTATCGGTAGCTGTGGCTCTGCCTTGTATCGGTAGAGGTAGCTCTTTATCAGTAGCTGTGGCTCTGCCTTGTATCGGTAGCGGTAGCTCTTTATTGGTAACGGTGGACTTCAGCATATCGGTAACTGTCAACTTTGCTATAGCGGTAACTATCGACTTCATTGTATCGGTAGCTCTATCAGTAGATTTTGATGCAGCGATGGACTTTGGGTATCAGTTGGGTATCGATAGCTGTACCGATAGCTGTATCAGTAGCTCTCTTATAGCGGTAGCTCCAACATATCAGTAGACTTAACTGTATCGGTCGCTGTGAGCTGTAAGGCTTTCTAGCTTGTAACGGTAGCTATTTGTTCTGATGGTAGCTACTGTCTAACGGTTGCTCTACTCTGTATCGGTAGCTAGTTTGTAACGGTAGCTGAAAACTGTTTGAGCATTCACTTGGCAGAATGAGTTAAGTCATAGTAAACATATATCTGATAATTCAAAAGACTTAATTTAAGCATAATGATGGTAACAACATATATTAAAGTATATTTGGAATGTATTAAGCATAATCAAGATATAAAGAAATAATGGTTGGGATTATCAAAACACAATAAAGCAACTTAATTCCAGAGGGTTCAACAAAAATAAAAGATACCTATTTACTTAATTTAGACCTCCTGAATTAAAATATGGAATAAATATTTCAAAACTCAAAACACAGAAGTTTCGGAATTTATTTTATATTTAAATCAACAAAACACAACGAAATACAATTTTTAAGAAAAAAATGCAATTTTTAAATTTAAAATGTTTTTATACTAAATTCAAGTATAAAATCCATTTACAAAACCATAAATGGATTAATTTAAATAAAAATTATCTAATGAAAATTTAAAACTAATTCAAAACATAATTTGGCCTTGTAAATACTTGAAAAATCTAATTTTTAATAAAAATCAGCATATTTTAGTATTAATTGAAAATCAAACTTTTTAGTCAATTATCAAAATTTCACTATAGAAAGATTTTGATACTCTAATTTCAAAAATGAAGTTCATTTTATCAAATACATTTTCTAAAATATCTAGAAATTAATTATATTATGTGTATATATAAAGTAATAAAAATCATTTATGAAGAAAATATATTTTTTGAAAAATATAACGAATTTACTAAAAATTGTGTGATTATTTTATAAGCACTTAACAAAACATTCATATTCAGTTACACCTTTATATTTATTTCAAAAATTAGTTATTCCTATTCATTCCTGCCAATTTTATGACTAGGTTATAACAACCATATTTAAATAGTAATATTTAGTTGTTTATTTAAGCTTTTTGTGGCGTATTTTTTACGCTATCAAACATAGTGTTTTCTTTTAAAATCTTGGGATGTTACATTAGGTGTACATTCCTAACACCAATGAGAAAGGATCATAGAGGGTCATACATTAAGTTTTTTCATTGATCTCGATTAAATTCTATTTGAATTTAATTAATTGAATAAATTTTATTCTCAATACCAAGGAATAATTTTATTCAAGTTTTATTGATCTCATAAATTAATAAATATTTATTAGCTGGTTTGTGGATAAAAAAATTATGAATAAAATGTTTATTCGATATTCAATAAATGCCGAGGAATTAAAGCATAATAAGACCACGCCTTATGATAAATATAAATTTATAAGCTAGTAAAATAATATTTTTTATTTTACAAGTTATCATGCATTCTAGATAATAATAATAATAATAATAATAATAATAATAATAATATTATTATGTGGCATGAGGTTTAATAAAGATTATAATATTATTTAAGGGCTAGTATGCAATTAAACAACATTTTAACATAAACCCTAGCTTTATAAATATATGTTTATGTCTATTGTGTAGGGTTAGTCATAAATTGAGAATAGATAATCATTGCACACAACAAACTTCTCTCTCTCTCTCTCTCTCTCTCGAACTCCTCTCTTGTTCTCAAGAACAAGAAGAAATACTTCAAGCCAAAAGGATCTTGGAGTGATCAATATGAAAAACACAATACATTTGATTCACCATGATAGAACCTAGAAATTAATTGGCATCTCTTGGAGATCAAATGAGCATGTGTGGATCACCGCTGGAGGGATTCTATGTACGACATACTGCCGCCTCGTGAACTGACATAATTCATTTTCCATCACCACTTCTCACGTATGGATATAATTATATATATAATATTTATCTATTATATTTATAACATAATTATACATATGGAATTATAATATCATATATACATTCTTACTTTCCATTCCGTAGATAATGCGATAACGCTGTTTGTGTGTATAGCGAACTACCGTCTCACGAAGTGATGTGATTAGTTTTTCACTTACGTGTTACATGAAAGGTAATAAGGATTAATTTTATATTTATATATGATATTATTGAAATATTAATCATTCTAGAAAATAAATATATCATACAATTTCGTATCTTATCATCCATTGAATCGATGATAACATCGTTCATGTGTACGTCGAACTACCACCTCACGAAGCAATGAGATTCATTTTTCTCTAAAACTTAACGTGGAAGGTAATAAAGGATAAATTAAATGAATATATGTGATATATATTACATGATATTGATTCTATAAAATTAATATACAATCCACTTCCTTACCCTTTCACCTATTAAGGAAATGATAATGTCACTCGTGTATACGTACGACCTACCGTCTCTAAGAAGTGATGCGATTCATTCTCCATGTTTAAAATTAAATAATGATTATAAAGATGTATGTAATGAAAAAATATATTTATAATATTAATATAATTATTTATATAATGGAAGTATAAACTATGTTCAATATCGATAACTTTCATGATGAAACATGCAAGAGAAAACATGGCAATTAACACCCAAAACAATAGTGATGATGAAATATTATTAACGAACGAGTAATAAGATGTTATAAAAGGATCATATATGATATAATAAATAATAATATTATTCTTTTATAAGTTAATAACATATTTAAAACCACTATACTAGAGGTTAAAGAGTGCTCAACTAAAGGTAAGCATTAGGTAAGAGGTTTCTTAACTAAATTTTGATTCATTGGGTTATACGATTACTTCATTGATTATATTATGCCAAAATTATATGGGAGATATTTTTTTGTTGATTTATGTTGTATTTAAAATTTACTTTGTGTGGATATACATTTCTTACACATAATCACCCCATTAATTAACTCTCACCTCATTGATACAAATTTTTTAAGGGTGTCGTCTCAAATATCCTTCTTTGAGACACATGTTCTTTTATGCACCTAATTTATTTTAAATGATGTATATAATAACCATTTACATAATATATCATGAATCATTCCTAAATCATGATATTTTAATTTACAATTCATCTACTTCATTCATGAGAAGTTATGGTTCAAAAGTTACTAAAGTGGTAAGAGTTTATGTTTCAATCTCATTTTAATCGGAATTTCTTATGCTTGAATTTCCATTGAAGGAAATTATTTGATCATTGTATAATAAACCTATTTAATTTACTTATACTATGGTTATTAATGAATTTTTCAAGTAATAGTACCATTTTACACTCTTTGTTACTTAAAATGGCCAAGAAAATGTTTTTAAGAAAATACGACTTCATTTCTCTCTTCGGTCGAAAATCCTCCTTCTTCCAAATCCATGTTTTCTGAAAATGTTTTCAAATATGTTTTACTATGATTATTTAAAATAATTTTTATCCTTACTTTTATTTTTAAAAAATGTTTTAAAATTAATTTTCCTATCATTTTCCAAACAAGTTACTTTTTGACTTTTCATACAAAAATGCGAAATAAATCATTGTTTTTTTAACGTATTTAGTATGCAAAGAAATATTCCACTGTCATGACCACTCAATGTTTTAAAGATTCATTTTTAAGTTTCCAAAGTTATTTTCAATTTTTTTTCTTTAATGAGTGAGAAAGTTTTAGATTTTAAATAAGTGTTTTCAAAATTGAAAGGATATTTTCCTCAATAAATGTTCAAATTGATCTTTCAAAATCATTTTACATCTAAGACAAAATCCTTTGATGTTACTCAAAGTGAAGGTTATTTTACTCAAGAATGTTTTTAATATTTTTAAAGGCATTTTCATCATAAAAAACAACCTTCTATGTTATGGGTTTCATCTAAATTATGTATATATGTATCTCAAAAATATACTTAGTTCATTCTCCTTTCCTTGATGGGGTAATACATGATTTATCATCATTTATCAAATGACTTAATCATGAAATTTCCTTTGATTATGATATGAATAAAGATTATTAAACCCATTTTATTTACATGGGTAAATCTTATGTTATGACCTATGATTGATTTTATTTATGTGGCACACATAGATCATGAAATTGTTATGATGGGTGTGACCATATAGCTTTCTAATGCATTGGTTAATGTTATAATATCATGAGATGTCATGTATGGGATTAGGGAGTAAACTTAATTTGTTATGGGATTTTGTTCACCATGTGATATTGTCTAGGTAGTTAGACTTGCTTCATGTTTAGGTCACGTTTTTGTGTTGTTTCCACATTTTCTATGATGCCATGATCTTATGATACCCTGTTCTTTATGTTATTCTTCCATGTGATTACTCATGTGCCTTATCTTTTATGATATTAGGTAATACCTTTTACTCACATGTTATGTTTTCTTATCATGTTTATTCACTTACTAAGATTTTTAGCTCACCCCTTTCTTCATGTATTCCCTAGGTTATCCCATGCAAATTTAGGATCTCGAATGGATTTCAGGAGATCACTATTGAAAATAAAATAAAGATGCCATGTTTAAGTTTCCTTTTATTTAATTTGAACCTAGTCTTCCAAATACACTAGGATTTTACAATCCTTATATTGTATTAATGGATATTTATGTATAAGAACCATGGAATAAAATGTGTAAAAGGCATGAGTCACTATATTCTACACTTGAATCTTTACAACATAATGAAGGTAATCCAAAAGGGTTTTCATAAGATCAACAATGTAATGGAAGAAAGGATCCTATAACAAGGTAATCATTTATTCATAATATAAATAAACTAATTATAAATTTAAAGTTCAAGATCCTCTCTCAGGGTGCTAGGATATTTTATTTAAAAGAAATTTTAAATATATCGCCCACCATCGGTACTTCCATTGTGCCCAGAACCTACAAACGGTATCAAAAGGGCCACATTTTAAATTTATAATCATTTATTTGATTATTTATCAATATAAAAAATCATGATTGAATTTTTCATTTCATATTATTTGTTATTTAATTTTTTTTTAATTAATATGTTTTTGAAATTTTAATTTCTTCATTTAAGATTCAAAATTTATTAAGTTCAAAAATAGATGAATAATGATCATAGATGACATTGGGAAGTGTCAATGAATCTAGTCAGATAGCATGGGGTTACATGGCATGTAACTGGAGTACACCTATTGTACCCAAGTGCACTACACCTGGCCATGTCGCAGGTTACACAATGCACCAGATAATAATTACAAGTGGTGCATTTATTACACACCATGTATAGACCGAGCCAACCTTGAACATGACATTTTAGATTACATAGTGTGTATCTAGCGTACACGTTGTGTAGTCTACATAGGTTAGCGACAAAATTTTCACAATCCGTGTGATCATTACACATGGTCAAACCGTGTGGGATTGATATCCTGGAGCATTAATGATATACATGACATGTATGTGTTGTGCATGACATGTAGTTTATCACTTCTCGTATCCAAAATACATGTCGAGCTATTCGATGAGTTATGCAGACACACGACATGAGTGATACACGATATGCAGCTGGTCTGTACATGTCATGTATACATGATCGATAAACATTCTAAGTTCTTCGTCAGATTGTGTAGACACAAGACAAGAGCGATACACGATTTGTAATTGTCTTGTACATGTAATGTAGTCCATATAAGGTACATGAATGAAGTCTCAGGCATGTAACCTGAGTACACGACTACTGAGGTATTTGACGTGTATCTTGTACGTATACACAATGTAGTATCCTAATAAAGTATAGAATTAAATTACATTAAATTAAAAATTACAGCATTAAAACCATATTTTATTTATTGGAATACTTGGTTTGTTTAACAATTTAATAATGGTTTAAAATATTAAATGCTCAATTATTTAATTGTAATAAATCTATGATTATTGGTTCTTCTGTTTATTTTCCATGAATTCCATTAGTGATGAGTATCTACAATTGAATTTATATGATCATTAAGATGAAAGAGAATTAATTAATTAATTGATTAATTAATTAATTCAAGTTCATTTATCTTAATAATAAAGAATGAATAGAAATTAATGTTAATAGGTTTAGTTTTGCATATATGTTGCATGTATGAGTGTTCATGAGCTTGAACAATACCTATATATGTGTTAAATGTTTTAATTTAATTTATTTCATAGGTTTTCAATTATTTAATATTACATTATATTGGATGGTCTATGTGTCATCCCTCCCTCCATTATTATGTAGGACCTACATATCTAAGTTTATTTATGTAATCCCCATTCATTTGGTTCCCCTAACCTACATGCGGGTTATAAATACTTGTAATTAATAGAGTATACTAAGGCTTTCTAAGTCGGTTCAAGATGTAACCATAATGATTCCAACCCAGGTGATACAAAGGTGGAAGGGTGGAATGTTGTAACTCTTTCCAAGATAGGCAAAAGAGTTTTCCCCTAGGTCAAAAGTTGATTTATTATCCACTCAATAAATCAACAGTTAGATAATCTAATGGTCATATCATTTATTATTTATTTATTTTTGCCTTATGTATTATTTATTTTATGGATGCAAGATGACTACCATATAAATAAATGAATTAATGTGCAAATGTGGAATTTAAATAAACAATTTATGCATAAATGTTTGATAAAACATGGTTAATAAATTATGTAAAATTCACTTAATATTAACAAGTCATGTAAATGGATAAAACAAGATAAAATTTACACATAACAAATAAAATCCATCATTTAAATACTATTTCAAATTTGGACTTCTATTACTTAATTAGTAATGAAACCAATAGAACTAAGTGTTTGGACAACCTTTTTTGGGACACTTACTTTTATAAGGGGAGTTATTATGAAGGTTTTGGTCTAACTTAATCATTTTACATCAAGTGGAGTATCCCTTTCTAGAATTGGTTTAATTTAGAGGAAAGTTTTGAGAAAATACAAGTCAATATTTCTAGATTGGGGAATCCACTCAACGGATCAAGGAGCTGTAAGCTTGCAGTTAGAAAATACTAGCCTGCATAAATACCTTCAAGTAACTTGACCAACCCTTATTGGGGTTGTGCGGAGGGGAATATGGATCATTGCCACTAAAATATTTTGGAAACTTGATATTCCTAGTTCAATTATGAGGGTTGTTGGGACTTGATAAAATAGTGAGAGACTTAATAAAATTAAAATTATTATTATATCTCACATAATTTGTAATCAAAGTACTAATAATATGTTTTAATTATTATATAAAATAGGAAGTAATACCATGAAACCACTATGATATTTCCTTATATTAGGATATGTAATAAAAAATAAAAATTTCTGGATATGGTATAATCATTTATTCGATTCATTATTATGAGAAAAAATTGTATTATGTGTTGGAATCCCATATTCCTATACTACCACCCCAACAGGTGAGAGAAGGTGACAAGGATACCTACCAGATACATGTTGAGTATACTTCCTATGTCCGTTATATAATACTATCAACTATATCCATAGAGTTAATGACACAATATAAGGGTATGGATGAATACACTATAATATTTGATCTATAATCTATTGATAAATAGAAAGAAATGATTGAAATAAATAAGATTATCAATGCACTATATCAGTGTTAACTGAAAGAAGTGAATCTAGCTACTGATCACAATTTCAAAATTCTATGGTATATTGATTAGTTAGAGAAATTTGGATTCTACTTGGATAAGAAATTACCCATTAATCTTATCTTATTATCCTTACAACTAAGATTATCCTTATTTGTCCAATCCCAAATAAATGAAACAGATAAGCCGCTTGAGAAACTTCTGTTCATAATTCACCAAGTACATAAGGATTAGATAAAAAAATTTTCTTCAATACTTTCAGTGAAATTTTTTAAAAACATGGTTAAAGATCCCATGGCTAATATAAATCCAAAATATCCTTTACAACATCCTTCAAAGAAGGATTTTAGGGAAGAATAATGAACATGAATCAATTTGCTTCTTATGTGGAAATCTTGGACACTGGAAAATAAATTGAAATGAATTGAAGAAGTGAGAAGTTGCATACAATTTTAGTATATTCATAAATTTTTTATTCAACATGTTTGTATTAAACACAATATTCATATAATATGCATGTATTTGAATACATGAAATGAACAAGAATAGAAAGTTTATAGAGTAAAATCAAAAGGATCTGAGAAAGGGTGATTTTTATGTCATCCAAAGTGAGATAACTACTTATCATTTCCAAAATGTATTGATTAAAATTTGTAATGAGTGCTACCAAAACATTTATCTTAGTGACTTGTGAGACATAACGAGACATTATTTCACATTTGAAATAAATGTTTTTATGGTACTTCAATAGTAAAATATTGGTTCTATAGCCCTTGAATCTTAGATATCCATCATAATGAATGATGAATATAAAACATAAGACTCTTACCCAATTATATAAATAATTTTTTTATCAAATAAAACTAGATTTAATTGAATTATTTATACCCATAAAAGAATTTTAGTCTTAATTGAGCTAAGATACTGGGAATAAAAACAAACTACTTATTATGTTTTAGATAATTAAACCTTTATAAATAAAGGTACATCACAATGCTATTGAATTTAGTTCAACATGTCCATGTGAACTATTATAAATACAAATTCAATTTCATATACTTCATGAGTTTCCTTTAAGAAATTTTAGAAATTCTTAGTGAAGTAAATGAGTGAACTTGGTAAATATTAAGAAATATTTGAGATGGATTGTCAAAGAACATCTTATCCAAGTAATCATTGATCATATATATAAAGTAATGGTTATAAAAAACTCAAATTTCCTTATATACATCTATTTAATTATGTTATTACAAGGAAGATCAATGATGATTCTTATATATATTGAAAATCTTCCATTATTTCTTCCAAGACATATTTTGAAAATAAAAGTACTAAAACTAACCATATGCCAAATATATTTTCTAATGAATATCATATCAATCGTGATACGATAAGAATATATTGGGATACTACCACATGTGTTTGTTAAAAACCGTTTGTTAAAATCTGACCTTAGCTACAAACGAACATAAAAAAACTAAGTTTCATATGAATTAATTATCCCATAACCACTAATGATATTAACATCTAGTAAAAATAAACTATATTTCCATAAAGAGAGCCTATATCTTTGAAGATAATGAGATCATACTTAACTTATATGGGTTAAGGATTTATATGCACATGAGTTGACATAGAAATACTAGACTCCACTAGGATCAATGGGAGGATTAGTTCCAAAGACACATATTGCATATGAACTTATAACCAAATAGGTGGTTTATGTTCACCACAATGGGTGTTATATATAATATTCTTCCATATTAAATATTCCTACAAATAATCAACAAATAGTTTTATTATAATGTTGAAAAGTATGTATAAATTAAAGTAATGGATTCCATGAATCAAAATTTGGGGATTTCAAATTTTAAATATTTCTAAGACTTAATACTACTGGTTAGTATTCAATAGTTGGACATGGATGGTACAATATTGTACTAATAAAGAATTATTGATTATTGAAAGTTTATTCTATGAGTAAACTTATTCATATATAATCATGAATAAAATCCCTTTTTAATTCTACTTGTCGAAGTATATTTTTATGATCATCATATTGGGCTATTTATTATTAAAGCCACCTCATTTAGAGTAATCCTAACAAAAATGTCTATATGATGTGACAAAAAAGGAGACCCTATGGTATATATCTACAAGGAATAACTAGAAAGGTTTGGTGACATCAATAAATTCCAATAAGATATTCACATTACATAAATTCATTTATGAATAAATCATGCATAGTGATCATAGAATATTCATTTGGAAATTAATGAGTAACATGTTTATCTATCTAGTTAGTGGGAGAACTATAAGTTTTCAAGATAGATATGTTGATAACATATGGAAAAAAATAGTTGTGTCTTACTTGTTAGTTAATACTAAGAAATAGAAATTTCTACAAGTATGACTTAAAGTAGTGAACATGTTCTAGGAAACAATATCTAAGACATATATCCCTTGGTTTTATAAATCCAGTCACAATATATATATATATATTTAAAAAGTATTTAATAATACAAGTTAAAAAAATTCAATATAGAATTGTGGTTGGCACATACTTTTTCTAGTAGAACATGCATGCACACATGAATATATTATTGCGATCAAAATGATTTCACAAGCTTAAGTGCTAGGAATTTATCTCATATGACACAATATGTATTGAAGTTAGATATTACTGATTTATGATGCATATTATATTAATATAAAACAGATCAAAAAATAATTACATTGACTTGTAGTTAGAACTATCCGACAATACTTTGAAAAGTATAACTGGATGGGTTCTTGGTGTTTGGAGATGTGGGAATACTAGTGATCAAGGAAATTGAACACTTGTATTCACTTAGTTCAATTTGATTTAGTAGTGGAGAAAAAGGGATAAGGTAATATGAAAAAAACTTATTAAAGCTATTGGTTTCCATATTGACAATATCTGAGTACGTTGCGGCTTTTGATGAAACTTAAGAAGTGGTTTAGAAATGTACGACTCTGATTTTGGGTTATACCAAAAGAAATAGCTTTATCAGTTTATGATAAGATTTGACTATGGATTTAGTCATGATGTCGGGATTCTGACATGGGAATAATAGGTGGATACTGAATTATATAACTACTTGAGGGATTTTCTCAAGGTAGTAATGTTGCAGTAAACAAATTCACCACAAAGAAATGTGGAATTTACAACCCTAGATATATAAATGCAATAGGCCTATCAGTTTTATCCATACTCAGTAGAAGCGTGTTTTTATATGTGAGAACTAACTGGTCGTTAGTAGTTGTCTCTATTTCAAGTGAGAGTTTGTTGGAGTTGGTGACCTAGAACCAACTAATTTGTAATTTATATTACATGTATATTCAAAGAAGTTAATATTAATATAAATATATCATGACATTTTTATTATTCTTCTGCATAACAATGATGTGGTAATGCCCTTAAGTATTCATCGCATTGATAAGGTTATATAAATTCACAATTATGATGAGAACCTTGAGATGCTATGATGATATCTATTAAATATAATTCTATAGTCGGATAACATACTATTATGGGCACATAATACATAGACCGTCGGGTGAGAGTACTTGAAAGTAGATGAGGCTTCTTTTCATGAAGTTTTCACTTGGTAATCTCTAAGAAGGGAGATTATGAGAACAGACCTGCTAGTAGGAATTTTGTATGTTTTGGTGTCATAAAATATTATTATCCATGATCATGTACAATGATCATTATAATTTAAGATTATCATTAATGCATTTCATGACTCGCACACTTAGATTTACTGAAAAAATCGTCGCAATATATATTGGTGAGAAGTAGGGTACATTGGGTGCATAATGAATGAAATATTATTAATGTATAATTTGAAGAAGGATTTTTAGCTTCCATCTTTATGAAAGTTGATATGTCATACCTTTTATTGAAATGTAATTGTTACATAAATTTCATGGCCATATCATAATGATGTTTATTTTAGATAGTTAAAGAAAGACATATCAAGCATATAGGTTGATGATGAAAATGTGTAAACTTCTTGATAAGATATTAAAACAAATGGATTATATTACATAGTAAGCATTAATATGTGGTTGTAGATGTTATGACATTAATTTATTTCTCTTAGGTGTCTTGACCCGTTGCTAGACAGTAATGTTAGACTTTAGGCGTATCCGCCTAATGTCAATGAGAAATAATCTTAGAGGGTCAAACACTAAGTGTTTCCTTTTATCTTTTCTATTTGAATTTAATTAATAGAAACAATTTTATTCTCAACATTGAGGAATAATTTTATTCAAGTTTTATTGATCGTATAAATTAAATGAATATTTATTCACCGGATTGTGAATAAAATATATTTATTTATTTTATTGAATATTTAATAAATATTTATTTGATGGTTTGTGGATAAAAATATTTATAAATAAAATGTTTATTCAATTATTTAATAAATCTTTATGAATTAGAATGGGTCAAGACCACATCTGGTGATAAATATTAATTTATAAGCTGGTAAAATAATATTTGTTATTGCACAAGTTAGTGCATGCCATAAAATAGTAATAATAATAATATTATTATTATTATTATGTGACATGAGGTTTAATAAAGATAATAATATTATTTAAGTTCCAATACACAATTAAATAATATTTTAACCTAAAACTTAACTCTATAAATAAATATTTATATCTATTATGTAGGGTTAGTCATAAATTGAGAACAGAGAATCATTGTGCACAATGAACTTCTATCTCTATTTTTAACTCCTCCTCTCTTCCTCTCAAGAATGAGAAGAACTCCTTCAATCCTGAAGGATCTCAGAGTAGTCAATACAAATAATGAAAGAAATTTTATTCACCACACTAGCACCCAAAAATCAATTAGCATTACACATATATCAAATGATTACTTATGGATCACCATTAGAGGGGTTTTACACTTGAATACTTATAGCACAAAAAAGGTAATATGAAAGGGTTTTCAAAAGATCAATAACATTATTTAAGAAAGGATCCTAAGAAGAGGTAATCATTTCTTCCTGATTTAAATAAATTAATTATTAATTTAACATGTAAGATCCTCTCTCGGGGTTCAAGGAAATTTTATTTAAAATAAATTTTAAATATATTTCCCACTACCGGCGCTTCTACTACACCTGGAACCTTCAAAATATATGTTCTTAAAGGGTAAGGTTATACTATAATTGAATATATTGATATTTTTATGAATGTTTTCAATGTCTTGAATCTTAAATATTTTAATTGTAGGTTCAAAGGAGTTATTAGTAATTAAAAATGATTTTTTTTCATTTAATAATGGTCTTCAAAAGTTAAATTTCACAATAATTGTTGTATTCTATTTGATATCAGAGTTAAATTTTATAGTGTGTATGTTTTCCATATTTTTTGTTTATTCATGAAATTAAGAGAGATGATCTTCAAGTATAACATTGCATTCATGTATCATTATGAATTTTTTTAGAAATAAATGCTAAAAGATGATTTTGAAATGCAATGTTAAAAGTTACATGTAAAAATAACAACATATGAATTGTAAAATTCAAATACTTTTCTTTTTACAAAAATATTTTATATTTTTCACATGCACAAAACTCAAGGTAAGCTAATAGTTTCTCATAATCCATGGTTAATGTTGTTGAAAAAAAGGATGTTCTTTGCTGGAAATGGAGTATGGTTTGTGATTTTTGTCAATACTTACATGGAATATCATGGAGTATATAAGGAAAGGGATATTATAGTTCAAGCCGATAACAGTTTTGAAGGTGGCATCATTTCCTAGCGTTTTCCAATTTTTTGGGTCCAAAAATTAGAGAATGGAGAAATGTGTTTTTGGAAAAGTTGTTTTCAAGATTGTGGATGGTTTGGAAACTTGTGCACAAGGAATTTTTAGGGATAATCACTTCAAAATATGGAAAAGGAAAAAAGTGTGCGAAAGTTCTAAATTTTCATGAAAGATGAGGTTGCATGGAAGAGACTTATGCGCCAAATGCGATGTCAAAAGGGGTTTTGCGCACTCAGGGAGAATCTTATGTGAACCAATGAATATGTATCAGAAACTGGAGTGCATGGTCATAGAGGCCTATAAATAGGTGGCTACCCCCATGGAATACTCAGAACTTTTTCAATGAAGATCAAGTTCCTCTACCACGCGAAAGACTTGTGCACGAAAGAGAAGCATAAAGAAAATCTTGTGCGCAAAGTGTTCCTTTAGTCTTTAAATACCAAGTGAAACTTGTGGTGTAGATGCATGAAAGATAAGGGTTGAATGAAAAGTAAGGGTTGTGTGAAATTCATCTTGTGTGACAATCCCAAATCTTTCCCACAAGAGTAGGTGCTGTACACAAGTGCTAGTGT
Source organism: Viscum album (assembly GCA_963277665.1). NCBI lineage: Eukaryota > Viridiplantae > Streptophyta > Magnoliopsida > Santalales > Viscaceae > Viscum > Viscum album. Next base: position 1,566,353,507 of record OY728156.1, read on the forward strand.
GTGCTTCTAGAAAGTTTTGAATATTTGGTTTGGTTGATCAGTGCTTCCAAGTGCATCAATTCAGGACTTCAATGTAAGAATAATCTCATTCTGGATGGAGAAAAATAATTCAATGCTAATCTATTGAAGATACCTTCAGTTCGGTATGTTGAGTAAGACTTCTCTCAAGGTAGTGAGCTAGGGGGAGTCAACAGAAGTGATCTGAGAGACACAATGAGCTATCCCTAAATTATTTTAAAGGAAGTGTACCTAGCCATATTTAATATGTCTAAAATATTTTATTCCACAACTAATGAATATTAGTGGACTTTGGTATGATCGATACACTATTGGCATATGCTCCTTAGACTAGCCCTTAGTGGTGAACCAAGTAAAAATGCTATGTTATCTCTTTGCATGTGATTGTGTGATAGGTTTAATAGGTTCCTACCAACAAAGGAACAAGATCCATATATTTAATAAGAAAAAGTTTACACCCTGATTCACCCCTCCCTCTCAAGGTGTTCTGGGATCCTACAAGTGGTATTAGAGCCTACAGGTTGCTGGGGGTTAAGTCTGTCCTTTGTTGTCATAGAGAATTATGTAAATGTTAGGGGATTTCTCCTCTTTGATGGAAACAACTTTCAGATTTGGAAGAAAAAGATGAGATATCATCTAATATCTCTTGTAATGGAATTCCTTTTTTCCACTACACAAGGAATACTTGTCACTAATCCAAAAAGGCTGTCTATGACTAATGCAGATAGAAAATTGCTCGATGTAGATGCCAAAGATTATAATGCCCTTACTGTAGTTCTATATTATCAAATCTATCTAAAAGTGATGAGATGCATGACTTATAAGTCCATATGGTAAAAACTAAAAAATATTTATAAAGGATATAATAAAGTGAAGGATGCAAAACTCTAAGTTTTTCACAATAGGTTTGATGATATGAAGATGTATCCTGATGAAAATGCAGATAACTTCTTCAATCGAATTACAAAAGTTGCATAAGAAATTAAAGGTCTTAGTGAAGAAATAAAAGTCATTGACATTGTAAAGAAAATATTGAGAAGACTTACACCTCTTTAAAATCCAAAAGTTTCATCCCTTGAGGAAAGGTACTTTTCTAAACTTTCTCGGGATAATTTGCTAAGTAGTCTGGTTGCTTATGAAATGACAGTCAATCCAGAAGATGCGACGACACATGTCAGCAATGAAATGGCATTCAAATCCATGGAAAAACTTGATATTTCAAAAGATAGTGTTAATAAATATAAGGAGGAAGATGAATTCATTTCCCTCTTTTCCAAGAAATTCAAGAGAGTAAAAGGGAGATTTGAAGGAAAGATACCCTTAGTCTGCTTTCATTATGGTAGAGTTGGGTACATTGCTTCTTAGTGATCAAGGAAGCTAGATGGTAAAGAAAGTAAAGTTATAAATTAACAAAAGCCCCAGAAAATGTTTTCTCAAAATGGAGAATTCAAATCTGGAAATAAAGTACAAAGGAATAAATTTTTTGTGAAGAAGAAGATGATGAAAATGATTTTTTTGAGGAAGAAGAACTAGAGTTTAAATATGGAAACCAAGCATCTATGATGGTGACAGTTGAAAATTAGGAACCATAAAAAGATAAAGCTACATATAATCATTTGAGTAATGATGCTGATCCAAAGTTACAACTTAAGTATGCTCTTTGTAAGATTGAGAATAAAAGTAATATATGAAAAAAGTGGAGAGCATTTGTGGAAGAATCATCAGAATATGCTGATCATCTTGAAGCTGAAATTGAATGACTAGAAGAATTAGTGAAAGTACAGTCAACAACTCTTAAAATAATAGAAGATTTAGTGGAACTAAAGCTCAGAATTGAATAATAGGCAAAGTTCATCAATTACCTTACCTCCATACTGGAGGAGAATTCCAAGAATATTGAGGGACTCAAAGAATAAGTTGTTAATATTAGAAGTAAACTTTAAAGTGAATCAAATTAAAAAGAAATAAAGAAGAAAATATAGTTTAGAAAATTCTCAGATGCTGAGATGTTGGAGACAGATAATCATGGTTCCAATGGAGTTAAAATGGTTTTAAATTATCTAATAACTGTATGCATGGGAAATAATGGAATCAGTTGTGATGCCAAAACATAAAATTCTAGAAATAAAATGGGCCAAAATAAAGGCAAGATTAAAGTTGGGAATATTAAAAAGTCACCTAAAGTGCTGGAAAATAAACCCAAAAATCAAACTAAAAGTAGAACTAAAAACTATCCTCAAGCATCCAGAAAGGGTAGGCAATCAAACTATTTTCCCGAGGAATGATACATGGGAAGAAATAGAAGCAAGAATACATTTCCTCTTATGAAATGTAAATTATATGGCTATCTGATCCATACCATGTCATACTATAAAGAGGCAAGGATATATTTTAATGGAGAAGATCTAGGAAGTCAACAAAGGATAATAAATTCATATCCAACTTCTTATAGAAGAAATAATTTCTATGGATATTGTTTTCATTGTTCTAACTTTGTCCACAGAGCAGTTTATTACTGATAGAGGAATGACATGAACAATTAATAAAGAACTCAGAGATAATCCAATACTCTTCAACCAGATGGTGTTTCTATTACAAATAAATTTTATCCGTTAGAATAAGAGTATGAGTATGAATAACTCATGCACATGGAAAAGATATTTGAAAGTCTATCTCCATCCATCACTCAATCTAATATTTCATGGAAGGAAAGGAAGAAGATTGAGAAATCCAATCTTGCTGAAGTCGCTCTCAAAGCTACAAATAATAGTAGCACCTGGATTCTTGACAATGGGTGATCATACCATATGAAGATAAATTCATAATTATTGAAGAATTTTAAGAAAATGGTTGACAGAATAGTAAGGTTCATCAATGATGGTGCTCTAAAGATTAGAGGAAGTGGGAGTATATAATTGGAAAATTGAGAGCTTAAGAAGACTGAAGTTCTTTATGTGAATGATTTGCATCACAATCTCCCGAGTGTGAGTCAAATCTATGACTTAGGACTTATAGTGACATTAAATCAAAAGGGATGTACTAAAAAAAGGAAAGATAAGGAATTATTTCATGAAAGGTTGCAGAACAGATGACAACTTATACCAAGTTGATATTAGAGAGAATATTTTTTACTTAACTATTGAATAAGAAAATTAATTATGGCATCGAAGGTTGGGTCACATTAATAAACAAGACATGGAAAATATATCTAAGCTGAAAATATTCATGGACATCCCCAATCTGAATCATGAACAAGAAAAGACTTGTGATTCTTGCATACGAGGGAAGTTGGTCTAAAGTTCATATCGACTAAAGAAGAAAAGGGCATCAAATATTCTTGATCTCATCCATAAAGATGTATGCGGTCTGATAAATGTTTTTAGAACTCATAAATAAAGTTACTTCGTCCTTTTAATTGATGATTATAGTATAATGGATTATGTTATGGTTATACATAAGAAACAACAAGTTCTTGATTTCATGAAAACTTATCACTGAATCGCTAAGAATGATATTGGATGGGCAATAAAAGTCCTAAGGTATGACAATAAAGGGGAATATGCATCCATTGAGTTTGAAAATTACTTGGAGAAGCATATAATATAACACGAGGTGGCTGATGTGAGAACCCCACAACAAAATGGAGTTGTAGAGTGCAAAAATCGATAGGTAAACAATATGGCTAAAAAAATGATGATTGAGAGTCATATCCTTCTACATTATTGGAAAGAGGCTATTCAATATATGGTGTATATTTAAAATCAAATAGGGATTTATATGGGTTAAACTAAGACACCGTATGAGTTTTTGCATAGAAGGAAGCCCTCTTTGAAGTATTTTCATGTTTTTAGAAGTAAATGTTTTATCAGAAACAAAGAAGGAAATCAAGAAAAGTATGGTGATGTGGAAGATGAAAGAATATTCCTCATATATTCAATTAATATAAAATCCTACAAATGTTTCAATAAGCATCTCAAAAGAATTGTGGAAATAAGTGATGTTAAGATAATTGAAGATAAGGCCACAAATAACATGAGGGGATCTTATGCTGATGTGATAGAAGATGAAGAAGACATTGGGAATAGAACAAATGAAAATGAAGAAGTATTAAAAGGAATGTAAAACATTCAAGGGTCAAAACATTATTCTTATTAAAAGGAAGAATAATAAAAGGAAACTATACCTAAATAAAACTCTTTTGAACCTCACAGGAGAAATCAGAGAGCTGAAATTGATCAATCTAACATCATTAGGTATTGGACTGCACACACATAGACAAAGAGAATGAGGAATAATTCATAATATTCCTTTCTATTTGTTGTGGAACCATCCTCATTTAAAGAAGTTGCAAAGGATGAATCATGGGTTAAATCCATGAATGAAGAGTTAGATCAGATCGACAAGAACCAGAAATGGGATCTTTTCAAGATACTTGAAATTCACAATATGATTGGTATGAAGTGGATTTTTAAGAATAAATTTGATGAGCATGAGAATGTGATCCAAAATAAGGCATGATTGGTGTGTAAGGGATATTCATAGATTAAAGGCGTTGATGTTGAAGAAATTTTTTCTCTAGTGTCTATATTGGAGTCAATCAGACTTTTCCTTTCTATGGAAATACAAAGAGGATACAAATTTTATTAAATGGATGTCAAAAAAAACATTCTTAAATGGTGTTCTTGAAGAAGTCTACATTGAAAAACCAGTGGGTTTTCTACTTGGTAACGATGAAATGAAGGTTTACAGATTAAGGAAGGCTCTCTAGGGTCTAAAGAAGAACCCATGAGCTTGGTACTCTCATCTGTATTCCTATTTTAAGAAGCTCAAATTTAAAATAGGATGTGTTGACCACAACCTCTATGTAAAGAATTCAATGGAAGATAAATTTATGGTGTTGGTGTACATGGATGATATTATATTTGGTGGAAGCAGGCAAAGATCAGTGGAAGAATTTTCCAATCACATGAAATTAGAATTTGAAATGTCTATTATTTGTGAACTCACATACTTATTAGGGTTATAGGTGATTCAAAATAAGGACTAAACTTTTATTTCTCAAGAAAAGTATGCAAGAGATATGCTGAAGAAATTTGATATGCATTACTCTAAACCAATGTTGACTCCAATTTCAGTTGGAACAAAACTTGGAAAGCATGAGGATGGGACTTTTGTGGATCCCACTATGTATATGAGAATCATTAGAAGCTTAATGTACTTAACTGCACCATGACCAGATATTGTCTTTGAAGCATCATTCACAACCCATTTTTAAAGTAATCTGAAGGAAGAACATATGGCGGTAATGAAAATAATCACGAGGTACATTCAAGGTACTCATAATTATGGGTTATACTTTACTATAAGAAGAGATAGTGAACTATCAACATTTTTTTGATGCTGACTGGGCTGGAGATGTGGTAGATAGAAAGTCCACCAGTGGTGGAGCATTTTATACTGGTAAGAAATTTGTAGGATGGTTAAGTAAGAAACACGAAATCACTTTCCTTAGTACTTATAAAGCTAAGTATATCTCCTCTACAAAGGCCTGCACTCAGCTATTGTAGATTAAGTAACCACTGAATGATATCAGTGATGAGGTGAAACATCTGATGGTGATTCACTATGATAATAAAAGAGAAATTGATCTTATGAAGAATCCTATTCACCATTATCGTATGAAACATATTGAAATCCGGTATCACTTCATCAAAGAAAAAGTTGAACAAGGCATGATTAGAATGGATAATGTTGGAACGGATGAGCAATTGGCTAACATTCTGACCAAAACACTAATTTGGGGACACCTATGGGGTACACTAACCTTCCCGAACATGGTTAATAGAAATGTTAAGTGTAAGATTGACTTGTGATTAAATAGATCCCTTGATGAACATTTTGAATGGTGGATTTATTGATCAAGAAGAAAAAATGGACAGTTGTGTCTAAAGGTGGTTAATGGCTAAGGGATTGTTTAGCTTGACATGAAAATGGGTTAAATGTAATTTAATGTGAATGTGAAAAATGGTTTGTAATTTATATTTGGAATGCATTAGGTGTTAATACATGGGAAATGATAAATCATTTAAGTGAGTTAACATGTGGTAATTTTTGAATAATTTAAATGGGTTGATGTATGGAAACTAGTGAATATGATTAATGAGTTTTGACATAACAAATGGGAATTGGGTTAAATGGAAATGTATTGTAAATGGTAATCTGATAATGGGTTATAGAATAATATTGACTCCCATGTTTAGTTGGATTTAATGTGGTGGTTATTTATATTTTTGGAAGTGTGGTTATGATATGGTATGTGTGGTGAATTGGTTATATATATAAGCATGTGCACATGTATTAGTGGTGGGATAAAGGACCGCGACTCCTCCCATGGGTCAGGTTGGAATGATGCTCTAACCCCACCCAGGAATGAATGAGTTAGGGATTCATACTAATGATCTATACCCATAATAGTTTCATTTGATGAGAATACCTGGATGGAGGCTCCATGGTAAGTTGTGCTGTGTTTACCCCTAGTGAGATGGGAGCTTGAATTATTTCCTTATGCTTAATGTTGAAGACCTTAAACCTTGTGTAAATGTTATAAATGGTTAACTAATGGGACACATGATTGTAATGGGGAAATTAAAGAATATGATATAAATTATTATATGGAACTAATGTAGAAATGGTTAAGGTAAAGATGGTTATCTAGTGGAACCCAAACCATATCTTATTACTTGTCATTAATTTAGTATTTGCACGAACTATTTGTTTAGAATGGATATTTTATAGATAGCGTTGGTGGTGGCCTACTGAGTTGTACTCACACCCTTCTCAGGCCACTGTTAGGTACTCAAGCAGATTTCATGGTTTCTGGTCAGGACAAGGGCAAGGGACTAATACTTGGGAATTGATTCGGGCATGGGATGTGAATGGATGAGGTTCCAAACTCGAAGTCAGGACTATTTTTAGGATTCAAAAATTTGTCTTTATTTTGGGTTTTGTTCACTTGTCACTATTAGCATGTAATGACATATTTAATCTTGGCTATGGTTTGTACCCAAATTTGGGGGATGTTTATTTATGCATGTTCATTGATTATTACATGATGTTTCTACTATTGTATTTATTTTTTTGCTATGGATAACTCTAACAAATAGGTTATAGTCTTTCTATGTTCTATTAGACCCTCATTTCTAGTTAGGAACCTCTGATATATGCAGAGGCATGCTTGAGGTCATGTGGCGACCCAGCTCGGAGCACTAGTTTAGTGGATCCCTGGCCAGGGATATTAAAAAGTGGTATCTGAGAAGTTCTTTTCTATGGTCTTACTATTTGGGATGGTAGAAAGGAGAATATGATGTGTCGGGCCTTGTTAATGAGATCATGATTGGGAGTTTATAACCCATGTATGATGGAAAACCCAAGTCACCTAGGGTGGGAAATTGTTGTTTTTATTATACGTTGTTACATTTGATGATATTTCACCATTGAGTGATTCACTTGTTGTTTGATGTGACTATTTTATGATATTTTACTTATGGTTTGAAGGGAATGAATTTTTTCATTCATGCATCATTTTTGGAACTTAATTATATAAGTGGAATGCATCATGACATGCATACATGGGAAAAGTGTGTGGGGTATGAAAGGTAGAATTCATTAAACTTACTTAAAAATTTAAAGAAAATAGTGTCTAATGAATGATGAAAATGGTAAAAGGAAATAAAATTTTAAACATTAGTTAAAGAATGGTGTTTAATAAAGGCTTAAGCGAGTTTAAATGTGGAATATAACAAGTTATGAAATTGGAAATGAACCTAGAGAAAAGGCTTACATTGAAAGTATGGAAATAGTTGTGAAATGGTGCATAAAGTAAGACTTGTGACCATGAGAGTTAGTTACCATGTGTTAGTCCTGACCCATGGTGGGGTTGGTTGATGGTAGTGTTTTTAATGTGATATGGTCCATTTGGATAGTGTATGTGAAATGGTTGTCTATAGATAGTGGAGAGAAATATTTATGAAATCTGTGGAAGTTATATGTTATGTGTTCTAAATCTCATGTTTGGATTTGTAGAGAAATTACGCCATGATGACGTGTTTCAGTTGATAAACAAGAAGATGTCACTGATAACGCTCCTCTGGAGGTGGAGCAAGAAAATCTGGAGATTCAGGTCAATAGGAGAGAAGATCAGTTCTATGAGAACTTCACTCGTTTCATACAGATGATGGAAAGGGACCCAGGGTGGGTTGTATCAAGCATGTTTTAGATAACTAGATAGTTTCAAATTCAAAATTCTACAACGTTTATGGGAGAGGGTGGACCCAAGGCTACAAAATTCTAGGTAGAGTCTATATAGATGATTTTGAACCACTCGGAGACCCCTATAGAGAAGAGGGTCAAGCTAGAAACTTACATGTTGCAAGGCTAGGAAAAGTGCTGGTGGGATGTTCTAGTTGAGACCCAGCAAGTCAATATTATGGGTTGTAAGGATTTCCAGGATAAGTTTCTAGAAAAATTTTATCCTAAAACCTCAAGGCAGTAAAAGGCTATAATGTTTATGATGTTGACCCATGGGTCTATGATAGACATGGAATATGCTAGTCATTTCACCTACTTTCAATGCTTTGTCCCAGCATTGGTGGGAAATGAGGCGACCATGGCGATATGTTTCCAAGATGGAATTAGGTATGAGATCAAGTCGTAGGTTAATATATTTCATTTTAAGAGGGTCACTGAAGTGGTGGATCAAGACCTTATATCCGAGGGAAACCTCAAGGAGGTTTCTGATAACAAACATGCAGTTCCAGTTGAGTGAACAAGTGGTGTGACTTCTGAGAGTAGGAAGTGCCTCTTTGAGAGTTTTCACCAGGGTGGTGGTGGATTGGGTAGCCAGAAAAAGGAACCATTCTCTCAGGTTAGTGATCAAGTTTGCTGCTATCAGTGTGGCAGACCAGGACATATGCACAGTTAGTGTCCCCGACTAACCATTGAGTGTCGAGTGTGTGGTAGATTAGGCCATGTAAAGAGGTTCTTTAGGAATCCGTGATAACCAAGAAATGATGGAGGGCTAGGAACAGTGCGGAGTACATGCAGGGGGTCGGTTACCCCAAACTAGGTAGGTAATTGGAGTTCGACCAGCTGTACTGGCAGAGGCGGCGGACGTGGTACTCCTTTGAGAGATCGTACATATCAGCAGGGCAGTACAACACTAGGAATTCAGAACGAGGCCCATGGTAGAGAGGCAGGTTAGCTTCATGCAGTTTAGTCTACACCTGGAGGTAGTAAGGCTAGAACATCAACTATTCAAGGTATGATTCTTGTTTCTTTCATGCTTTCTAGTTCTCTATTCGATACATGTGCCCCAAATTATTTTATTTCTACATAGTTGTTAGTAATTTTGGGTCTAACAATGGAATGTTTGAGTGGTATTTTTTCGACCGACACACCATTAGTGGCGAGAGATGGGGATATTAGGAAGTGTAAAGGTTGTGCTTTGGAGACTGGTGGGTACCATTTCTCATGGGATTTGTTCATGCTTGAAATGTCCAGTCTTGATTTGATTTTGGCCATGGACTGGTTGGTGTTTTACTAGGACCAAATCAATTTCTACCATTCTAGGGTATCATTAACATCTCTAGAGGGAGATACATATGTCCTTCATGGAAACTAGGATGTTTGGGTAGTCCATGTGGGTCCATTTTTCAGTAGTGGGGTGAAATCATAGTCCACGTGGCCTGTCTCATGCTTGATGATTGGGGAGTAGAGTAGACTAAATTTAATCTTGCGGTGGATCAGTTTTGGGATGTGTTTTGTGAGGAATTATCAGGGCTGCCACCCGAGAGGTATGTTGAGTTCATAATAGAGTTGCTGCCGGGGGTGGAGCCAGTTTCCATTCCCCTGTATAGAATGTATCCGGTATAATTTCAAGATATTAAGACCTAGTTAGAGGAACTAGAGAACAAAGGGTTCATATGTCCTATCACATCACCATGGGAATCTCTAGTTCTATTTTCCAAGAAGGATGATGGATTGTTGTAGTTATGTGTAAATTATAGAAAGATGAATCAAATGACATTCAATAATCAATACCCTCTTCCTTGAATTGATGACCTTTTTGACTATCTAAGAGGTTCTTTCATGTTTTCTAATATCGATTTGATATTGGGGTATCATCAGCTGAGGGTGAAGGCTTCTGACATACCACATACAACTTTCAGAAGTAGGTATGAGTTATATGAGTTTGTGGTGATGCCGTTTGGGTTGACCAATGCATCAGCTGTGTTCATGGCCTTAATGAACTTAATATTTCACCCATATATAGATATGTTCATAGTTTTCTTTGTTGATGAAATCTTGGTGTACTCTAGAATCCATGATGATCATGCCAAACATCTGGAAATTATCTTGAGTACATTGAGAGAGCATAGGATTTACGCCAAGCTATCAAAATTCCATTTCTGGATTTATAAGGTATAATTTTTGGGTTACAACATCTCTAAGGTAGGTGTGTAAGTGGATCCAGAGAAGGTACGAGCTGTTGTGTCTTGGGAACAACCCAAAAGTGTTTTTGATGTTTAGAGTTTTCTATATTTGTCTGGTTATTATAGGAGGTTAATTAAAGATTTCTCCCATGTGACAGTTCCACTTCTGGATTAAACAAGAAGGGAGTTATGTTTGAGTGTTCTTAGGTATGTGAGAATGATTTTTAAGAGTTGAATAAGTTATTGTGACCACACCAATATTGATCCTACCCGAGCTAGGTAAGGGCTATACCTTATTCTGTGATACGTTCAGTGTTAGACTTGGGGCACTATTGATGCTGGATGAACATGTTATAGCATATGGGTCAAGGCAGCTGATGCCTCATGAAATAAATTACCCTACTCATGATCTTGATCTGGCTATAGTGGTATATTCTTTAAAGCATTAGATTTTGGACCGTTTTGGGGATTCTGTAGTTTCTCTTTATTTTAGGTTTTGTTCATTTGGAACTGTTAACATGTAATGACATATTTACTCTTGGATATGGTTTTCACCCATATTTGGGGATGTTTATTTATGCATGTTCATTGATTATTACATGTTGTTTCTGCTATTTTATTTATTTTTCCACTATGTATTACTCTAAAAAAGAGGGTATAATGTCCCCATGTTTTATTAGACCATTTCCACTGGTTGGAAACCTTTGGCATATAGGGAGCCACACTTGAGGTCATGTGGAAACCCAGCTCAGAGTACCAGTTTAGTGGCTCCTAGGTTGGGGACATTACATTGTTTCTAACCTCCTCATAAATTTCATTAGGGAACTATTCACTTTCTTGTGAAATAAGATTCTTATTTTTGAAGAAATTTATTTTAAATTTTTTCTTTCCTTTAATATAGGCTAGATACTTATTCATAGGAATTTCACTTCATACTCATCATCATCTTGAAACTTCTTTGGGAACCTTGCTGCAATATGTCCAAAATTTCCACATCAAAAGCATGCAAGTGAGAGTTTCTACTTGAAATTTCCTTTCACTCTTTTAATATTTGAGGAAAAGAATGACATCAGCTCATCTGTCTCTTCTCTTCCTTCCCATCTTCAATGGTGATCTTCTTCATGTCCTTGAATTCCACCTCTTTAGACTTCTATTTTTACAAAATATATTTATCATCATTTCTCATTTTGTATGCGATAAGAGTAATATGTAAGTTATCTAATTTTAGTTCCTTCAAATCTTTATCTTTTAATACAGAAACTTTTGGATTGAACCAAGGTGGAAGTTTTCTCAAGATACACTTAACAATCTTTATATCTTTAATAATTTCTCTAAGACCACGCATGTCTTCCACAACAAAATTTACCTGATCAAAAAATGTATCAACGAACTCATTAGGGTGCATTCTAATATCCTCATACTTACTCCATAGAACCTATAACTTTTATTCTTTGATTTTTTAGTCACCCTCATAAATATTAAAAAAAATTTCCCATATAGAATGTGATGTTTTACATGACATCACCTTCGTATATATTAAATTGGATAGGGCTCCCCCTAAATAATTGATTCCTTTGGTGTCAACATCCAATTCCCTTCGTTCAGCTTCTGATAAGGAATCACTATCAATACTGGCTGAAATACCATGCATCGTTTCTGTGAAGACATCTATTACTAAAGATCTAAAGTAGTTCTGTATTATATTCTTCTATAACTGAAAATTATTCCCATCAAAGACCGGAATCCCTTTGTAATTTAAAACCTTTATGAGAGAAACACTAAAAATAACCTTTGGATTTGATACCAATTATTTTCCCAACTAGGTTAAATACCTTGATAGGGGTGGGGGTGAAATAGTGTATGACATATTAAAACAACTACCTCTTCATATTTTGTTTCTTCATTAAACAAAACACTTTTATCTATCTTTCTCATAGCAATATATTAATAGAAATGAAAGCACGAACGAGACACAAAAATTTTACTTGGTTCACCCAAACTGGTCTACATCCAAGGAGAATAAAAAGGAAATGTGACTATATACAAAATCCACTAAAGTGAACCACTGTTACAAAGTTCAGAGCAGACTCACTATCCCTCCTGGTTTACAACCAATCACAATATGAAAGCTCACTACTCTCTCAACTGAAGTGTGTTCATTTCTTCTTCAAAAGATCCTTCTTTGATCAATTCAATCAATATGTTTTACACCTCATTTAGTGTATCATTAAGTTCCACTTTCATCCACATGATTAATATCACTTTACCATATATTTACTAGGAAATCACTTCTTGAAAACTTTCATGATGCTCACTGCCTTCGTGAAGCTCACATATTTCACAAATCTCAAATATCCTTCACGAAGCAACCTCATTTCATGAAGTTCACTTATAATTTTCAAAGTACACACATTTCATGATGCTAAAAATATTTTGTTGTATTTTATAGCCTTTACAAACTCTCTTTATTCATGAACTTATTCACCTAAACCACCTTTGCGAATCTGAAGCCTTAGGATTTTTGTTAAGTCTTGCTACTTTTTTGAAGGGGGTAGAGGCATATTTATAGGAATTTCCATCACTTACAGAATCTTCCATCCATTTAATCAATATTTCACAATGATATCCCATTTCGTTCGTGATTCTACCTACTTCACTAAGCTCCATGGAATATTCACCATTCACTATGATTTTCATAGTCATGGATATTACCGTCAAACCTTTCGCGATCCATGATGCTCATTTGTGATGATCCATACCTTCATGAAATTCCTTTAGTGAAACCCAATATTTGAAAAACTCATGACCTTTCTATATTTTTACAAGGACATCATGGAAATCCAACTTTATAGATGTGATCCATTCTCTAAATTTTAGACCCCAAAAATTTGGCACACTGGGAAATGACATCACCTTGTGTATGAAATTTTCTTTACTAATTTTAGGGAATATATTACTTTGTATTGGATATTTTTCAACATACCATGCCAAAAATATATCTATATCTTCACAATTTTCCTTGGAAACTCTCTTTGTCAACAAATACAATCAACCCAAAACACTTCCATGTTACCTTGAGGGATTTTTCCCAACACTTCCTCTTTGCATAAGAGGGACATCTTATTCATCTTTCTCAGTTATTTATTCTTCCCATTCATCAAGGTCTTGGATAGATATAATTTTTATCTACAATAGAAACAACTTCTCCAAGTTTTTATTCCATTTTTAATTGAGAAGAGATATATCAAATCTTCAATAAGATCCAAATGAGAATCCAATCATAGGTGTGAACCTGTGGCTTTGATACTAATTATTCGGATCATTTTAGGGATGACCACACTATGGGGAGGGGTTAAATTAGTGTGGGATGATCTTTAACCACTTTATTTTATCCATTTGTTATATCTCTTTTACTTATTCATTAATTGGATCTCTTTATGTCTTCACCTGTAATTAGAAAGCATTCACATAAAATAGTAAATCACAAAGGACACTGGGATTTTTACAAGGTTCACCTTCAGTGTGGATGAATACGGCCTCATTGTAAAATGGTTGTTATCCCCCCCCACAAAACTTATCTTTTATTATCAATAAAATCATGTGCAATGGTATTGTATTGAACTCGTTCTCCTAGCACCAACTAGGTACAATGAAAGATTTATATTTTAAAGCACAATATATAGAATTTCATCCTAAACTGTAAAGACCCGTAAAATTCAAGGAAATTTTTTTCTTAATTTTCTTTGTGATTTTACAAGAATGAAGTTTCTGACGGCACTTGATTCCGAGGCACGGTGTGCCCGGAATTTCTATCCGAAGTTTAGCTCAGGTACGTTCAGTGAAAAAACGAGCGGGAATTTCTAACTCTTGAACCGGTGCTCGGAATCGAATTCCGAGGGCACCGCTGGAATCGCAACGCCGTTATTTGATTAGGAACACCTTTTCCGGAGTTGCGTTTACACGAGAGAAGTTGTTAAATTTTTGTGGAAGGTAAAATAAAATTCAGCATCAATTTTATTTTACTCTAAGTGGTTTAAAGCTTTGGGTGGATGTTGGGGGAAACCACCCAACTTCCATTTGGAGGTTATGAGGGTGGTGGGGCCCACATGAACCCTACCCCTTCAACTTCCCTAACCTTCCATAACCCTTCATTTAATTTGACAACTTGAGTTAATTAATTGTGTGGATTAAATTCAACTTTTGAATTTCAAACTTAAGTTGTGTTAATAAAATAAGTGAGGTACTTATTTTATTTTGGGTTGGAGGCTTGTTTCTTGAGAGCTTTGGGAGAAAAGCTAAGGGAGGCTTGAATATCTTCATCTTCTTTGTCGAAGAACACGAAGAACGCAAAGAACGCGAAGAACGCCGGATTCCTCGGAGGTCGACGTCTCCTTCCGTGACGTCTCCCTCCGTGACGGTTATCTCCGCGACGAATCCCCACCCAACTTGTTCGACGAGGTAGGGGTTTTATGTGTTTTTATTTCGTGATTACTTCTGTTGTTTTCTTCGTCATCTATCCTCGTTCTTTGGAACCACTTGATATCATTTAACGGGAAGGGGCTGGACCGCAAAAACACGACCGACCCTCCTCCCTTTTTATTATTTGTGGTTGCCGATCGAAGGGAAGTGACGCGGTGCCATCGCACCGTGCGGGGACGAGCGACAAAGATGCGCAACGCCGTTACGCCGTTCATTTGAAAGATGAACCAAGCCGCGGCGCCGCGCCAGAAAAACCCGAAGACACCGCGGCCGGAGTAGGGCTGCGGTGGAGGGGCACGACGCCGTCGTGCCGCGCTGGATGAACCAAGGTCGCGGCCGGTTCCGGGCCGCGGCGGAGCTGAGAGACCGGCGGCCGGTTTCGGGCCGCCGGCGTCGGAGCAAGGGGGACCGGCCTTGCCGATACCGTGGCAGCAACAGCCGGCCGGCCAGGGCGGGCCGACCGGACAGGAGAGAAGCCAGGGGTTACAAACCCCCAGCGGCCAGCTCAAGCGGCCCCCCATTATGGGGGCCGCGGTTACAAAAGACAGGGGGGAAGGCGCCCCCCCCCTCAAACGGCTCGGCTGTTTGGCCGTGCTCCTGGCCAGCGCGCCCAGGCCGGGCTGGGCTACGCCCAAGGGGGCCTGACCCGGACCCGGTTCGGGCCGACCCTGGGGGTATCGGGCCGGGTCGGATAGGGCCCGAACCCCTCAATACCGAACCTCTTCCGATCGGTCACCCATAAATTGAGCTACAGGCCTCCGATCGATGCATCTCCAGTTGATATGCGATCCTTGGATCGAGATGTTCGTTTCAGTATATCACACTCAAGGTTTTGGAATACTTTGGGTTCGGCCGAGTTGGTTCGTACACGAAACCAACCGGGCCCTCGGAGCGGAAACACTCATAACTTGAGCTCCGGACGTCCGATTGACGTGCCGTCGACTTTGTTGGATTCCTCTTAGTGAGACAGATCTTTTGGCTTACTCCGCCCGATGTTTGGATGCAGGTGGAGTACAGTCGGGTTGGTTTTGACTTAAAAACCAACCGGGGCCCTGGGACAAAAAAGCCAATAACTTCCAGACCGGGCGTCCGATTGACGCGCCGTCTGTGACGCTGAGTTCCTGTTGAAGATACGGAACTTTTGGATACATCAACTCTGGACTTTGTGTCAGTTGATGTATCAGCCTCTCGGCTCGTGGAGCGGACCCTCCCGAACGAGCTTGCTGTGTGCGGGAACCCTAGAGCTGGCTGTGTTTGCGATTGTGACGACGACGATGACTGTACAGAGATCCTCAGTGGATTCGACGACGACGACTACAACACTCAGCGATCCTACGTGGATCAGTGCTACCGATCCTGTGTGGGTCCGATCCTGTGTGGGTCAACGCTCAGCGGTTCTGTGTGAGCCAGCGCCTACAGATCCTGTGTGGGTCCAATCCTGTGTGGGTCTTTACTGGGGTTAGTTACCTATCAATCCTTTGTGGGTCATTGCGTGGGTTAGTACCTATCAATCCTTTGTGGGTCCGACGACTTAGATGAATCAGTGGCTACATCTGATCATCTCTATCGTCATACGAAGAAGTATACCTGTGTGAGCTGAATCCTTTTTTGCTTTCCTTTGTGGATTGTGTTGTGCTATCCTGTGTGGATTACGTTTTTATTTCCTGTGTGGATTGGGTTGTGTTTTCCCATGTGGACTGGGTTGTACTTGGGCTCGGAGGTTGGAGCGTACTGGAATTAATGACTTAGGTATATGTATGGGCATATACCTAAACAGTGTCGGATGTTACTTCGTGATTGCATCTTTCCTTTGTGGATTATCCTTTGTGGATTCTAGGAGACCTTCGGGGGTCTCGGGGTCCCTACTGAGTAGCTTATACTCACCCTTGCACGGGATATACCCGCACTACGTTGTGTTGGTTGCAGACGATGGACAACGCTGATCGTGGTTGAGAATTGCGGAGCGGGACGATACCTGGAGGTGGACCACTGGGCGGGACATACTCAGAGCGAACGGTTGGACCCGAGGAGATGTGGAGGTTATCTTTACTCACCCTTCAGGTGGGACTTCCAGTGGGCAGGTTGATGTTGCGGCTTTACTTCCAGTTGCTGTTTTCCCTTTCGATTTGTACTTTACTTTCTGTTTTGGGTTTGTATTCTGGCCCATTTACTTTTCTGCACTTACTGTTGTACCCAGCTTTGCTTAGTGTTTACTTCTTCTTCTTGCTTGCTCTGTGGTGTTTGTTTACTTTAAAAAGGAAATGCCTTCCCTTTTTAGCGGGATTTACGCCTTGGTGCTAGTTGCCAGCCCCTGGCCTATGGAAGGCGGGCTTGGGGTAGTCACGGCACGGGCCCCGAGGACGGGTCGTGACAAATTGGTATCAGAGGATTTCGGTTCTACCACAGAACTCAGGACTCTGATCTTTTTCTATGTGAAGCAATAGTGTTAAGAGTATTGGGTGTGGTTATCAGTCCAGGGAGTCCAGTGTTGGTGCGGCAGCCGACGTATCCGTACACCAGGACCCTGACTTCTGATTTCCGACTTAATGCACGAAAACATTGATTGCATGTGTGTTTCAAGTTTTCTTTGTGATTACTTTATGCCAGCTCACCAGGTATACTGTTTGACCGTGGTGCACCTGTTTCTTTTCAGGATGGCCCCACGATGACAGCCATCTAGGGTTCTGAGAGTTGTGCGTTATGACAGCCCACCGAGCGATGAGGCCTCGGTACAGGGCCCTTTGACAGCAAAGGCACCGGTGATACCTCTACCCGCTGAGCCACCGATGCTGCCAACCCCAGCCGCTGACGATGCACGTCGCCTTAGTGAACTATACGAGTTTCAGCGCCAGTGACCGCCCGGGTTCCGCGGGGAGATGGACCCCCAGGCAGCCGAGGACTGGCTGGAGGCAGTGGTACGAGTTTTCAGGTTAGTGAGGACACCAGCAGACCTCATGGTGATCCTCGTAGCGAGCCAACTGCACGCGGCAACAGGCAGATGGTGGAGCTTGATGCTCCAGGTGCATGATGAGGCATCTCTCCTCTGGACGGACTTTGAGATCCTCTTCCACTTGGAGTTTATCCCAGCCAACCTCTGTGCGGTACGCATCTAGGAGCTTCTACAGCTACGGCAGGGTAGCTTGACGGTCGCCCAGTACTCGGCGAGATTTACCGATCTCTTGTGCTACTCGACAGACATGGTACGAGACCCATTCTTCTGGGCCCGGACCTTTGAGTAAGGATTGAGGCAGGAGATCAGGGCATTGCTGATCTCCCTCAGCATTCCGACTCAGGCAGGAGTACTGGAGCGAGCCCTTTTGATCGAGAGCTTTCTTGCTGAGTCTACACCAGTGGCGAGACCCACCGCAGGGCGGCATGTAGCAGAGTCTTCTACCGCAGGCAGTTGACGGATGACTCATGGGTCCAGGAAGACCAGACCCTCAGGAAGAGGACCTCAGGACACTGGCTCAGTAGTGCGGGGCACTCAGCGCAGAGCCAGTCTTTCGAGAGGCAGACAGTGCTACGCATGCGGCAGGTAGAGCCACATGGCTCGTGATTGCCCGAGCCGCCATGCCGAGGAGCAGCAGACGGTTGAGGGACCACCCAGGAAGAGGCATAGGGTCGACCGTGGCGGTCCGTAGGGAGCAGGCGGACGAGGCAGAGGAGCTGGCTGAGCAGAAGGTGGTGGGCGACGCTTTGAGGCCCTACCACCACCACCACCAGGAGGTCCACCCCGACCACAGGGAGATGGCGGGCAGAGACATGCACAGCTCCAGGCAGCGGAGGCCTACGACCACGACGCACCCGAGATGATTCGAGGTTCTATTTGTGTCTATTATACCCTTGCTGCAGTTCTTATAGAAACAGGAGCGAGTCATTATTTCATAGCCGCTGCCCTTGTTCGGAGCTCGGAGATTCCGACAGAGCCGTTGGCTCGATCCTTACGGCTAGAGACTCCTACGGGAGCAGACTCGATGATTACGCACTGGTGCCGGCAGTGTGAGATTACTCTAGGAGGTGAGAGCTTTGGCTGGGATCTTCTTGTAGCGGCATCGAGGCCTTGCGACGTCATCTTGGGCATGGATTGGTTATCTACAGTCCATGCTCAGATCGACTGTATTAGGCGCAAGGTGTGATTTGTACGCACCAACGAGAGCAGGTTCACCTTCACCGGCGAGAAGGGAGCCTTTGTAGCACAAGATGGACTCTCAAAGAGGAGAGGACATCCCGTCACTCATCAGTTGGCTAGCCTCATCCTAGGAGCAGTTGACATGCAGAGTCCTGGTTTTCCTGCAGTGGTGGATCAGTATGCGGACGTTTTCTCCGACAACGTCCTAGGGCTACCTCCTCGCAGAGAGGTAGAATTTTATATTGACCTGTACCCCGGGACAACCCCGATATCGAATCTAGCGTATTGGGTGGCCTCCGCTGAGCTTCGAGAGCTACGGGTACAGTTGGAGGACTTTCAGGACAAGGGATTCATCCGACCCAGTGTTTCACCCTGGTCTTCCCCGATTTTGTTCGCCAAGAAGGCGGACGGGAGCTTGCGAATTTGTGTCGACTATCGTCGCCTGAACCAGGTGATAGTAAGAAACAAGTATCCACTACTGAGGATTGAGGACCTCTTCGATCAGCTCAAGGGAGAATGGTGGTTCTCAAAGATAGTCCTTAGTTCAGGATATCATCAGCTCAGAGTTCGGGACTAGGACGTACAAAAGACGACCTTCAGGTGTCGGTATGGTCACTATGAGTTCTTGGTTATGCCATTCGGCATAAACAATGCTCCAATAGTGTTCATGGACCTCATGAATAGGATCTTTCAGCCATACCTTGATCGATTTGTCGTGGTCTTCATCGACGACATTTTGATTTACTTGACCAATGAGGAGGAGCACGCCTACCACTTGCGGGTTGTACTAGACACACTCCGAGAGCACCAGCTGTCACGACCCGGCCATACCTGGGCTCGAGCCGCAACTACCCCAAGCCCGTCTCCATAGGCCAGGGGCTGGAGACCAGTGCCGAAGGCACAATAACTCAGGGAGGCCTTCGCCTAAGTACCTGTACACACACATGCATCAAACTCAATGCCAAAATGCAGAGTAAAAGAAAAGACAAGCAGAGTAAAAAGAACAACTGCTATATATAAACCACAGAGTGCATCGACCTCTACAAGATACGAGAAAAGTGCTGAAAAGGAAAAAGGGGAAAAACACGCGCCCAACCAGAAAAGGTGCCACAACCCGGCAACAGGTAAACAAAAAGGAATAGCTGACAGGTCTCCCACCTGGATCCCGGCCACGACCACCGCACGCGGTCCAAGCTCTCAAGATCCTACGCTCCACTGAGATCACGACCAACCTGTCCGTCGTCTGCAAGGGCACACTAAGTGCAGGAAAATCCCAAGCAGGGGTGAGTATAAAAATACTCAGTAGGATACCCTGAAGGCTCAAGGGAGCAACAAAGGAGGTACCGAAGGGTGAGCAGTAGAGTGATCAGGGAGAAGTAAAGGGAGTACAACAGAGAGTGAAATAAAGAGTCCAGCTCAACCCAACAAGAGAAAGGAGTTAGACTCATCCAGACCCAAGGAGCTGGAAACGGTGAGAAGATGAACTTCCCGTCGAGTCTTCGCTACCTATAGCAGGAGAGTAGACTCATCCAACCACGAGAGGCTAGACACGAAAAGCACGTGGCATACCCCGCACGTCTTCGCCTCTCCTGGAAAAAGAGTAGCCAAAACCCAAGGGGTGGGTTCTCGTATGAGGTATATACATATATATGCTCTACCAAGAAGCCCGAACAAGCTCGTAAGGGGATCTCCGTCCCGTAGCTCAGACCAAGAAAAAGTAGCCAATAGTCCCAGACATAATGCCATCGATGCCCAACATCCCACACGTCTGCCCCGAACCGCAAGCCAAAGGGCTCAATCACCACACCTTGACACTATCCGCTTTGGGCGACACTGACTCGCCCGAACAGTTTTAGATCGCTTCACAAGAACGCGTCTCGGTGGGGAAAGTGCCCCTCGTACTTGAGAGTTCTGGGGGAACGTCAAACCACAACTCGTCACTGCCCCACAGTCGAGAGGTCTCCTCAAAGTCAAGCCATTCCATCACCGACCTGTACAACCAAGGGTCCCGCTCCGGTCACCATGGAGGAAAGCCACAGACTAGCCTAGTACTAAGGACTGAGCCTGGAATGCCAACAGGTGTCCCACTGCCCAGCCCTGCTGGAGGGTAAATCATAACACATCATTAGGCGATCCACTGCCCAGCCCCGCTGGAGGGTAAACCATAACACATCATCAGGAGACCCACTGCCCAGCCCCACTGGAGGGTAAACCATAACACATCATCAGGTGACCCACTGCCCAGCCCCACTGGAGGGTAAACCATAACACATCATCAGGCGACCCACTGCCCAGCCCCGCTGGAGGGTAAACCATAACGCATCATCAGGCAACCCACTGCCCAGCCATGCTAGAGGGTAGACCTAGAATAAGTCGACAGGCGACCCACTGCCTAGCCTTACTGGAGGGTAGACCTGGAACTAGACGACAGGCAACCCACTGCCCAGCCCTGCTGGAGGGTAGACCCTAAGAGGTCGTCGGGTGACCCACTGCCCAGCCTCTGCTGGAGGGTAGACCCTAATAGCATCGGGTGACCCATTGCCCAGTCTCTGCTAGAGGGTAAACCCTAGAAGTTAGTGAGAAACCCACTGCCCAGCCCTGCTGGAGGGTAAACCCGAAGAGGTCGATGAGTAACCCACTGCCCAGCCCCACTGGAGAGTAGAACTCAGAATTTCCCTAACCATCTCCACTGGATGGTACAACAATGGCCAACCGAACACGGAGTGGGCACCATGCAACCACCCAACTCCAGCACAACTCACCCAAAGGGGTTCAGCGCCTGTCCCATCACTAGGTGTCACTAACACCGCTACCGGCCGATCCATCAAGAACGAAACCAGGGGGAGACCACTCAACCCTGCTGGTCAAACAAACAAGCACCGAGGGACCCTCTATGTTGCGAGAGGTCAAAGTACGTAAAACAGATCACGACACACACGTGGGGCCCACACGACATGTGGCCCCAAGTCAACCCCAACTGAGCTCACAAACATCCTCAGGTACAAACAACCACACGTACCTCCAAGCGCTCCCGTATACTCCCAAAGTATACCTCGTTCCATCCCTAAGCCTATCGTGCACACGACACCCAACGTCAATGCAAAGGAATGACGTAACAACTCCACCTTAAAGGCCCAGGCACGACCAACCACATCTTGTGGACTAATTATATCACTCTCCCAAGAGTGCGTGATCACACATCGAGGGTCCGCTACAAACAAGGTAGGCCGAACCACCACCGGAGCACCTTTCACATTCCACATTTCCCAAGATCATGCAAGAGGCTCCGCACAGTCAAACGGATCACACCGTTGTAATCCTCACGAAAAAACACGTGAGATCGACTATTTACTCGCCTCCAACGGATATCCGACAGAAAAGTCACCAACACCGCCTCACGCTCGAACGACGCCCCGTGATCCCGAGCCTCGGCCCCGAAAACAGTCGGGCGCATCACACCATTGCGATCCCCTCGGGAAAACACGTCAAAAGCACTACTCACATGAGTGCAATGGATATCCGGAGAAAAAGATGCATCCCAGCGCACCGCACATGAGCGGTGCCACGTGGGACCCGCATCCCGGTCCCGAAAATCAACGAACGGATCACTCCGTTGCGATCCTCGCGAAAAAGCACACAAGATGGACTATCCACTTGTCCAAAACGGTCATCCGGTGATTAAGATGGAAAATCACCGTCGACGCCCAAACTGCCCTCGTGGGCCCCGCACCATCATGCGGAATTACAGCAGGCATACTGCGCCAACGCGATGCCCTAGGAAAAACACCCAACATCGACTGCTCGCACACCCTGAACGGACGTCCGAGGAAAAAGCTGCTAAAAGCTGCACGCAGCTGAAAAGACGGGTCATGGGGCCCACGCCTCAACTCCGGCTTCAACGCCCGGAACCACCCTAGAAACTTCCGCCTTGACACCAGGGTTCCAATGCTGCTGACGGCACTCAAAACGGATGTCGGATGCGTCCGCGCCGCTCAAAATAAGAATCTCGGGAGAAATGCTCGTCCACTTAAAGACACGTCGCGCCTCCGCGGCCCCTCGTTTCGGGAATTAAAAATTCCCGAAACTATCTCAAAAGGGTCGTCGTAAATTAAGGAGCACGTCACCGCAGACGACGCCGAATTCCGACACCCGGTCTATGATTTATAAATAATAAATCATTCCCCCTAATAATAATAATAATAATAATAATAATATTATTATTATTTTAAACTTAAATTATTTATTTATTTACTTTTTTTTAAACTTTCCACCCGGTCGGCCCCCTCTTTTCCACGCGGAGACCCGCCGTTGGCGGGTCCGCGTCAACTACGGGGTCGCCGCGCGACCCCTGTTCGCAGCCGCCGGCCAGACAGCCGGCCGGCTTCTCCCGCTCGCCGCGCCTCCACGACGCTCAACCGGCCGGAGACCACCCGACCGCTCGCCTGCGCCCTGCTGCGCACCCTGCTCGCGCCGAGGCATGCCGCGGCCTCTCCTCAGCCGGCGCCTCCTGCTCGGACCAGCCAAAGACCACCACTGCCGAGGAGGACTCCCGCCGCCGAGCCGCCCTGCTCCACTGCTCCTCCCGTGTGCTCACCCGGCCGAATCGGCCTCTGCCACCTGGGAAATCGACCGGACCACCTTCAAACCGCCAGACGACCACCAAAAACCCGCAATCTTCGGCGGGCAGTTGCGGAGGTCTCGGGACGCCAAATCTGAAACCAAAGTGTGCGTTGTAAAGGAAAGAATTCATAATACACATATATGGGATTTGATCGAAGATTTAACAAAAGATTCATGCATCAAATTGAGTTCAAAGGGAGATGCGGGAATTCAAAAAAAAAAACGAAGTAAGATCCTACCTCGCGGGGCTTCGCCCGATGCTTCGTGACGATCCGCCGACCGCCACACCTTGACGAAGGGGAGGAGGAGAGGAGGAGATTCTCCTTTGGTTGCTGCCTTCCGCCAGAGAATTGGGCCAAGGGGGTGGAGTGGGGGTGAGGGTTTATTTAAAGAAAAATTAATTAATTAAATTCTTAATTAATTTAAAACCTCAAAATTTAGCCCGCCTCCGAAACTCTCGACGGGGTTGAGGTTAAGCCTCCACTAGGCCAAACACCACCTCCTGAGCACAACAGTGGTCTCGAAATTTTAATCCGAGGCCTTGTTCACAAGTTATTAAACTTAGCGCCCGAGGCCTCCAAATTACGAAAACGCCCCTGGGGCCATTTTTCACAGGCAGCCCGCGCCCGCAAAACTTATACCCCTCCTAGGGTAAACGGCATGCTCTGAACTCAACAGTTCCCTCGGTTTTCCAGTCCGAGCCACCGTTTAAGAGATACTCGAGTTTATCCATTAAACGAATAAATTAATTAATTAATTTATCCGTTTAACGTTCCGAAAGCGAGCGAGGGGTCCAAACATCCCGCGCCGACAAGTTTTATGTCGTTCCTAGGGTAAACACCCCTTTTTGGACCCATCCGTACACTCAGATTATTGATCCGGAACTCTGTTTAGGAGTTATCTCATTTATTTATCATTTCCAGTGTGAACGCACTGAAAATTTAATTCCGGCCACTCCGGGGCTTGGAATCGCACGCCGTCTGAAGGAGCTGCCCTGGAATATTATCAAGAATATTCCAAAGTCTTTTACAGCAAAAACCGAGTTCTTACATCATTCCCTCCTTCAATCTTTTCATCCCCGAAAAGAAAAACTAGGGAGCAACACAGGGTACTAAGCCCACACCTGGCTTTCCCATACTGAGGAGAAGCCACGCATAGCTCTGCGCCTCCGCACACAGACCAAAGGATTGATCTATTCATGCAAGGTCAGCCCTTGACAACGTCGTTCACCCACTCCAGACTTTGGGGTTAGGGTAAGGCGGTAGGGAACCTCGCCATCCCTCTGGACGGTCTCAAACGGCCCGAAGGCCCTCGGGGGTATCTCACCTCCCTGGCCGAACCCTTACGTCGCATGCCGCGACTGGAATCACCGCCCTCTCCTGAAACAAGGTCTGGTGATTCCCTCCTTCAGAATATCCATATGGTGAAACACCCAAGGATATCTGGTCACGCTAGGTTCCACAGTTGATGCTCTCTTACACGCTCAAAAGGCGAAGGAGTCAACACCATCGACTAAAGGAAAGGGTCTCACACCTTTTTCCTTACCAACACAGGGTTACACCCGACGCCCTGCATCACCCTGGTAACACCTCAAACAAGGAGTAGGGAGAAAATACTTTCACATGCAGAGCCTAACAATGCTACTGCAAAAAGTAGAAGAGTCGCAAGGGGTGCCTCTCAACATCCCATGCTCTGCAGGATCGTAGACATCCAAAGCTCGCGGCTGTCCGTGGTCCCAACCGTCAGCTCCCGGAGCCTGACGTAGACCACCGAGTGTTGATGGGGAGATCTCATAAAGTCGTCCCCCTCTACCAGCTCCTCCCGCTCCTCTGCTAGCACCACCTCTCTGGGTACTACCCGATCACGGCGCTGCTTCTGCCGTGGTGGTGCGCCTGCTACCTGCCCGAAGCTCTCAGCAACTCGGGTCGGGCAGTCTCATGACAAGTGACCTCGCCCATCACAAGCATAGAATCGGCGCTCTCTGGGCTGCCCTAGTGCCCTCCGGCGCCACTGTGGTGTACGACCACGGCCCGGGATCCACTCACAGAAGGGCATCCTCGGCTGAGGCCCTGTGCCTTTTTGCCACAGTGGTATACGACCACGTCTCCGAAACCGGCAGTGGGAAGGAAAACTACATCGAGGTCCTATCCTCCGGCTCCTGCTAGCTACGACAGACATCCCGACTCCGTTGCGCCCACTGCCACTACCAACTGCAAAACATGACAGGAAGCCCTCTATCACCAGCGCCTGCTCTAGCACCTCGGCATATGTGGAAATGCCCAAGGGTACTCTGACAGCACGAATCTCTTGGCCGAGACCCTGCCCAAACTTCCGTGCTCAAATGTCTTCATCATGGACCAAGTCTAAATAAAAGCGTGCACGGTCTGCAAAACTAGCCGCGTACTCGGCCACTGTCATCCCTCCCTGCTAAAACTGCAGAAGCTCCTAAATCCGAACGGAGCGCAAGCAGGAGGGGAAAAACTCCTCACGGAGAAACAACTGAAAGTCGTTCAACGAAAGTGACGACTCCTCAAGAAACTGAGCCACCAGACTCCACCAACGCCAAGCTGCTCCACGAAAAAGGCTAGCTGCCAAAGCCACTCTCTGATCTGTCAGCGTCTGCACAAGCCTGAAAAGGCGAACCACTGCCTCGAGCCAAACCTCTGCTGCCTGAGGGTCTGGCTCACCACTGAACCTCAGCGGTCTCCGCCGCTGGAACTCACAGAGCGCGCTCAACCTGTGTTCAAGCTCAGCCTGCTCTGCTAAAGCTGTCTGCTGCTCAATAGGTGGGGGTGCTACTACCGGCCCACCCAGAGAAAGGGATCGCATGATGGGTTCTGGACTGTGGCCATGTAGCTCACAGGTTCATCGTCATGAACCAAAGCTAGTATCCTGGCTGGCTGTCCTCGCGGAGACATCCTGAATATTATCAAGGAGTGTCGCGGTCAGATGAGCATATATGTATATACCACAACAACAACGATGGGGAGCTGACTCAAGAAGGACAGTCAAAGACTCGGTCCTATGTGATGCACAAACCAATTTTCCCTGCAACAAGTGTCTCAGCATGCCGAGTCAACAAGCGGGTTATCAAGGTCCTGGTGAATGGATACGTCGGCCGCCGCACCATCACTGGACTCCCTGGCCTGAGAGCCGATCTCGAGACACGTTAACACTGTTGCCCTAAATCCCAACCAATTCCTCTTTTAGGGATGTCCGAACAGCGTCTCAAGGAACGAACCACCTCTGATACCACTTTGTCACGACCTGACCCTACCCGGGCTCGAGCCGCAACTACCCCAAGCCCGCCTCCATAGGCCAGGGGCTGGCGACCAGTGCTGAAGGCACAATAACTCGGGGAGGCCTTTGCCTAAGTACCTGTACACACACACGTAACAAACTCAATGCCAAACTGCAGAGTAAAAGAAAAGACAAGAAGAGTAAAAAGAAAAACTGCTATATATAAACCACAGAGTGCATCGACCTCTACAAGATACAAGAAAAGTGATGAAAAGGAAAAAGGGGCAAAACACGCACCCAACCAGAAAAGGTGCCACAACCCGGCAACAGGTAAACAAAAAGGAACATATGACGGGTCTCCCACCTAGATCCCAGCCATGACCACCGCACGCGGTCTAAGCTCCCAAGATCCTACGCTCCAATGAGGTCACGACCAACCTTTCCGTCGTCTGCAAGGGCACACCAAGTGCGGGAAAAGCCCAAGTAGGGGTGAGTATAAAAATACTCAGTAGGATACCCCGAAGGCTCTAGGGAGCAACAAATGAGGTACCAAAGGGTGAGCAGTAGAGCGAACAGGGAGAAGTAAAGGGAGTACAACAGAGAGTGCAGTAAAGAGTCCAGCTCAACCCAACAAGAGAAAGGAGGTAGACTCATCCAGACACAAGAAGATGGAAACGGTGAGAAGATGAACTTCCCATCGAGTCTTCGCTACCTATAACAGGAGAGTAGACTCATCCAACCACGAGAGGCTAGACACGGAAAGCACGTGGAATACCCCACGCGTCTTCACCTCTCCTGGAAGGAGAGTAGCCAAAACCCAAGGGGTGGGTGCTCGTACGAGGTATATACATATATATGATCTGCCAAGAATCCCGAAAAAGCTCGTAAGGGGATCTCCGCCCCGTAGCTCAGCCCAAGAAAAATTAGCCAACAGTCCCAGACATAACGCCATCGATGCACAACATCCCTCACATCTGCCCCAAACTGCAAGCCAAAGGGCTCAATCACCACACCTTGACAATATCCACTTTGGGCGGCACTGACTCGCCCGCATGGTTTTAGATCGCGTCACAAGAACACGTCTCAGTGGGGAAAGTGCCCCTCGTACTTGAGAGTTCTGGGGGAACGTTAAACCACAACTCCTCACTGCCCCACAGTCGAGAGGTCTCCTCAAAGTCAAGCCGTTCCATCACCGACCCGTACAACCAAGGTTCCCTCTCCGGTCACCACAGAGGAAATCCACAGACTAGCCTAGTACTAAGGACTGAGTCTGGAATGCCAACAGGTGTCCCACTGCCCAGCTCTGCTGGAGGGTAAATCATAACACATCATCAGGCGACCCACTGCCCAGCCCCGCTGGAGGGTAAACCATAACACATCATCAGGCGACCCACTGCCCAACCCCACTGGAGGGTAAACCATAACACATCATCAGGCGACCCACTACCCAGCCCCGCTGGAGGGTAAACCATAACACATCATCAGGCGACCCACTGCCCAGCCCCGCTGGAGGGTAAAACATAACGCATCATCAGGCGACCCACTGCCCAGCCATGCTGGAGGGTAGACCTGGAATAAGTCGACAAGCGACCCACTGCCTAGCCTTGCTGGAGGGTAGACCTGGAACTAGACGATGGGTGACCCACTGCCCAGCCCTACTGGAGGGTAGACCCTAAGAGGTCGTCGGGTGACCCACTGCCCAGCCTCTGCTGAAGGGTAGACCCTAATAGCATCAGGTGACCCACTGCCCAGTCTCTGCTGGAGGGTAAACCCTAGAAGTCAGTGAGAAACCCACTGCCCAGCCCTGCTGGAGGGTAAACCCAAAGAGGTCGATGAGTAACCCACTGCCCAGCCTCGCTGGAGGGTAGAACTCAGAATTGCCCTGGCCATCTCCACTGGAGGGTACAAAACTGGCAAACCGAACACGGAGTGGGCACCGTGCAACCACCCAACTCCAGCACAACTCACCCAAAGGGGTTTAGCGCCTGTCCCATCACTAGGTGTCACTAACACCGCTACCGGCCGATCAATAGAGAACAAAACCAGGGGGAGACCACTCAACCCTGTTGGTCAAAAAAACGAGCACAGAGAGACCCTCTATGTCGCGAGAGGTCAAAGTATGTAAAACAGATCACGACACGCACGTGGGTCCCACACGACATGTGGCCCCAAGTCAACCCCAACTGAGCGCACAAACATCCTCAGGTACAAACAACCACACGTACCTCCAAGCGCTCCCGTATACTCCCAGAGTATACCTCGTTCCAGCCCTAAGGCTATCATGCACACTGCACCCAACGTCAATGCAAAGGCGTGACGTAACAACTCCACCTTAAAGGCCCAGGAACAACCAAACACATCTCGTGGACTAATTATATCACTCTCCCAAGAGTGCGTGATCACACGTCGAGGGTCCGCTACAAACAAGGTAGGACGAACCACCACCGGAGCACCTTTCACATTCCACATTTCCCAAGATCATGCAAGAGGCTCCGCACAGCCAAACGGATCACACCGTTGTAATCCTCACGGAAAAACACGCGAGATCGACTATTTACTCACCTCCAATGGACATCCGACGGAAAAGTCACCAACACCGCCTCACGCCCGAACGGCGCCCCGTGATCCCGAGCCTCGGCCCCGAAAACAGTCGGGCGCATCACACCATTGTGATCCCCTTGGGAAAACATGTCAAAAGCACTACTCACATGAGTGCAACGGATATCCGGAGAAAAAGATGCATCCCGGCGCACCGCACATGAGCGGTGCCACGTGGGACCCGCATCCCGGTCCCGAAACTCAACAAACAGATCGCTCCGTTGCGATCCTCTCGAAAAAGCACACAAGATGAACTATCTACTTGTCCAAAACGGTCGCCCGATGATTAAGATGGAAAATCACCGTCGACGCCCAAACGACCCTCGTGGGCCCCGCACCATCGTGCGTAATTACAGCGGGCAGACTGCGCCAACGCGATGCCCTCGGAAAAACACCCAACATCGACTCCTCGCACGCCCCGAACGGACGTCCGAGGAAAAAGCCACTAAAAGCTGCACGCAGCTCAAAAGACGGGCCGTGGGGCCCACGCCTCAACTCCGTCTTCAACGCCCGGAACCACCCTGGAAACTTCCGCCTTGACGCCAGGGTCCCAACGTTGCTGACGACACTCAAAACGGACATCGGATGGGTCCGCGCCGCTCAAAACAAGAATCTCGGGAGAAACGCTCGTCCACTTAAAGACACGTCATGCCTCCGCGGCCCCTCGTTTCGGGAATTAAAAATTCCCGAAACCATCTCAAATGGGCCGTCGTAAATTAAGGAGAACTTCACCGCAGACGACGCCGAATTCCGACACCCGGTCTATGATTTATAAATAATAAATCATTTCCCCTAATAATAATAATAATAATAATAATAATATTATTATTATTATTTTAAACTTAAATTATTTATTTATTTACTTTTTTTTAAACTTTCCACCTGGTCGGCCCCCTCTTTTCCACGCGGAGACCCGCCGTTGGCGGGTCCGCGTCACCTACGGGGTCACCGCGCGACCCCTGTTCGCAGCCGCTGGCCGGACAGCCGGCTGGCTTCTCCCGCTCGCCGTGCCTCCACGACGCTCAACCGGCCGGAGACCACCCGGCCCCTCGCCTGTGCCCTGCTTCGCACCATGATCGCACCGAGGCATGCCGCGGCCTCTCCTCAGCCGGCGCCTCCTGCTCAGACCAGCCAAAGACCACCACTGCCGAGGAGGACTCCCGCCGCCGAGCCGCCCTGCTCCACTGCTCCTCCCGTGTGCTCACCCGGCCGAATCGGCCTCCGCCGCCTGGGAAATCGACCGGACCACCTTCAAACCGCCGGACGACCACCAAAAACCCGCAATCTTCGGCGGGCAGTTGCGGAGGTCTCAGGACGCCAAATCCAAAACTGAAGTGTGTGTTGGAAAGGACAGAATTCATACTACGCATATATGGGCTTTGATCGAAGATTTAACAAAAGATTCATGCATCAAATTGAGTTCAAAGGGAGATGCGGGAATTCAAAAAAAAAAAAACGAAGTAAGATCCTACCTCGTGGGGCTTCGCCCGATGCTTCGCGACGATCCGCCGACCGCCACACCTTGACGAAGGGGAGGAGGAGAGGAGGAGATTCTCCTTTGGTTGCTGCCTTCCACCAGAGAATTGGGCCAAGGGGGTGGAGTGGGGGTGAGGATTTATTTAAAGAAAAATTAATTAATTAAATTCTTAATTAATTTAAAACCTCAAAATTTAGCCCGCCTCCTAAACTCTCGATGGGGTCGAGGTTAAGCCTCCATTAGGCCAAAAACCACCTCCTGAGCACAACGGTGGTCTCAGAATTTTAATCCGAGGCCTTGTTCAAAAGTTATTAAACTTAGTGCCCGAGGCCGCCAAATTATGAAAACGCCCCTGGGGCCATTTTTCACAGACGGCCCGCGCCCGCAAAACTTATACCCCTCCTAGGGTAAACGTCATGCTTCGAACTCAACGGTGCCCTTGGTTTTCCAGTCCGACCCACCGTTTAATAGATACTCGAGTTTAACCATTAAACGAATAAATTAATTAATTAATTTATCCGTTTAACGTTCTGAAAGCGAGCGAGGGGTCCAAAAATCCCGCGCCGACAAGTTTTATGACATTACTAGGGTAAACACCCCATTCCGGACCCATTCGTACACTCAGATCTATGATC
Organism: Viscum album; assembly: GCA_963277665.1. Taxonomy (NCBI): domain Eukaryota; kingdom Viridiplantae; phylum Streptophyta; class Magnoliopsida; order Santalales; family Viscaceae; genus Viscum; species Viscum album. The sequence continues at coordinate 1,566,385,193 of OY728156.1, forward strand.
CGGAACTCCGTTTAGGAGTTATATCATTTATTTAGCATTTCCAGTGTGAACGCACTGAAAATTTAATTACGGCCACTCCGGGGCTCAGAATCGCATGTCGTCTGAAGGCGCTGCCCTGGAATATTATAAAGAATATTCCAAAGTATTTTTCCGCAAAAACTGGGTTCTTACACTAGCTTTATGTTAAGCTCTTGAAGTGTCAGTTCTGGATATGCAAGGTTCACTTCTTGGGGCACGTCATCTCTGTGGTGGGAGTTGCGGTGGATCCTGCGAAGATCGAGGTAGTGTTAGCTTGGGAGCCACCCAGGAGTGTGAATGAGGTGCGGAGCTTCTTGGGTATAGCTGGATACTATCATAGATTTGTACCAGACTTCTCTAGAGTTGCGGCACCACTCTCAGCTTTGACAAAGAAGGGAAAACCCTTTGTGTGGTCAGACAGATGTCAGCAGAGCATCCAGGAGATGAGACAGAAATTGACCAACGCACCTATCTTGAGGTTGCCGGAGGAGGGAGTAGGGTACGTAGTCTCCTGCGATGCATCAGGGACCAAATTCAGATGTGTCCTGATGCAGGATCGGGCAGTGATCGCCTATGGATCACGTCAGTTGAGGGCGCATGAGCAGAACTACGCTACCCATGACTTGGAGTTAGCAGCAGTGGTCTTCGCTCTGAAGATGTGGCGACACTATCTGATGGGCAAGCGCTTTACAGTTTATTCTGACCATCAGAGTCTCAGGTACATCTTCTCTCAGAAGGACCTAAATCTGAGATAGCGGCGATGGCTTGAGTTCCTCCAGGACTATGACTTTGAGATAGTCTATACTCTTGGGAAGGGGAACGTGGTAGCCGATGCTCTCAGCAGGAGGACGGGCATTCAGCTACTTGAGGAGGCGACAGAGTAGCCAGCTGCTTTGCGGATATCCTTTGTAGATAGAGATGGATCAGCTTTCCTTCAGTCACTCACAGTCACTTCTCCACTACTACAGCAGGTCAGAGAGGCACAGCGTGGGGACGCCGACTGTGAGACACGGCGTGCAGAGATATCCTCAGGACATGCACTTGATGGTTTCTCCTTAGGAGGAGAGCACAACGTCCTTTTAAGAGGATGTACCTTGGTACCAGTTAATTTACAGGAGGAGGTGCTGAGAGAGTTTCACACTTCTCCTTTAGCGGTACATCCTAGAGTGGCGAAGATGTACCAGGATCTCAGACGACAACACTGGTGGCCAGGCATGGAGAAGGCTATGGTGGAGTTCATTTCTCGATGCCTCACCTGCCAATAAGTGAAGGCAGAGCATCAGGTACCAGCAGGCTTGGTACAGCCCTTGGAGGTCCCGGAGTGGAAGTGGGATGGCGTATCTATGGACTTCGTGATTGGACTTCCATGCACTTCCAGAGGTCACGACTCCATTTGGGTGATTGTCGACCGACTCACCAAGTCGGCTCACTTCTTACCCATCAAAGAGTAGGGCTCAGTGGAGAGATTGGGACGTCTCTACATTCAGGAGATTGTGCAGCTCCATGGTGTTCCATCATCTATCGTCTCCGATCGAGATGCTCGCTTTACTTCCCGGCTTTAGAAGGGGTTGCAGGAGGCTTTCAGGACGTAGCTACGTTTGAGCACCGCCTTTCACCCTCAGACAGATGGTCAGACGGAGAGGACCATTCAGACTCTCGAGGACATGCTCCGTGCATGTGTACTAAACTTTGGTCGTAGCTGGGAGGACCACCTACCCTTGGTGGAGTTCGCGTACAACAACAGCTACCACTCTACCATCGGGATGACACCATACAACGCTTTGTACAACCGACATTGCAGATCACCGCTGTGCTGGACAGACCCTGGGGATTCAGCACTTGTGGGACCAGAGATGGTCCATGCCACGACGGAGAAGTTACAGGTCATCCAGGAGCGGATGAGGACAGCTCAGAGCCGTCAGAAGTCTTATGCTGATAGGAGGCGGAGGCCACTGGAGTTCGAGGATGGCGACCACATCTTCTTGCGGGTCTCACCTCGACGTGGATTACGGAGATTTGGACGAGGAGACAAGTTGTCTCCATGCTTCATCGGACCGTTCTATCCTTAGAAGGATTGGCGAGGTGGCTTATCGCTTGGATCTACCACCTCAGTTGCACCGGGTGCACGACGTCTTCCACGTATCTCAGCTGAGGAGATACATGCACGACCCGACGCATATCATTGACCATGGGGAGCTGGACATTGATGATGGGGAGACTTTTACGGAGGTTCCAGTAGAGATCGAGGATCGACAGGAGCGGGTCCTACGTGGACGGTCGATTCCTCTAGTGCGCATTATATGGCGGCACGAGAATCTCCAGGAGAGCACTTGGGAGCAGGAGGCTCAGATGCGTGCTCAGTACCCACTTTTTTTCCCCTAGTTTTCGTTGTATCTTTACGGGGACATAAATCCCTGAGGTGGGAGTAATGTAAAGACCCATAAAATTCAAGGAAAATTATTTCTTAATTTTCTTTGGGATTTTACAAGAACATAGTTTCTGAGGGCACTTGATTCCGAGGCCCGGTGTGCCCGGAATTTCTATCCGAAGTTTAGCTCAGGTATGTTCAGTGAACAAACGAGTGGGAATTTCTAACTCTTGAACCGGTGCTCAGAATCGAATTCCGAGGGAACTGATGGAATTGCAGCGCTGGTATTTTCTTAGGAACACCTTTTCTGGAGTTGCGTTTACATGAGAGAAGTTGTTAAATTTTTGTGGAAGGTAAAATAAAATTAAGCATCAATTTTATTTTACTCTAAGTGGTTTAAAGCTTTGGGTGGATGTTGGGGAAAACCACCCAACTTCCATTTGGAGGCTATGAGGGTGGTGGGGCCCACACAAACCCTACCCCTTCACCTTCCCTAACCTTCCATAACCCTTCATTTAATTTGACAACTTGAGTTAATTAATTGTGTGGATTAAATTCAACTTTTGAATTTCAAACTTAAGTTGTGTTAGTAAAATAAGTGAGGTACTTATTTTATTTTGGGTTGGAGGCTTGTTTCTTGAGAGATTTGGGAGAAAAGCTAAGGGAGGCTTGAATATCTTCATCTTCTTCATCGAAGAACATGAAGAACGCGAAGAACGGGAAGAACACTGGATTCTTCGGAGGTCGACGTCTCCTTCCGCGACGTCTCCTTCTGCGACGTCTCCCTCCGTGAAGGTTATCTCCGCGACGAATCCTCACCCAAATTGTTCAACAAGGTAGGGGTTTTATGTGTTTTTATTTCGTGATTACTTCTGTTGTTTTCTTCGTCATCTATCCTCGTTCTTTGGAACCACTTGATATCATTTAACGGGAGGGGTCCGGACCGCAAAAACACGGCCGACCCTCCTCCCTTTTTATTATTTGTGGTTGTGGATCGAAGGGAAGTGACGCGGTGCCATCGCACCGCGCGGGGAAGAGCGAAAAAGATGCGTGGCACCGTCATGCCGCACATTTTAAAGATGAACCAAGCCACGACGCCATCGCGCCGCGCCAGAAAAACCCGAAGACACAGCGGCCGGAGCGGGGCTGCGGCGGAGGGGCGCGACGCCGTTGCGCCGCGCCGGACGAACCAAGGCCGCGGCCGGTTCCGGGCCGCGGCAGAGCTGAGAGACCGGCGGCCGGTTCCGAGTCGGCCAGACAGGGGAGAAGCTGGGGGTTACAAACCCCCGGCGGCCAGCTCAAGCGGCCCCTCATTATGGGGGCCGCAGTTACAAAAGACAGGGGTTCATGCGCCCCCCCTCAAATGGCTTGGCCGTTTGGCCGAGCTCCTGGCCAGCGCGCCCAGGCCGGGCCGCACCCAAGAGGGCCGGACCCGGACCCGGTTCGGGTCGACCAGGTTCGGGCCGACCCTGGGGGTATCGGGCCGGGTCGGACCGTGCCCGAACCCCTCAATACCAAACCTCTTATGGTCGGTCACCCATAACTTGAGCTACGGGCCTCCGATCGATACACCGTCAGTTGCGATGCGATCCTTGGATTGAGACGGTCATTTCAGTATATTGCACTCAAGATTTCGGAATACTTTGGGTTCGTCCAAGTTGGTTCGTACACGAAACCAACCGGGCCCTCGGAGCGGAAACACTCATAACTTGAGCTCCGAACGTCCGATTGAAGTGCCGTTAACTTTTTTGGATTCCTCTTAGTGAGATGGATCTTTTGGCTTACTCCGCCCGAAGTTTGGACGCAGGTGGAGTATGGTTCGGTTGGTTTTGTCTTAAAAACCAACCGGTCCCCTAGACAAAAAAGCCAATAACTTCCAGACCGGGCGTCCGATTGACGCACCGTCTGTGACACTGAGTTCCTGTTGACGATACGAAACTTTTGGATACATCAACTCCGGACTTTGTGTCAGTTGATGTATCAGCCTCTCGGCTCGTGGAGCAGACCCTCCCGAACGAGCTTGCTGTGTGCGGGAACCCTAGATCTGGCTGCGTTTGCGACTGTGACGATGACGACGACTATACAGAGATCCTCAATGGATTCAACGACGACGATGACAACACTAAAAGATCCTACATGGATCAGTGCTATCAATCCTGTGTGGGTCCGATCCTGTGTGGGTCAGCGCTCAGCGGTTCTGTGTGAGCCAGCGCCTACAGATCCTGTGTGGGTCTGATCCTGTGTGGGTCTGATCCTGTGTGGGTCTTTGTGGGGGTTAGTTACCTATATATCCTTTTTGGGTCATTGCGGGGGTTAGTACCTATCGATCCTTTATGGGTCCGACGGCTTAGATGAATGAGTGGCTACATCTGATCATCTCTATCATCATACGAAGAAGTATACCTGTGTGAGATGAATCCTGTTTTTCTTTCCTTTGTGGATTGTGTTGTGCTATCCTATGTGGATTACGTTTTTCTTTCCTGTGTGGATTGGGTTGTGTTTTCCCGTGTGGAATGGGTTGTAATTGGGCTTGGAGGTTGGAGCGTACTAGAATTGATGACTTAGGTATATGTATGGGCATATACCGAAGCAGTGTCGGATGTTACTTCGTGATTGTATCTTTCCTTTGTGGATCATCCTTTGTGGATTCTGGGAGACCTTCGGGGGTCTCGGGGTCCCTACTGAGTAGCTTATACTCACCCCTGCACGGGCTATGCCCGCACTACGTTGTGTTGGTTTCAGATGATGGACATCACTGATCGTGGTTGAGACTTGCAGAGCAGGACGATACCTGGAGGTGGACCACTGGGCGGGACGTACTCAGAGCGAACGGCTAGACCCGAGGAGCTGTGGAGGCTATCTGTACTCACCCTTCAGGTGGGACGTCCAGTGGGCAGCTCGATGTTGCAGATTTACTTCCAGTTGTTGTTTTCCCTTTCGAGTTGTACTTTACTTTCAGTTTTTGGGTTTGTATTCTGGCCCATTTACTTTTCCGCACTTACTGTTGTACCCAGTTTTGCTTAGTGTTTAATTCTTCTACTTTCTTACTCTATGGTGTTTGTTTACTTTACAAATGAAATGCCTTCCCTTTTTAGCAGGATTTAGGCCTTGGTTTTAGTCGCTAGCCCCTGGCCTATGGAAGGCGGGCTTGGGGTTGTCACGGCACGGGCCCCGAGGACGGGTCATGACATAAACCTTAAAAAGTGATCACCAGTGAAGTAAAAGTCTTATTCTATAGACTCCAATTAATTTTATCAACTTACTTACAATGAAACAATCAAATGGTTGCCTCTATATCACAATAATCAATGATATATCTCAGAAATTTAGCAATCAAGGCCTGTAACTTCTTTTCTTTTAGTTAGAATGATATGAATATAATGTAGACTCACCAACTTAGATTATTATGACCCAATTGATAATCAGAAAATATTATCCCTGTCACAACTTATTTTAGTCTTCAAAAAACAATATGAGATATCAAGTTTTAATGAAATATTCTTAAAGAACTTCACGTGAAATTATAGAATATTACATGGATATTATTCAATCTTCTCAAACCACATGTAGGAGTAATATCACATGTGATGTTCTTTAATATTTTACTTTATTCCTTTTTTATTACTCTAAACATTGTTTGTGCATATCAATTAATGTACATATGATTCATGGGTTTATTCATGATTCTATTTATGAACTATTTATGCAAGCATGTATATATATCCCTAGTTCTCTTCCAACATGAAACAATACATATGTCATGTGATCAAATAAGGCTCACACAATCCTTCTCACTCTATTATCTTCATGTAATTTGGAGGGAGAGGTTCTCAAATCACTTCACAAAATCTTGACTAGCTTCCTGATATCTCAAGTTATTCTTCCATGAAATCCAGGTAAGGCTTGTGAGATATTTCATTCATGTATACAAGCGGCTTGTGGAACACCTTATTCATGCAGGCATGTATGAATTATTCCTTTACAAACCAGAAAGGTTTGTGGTTTTTATTCTTGCAGGATATGCATAATTCTTCTTCTTCATGTACTATAGTGAGTATGTGGTTCTTTCTTTCACACAATCTATGAGAAAAAATATTTCCTTTGTGTATCCGAATGGCTAGCGGGAGGTCTTCTTCACAAAAGGTGTGTATGATCTATTTTCTCAATGGAAAAAAAGATCTCTCGAGAGTTTTAGTAGTGGCTCATGGCTCTCAATGGATCTTCTTTTATAGGAATATTTCACTGCCTCTGTCCCGAGAAAAGTGTCATGTCAATACTCATTCAAAGACCCTGAGTTTCATGCCGCATCGTGGCTCAATATTAATATTACCAAATATTTTGTTATTTTAAACTTCACATGGAAATACTTATCTTTTGATGATTCTGAGAATTATGGAATTACCACATAGCTTCTTCCTTCACAAGAGTATGCTCACGTGCATACAAACATGTCACATGCATTCATATATGAATGGACCACTGTAACTTTATTTTCTATCCTTGATAGTATTTTGTTTTTCATATAATGGCATGTAGGTGAACTAAGTTGTATGCATGGATTTGGGAGATCAAGCATGTAATTTTTCCTTTGGTTTGACTAGTAGAGATGGCTGTTGGATATCGCATGCCTGATTGGTGCTCGCTACTGAAGATGTTCAATGTCAAAGGATGATTTCGATGGCCTCAAGAGGTTGAAGAAAAAGTGTAGGATCTTGGTGGCTCATCATATCAGTGGAGATCTAATGAACAATCTTATTTACATATGTTCTTAATGTAGGAATAATGTCTAGATTCAACTTCCATCCCACATTGGTTTCCACCTTGATTGTGGGCTGCTTAATAAAGAAACACACTTCCATAGCTAGCTAGAAGTGTATAACCGAGGTCTACCACTGGGATCCACTGTGTTTTTAGTCTGTGGAATGGACCACTTTTCACCCTTAACCATGCACTCTCACCTATGATTTCCCATGTAAGCACTTTTATATACTCCCTTGCTGACTTGGATACCCATGAATTGGATGGTTCCCATGTGTTCGAGCCATTGCTCCCATATGTGGGTGGCTTAGGTTAGCATCAATTTTTTGTTAAGGCCCATCATAATATATACTTAGTAAATACTAAGTATAATATATTTCCAACCAAAATTCATTCTTCCAAATTTTCATCATGAGGTATAAATGATTTTTTTTGAATGGTCTTCAATTTTTTTATACAAATAAATGTTTTCACAATCTTCCATTTCTTCAATAAAAAAAACCTTATGATGTTGTAGATGTAACACCCCAAGATTTCATAGTGTGTTATTTCTTGAAAATAATTCAATAACTGGCACTACACGCAACACCGGGTTCAAGCACATCATGACTTACCAAACAAGCCGTTAAAAAGAGGTTATGAATAGTATTAACTAAATTTTTAACTTTATATAATCCTTATAATTTTAGAATCTATATTATCAGTTTCTTAGACATAATGTAAGAACAAATTCATTTTCAGTATTGCACTTTTACCAACTTTTAATAGTGAACCCTTTTTAAATATAATATTTTAAACTTTTTGACTAAATGGGGACATCAAAAATTTAAAATGTAACACCCCAAGCTTCTACGGTACGCTTCTCTTTGAATAATGTGATAGCGTGTGTTGTATGCAACACCGAGTTCTAACACACCACAACCAATCAAACTAGCCGTTATGAATAGTAATACCTACTTTTTGAAATTATATATATTTTATATTTAAAAATTGACTTCATTTTTGTATTTGGAATATCGAATTTAGCCTAGGGTGAAATTTTGGAACTTTTCAGATAACACTTATATTTTGATGAATAGTGAAAATTACTAAATTTTAATTAAAAACAACTTTTTTAATCGAAATAATTTATATTGATAAATTATGAATTTGAGTGGTTTTAAAGTATATTTAGAATATATTTTTACCATTTAATACAATGTTGGTCATTATACATAATTTTACAATTAAACCGAACATAAACAAGTGTCAATCTTTTGATAGTTATTATCTCTTAAAAACACGCTTTTTGTTTTAACAACGGGAATTAATTTTAAATTAATTTTTGCCACTTCTGTGTTTTGAATTTGAAAAAATGGATTCCATATTTGGAATCAGGATGTTAATATTGTGTGAATAGGTAACTTTTATTTTTATACATTTTGAATAATTACTGCGGTAAATATTTTATTTACCATGGTTAAAGGGTAAATCCGGTAAATAAGGGTTAAAAAATAATATTATAATAATAAAAAATTACCCTAAAACGTGTCCTAACCTTATTGGTTGATACATGTCCGACCATGGTCATCTTTGGGTCGATTTTGGGACCCCATGGAGCCACTTGTAGGTGATAGGGACACTTTATTTTAATTAAGTTAAAATGAATACAAAAATGACACAAGCATATATCTTTTAGAAAAACAATTTTTAAATAGGGTTATATGTGATGGATTTTTGACTATAAATATTAATTAGAAAGATAAAAAGATTTTCTACATAATTATATTTTATTTATAATTTTTAGAGATTACATAATTTAATTTATTTATGACACAATGATGATACAGTAATTACCATAATAGTAAAAATTTAAAATAATTGATATTATAAATACCCAAATAAATATAATTTTATACTTTTAATGAATTAAAATAATTTTATAGGATAATATGACATATTAGGATTTATTTAATTAACTTTGGTCGAAGTAATCATTCTGTTATGAGTTTCAAAAAAATCAACTATTGAATAGTGTCAAAATTGACATAAAAGAGTTTTTAAAACAAATATTATATTATTAATTGATATTAAATTCCTAAAAATCTAAGGTTTGTCCAAGAGACTTATATCATGATATTTGTATCATTAATGAACACTTGGGGGTCGCTTGTATGTATATAGTAAGTTTATTAACCATATAATATAAAAATACAAAGAGACATTGTAAAAGTGAAACTAATTAACTTAGAGTTAATACTTAAAGATAAGGTTAATATAAGTACCCAAAACTGTCTAAATTATATTGGTTGAGTGGTTTTCGACCTATCCCCACCTTAAACTTTGAATAATCAACTTTTGAGCCATTATAAACCGAATATGAATTTATTATAAATTAATATTTCTAGCTTTTCCAAATGTGCCCCTCACCCCTCTTATAAAAGAGCACTCCTCATTCTCATTTCTTCACACCTTAAAAGCCTTTTGGTTCGGCAAAACTCTGCCCAAATACTCTCCTAACTTCACTAACTACAACCTAGAGTCCTTAGTTTGATCAGAAAACCAACCTAAGGAGCCCTTTTGATCAAATCAAAAGGAAGAACCCGAAGAAGAGGTAATGATTTCACCACCCTTTTTCAAGTTCCTTTCTTCTTCCACTTCCTCTTCCTTTGGTATTACCATTATAAAATAATAACTCCAGTATCATATATATACTGTGATTTTATTATAAATATGGTACAACCATATTCAGTATTCTATCCACCCTTTGAATAACATGTCACCATACGTGCGTACGTACGGCTTACCGTCTCCACGTCGTGGTGTAATTTTTATTCAATATATTATTATTTGGATGGGATAATAATGTGTAACTCATGTAAATAATAAATGTAACATGTTAATGATTATTTATATATGATATAACATCCATTTATATATTATTTTAATATCAAAAGAATGATATTGTCGCTCGTGCGTACGTACGGACTACCGTCTCCACGAACGCGATGAGATTCATTCTCCATCATATCCATTCAAGTATAATTATCATTTGATGATTTAAAAATAATGTTTAAGGACTTGATATCATTCTGTATATGAATAATATACAACCTACCCATTACAAACATGACTTATGTAACAAAACATATAAAAGAAAACGAGTAAGTTAACACCCGAAACAACGATAATACTAAGATATTATTAACAAATCAATGTTAAAAGATCATATATATCAATGTATATTATTATTGTATAATTTAATAACAATTATTTCACCATAAAGGAGGTTAACCTACCCCAAACAAGGAAAAGTACAAGGTAAGGGTTATTTCACAATCTCTTCATTATCCGAGGTTGTTTATACGTAATAATCTACTGGGATCTCTTTATCATCCATATCCACGTTTCTTAAAAATGTATTTCAAAACATTTTTAATATTTAAAAGAATATGGGTTAAGGTCATTTATACCCTTGTTTGACTTTTTATAAGAGTTTTATAAAGGAATCTTTCCGTCGTTTTCCAAACAAGGTTCTTTTTAACCTTTTCGACAGAATTAAGGTAAGAATGTTTTTTTAACTTATACGGCAGGTACGATTATTTTCCGCCGTTATAAAATCATCGAAGCTTCCCTTAAAATATTATAAGAATATTTTCAAAGAAAATGTTTTATTTTATAAATATAAGACTCTTAAATGATTTCAAAATAGAAAGAGATATTTCTCTAAAAAGAGTTTTGATTTCATCTATGTCAACATCCTTTGATGAATTTTTCGCTTATTTGAAGTTGATTTATCATGATACAAAACTTCTATATTGTATTGAAGGTTTTATGATATGTTTTAATGTGGATGTGATATTTTTATACCATTCATAGTTTATGGTTAAAGTATTGACATTTCGTATGCTAGTTTTAATACGAATGTTTATGTTATGTTTAAACCTTTTCATATGGGAATGAATTGGACTTAATATGTGACGGGTGAAGACCGCTATAGCTCCTCGATGCATCGGTAGGTCTCATGAGACAAACTAGTGTCTTGGCACAAGGCCTTGGAAAAATATTATTTGTAGTCATGACACAAGGCCTTGGCCATGTGGTTATGATAGTCTGACATTATGCATTCCATCATTATGAAAGTGGTTATTGATATTGCATGTGATTATTCGATTAGTAGAATATCCATGTGAATAAGTAAATGGAATTAGTTCATTTTATTTTTTCCATACTATGTTTAAGTTCAAGTTTAAAAAGGCTTTTGTTTTAGTTATACATTGCCTTAAATGTTTATTCTTATTTATGAAAGTTTCTGCTATATTGTTATCCTTACTGGGCATTTGAGCTCACCCCTTTTCTATGTTTTATTTTTCCCAGGATGTGAAGAAGTAAGTTATGAATGACCTGCAGGGATATTATGAGGGGATAATAGTGTGGACTATAGATACATTATGTTGTTGTAGTAGTTTTTCACTTTATGATGTAATGTAAAACTTTATGAATATATTTAGTGTTTCTAAGGCTACTAAACCAATCGGTCTTTCGATATTTGATCTTTCTTATGATCATGCCAATGTTATGTAATAATGCACCGACTCTGGGTAACTGGGGTCGGGGCGTTACAGTAGACAATTTGAAAAACTTTAGTACATGTTCCTGAACCGGTGAAGACCAATTCATCAATACTAAGTACAATATATTTCTAACCAAAATTCCTTCTTCCAAATGTTATTTATGTAAAAGTACAAATGTATTCTTCTTTTTTACATGGTCTTCAATTTTTCTTATGGAAATAAATATTTTCATGATCTTACATATCTTTAATATAATCAACCTTGTGATGTTTTAGAAAATTTTCAACACATCATCACATGTTCTTAAACTAATGAAGAACAGTTCATCAATCATTATAATTACATGGAGAATTATTCAATCATGACATCCAATGCCATTAAATGAATCGAACACAATTATCCAAGAATCACCACTTCATCTCAAAATATGATATTTGATCTTCCATAAATAGAACTCATTCTTTAGAAAAAATTCCTTGGAACACCAATGAACTTCCATGATATTATTTTTCTTTAATACATATTTACATACTGATTAAAAAAATACAATACAGGAAATGTAGGATTTTTACACTTTTATATCATTCTTGAGACTCTTAAAAGAAAAGAGTTATATGATTAATTTATCAAGTGTGTTTTATGGTTTCAAAATTTTTATTATCATGGCCATATTGTCTCTAAGGATAGAATCTCAATTGATCTTGTGAAGAAAACGGTCGTCTAAGAATGGCCTACCCCAAATAACATAACCAAGGTACATAGTTTCATTAGTTTAGTAGGTTACTATCAATGATTTATCCTAATTTTTTCCCAATTATCTAACCAATTAACCAAGCATACTCATAAAGGGGTTAAGATCACATGGAAAAGAGGATGTAAATAATGTTTTGAAGAATTGAATAATAGATTGGTGAATGATTTGATCATGACTCTACCATCATAAAATAGTGGATTAGTTATATATAGTGATGTTTCAAAAAATGGAATTGGTTGTGTCCTCATGTAAAATGATAAAGTTATTAATTATGCATCAAGTTAGTGAAAGACTCATGAAGAAAACTATCCAAACCATGATATTGAGTTAGCAGATGCTACATTTTCTTTGAAGATATGAAGACATTATCTTTATAGTGAACAATTTGTGATATATACAGATCATAAGAGCTTGAAATATATATTTTCATAAAAATATCTCAACATGAGGAAAAGGTGATGGGTCAATCTTCTCAAGGATTATGATTTCTCAATACACTACCACCAAGGGAGGGAAAATAAGGTAGCAGATGCATTGATCCAGAAAGACCATGGAGTCCTGACCAAAATGAGGATTAATAGGGATCTTATGTTCATGGATTTAGTAAAAATGGATCTGGGAATTATTAATGAAGGGGAAACATCACTCCTTTTTCAAATTATTTCCAAACCATCATTATTATAAAAGGCAAAAAGTTCTCAACCAGATGATGATAAATTTCAAAAGAAATTTAAAGCCAAGAATGATGGGAAATTGGTATAATTCATATATGAAGGTGTCATTCTAAAATTTGGAAAGGGGCTATGTGTTCTATCTATACCTAAGCTAAAAAGGTAATTATTAAACAATTATAATAGCTCAATTTTCTCTATAAACCATGGTAGCACCAAGATAAATAGAGATTTGAAGGAATATTTTTTGTGGGATAATATGAAGTGGGAAATTTATGATCATGTGTCAAGATGTTTGGTTTTTCAATAGGTGAAAGTTGAGAGACAATATCTTAGATTAGTTACAAAACCTCTATCTATTACTATGTGGAAATGGGGTGACATTACTATGGAATTTGTCACTATATTACCAAATACTCATAGAAATAATGATTCAATATGGGTTATTGTTGATATCCTTACCAAATATGCATATTTCCACACTATAAGAGAATATTTACCTCTGGGTCACCTTAAAAAACTAGACATTAATGAATTTTTAAGACTTAATGGTTCACCTATTTTAATTAAGTCATATTGTGATCCATGATTTACATAAAAATTCTGGAAAATTCTCCAAAAGGAACTTGATACCGAGCTTAATTTGAGAACCTCTTACTATCCTCAAACTGATGGGTAGTTAGAAAAGACAATACAAACCTTAAAATACATATTGAGGTCATGTAGGATGAGTATTTAATTTTTTAGAGTTATCCTATAACAATAGCATCCATTGAAGTATTCAAATGGTGTCGTATGAATAATTATATGGAAAGAGATGTTGTACTCCACCTTTTTGGGATGAAGTTAGTGAAAGGAAGCTTGCAGGACAAAAACTTTTGGAGGATACAATAGCAATTTTAAATACTATTCAAACCCATATCAAAGTAGCTCAAAGTTGGAAAAATATCTATGCTAATAATCGGAGGAAATATTTAGAATTTTAAGTGGGAGATCATGTTTTCTTGAAATTATCTCCATGTAAGGGTGTTATGAGGTTCATTAAGAAGGGAAAACTAAGACCCAGGCACATTAGAACTTTTGAAATTCTGGAAATAATTAGTGCTATGGCTTACCATTTTGGAATTCCACTGAGTCTCTCTAAAGTAAATGATGTGTTCTATATATCATTGTTAAGGAAGTACATGTAAGACCCAATTAATGTGACCAACTTTGAAGAAATAGAATTGGAACTTGATTTATCTTACCATGAAGAGGTTATCTAGATTCTGGACACTAGAGAAAAAGTGTCGAGGAATCAGACGACTCGACTGGTAAAGGTACTTTGGATAAATCATAAGATAGAAGAGGCGATGTGTTAACCCGAAGAAATTATGATGAAGAACTACCCAAATTTGTTCATGAGGTGAAATTCTAAAAATTTTGAGAATAAATTTTTTTGGAGGGAAGAATGTGACACCCTAATATTTTATAGTATATTTCTTTTTAAATAAATTTAATCTTTTCAATAGCTTTGGATATATGCAACCTTGAGTCTAAATGAACTATAATATAGTATACCATTATTAACTAACCACTATATTGGTGGGTATGAATAGGAATAACTAAATTTTGAAAAGTATATGGTTTATACATGTACAAAATAAATTATTTGGTTAGTCAATTGATTAGAAATAAAAATAAAAATCATTTGAAAGTAAAAGAAGTGTTTTCCTTAAAAAATATTTTTATGCGTGCAATGTGTTTTTATATTAATAAATTAAATTAATAACTATTTGTGAATAATTTTAATGAAATTTATATATTATATATTCAATAATTTTTTTAACATTCATATATTATTTTTTATAGGCATGATATAAGAATAAATCTAGTTTTATGCTTTAATATATATTTTTAAAAAGCGGTTTTGTAGCATTTTTCTCACTATTTTAAATTTTTTTCCACTTATAGGTATTTAATTTGATAATATTAAATATATATTTGTAATCAGGTGGTCCAAATTTAGTAAATAGTACCCTTTTATTTTTCAGGCATTAGGAATAACAACCATGGTAAAATTTATCATCTTGATAAAGGATAAATCGGGTTAATCTAGGATAAAACTAAGTGATAAGGACATAATTTTCCATCTTAATTATTTGGATGAATTTAATTAGACCATTATCACATTATTATTGATATCTATTTGTTTAATAGACACTTTTCAATGAAAATGACCTATATAATATTTAAACTAAATGAAGTTACAAAATGTCACTCTCTTTTAAATATCCCTTATGTGACCGCATATGGAAAAAAATTATGAACAAATATAAATGTATGTTTTGAGAATAATGAAATTATTTTTATTATGGATATTAATTTCTAATTTTTAGTAATTATATAATTAACTTAAATTCTTATGTAATATCGACATAGTATTTCTCCAATTAATAGAAAAATAAAATAAATGATTTTAAAAATGTTAAAAGTAATATAATTTGAATGATTTATTGTGTTACAAGAATTTTATATATTAATATGAAATATTACTGTTGTTTTAAAGGTTTATATTTTAATTTTAACATTTTCTTTATTACTTTTAAGTCAAATTAAATAAATAGTGTCAAAATTGACATTAACAATATTTTATCAAAATAATATTTTATTAAATTATTTAAAAATAATTAAAATATTTAAAGAGGAAAAAATTGATAAGATATGGTTTAATATTTATCCCATTATCAATTTATGAGTCAAATTTCCATATATATTTAAAATTATATCTCTTTAAGAGTGAAAAACATGTTATAATGGTTAATATTAAAATTGGTTAACTAAGGGGTTAAACCAAAAGATGAGATTTAAAAAACCACTTAAACCTATATAAATTTTATTTTTTGATGGGATTTAAACCACATACTATCTTATATTCAAATACATATCCATTTGGAACCATTTTTCTAGATAATGACTTTGTTATATTTTAATCTTTTAAGAAATTCCAAAAGTGCCCCTCACCTCAATTATAAAAGGGAACCTCGTCCCCTCACTTATTAACACCACTTTGAGACATATATATAGACCATAACCTAAAAAAACAAATTATAAACTTAATTATACACATTTTATAGGTTTTGGTATTCCCAAAAGTCCAACCCTATGACCCTCAGGTGGAGATCTAAATGAGTTCTTTCAAAGAAGTGGTAATCACCTTAACCGATCAATTTCTTTTTTACTTCTTATTTAAATCCTCTAAATATATGGTATTTATCATAAAATAATAAATTAAGTATAATAAATATACTGAAATTTTATTATGAGTATTAAATAACCATTATAAACCCCTTTTCCCATCAAATGATAATTGAAAGTATCACTCATGCGTACGTATGTCTTACCGTATCCATGTAGCAATACAATTCATTTTCCACCACCATATTTCATGTATGGTTATTATGATGGGTTGAATATTTATATATTATAATTATGAAATATTTTTTAATTTTGAAATTATAATATCACATCTAACTTCTTGTATTCTAATTCTTTTGAAAACAATATCATCGCTCATGCATACGTGTGGACCTCCACCTCCATAAAGCGATGTGATTTGTTTTTCGTTTATGTTTTACTCAGATGGTAATCATGGTAGATTTAATTAATATAAATTATTTAAAGGTAAATTATTATTTATGTTTCTTTCATCCCATCCATCAAAAAAAAAGAAAACAACGTTCATGCATACGTACGACCTACCGTCTCCATGAATGGTGTAATTCATTTTTATATCTATAAATTATATGGATGAATAAAAATATGTATATAATGAATATATATTATATTTATATCATTATTAACAATCTAGATTTGATTTAACCATGATTAAAGTACAAGGACCAAAACTACTGAACCAAAACATACATGAAAAACAAAGTAGTTATCACTCAGAATAGTGAATTTAATAAAGTTTTTTAATAAGTATTTGAGAAAAGGTTATAAGTGAATCATATATGGTATTATATATATGATTATGATTCTATAATTGATTTATAATAAATATATATTTATTATATAGGATTCTAAAATCACTTACAATGCAAGAAGGACCTGAGGTAAGAGTTTATTTTACAATCACATCATAATTTAGGATTGTTTATGTTTAAGTATAAATTGGGGGAATTATTTAATATTTATATCCAAAACTCAATATATTTTCTTATGATTTGGTAATTTATGTAAATTAAAAATTTTCCTTTTATTTTACACTATTTAAGGACTCAAGATACCCAACTAATGTTTTTAAGGAAAACTGACCTTATTCTTCTACTCGATTGGGAATATTTCTCTTACATGTACATATTTTCCTTAAAATGTTTTAAATAATACCTGTAATAATATACAATGATTTATTAAAGACACATTTTACCATTTATAAATTTTTACAAAAAGTTTTGAAAGGAATCTTCTTGTCATTTTCTAAATAAGGTACTTTTGAACTTTTTACAAAAGTATAAATGGAATGTTTTTTAACTTATAAAACATGAAATAAATTTCACACTATCCTGAACACTCAATTATTTGAAGATCAATTTAAAATTTTATAAGGTTAATTTCAAATAAAATTATTTCCTTAACATTTTTGAAATTTTTATATTTTGAATAAGTGATTTCAAAATGAAAAGTATATTTTCCTAAAGAAATATTCTAGTGATTTTTTAAAGTATACTCATATATATAAAAAATATTTTTTGAATATTATGATTTAATAGTATTTATAATTATTATACCATTAACCATATTAATTTGTATGGTTAATTATTATGTTTATTGATTGGAGGAATTATTAACATTTTGTATGTTAGTTTTAAATACGAATGTTTACATTGATTATGTTTCACCCCTTTCATATGATGAATGTATTGGACTCAGTAAGTGATGATTAGGAACCTCTATAGACCCTCTATAAATTGTTATGTCTCATGATACTAACTATTTTTGGTATCTGGACAAGGTCTTACCCATTTATGTATGATGACTTGGCACAAGGCCTTGATGATAAATTTATGATGTCTGACATTATGCATTCAATAATTATGAAACTGGTTATTATTATCCATGAGATTATTTATATGGTTATATAATCCATGTATTTAGTCCCCTATTTTATGGTATTAGTTATATGAAAATTTTATTATTTTCTATCTTGACCATATTATTCATGTTTTATTTACATTATGTTAGCTTCTGCTGTATGCATAACCTTATTGGGCATCTGAGCTCACCAATTTCTTATGTTTTTCATTCCCTATGATTCTAGAAAGTATATTACAATTGATATTTAGAGATATTATAAAGGGAATAATTGTGTTCTCAAAGAAAATAAAATTTTTTATTTTATGTTTTCAATTGTAATGAGAGATCCAAGTATTTATCTAGTTTTCTAAGACTATTAAACTATTCGGTCTTTTAGGATATGATTCATTATAAAAAGTGAAAATATAATAAAGTAGACATCGAATATGGTCTACTAAGGTCATGTTATTTATAATTTAAATTTATTATTTATAAGGCTAAAAGTACTTACAAATCAAGTCAGACCTGAGGTATGGGGTTTATTAATTCAATTTCCATTCATTGGGTTATACTTCTACTTAATTGAGTATGTTATGACAATATTATGTTTGAAATGACATCTGATTGTATTATTTTGTATTTAAAATTGTTTTCTATGGATTTACATTTGTTACATATAATCAATTTATTGATTAAATTCTCACTCCAATGATATGATATCTATAATTGATTTCTCATTTCACTTTTGTTTCTATGATACATATACCATATTCACCACTTTCTTTTTTCATGTGCTGTATATAATTACCCTTTTATTTTACATATCATGATTCCATTTATATTCATGGTATTTAAATATTAATTTAAATTTATTTATTTCGTGGGGATTATAATTAAAAATTTACCAAATAGGTAAGGGTTTATTTCACAATATCATCATCATTAAAGATTATTTATGTTTAAGTATTATATAGGGGAATTATATATAATCTTGCTATATTAAAACCAAATATATTTTATTATCCTATGGATATTTTTTAATATTACTTTTTTTCATTTTATTTTCCTCTTTTAAGTAATCAAGAGATTGAAATAATGTTTTTAAGGAAAAACAAAATTTTTTTCTATTCAGTCAGTAATTTTTTTCTTCCATATAAATATTTTCCTTAAAATGTTTTAATTATTTTTACTATTATCCAATGATTTATTAAATAAATTTTTATCCACATTTTAATTTTTACAAAATGGTTAAAACATAATCTTCTTATTGTTTTCTAAATGAGGTACCTTTTGACTTTTTATCAAAAATGTGAAAGGAATCTTTGTTTTAACATAACTAGCATGAATAGAAATTCCTATTGTCATGAATGATCAATTATTTGAAGCTCCCTTTACAATTTTCCATAGTTTTTTCGAATAAAATGTTTTTACTAATATTTTTTAATTTTTTAGTTTTTAAAAGTGAATTTCAAAGTAAAAAGGGTATTTTCCTCAAGAATGTTTTAATGATATTATTTTATTTATATTCATCAATAATAACAATCCTTTATTTTACATATGATCCACTAAGGATATATTGTAATGATAAAATCCTTTTTCTATATTTGGATGGTTTATGATCAGTTTGAATTGGGAAAGTATTGAATTTTTATTTGATATTTCTTCCTCTATGGATAGTCTTTGATTATTAAGTTATGTTGATTAAGATGTAATGTTTATTCGTATGATGAATGCATTGGACTTAGTAAGTGATGACCTGAGCCCATTATATCCTCTTGATGCACCAGTAGGTCTCATGAGAATAATTAGTTTGGGTATTTAGTCGACTCCTTACCCATTTATGTATGGTATCTCAACATGAAGCCTCAATGACAAGTTTAAGACATTTGAAATTATAGATTCCATCATCATGAAATTAGTTATTGATGTCAATATGATTATTTGAATATTTATGATATCCATGGATAAGTTTTAAGCTCATGTGATTATTTATATGGAATTATTTAATCGTCATTTATTTATGATATATTATTCTTCATGATCAAGTTATTGATTAAATGGAATATGTTTTCAATTATTTAACTTTCCATATTGATTATGACTTATTTACTCATGATAGATTCCACTGTACATAACCCTTACCAAGAAACTGATCTTACAATTATTTTGTTTCCTTTCCCTGGGATATAAAGAATGAATATTTGAATGAGTTTAAGGTTGTAGAATATTTATTTTCATTATGTTTTATATTTTATTTACAATGTAATATGGGAAACATGTATGTATCTAGTTTATCAAGACCACTAAACTATTAAGTTCTTTGAGATGTGATTTCTTATATCTTATAGCAATGTAATGAAGTAATCACTAGCTCTATGATAGTGAATTCTAAGTATTTATAGATAGTATCAGATGAAGTTTAGTGGAAACCTTGGGAACTAGATTTAGGTAAACATAGATCAAGGAACATAACCCTATTAAAAAATTTGAGTATAAGGATAATTATAGGATAACATCATAATGTTTTGGTAAGTTTAAGATTATGTGGTTTTACAAGAAACACATCCATGTATAGACACTATGAGTATATTTGGTTTTTTCATAGATGCTCCTAGGGGTAATAACCTTGAAAAAAGTTATATTTCATCCATTATTTTGGTGCATGGTGAATGTGGTCTTACTGCACACTTGGTTTAAAGTTCTCAGGGGATATTCTTGTGTTAACTTAAATTTTATTTATGAACCATTTTGAAGGATTTGAATATATAATAACCAAGGATGACCTAGTTTAAACCTAAGGTTTCATAGAGTAAAAATAAGGTTTCATGATTTAGAAATACTATGAATAATATTTCTCTATTTCCCACTATGATTATTATTACTCATACTATTATTTTTAGTTTTAGTCAATGTATAGTACCATAAGGAACCTTGTTAAAGTTGAATGGAATGGAAAATTTTGTAATTATGAGCAAAAAATTGGATGATAACTAGAGTAAAAGATATTGGGATTATTAGTAATCATCTATCACAATATATGATTAATAAATTTCATTTTAACTAACTCTAAAACTTACCAAAGAATAGATGGATATATTTCACTGAGATATCAAGTGGCGGATACCATGGAGAAAAAAATATTAAGCTTCATATATATCGAGAATAATGGAATAAGCACTCAAGGGAAAATCTCAAAGGAACCAGAATATGTTTTATGTGTGAAAAAGAAGGTAATAGAATAAGTAATTTTCAAGGAAAAATGAAGAGTTAAATTGAGGAAAATAAAGTTCATCCAAAGTTACCATTTATAGTTTAATGTATTATGTGTGGGGAACTTGGTAATTATCCAAGAAAATCCCCTAATCCAAGGGTTATCTCCCAGAACAAGGAAGGACCCATGATATGCCAATCATTGATGTGTAAGGATTGAAGTTTTTATGTATCTGGATTTTAGAATTATGTCATAGAAGTGTTATATCAATATATTCTAGATATAAGAATCATGAAATACCAAATAATTTTTACACAATAGTTTTTATTTAAATATTTGAAAACACATGTTGAATGGTATCAGTAGATAAGAAAAGTGATTTAGTGGTAAAGTGATAATGATTATTTTGTCTAAAGAGATGATTGAAATTGATGAAGTAAATGGGATAGTATTGGTGACCTTGAAAATTGGTTAGTGACTTGATGATAAAGTGATTTATGTCATCTTTGATGAAGTTTATTTCATTTTTAGACTTATGGAAATAATCTGTGATTTTATTTGATGAATAAGGATTGTGTTAATTTTTGTAATCATATATGGATACCATTATGGACTTATAATTTCATCATTTTCATAAGTTAAAAGGCATAGATACACCATTTGAAGTTTTAAGTGATGGTATTTTGAGGTTATTTGGGACTTTTACTGGGTTTTAGGAAGAATAATCTATTAAGGTTTAAATAACCCTTTGAGTTATTATTATATTTGATGTTATATTAATTATGGAATATTGGATAGTGGGATATAGTTAATATTTATAGTTAAAAATTTATTCTTTGATAGGGTGATATTTTCAAATATATTTATGGTCAAGCTAAGGATTAAATTTAAGGTTAGTATCTAAATTTAATTCCTGATATTTTGGTGTGAAGTTAACTACATTATATGATTATATATTTATGGTATGAGATCACATTTAAGGTCAATTTTTTTTGATGTTGAGGTTATTGATGTTAATTATGATTTAGGTTTATTTATTTTTAGAATAATATAAGTTTAAACTTTGGTGTTATTATGAAAATTTTGAAGTAAAATGTATTATTTCTTCATATAAAGGATTATACAATTTGAATATCATATTACCATATGGTAACAATTTCAGTTTTGGTTAAAATTTAAAGACAATAGGAATATATTGTTATACTTTTTTGGATAATTTGACATTTTATAAGTTGATCTTAGTGTTTTAAGCATGAAAAATTCATCTTGAATTCTCATCATTTGGAGAAAGAACAAAATTGGGGTGTAAATTTATTAAAGGATGAAAATATACTTTTCAAGTAAGTATATTTCCTTCTTTTATTAGTTTATATGGTAAATTAATTCCTCAACTCCTGGAAAAGGATCTTGAACAAAAACTTTATCCTATTACCTTCATTTCTGATGAATCTATGGTCTTTTTCACAGCTAATTAATTTACAGTTCTATGTTCGTTAACTTTCTCCAAATCATTGAATTTATTATGATCAATGTTCTATATCACTATCCAAAATTATTTGAACATTAATTTTTCTTCCATGTATATATATTCACTTCCCACTAATTTTCTCATATTTCTAAACCTAATTATGTGTTATTCCAAATTACTTTCATATTAACCTTTCCCTTTTTAAGAGGAAGTTTTATTAACCATTTTTATGATGTGAGTTTTTAAAAAATGTATTTTGAAATATAATATACTTTATTAATAAGAACAAGTTAAAATTTTGAGGCCATAATTTATTAAATGGAGGGATAATGTGATACCCCAAGATTTTAAAATAACATTATGTTCGATAGCATATACAACACACAACATCGAGCTTAAACAAACCAAAAAATATTATTATTTAAATATGAAATCCAGCCATTGAATTTGTGGGTATGAATAGGATTAATAATATTATAAAATACAAATTACATACTAAATATAAATGCATTTGTTAATTCTTATTAAATAAGAACTCAATTTTTAGTAAATACATTTTATTCTTCAAAATATGTTTTCTTCAAAAATGGTTTTTATAACTTCTTATGAGTGAATATTATAATTAATTTCTTAATTTTTTCGAAAATTTATTTTTTAAAAAGGTCATAATTTTTGAAATAAAAATTTAAAAATTATCTTAGTGTGATTTGTTTGGTTTTTTCTGAAAAGATTAATTTTCTAGTGTATAGTAAAAATACTGATTTTCATTGAAAACTGTATTTTTGTTTCAATAATTTATAGAGTTCAATTTTATTTTAAAATTATTTGGAAGTAAAATTAGTCGTATTATATTATTTATAATCCAATTAAGTTTATTGGAATCAATGTTATGGTTTAATTTAGCATAAAAACATTTTTATACTTAAAAAGCATTTTTTTTGAAAAACTATTTTTTGTTGCGTTTTATATTTTTATCTTAAATTAATTACTACCACCTATAGAAATTTAATCATGAAAAATTGATTTTATATTTGGAATCACGATTTCCAAATTTGGTAAATAGATCACTTTTTATTTTTGTTCATTATGAATAGAAACCTTGGTAAATTTTTTTCACCTTGGGAATGGTAAAACAGGGTTAAAAATTTGGTATAAGGCTTTATAATTTCAATAAAACTTTCTTTTATCCTATTTTATTAGTGTATTTAGTCCATTTATATCCAATTTTTTAATATATTTCCACTTGGTTCCATATTTATTTTATTAGGACCTTTATATGAATTTAGGAAAAGAATAAATACAAAAATGTCAAACTCTTGACTTTAATATTTCTAATATTTTATCATAAGGGTAAAATGAGGTTATGTTTAGTTATAATTTTTTATTTGAAATATAAATTAATTTTATTTATCATAACATTTTTTTAATTTTTAGTGATTAAATAATTACCATAAATGCTTATGAAACCCCAACGTAGTATTTATTCAATTAATAGAAAAATAAAATAAAAGATTTAATTTTTTTAAAGGTAATAAATTTTAAATTAATTATTGAGTTCCAAGAAATTTTTATAAAAATATTACATATTACTTATTTTTTAAATTATTATATTTGAATTACATTTTCATCTTGGCATATTTAATGTCAAATTAAATTAATAGTGTTAAAAATAACATTAATGATATTTTATGTCAAATAATATTTTATTAAATTATTTAAGAATAATAAAAATAATTAAATAGGAAAATTAGGATGATAAATGGATTAAAATTTATACATTTGAAAATTATGATCCAATTTTTACCTTATAAGTAAAATTATAACCCTTTAAGAGTGAAAAATTCATTACTGCGGTTAAGGTTAAAATATGTTAACTAAGGGGTTAAACCAAAAGATAAGGTTTAAAACACTATATAAACCTATCAAAATTTTATTAGTTGATGTTATTTAAACATTAAAATAACTTATATTTTAATATTTTCCCATTTTTTGGCATTTAGAATTACTTTATTATATTTTAATCTTTTAAGAAATTCCAGGAGTTCCCCTCTCCACCCTTATAAAAGGACACCCCTTTCCTCAATCCTTTACACAAATTTGTGAAATATATATTTACTAAACCATGAAAAATTACATTATAAAATCCCCTATACACTAATTATAGGTTCTAGTCTTATTAAAATACCTTTCCAATGGTCAATAAGAAGGGATCAAAATGAATTCTATCAAAGAAGAGGTGATAATCTTTACCGACTATTTCAAATTTCATTCTTCTTCTACTTCATATAAATTTTTTGTACCCATAATAAAATAATAAATCTAGTATCATAAATATTATAATATTTTATTATGATCATTGTATAACGATTTACCATCTCTTTTATATCCTATGAAAAACGAAAACATCGTTCGTGCGTACGTATGACTTACTGTCTCCATATAGTGGTGTAATTCATTTTCCATCACCACTTTACTTGGATGGTTATAAATATGGAACCAATGAATATATATTATATTTATAAAATAATTATTCTTATATAATTATATTATAAAATATACCTTCTTATCTTTCAATTTGTTGAAAAATGATAACATCACTCGTGTGCACTTTTAGACTGCCACCTCTATAAAGCGACGTGATTTATTATTCTTTTTCATTTTAAATGGATGGTAATAAGGATATGTTTAATGAATATATATGATATATTAATAATTCTTTTAAGGTGAATTATTATTTAACTTTATTTCATTCCATCCTTCTAAAAGTGAAAACAATGTTCATGCGTACGTACGACCTACCGTCTCCATGACCGGTGTGATTCATTTTTCTATCTACAAATTTCAAAGATGATTAAAAATATGTATATAATGAATATATATGATATTTATATAATTATTAAAATCCTAGAGATGATTTAACCATGATAAATATGCAATTAATGAAACTACCAAACTGAAACTTACATGAAGAATGAAACAGTTAACACTCAGAAATGATGATTTTAATAAAGAATTATTAATAAATGGTTATTTAAATATTATAAGTGGATAATATATGGTATTATAATTATGTATAAGGTTCTGATATATAATAATAATAAATTTAAATTTATTATACTATAGGCTAAAAGTACTTACAAATAAAATCATATCTAAGGTAAGGGGTTTCTTAACTCAATTTCCATTAATTGAGTTTTATTTATACTTCATTGACTATATTATCCATGATTATGTGTGAAATGACCTATTATTTTATTATAATATATTTTTTTATTTACATTTGTTTCATATAATCACTACCTTGACTAAATTCTCACTCCAATGATATGATATTTATAAGGGGTTTCTCGTCTCACTTTTGTTTCTGTGAGACATATACCACATTCACTACTTGCTTATTTCAGGTGGTGTATGTACTTCCCCTTTAATATTATATATCATTATTTCCTTTATATTCATGGTATTTTAATATTTATTTTAATTTATTTCTTTCATGGGGATTATAATCCAAAAGTTACCAAAATAGTAAGGGTTTATTTCACAATCTCATTATTATTCAAGATTATTTATGTTTATGTTTCCACTAGAGGAATTATATTATATTTCTATATTAAAACCAATATATTTTATTAAACTCTAGTTATTTTTTCAAATTATATGTTTTCCTTTTATTTTCATCTTTTAAGTAATCAAGAGACTGAACAAATATTTTTTAGGAAAACTGACTTTGTTTTCTATTCAGTCAGGAATATTTTTCTTCCATGTCCCTATTTTCATTAAAATATTTTTCTATTATTCAATTTTTTTTAAAATTTTTTTACTAAATTTTTAATTTTTAAAAAATGGTTTAAATGTAATATTATTATTGTTTTCAAAATAGGGTACTTTTTGACTTTTTATCGAAAATATGTAAGGAATCTTTGTTATAACGATCTTGAAATGAATAGAATTTACCCCTATAATGATTTTCAATGATTTTAAGATGTCTATATAACTTTCCATGATTCTTTTAAAATATATATTTTTTTCTAACATTCTTAAAATTTTTAGTTTTTGAAATTTAATTTAAATGTGAAAATGGTATTTTCTTCAAGAATGTTTTAATGATATTTTGATGGTATTTTTATTATTAAATGATAATAAAATTTTATTTTAATTATGCTCCACTGGGGATATGTTGTAATGATACCACCCATATTATTTATCTGGATGGTTTCTGATCAGTTTGACTGGGGAAAATATTGATATTTCATATGCTAGTTCTTCATATATGGATAGTTTTTGATTATTAAGTAATATTGATTAAGTTGTAATGTTTATTCATATGATGAATGGGTTGGACTTAGTAAGTGATGAGAATGGATTGTTATATCACCTTGATGTATCAGTAGGTCTAATGAGACATACTAGTTTGGATATTTAGTTGAGGCCATACCCATTTATCTATGATGTCTTGGCACAAGGTCTCAATGGTAAGTTTAATATGGATGACATTATTCATTCCATCATTATGAAATTAGTTATTAATATCCATGTGATTATTTGAATAGTTATGATATACATGGATAAGTTTCAAGACCATGTAATTATTTATATGGAATTATTTGATCTTCATTTATTCCTACCATATTATTATTTGAGATCAAGATATCGATTAAATAGAATTTGTTTTAATTTATTTATCTTTCCATATTGATTATGACTTATTTAATAATAATATATTCCACTATATATAATACTTACCAAGAATCTTAGCTTGCACTTATTTTGTTTCCTTTCCCTAGGATATGGAGACGGAACCTTTGAATGGGTTCAAGGATTCAGAATATTTACATTCATTATGTTTTAAATTTTATTTCCAACATAATATGGGAATCATGTATATATATAGTTTATCAAAACCACTAAACTATTCAGTCCTTTGATATGTGATCACTTTCATATTATAATAATGTAATTAAGTAACCAATGACTTTGGGCTACTAGATTTGGGGTATTTATAGATGGTATTATAGTAATTTTAGTGGAAACCTTGAGAACTAGATTTAGGAGAACATAGATATCAGAACATAACCCTATGATTTTTTTGAGTATAAGTCTAAGTATAGAATAATATCCTAAAGTTTTTTTAAGGTTAAGATTATGTGGTTTTCCTAGAAACACATCAATTTATAGATACTATAATAGGATTTTGTTTTGGAATAGATTCATCTGGGGGTAATAACCCTAAAAAAAGTTTTTTCTAGCCATTATTCGAATGCACGGTGAATATTCTCTTAATGATCACTTGGTTTGACACTCTCAGGGGATATGATTGTGTTAAATCAATTTTTTTTAAAAACCATTTTCAAGTATTTGAATATATAATAACCAAGGTTGACCTAGTTTAAAACTAAGGTTTCATAGAGTGAAAAGAAGGTGTCATGATTTAGACATCTTATGAATAGTATTTCTCTATTTCCCACTGTGATTATTGTTACTCATACTATTTTTTGGCTTCAATAAATGGATGGAACCATAAGAAACCATGTTAAAGTTTAATGGGATAAAAAATGCGGTGATTATAAGAAAAAAATGGTATAAAAACTGGAGTGAAGGATATTGTGATTTTCCCTAATCAGCTATCATGATATATGATTAATAAATTTCACTTTAACTAACTCTTGGACTCACCAAAGAAGATAAGGATAGATTTCATTGAGAGATTAGGTGGTGGATATTATAGAGAAAAAAATATTTATCTTCTTATATATTGATAACGTGGGAAGAAGAACTAAAGGTGAAATATCAAAGGAATGAGAAGATGTTTTATGTGTGAAAAATAATGGAATATAAAAATTAACTGTCAAGGAAAAATAAAGAGTTAAATGGAGGAAAATAAAGTTCATCCAAAGGTACCATTTATAGTTTAATGTATTATGTGTAGGGAATTTGGAAATTATTCAAGAAAATTCCCTAATCCAAGGGTTAGCTCTGAGACCAAAGAAGGGCCTATGCTATTACAATCATTAAAGTTTAAGGATTGAAGTGTTTATGTATTAGAATTTGATAAGATATGTCATAAAAGTGTTATATCAATGATATTATAGATATAAAAATAATGAAACATCTAAGAATTTTTACACACTAGTTTTTATTTAAGGATTTGAAAATATATGTTGAATGGTATAAATAGATAAGAAAAGTGATTTATTAGTAAGGTGATAATGTTTAGTTTGTATAAAGAGATGATTAACATTGATGAAGAAAATGGGACAGTATTGGTGACCTTGAAAATTAGTTATTTACTTGATGATAAAGTGATTTAGGTCAACATTAATTAAGTTTATTTCATTTTTGGAATTATGAAAATACTCTGTGATTTTATTTGAGGAATCAATATCGTGTTAATTTTTAGAATCAAATATGGATACCCTCATGGGTTTATAAGTTCATAGTCTTTATAAGTTCAAAGACACATATATATCTTTTTAAGTTTTAAGTGATGGTATTTTGAGGTGATTTGAGACTTTTATTGGGTTTTAGGTAGAATACTCTATTAAGGTTTAAATAACCCTTTGGGTTAATATTAGATTTGATGTTATGTTAATTATGGTATAATGGATAGTGGTATATAGTTAATATTGATAGTTTAAAAGTAATTCTTTGATAAGGTGATATTTTTAAAGATATTTATGGTCAATTTAATGATTACTTTTTAGGTCAGTATCTAAATTTGATTTATGATATTTTTGTGTGAAATTTGCTACATTAGAAGATTATATATTTATGGTATGAGATAACATTTGAGGTTAATTTTTTTTAATGTTGAGGTTATTGATGTTAATTATGATGTAAAGTTATTTATTTTTAGAATAATCTAATTTTAACCTTTGGTTTTATTTTATAAATTTTGATGTAAAATGTATTATTACTTTATATAAAGGATTATACATTTTGGATATTATCTTACCTTATGGTAACCATTTCTTTTTTGGTTAAAATTTAAAGACATGAGGAATAGATTGTTTTCATTTTTTTAGATTATGTGATCTGTTATAATTTGATTTTAGTGATTTAGGTTTGGAAAATTTATCTTGAATTCTCTTTGTTTGTAGAAAGGATGATATTGCGGTGTAAATTTATTAAAGGATAAAATTATACTTGTAAAGTAAGTATACTTTATTATTTTATTAGTCTATATGGTAAAGGAATTAATTAACTCCTATATAAGTATCTTGAACTAAAAATTATATCCTATTACCTTAATTTCTGATGAATCGATGGTCCTTTTCACACCTCATTGATTTACAGTTTTGTGATCATTAACTTTCTCCTAATCACTGACTTTCCTGGGATAAATGTTCTATGTCACTATCCACCATTATTTGGAAATTAATTTTTCTTCCATGTCTATATATTAACTTCCCACTAGTGTTTTCATATTTAGAAACCTAGTTATGTGTTGATCTAGATGACTTTCATACTTCCCTTTCCTTCTTTTAAGAGGAAGTTTTATTAGCCCTTTTTTACAATGTGAGTTTTTTAAAAAGGTATTTTGAAATGTAAAATACTTGATTACTGAGCACAATTTTAAATTTTGAGGGAATAATTTATTAATTAAAGGTAGAATGTGACACCCTGAGATTTTAAAATAACATTATGTTTGATATCATATACAACACGCAACACCAAGCTTAAATTAACCATAAAATATTATTATTTAAATAGGAATGTAATAATATAGCTATTTAATTGGTGGGTATTAATATTATTAATCATATTACAAAATATAAATGACCTAATCAATAAAAATTTATTGATTAATTATTAATAAATAAGCACTCATTTTTTAGTAAATACATTTTATTCTTCAGAATACATTTCTTCAAAAATGGTTTTTATAACTTCTTATGATTGAATATTATAATTTTTTTTTGTAAATTATTGAAATTTTATTTGATAAAAAGTATATCATTTTTTAAATTAACATGTCAAAATCAGCTTAGAGTGTTTTTTGGTATTTTTATAAAAAGATTATTTTCTAATGAATAGTAAAAATACTGATTTTCATTAAAAATTGTATTTTTCTTTCAATAATTGATAGAGTTAATTTTTTTAAAATGGTTCAAAAGAAAGATTATTTGTATCATATTATTAATAATCCAATTAAGATCATTTTAATTAATTTTATGGTTGAATTTAGTATAAAAACATTTTTATATATAAAAGGCATTTTTCTAAAAAACTATTTTTTGTTGTATTTTATATTTTTATCTTAAATTAATTCCTAACACCTGTTGGATTATGAGTTAAATTTTTTAAATATATCCCTTTTTATTTTTGGTCATTATCAATTGTAACCTTGGTAACTTTTTATCACCATGGTAAGGGTAAAACAGGTAAAATAGGGTTAAAACTTTAGTATAAGGATTTAAAATTTCTATAAAACTTTCCTTTATCCCTTTTTATGGGTGTATTTCGGCCATTTACATCCAATTATTGAATATATTTCCACTTGGTGCCATATTTCTTTGATTATGGCCTTTATATTAATTTAATAAAAGAATAAATACAAAATGTTACAATCTTAGACTTTAATATTTCTAATATTTTATCATAAAGGTAAAAAAGGTTATGTTCGGTTAGAAAATTTTATTTGAAATAAAAATTAATTTTATTTATCATAGTAATTTATTTTTAATTTTTAGTGATTAAATAATTACCCTAAATGCTTATGCAAAACTGATATAGTATTTATTCAATTAATAGAAAAATAAGATAAACGATTTAATTTTTTTAAAGGTAATACAATTTGGATTAATTATCGAGTTCCATGAAATTTTTAGATAAATATGACATATTAGGTATGTTTTAAAGGATTATATTCAAATTCTATCTTTTTCTTGGCATAATTAAATTCAAATTAAATGAATATTTTCAAAAATGAAATTAATGATATTTTATGTTAAATAATATTTTATTAAATTATTTAAAAATAATAAAAATGTTTAAAAAGGACAAGTAAGATGATAAATGGTTTAAAATTTCATCAATTTAAAAACTATGATCCAATTTTTACCTTATAAGTAAAATTATAACCCTTTAAGAGTGAAAATTTTGTTACTGTAGTTAAGGTTAAAATATGTTAACTAAGGGATTAAACCAAAAGATAAGGTTTAAAACACCACATAAACCTTTCAAAATTTTACTAGTTGATGGTATTTAAATATTAAATTAATTTATATATGAATATATTTCCATTTTTAATCATTTTTATGGAGAATTAATTTATTATATTTTAATATTTCAAGAAATTCCAAGAGTGCCCCTATCCTCTCTTATAAAAGGACACCCATTTCCTCAATCCTTTACACTAATTTGTGACCTCAACCAAAACCTAAAAAATTCCATTATAAACTTACCTATACACTAATTATAAGTTATGTTCTTATTGAGATACATTTACAATGGTCCTTAATAAGGTATCTAAAGGAAGTCTACCGAAGAATTGGTAATCGTCTTTACCGACTCTTTTGAATTTAATTATTCTTCTACTTCCTCTAAATTTTATGTACCTATAATAAAACAATAAATCCAATATCATAAATATAACAAGATTTTATTATGATTATTTTAAAACCATTTTCTATCTCTTTTCTATCCTATCAAAAGTGAAAACATTGGTCATGTATACGTATGACTTAGCGTCTCCATATAGTTGTGCCCGAATGGCCCAAAGGCCTTCATTTTATTTATTTATTTTTTATAACCCCCATTTCAAGGGATGAGGGGGAAACATTACAAGGACCGTAGGATCAGAGATTACATGGCCTGTATGCTTAGGAGATTACATGACCCAAAGGTCTTAGGGAATTTAACCAGACTATCTATAAGGAACTGCCCCTCCCCAGCATCTACATCATGATAGTAGCTCTCCACCATCACATGGACATCTGGCTAGGATTCCCGTGCAAGCACATGCTAGTCCTGATGGCATATCCATACCCTATCATTATGAAAAATCCATTTGGCTCTACTCTAGTGAGTTCACCTGATATAAATCCTCTTATGGGGCTGTTCTTTTTTTTGTAGAGTCTGTTTGGGGAAACTGTATGTGGCCCGAAGGTCTTGAGGTGGCCTGAAGGCCTTAAAGGTGGCCCAAAATCCCTACTGATCCTAAGGCCTGGGTGGCCCGAAAGCCTTAAGGACTCCACGCCCAAACCGGTGGCCCAAGGTGAATAGTTCTATCTGCTATAGTACCGAACAATACCTGCTACAGTACTGCTACAGTGCCCGCTACAATACCCGAACAATGTACAGTTCTGCTATAGTACATGTACAATGTACAGTCTTCTACAGTACCACACAGTGTACAGTCTGCTACAACACTACTATAGTACCAGAAATATGCCTCTACCTGGTTTTGAACCTGGGTCTCATGGATGCACTTAAGGATACCTCACCAACTGGGCTGAGGATCATGTGCTCTCCATATAGTTGTGTAATTCATCTTTCATAAATAATTTACTTAGATGGTTAACAACCTTTACATATTGATTATGTCTTATTTTCTCATGATATATTCCACTATATGTAGCCCTTACTGAGTATCTAAGCTTACCCTTATTTTGTTTCCTTTCCCCAAGATATGAAGAAGGAATATTTGAATGAGTTCTAGGATGCATTATATTTAATTTCACTGTGTTTTATATTTTATTTCCAATGTAATATGGGAATCATTTATATATCCAGTTCACCAATACTACTAAACTATTTGGTCCTTTAGGATTTCATCGCTTGTATATTATACCAATAACACTAAAAAACTATCCAATCCCTCTCTTGAGTCACCACGAAAGTCAAATGATACCAACTCCCTAAACCAAAGGCACACCTAACAAAGGCCATTGGCTCTCCCGATAATACATACACAAAAAACATCAAACAAGATACTACTCATAGGTGGTAATCCTACCCCATTCCAAACACAATGCATCTAACACACCAAGAAACCATTTACTCTTGGGCTCACACCAAGGATACCCATTCACATACATTGACAGTTCGA
The DNA here is from genome assembly GCA_963277665.1 of Viscum album. Classification (NCBI taxonomy): domain Eukaryota; kingdom Viridiplantae; phylum Streptophyta; class Magnoliopsida; order Santalales; family Viscaceae; genus Viscum; species Viscum album. Next base: position 1,566,419,102 of record OY728156.1, read on the forward strand.
TCCAAACACCCACTCTAGGGTCCAAAACACAACTCACAAGGTCTCAAACCACAAGAATCACCACATACAAATTAACATACATCATTTAAAAACTTCAAGGTCATAGCCTAACCAAATAAACAACAAGCAATATAACTTTAATTGGAACATCCAAACTCATCAAGGTTTCACATCCTGTAACCCAATGTCTCAAAACTAAGGAACTCTCATTACCCAAACCACCCATACATAAGGTTAACAACAAGAACAAGGGATAACCACCACCAATATCCTTAAAAGTTTCATCAATTTCCCATTTCCATTCTTAATTAAACTTTACCATTTAAAACCCAAGGTTTCACATATCAAAATATTCAATTTCAAAACCCAAGCATTTACACTTTCAAAAAACAATTTCAAGGAAATATCAACAAGATTAAACCCCCATAAAAAGTACACCACTAACATGTGAGTCCTAAATAACTATCAATTACATGAAACATACATATGACCTATCACTCCTATGTGTCTAGAATGATGCATGAACTCACACACCCTATCTTTATAAACTAAGACAATAGATAAACATCATAAATTAATAACATCACATCCAAGTGTGACACCTGAGGTGGAAGTATCAATTAACCATAAAAGTACAAAACAAAACATCCATTCACACCCCTAAAAACTTGGGTTTCCCCCCTTAAATGGGGATGAAGGTACCCAGACATGAGATAATTACCAAGCCCCGAAAATATCCTAGTCTTCTATATACCATGCCCAAATAGTAGAAAAAATACCCTCTTATGATACCACTTTGTAACATCACCGAACTGGTAGCCACTATATTTGGTTCCCCAAACTGGGTCATTTCATGACCTTAGGAACACCTCTCCATATTCTAGAGACTGTTGACTAGCAACACAGGTCTGAAGGAAAACATGGGGAGACTATAACTGCTTATCAGAGTAAAGACACAATAAAAAATGATATCCGAAAATATAATAACCATCAAGAATAAAAAATAGAAAATATGTGAAAAATTCCAACAAGTAACCAAATATAACATGCTATAATAATATGATGAATAGAATACATGTCAAGCAGTTATAAAAATAAAATTACAAAACCAAAACTACAAAAAGATACCAAGAGCGGACCCAAGTCCCAACATGATCCTGATATCCCATAATCTAACAAAAAATCCCATGCATGGACCAAACACTAGGGCCCTGTCCTGAACCTATACCTAAAAACAAGTAACATCTGCTTGGGTACCCAAGTACCATGGTGTCCCAAGAAGGGTGTGAGTAAAACTTAGTAGGCCACCACCAAAAGTGTCCAAATAAATAACCAGTCTATACAACAATTTATGTAGATAATACCAGTGAAATAAATAAACAAGGCAACAAAAGAAAAGTAGACATCTATTTGTGTCAAAGTTGAGAAATTATCAAATAACCATTTTTAACATTTAGTTATCTTGGGGAAACCAACCAAAAAAACTATCTCCGGTCACACTGGAAACCTAAACCATAACATAATGGGTTACATAAATTAAATCAAAAGGGTGTTCACTAATAAAAAATTATCAACATACCCAGGAACCTCAACCAGTTAATCAAGCCATGTCGATGTGTTTGGGATTTATAGAGCCTTATTCTGACATCCAAAACCATATAATACATAACACTTACTGTGGAGCCTTAGTCCAGGTAGTATCATAAAATGAAAACATTAGGGGAATAGAGGATCAGTCTGACTCCCTAACCTATGCATTATAGGGGTGGGGTTTAAATCTCATTCTAACCTGAACCGTGGGCATAAAACCTCAATTCAATACCCCACATACCACCAATCCATGTGAACATGCTTATTTAACCATAAAACATTTACCAAACAAAAACTATAACCATTTATAACATTTATCATTTAGAAATATAACTCATTAGACATATCCCACTCATAAGGCATGACCCATTAACACATATACCATTATGCCAAACACCCCTTATTCTATATCATCAACCAAGAACATTTATCCTTTAGTTCATTTCATAACCATGTTAACATACTGGCATTTTTTTCCTAGGTTCTATCTCACTAACCTTCCTATAATTTAATTACTATGGTTCCAACAGACCTTTAAAACTAAATCATGACATAAAACACAATTAAAAATACTCATTTGAAATCATCATAAAACCACTCTTAGAACACATGTCTTCCTCTTTAAGAAACTATAACATTCCCCAAGTCTTTCATTTCCATTTCCAACCATTTAAAAAAATCATTAAGCATTTTCATAAGAAAGGGGGTTATGCCCCCATTTCAAATCATCATTTGAAATCACATAAGAAAACCCATTTCTAAAATACAATGAGGTCAACACATCCTTTTGGAACATTCCCTCTTTCAAGAATCATTTTCATTCATTTAAAACCATGACTGTATTAAAATAAAACTTATACCATTTAAACCATTTTGAAGAGCCACCGCGACAAATCATAATGCAAGCATATGACATATCAATCATCCCATTGACTATTCTCATTAGCTATCTACCAACTTCTACCCATTCATTCCCATAATTTCATTAACTCAACATTTTCCAATTCATTTCAACATTTCCAAGGGTTTGACGTACCCCATGGGTAGTCCTAGGTTTTGTATCACATCATTGACAATCTAGGGGGGTCCTTGAGAGGGCTCACACCTTGATCTAAGGTCCAAATTACTTCCCATAACTCAAGACATTAAAACGCAACAAGGCAATATATTATCACAACCACATACACATATAACATATTAATACTACGGGAAAAATATTTAAGATCACCTACCTCATGCTTGAAGATGATTACTAGCTCAAACACATCCCTTGATTTGAACCCATATATTCGCTAACACTAGAACAAAGAACACCCTATAAAAACAATGGTTTAGGGATTCAAAAGAAGAGGAACAACTCCATAAGTCATAATCCATAAAATAGAGGGAATAGAATTGTTAGACTCACCCAGAGCTTCGATATGCACTAAATGTTACTAAAAACACCTAAGAATTGAAGGATAATCACCCATGGAGGAGGAAGAGGATATTGGTTCATCACCCTTACAGTAGGGGGTCAAATGGGGTGAAAAATCGGGGAAGAAAGAAATAGGATTGGGAGGTAAAAATAATAAAAACCCACTTTTTAGGTGGCACACAGTTTGACTGCATGTTTTTCCAAACCATGCGCTAATTGTGCAGTTCCCTATATCTAATAGAACACTGAGATGCATGGTTTTTCATGAAACCCACATGGTTTAACAAATCATGTAGTGGTTGTGCATTCACAACTGCCTAAGGGGTCCCCAAGTTTAGCACCCCCGACCTGATTAGCCACCCGAACAATGTTATCGAGCTGGGTGCCACCATACTTAGGCACACCTCCCCAAACACCAAAGTATACTAACTAGTAGCGAGGGTGTAATAAGGAATAGTGAAAAGGATATACCCTCAAGGAAGATATAATAAACTAGTTTGAGTATATATATAATAACATGAAGTGAAAATAAATACTCAATAGACTCAAACTAGACCAACCAATGGTAGAAACACAGTCAACATCAATAAATAACAGAAGAAATAATAATAACTAGTAGCAGAATAAAATAAAAATTCCAGCACACCACTTATAACCACTAAAATAAACAAAGAATGCATTCATACTAGGTCATACATATCAGTATTCAAAAAGGGTCACCATGGGAAGACCAAAAGTTCAATATTTATAGATATCATGCTGATTTAAAAGATGAAAAAAGAAAAACTCATACTAGGCATGACCTCAAGGTCCCATTCCAACATCCCATACTAAATAGCCACTACGATCCAGCTCCTGAGGCTGAACCTTTACCTAAATGAAACATTATAAAGTCTACACGCACCCCGAAGGGCCCATGTAGGGTGTGAGAATTTTTCTTAGTAGGATACCACCCAAGTGTGCATACCAAACATTAGTGTTTAAGTAGGAGTAAACTATAGTAAACAAAATAACACATGCATAAAGTAAACACAGACTTCCATGGTGCTCAACAGCCACCAAGAAGCCATCACCTACCTCGGCCAATGCCGAAATCAATAAAGAGGATAGGATACTTGGCCCATGGCCCAAGGTATCCCCTGAATTAGATCTAATCGGGTGAACCCTTAGGTTTCACCTCAATGTAAGAAACCCAACACCTTATGCCTCCTAACACCTTGTGTCTCAAATTAATCATGGATGTCCCAAAGGCATGCCCAAGAAAAAGTAACTGGTCCCTTAGAATCCTACTCAAAAACACTCATTGGCTCAAGGCCCAAAATCTAGAGGCATAGCGATATCTGTTCTCAAATAATATCACCTCCAGATCTTAGCATGAAGTCCTAAGTAATGATGATCTCCATCCGCCCAAATTAATCTAGGCCCACTACATTAATACGACAAGCCTCAACCCCAACTAATAGCCACAATTCTATCATCTGAAGGATCCTCACCTTCCCCATGGATTTCTACAGCAAGCACCCCAATAATTTTTCGTAGGACACACTACCAAGGGCCTCTACCCACATGAGTGGTCAAAACCACCTCATCACTAAGGAAACATGTGTGCACATGACTCAAATTAGTTCTTTGTCCATCATGGGTGATTGACAATCACCAAATATAGAACCTAAGCCACATCCAACCAACACCTCATTCCCCTTCAACCATGTCTCTCAAGTCTGATGGCCTTTCCATCCAATGTCAAGGGCCATTCCCTCAACCTAACAACCTCTCCACCTCAAAATAACATCCATTATGCCAAAACAATGGTTAAAACCACCCAAGTATTCCGATACAATCCCAAACAGATGACAATGTTGCCTCAATCCTAATGGCCATTCCATCCCAATATCCCAGGCCGAGCCCAAAATAATCCCATGGATCACATCACATGAAACTCAATAATTTCATATATATATATATATATATATATAATTCAAATAAATTCACTTAAATAAGAAATTCAATTTAATATGACTGAATTTCACAATTTAAATAAACATAATAATTCAATGATATTTAATTAAAAGCCAATAAATGATTTAATTTGATATAAAAAACACCCCTAGCCAAACCACCCAAGGCGAGATGGCCTATAACCTGACCTTACTCGTATAAACAAGGTGAGGGAATTCCCAATGACATCTTATATAGTCATACATTCAACTTAATATCAAGCATCATGGTCTATCTCGACTACCCACCAACGTGCTAAAATATGCACCCCTAAAAGTTTTCAAAACAAAAAGAAAGGTATGCAGTACCTACCTTGGACTCATAGATGTAGGCACATTTGGTATCGAGCTCAAACTACAAGAGGTTTGGAAGAAATTGATGATTCAATCGAATGCCCTAAAAATAGGGTAAAATGGATCAAACAAATTTAGTAGTCCATGAGGTGATAGAAAGGAAGAGAAGAGGCATGGGTGTGATAAGACTTAATGATATGGTTCTATAGAAACCAATGACTTGAAGAACAGATCACCGATAAAGGAGGTGGATCAAATCCAAGGGAGGAAGGAAAGGGATGAGTTCCCCTTGCTGTACATGACCCAAGAGGAGAAAAAGAGAAGGAAAACCTAATAAAGAGAGAGGGGAAAGTAAAAAAATCACCCCTTTTAAGGGTTGAATTATTAGTTTACATGGGTTTAAAAATCGTTCGATAACCATGTGGGCTATAGTGCAAGGGTACTGCCTATATGGCACAACCCATGTAGATTAACGCATGGTTTTCCCCAACCGTGCACAAACTGTGTGGTAGCCTTCTGTAAAAGCTATAGAGGTGGATGCACATCCATGAACCTCACCCCACATGGTTTTTTAAAACCACGTGGAAATACAAAAACAAGGTGCACGATTAGCTAGAAGAGGATGTATGGTTTTCCCTAAACTGTGCACCTTGACCTGTAACCTCAAAAATAGGACTTCAGGCATTTGATGCTCTTGAAACCTCTTTTGAACACCCAAGGCTTTGAATAAACCCAAAAACCCATCCAAAATAAGGATATTGTATTGGGGAAACTCTCAAAATTTAGTTCAGATTCCTGAAAAGAAAATCCTTATACCCACTAATACAAAAATTAAAAACGGGAGAGGTTTTCGACCCGATTCAAAAACTCGGGGCGTTATAATCTCCCCACCTCAACATATCCCATCCTCAAGATATTTAACTAAACATGAAGATGGTACAAAAAATACCCATCCCATTTAAAATAATTTTAAACTACCTTAGGTTTAAGGGAATAGGTTAACTATCTCATGGATGGGCTCCCCACCTTAGGAGTTACTTACCCTAGTCACATCCCGACCAAAACTCAAATCAAGAAATGGTCCATTGACCAATTACTAGACTCTATAGTCCTCATATGATGCATCATCACTCATAAACCTAATCAGGTGCTCCCGTGTCACACCAGACACCCTTCGACATCTTGCACCTCATCGGTGCCTACATCGTTCCCATGTCAAACATGGAACCAACAAGGCCCTGCTACTCAACATATACTCAAAAAAACCCTAGTGCCTCACACCTCAACAAGTACCACACCACAACGGTTCCCAAATTCCTTGCACATCAACAAGTACCACATTGAAATGGTGCCCAAATGGCTCAAACCTAAAGTAATTGCATCTCCTCAATGCCCCAATGCCAATGAATCTCAATAATCCATGCACCCAATAATGCTCATATACAAAACTGGGTTCCACACACATCATATACATATATATATCATGCAACTGAGATGGTACCAAACTACTAAATATCATCTGGTTAGTCCATATATATATATATATATCCCATACACCCCATGCAAGAAAAACAAACATGACTCAATTGTCCATGCTAAAGAAAAACAAAAAAGACATCTATGCCCACGATGTACCTCTAACCATCATCGACTCACCGAACTGCTTAGCACCAAGCAGCTCCACGACATGAACCTAGCCTAAAGATCAACTAATTAAATCCTGACCTCCCCATGACATTGAACTAGCCTCTAGCCACTGACCCTACTGATGGGTCCCACTGTCTATGCCATGACTCCCGTGTGAAGCTGAAGCTCAGCTACCTTTGCTGGTTACTGATCCTGAACCAACCTCAAACACCTAAGTTTTCCCCAGTCCCTAACTTCTGGATATCCGAGAAGGATTCCCACATAAACTCTCGAGATGAACAACCTTTACACATGCCCAACACTCCTTCGAAGGCTACTCACACTGAGTCTCGACATTTCCTGGCTTACCACACTAGAAGAAACCCATAGAATACCCACTCCGAAGTGTCCTAGATGAGTCCTTGGCCTGACTTCCCTGTTGAAACCCATCTATGCCTCACTTCCTACCATCATAAGCATCACCATTAAAATCAACTGAATCCCTTTCCCAGCTCAAGTATGACCTATATGTGAGGTTTCCCTCAGATATGAGCGCTTGATTTAACATATTTGATAATGAGGCCAACCTAAAGATATTTAACTACACCTAAATGGCATACTATAAACCATCCTCGAAGTGCCTCACTCTCAAGGTGTCATCACTCACCATGTTGGGTGTGAAGCGAGACAATTTAGTGAACATCACTGTATAGTCCATGATGGATATATCACCTTGCTGAAGGCTTAAGAACTCCCAAGCCCTTTCCTCCCTCAACATCCCCAAGAAGAAATTCTCAAAGAACCTAGCCTCAAAGTCTTTCCAGGATAGTCACTCATGACTTCCAGCCTAAACCTACACATCCCACCAATGCTTAGCTATCCCTCTGAGCATATAGGATTCCAGTTTCACCCTTCTCCCTAGAGGCATCTCTAGCTTATCTAAGATCATTTACATCTTCTCGATCCAGTTCTCATCCACTTGTGGACCACCCTCACCCTGAAAAAGAGGTGGGTGATACAACTGGAACTACCGAGTAAGATATGTAATAGATGACTCTACTCCCTAAGCACCCCTGTCGATACCCTAATTCACACAAAATGGGATCACTTTGAGCTTCTCATCAAGCCACGACCCAAATGATGTTAAGTATGGCGGCTACTCCACCTACACTGGAACCTGTACCTAAGCTCGAGCCTGTACCTACTCTGCCTGACCCTCAGGGGTCTCAATATGCTCATACTCCTACGACACCATCCATCCCCCACCTGGCACTCCATCCAAACTATCTAGGAGGAACCTTCTGAATACCATCACATGGTTAAAAATCCCATATATAATATATATATATATATATATATATATATATAATACATATAGTTAAAGTAGTAATAGGTAGTGAATCCTCACTACCCTTACCCTTTCCTATCGCAACCATGCCACACAGTATACCAACCTCATGGACTCCTTACCCCCCCTCAACAGAGCCAAGTATAAAAAGTGCCCTGGGCAAATCCCGTCTTGACGAACTATGTTGTCTCGATATGATGACCTTGTCGCCTAACCCAGGGATCAAAATCACCCCATTCCATAGTACCTACCTTCTCCTATAAAAGTTAGGACCATATCACACATCATAATTAATTTATGTATATTCCATAGGCATGTACATATATATCACACCACATGGAATATCACATTTACAAGGTATTCTATATCACTGGCACATGCATTTATAAAATTCAAACAACCTATCATGTGCCTAAAAAAAACATAAACATGCATTTCAAACACACCTTGCCTCACCGATCCAAGGTTACAATATCTCATATCTTTCCATACTAGGCCAAGGTTCAAAAATCATAACCATTAACAATCACATTCCAATAAAACCACTTAAGGTTGAAATCAAAGCAATAGTAAAATGAGCAAAATAGAACAGTAAGTCCCACCCATGGTAACTTGGTCCGTCCCTTGTACATGGGGATGTAGGAACCCAAAAACAAGCTATGAATCCAATTTTGACCGCAACCTAATATATAGTCTACCATATCCCATATAGTAAGACCAATAAAAAAGAAAAGGTAATTCTCAATCTCATTAGTAGCCAGCGGAAGACTGCTACTAAATCCTATTCAAGAACAGCTATAATACCACTTGTAGTGTCTCTGACCTGATTAGCCACCCGAATAGTGCTATTGGGCCAGGTTCCACTGGCCTTAGGCACACCTACCTAAACTCCAAAGTCCATCGATGAATAGAGAGGGTGTAATAAGGGATAGTGGGGAGGCTATACCCTCAAGGAAGATATAATAAACTAGTACAAGTATATATATAATAACATGAAGTGGAAATAAAGACTAAGTACACTTGAAATAGACCCTATAATGGTGGAAACACAGTAAATATCAATAAACAATGGAATAAATAATAATAACTAGTAGCGGAATTAGATAAACACACCAGCATAACACTTGTAACCACTAAAACAAATAAAGCATGCATTTATTCCAGGTTGTACATATCAATATCCAAAAAGGGTCACCAAGGGAAGACCAAAAATTCAATACATATAGATTTCATGCTGATATAAAAGATAAAAAAGTAAAACTCCAGCTGAGCATGACCTCAAGGTCCCATACCAACATCCCATGATAAAAAACCACTATGATCCATCTTTAGAGGCTGAACCTTTACCTGAACGCAACATCATAAAGTCTACACACCTCCTGAAGGGCCTGTATAGGGTGTGAAAAAATGCCTCAGTAGGATATCAACCAAGTTTTAATACTCAAAATAAGTGTTTAAGTAGGTGTAAACTATAATAAATAAATAAAAAGCATAAAGTAAACCCAGACTTCCCTGGTGCTCAACAGCCACCATGAAGCCATCACCTGCCTCGACCAAAACCAGAATCAATGAAGAGGAGAGGATCCTTGGTCCATTTCCCAAGGTATCCCATAAAGTAAATCATCCTAGGTGAACCCTCAAGTTCCAAATCAATATAAGAAACTCGACAAATCATTCCTCTTGACACCTCATGTCTCAAATAAATCACTAATGTCTCGAAGGCACACCCAAGAAAAAGTAACCGGTCCCTCGAACCCCTACTCGAAAGAACTAAATAGATCAAGGTCTAACATCTAGAGGCACAATAATATATGTACTCAAATAATATCACTGTCGTCTCATAGAACAACATCCTGAGGAATTTTCAATCTATCCCAAAGTAATATAGGCCGATGACCTCAATACGGAAAGCCTCATCCCCCAACTGATAGCCTCAATGCTATAATCTGAAGGATCCTCACCTTACCCATGGATTTATATGGAAATCACCCCAACACTATTTCTTAAGCTGCACTACTGTGGGCCTCTACTCACACAAGTGTTCAAAACCACCTCATCAACGAGTCAACCAATGTGCACATGACCCTAATAAGCACTTTGGCCATCACGTGTGAGCATAAATCACCAAATATAGAACCTAAGACACATTCAACTAGCACCTCATTCCCCTGCACCCATGTCTCTCAAGTTTGATGGCCTTTCCATCCAATATCATGGTCCATGCCCTCAACTTGATGACCTTACCACCTCAAACTGACATCCATGATGCCCAAATGATGGTCAACACCACCCACGTAATTCAAGCTAAGCCCATATATATGACAATATTGCCTCAATCCCAATTTCCATTCCATACCAATATCCTGAGCCTATCTCGCTATGATACTATTTATCACATCACATGCAACTCATGCATTTCATATATATATATAATTCAAATCAATTCACTCAAATAAGAAATTCAATTTAAAATGACTGAACTGAACAATTTAAATAAACATAACAATTCATTGAAATTGAATTGAATAACTAAAAACCAATAAAAATTTTTATTTGATATAAAAAATGACCCTCGGCTAAACCACCTAAAGATAGACAACATCTAACCTGGATTGACTCATATAAAAAAGTTGAGGGAATTCCCAACAACATCCCATAGGGTCATACGATCAATTTAATATAAAAAATTTGGGTCTCGCTCGACTACCCACCAGCGCACTAAAAGCCGCACCCCCAAAAGTCCTCAAAAACATGAAGAAAGTTATGCACCACCTACCTCGGACTTGTAGACATAGGCACATCTAGTATCGAACTCTAACTAAAACCAATTTGAAAGAAATTGACAGTTCCATCAAATTCCTAGAAAATAGTGTAAAACGACTCAAACTAATTTAGCAATTCATGAGGAAAGAGAAAGGAAAAGAAGAGGAATGGGTGTGATGAGCCTTATCGATATGGTTCTATAGCACCCAACGACTTGAAAAATGGATGACCAATGAAGGAGGTGAATCAAATCCAAGGGAGGAAGGAAAGGGGTGAGCTCCCCTTATTGTATGTGACCCAGGAGGAGAAAAAGAGGAGGAAAACCTAATAAGGAGGTAGGGAAAGATCGTAAAATCACCCCTTTAAAGGACTGTACGATTTTCCAAACAATACACCAACCATACAAACTACAATGCGAGGGTGCTTCCTATATGTCACTACCCATGCAACTTGCTGTGTAGTTTGACCCAACTATGTGGTAGCCCTTTGTAAAAACTAAAGAGGTATCTGCATGACTGTTCAACTCACCCCACATGGTTTTTAAAACTATGAAACATTAAAAAAAATAGGGCACACAATTAGCTGGAAGAGGCTGCATGGTTTTCCCTAAACCATACGCCTTGACCTATAACCTAAAAAATTGGCCTTCAGGCTTCCGATGCTCTTGAAACCTATTCTAAACACCCTAGGATTCATCTAAATGAATAAAACCATCCAAAATAAGTATATTAGATTAGGGTAACTCTTGGAATTGAGTTCTGATTACCGAAAATAAAATTGGCATACCCACTAATTCAAAAATTCAAAATGGGAGAGGTTTTCGAATCAATTCAAAAATCCAAAATATTACAACAAGATGAATAGTTTCCTAGATGTATCCCACACATTTTAATTAACCATGCAACCTTATTCTATAGGCCACATGGTTAAGGTACATAGTTTCTACTAATCGTGCGCCAATAGTTCTCTCATCACATATTGGACTCTTTTCCTCCTTTACCATGCCCTGAACCCTCAGAACACCCCCTGAAACTTCCCTTACACCCATGAAAAACTTTATTATCTATAATAAGGGAAGTTAAACTGAAATTTAAACAAGGACACAACTTTATGAAAGGCCAAGATCTTATACCCAGCTAATCCAAGGAAACTATTAATCTTCTTATAGATGTTGTTCTAGGCCAGTCCTTGATTACCTTTGTCTTATAAGGGTCTATAGATATCCCTTTTATAGTGATAATATGTCCTAATAATGATACATAATTCATATAGAACTAAAATTTACTAAAATTTTCATATATATTATCCTTTCTAAAATCCCTTAGCACAACATTTAAATGATTCTCGTGCTCCTCCTTACTTTTGGAGTAAATCAGAATATCATATGTAAAGACTACCACAAATTTGTCGAGGTAATATCTAAATAATATATTCATCAAGTCAATAAATATTTATATATAATTAGTGATTATAAATGTAATCACTATTAAATCATAGTTTCCATAACTTTTTTGAAAGAAATTTTTGGGAATATCATCCTTCTTCACCCTTAATTGGTGATATCCCAACCAAAGGCCCACCTAAGAGAAATACCGATCTCCACATAGTTGATCGAACAAATAGTCTATCCATGGAAAGGGATAATTGTTTTTTTATTGTCATTATATAGAGATTATGATAATCAATATAGAGGCGTATTGAACCATCCTTCTTCTTGGCGAAGAATACTAGCACACCCCACAGGAAATCACTTTGGTGTATAAAATCCTTTTCTGGATTCTATTGTAACAAATTCTTCAGTTATTCCAACTCATTAATGTAAATTATATAAAGAGTCTTGGATATGGGTAGATAATTAGTTATAAGTTTTATTGAGAACTCAAACTCACAGTTATAAGGAAGACTAAGAAACTCTTTAGGAAATACATCAATATAATACCTCATAATGGGCATGTATTCAAGCATGATTATCTCATTTTTCTCAATAATTTTTGATATATATGATTTCTCATAAGAAAATAATATCCATTCTTGAATAAAAGATTCTAGGGGTGATTAATCCTCCTCTTAACACTTGTACAAAATTAGAGGATGGCCTTGGACGTGAAGAGTGATCTCCCTCTCTCGACAGTTGATGTTGTATTTATATAAGGATAGCTAATACACACCCAAAATAGAATAAAACTCTACTAAATAAAGTAAGGTTATATTTTTTAAAATATTAAGTCCATAAACATTGATTGGGGAGGAGTTATATATTTGGGATGAAACCATCTCTCCATTTTTTATTCTTACAAATAGCTGAACAACCATGTTTTGAGGTGGTTTTTGAATAGTTCTAATAAACTTGAATGATATGAAAGAATGTGTAGAAATGAAATAAAAAATTACATTCACTATTATTTAATGAATAACTAGCCTACCTTTCACCACATCATTGTCATCATCCACTACAGCCTTAGTGATAGAATACTCCCTTTCTTGCTGCCTTAGAGGTTGTTGTCAATGATTTTCTCTAATAGACCTTGGTTTAGGAAATTTTCTTACACAATAACCACATTACTTATAATTAAAACACTGTACCATAGGCATAGTGTTGATATGAAAATTATTTTATTCTTCCTCATTAGTGGGATTATTTATTTCTCTAGGACACTGATTAGCCAGATGCCCCTCTTTTCCACACTTAAAGCATCTTTTGGTTCTCCTTAGGCAGTTTTAGGATGCATATTCCCACACTTTTGAAAAGTGGGATGTGGGGTTTTCTTTCCTCCATGGGTTTATCTATTGATGGTCTTAAATAAAACTCCATTTTACATTTTTTTCTCTAGTCCCACAAGACCACTGAGAGATACTAATCTTAATATCAACTTTGAGGGAATAATGGATAATATCTTCATAGCTATTTATGTTTGGAATCACTAAATATTTTCATAGACTTATATTTAACCTATTAAAGAAATTTTCTACCTTACTTTTGGAACTGATAATAAATTCAAAGGCATACCATACAAGCCTTATGATTTTTTCTCACACCCCCTGATAGATTATTCTTCCTTTTTCTTTAGATTGAATAAATCCCTCTCCATTTAAGACAATGAGTTTGGGGAAAATATTTATTGAAAAATATTTTATTGAAGTTTTCCCATTCCATGTAATTAATATCCTTTTTGGATTTTGAGTTCTTTATTAGTGTCCCCACCGATCATCTTATCCTTCAATTCGATAAACAATTAGTACAAATTTCTCTTTCTATGTACATTTAAGGAAAAAGAATATATTATCAATGGATTTAATACATTGTGAAGTGATGAGGGGATTAGAAGTTCCACTAAATGTAGGAGGCTTTTTTCAAATAAAAGATTCAATCACAACTTGATCCTTATTAGGAGTAGGGAGTTCTGTATGATTGATGTTATTATTCATAACTTATGTTAGTTGATCTAGTAATTAAATTAATTTCTCATCTCCCAAACCCATAAGATCAGTAATATCATTGGGGAAATCATCACATTACTTATCATGTTGGCTGTTGGCACGATTTCTCCTATTTCCCACCATTAACTTGAAGAAAAAAATGATAATACATTAACTAATAAACATACACAAGTGAAACATATAAATTTGAGAGTAATAACTTATAAATGATAATTATATCCTAACATAAGAGTCTCTAGGTTTAAACCTAGGTTATATATATTATTTACCTATTATATTTTCTAGATTAATAATTTTTTCAAGTCCTTCATAATGGTTTGTAAAGAGTTTATGAATTTCCAAAACATACCCCATGGAGTGTTAAACCAAGTGTGCAACAAGCCCGTTTTTGTGCACCAGGTGACTATTGAGTCCATCTCAATAAACCCTTTTCGAGGTTATTACCCCTAGGAACCTCTATTTTAGAGCCACATACACTTATAGTATCCATAAAGGGATGTATTTTCTTGGAAACCACTCACTCTATACTTCACCAAGATTCTAGGATATTTTTCTATACTTAGTCTTATTCTTATACTTATCCCTAAGGTTCTCACAAAAGATTTATCATATTAGTTCCAAAGGTTAAATAAACTTTTTCTTTTATTTCAACTATGGTGACCCATGAATTTTACACATATTATTACATTATTCTTAAACATAAATATCCATTAATACAACACAAGGATTGTAACGAACCGAAATTTTGAATAAATTTTGTTTCCTAACTTTGTGTGTTATTTTATTTTATACTCAACAAAACTGTTTCATTTAATAAAATGAGTATAATTAAAATAATACCATTGGTTTTCGACTGTTATATGACTGTTGGTCAATATGACCATTGGAAACTAAATGTTGCGATTATTGTCTATAAATACAAGTGATATTGATTAATTAATAAAGAAAGAAGATTCGATGACCCCATCCAATAGTCTCAGGCTGATTGAAGCCCATATGATGGAACTCGAGAAGGAGGTATCATCTTTGGGCTTTTCTCTAGACCAAACCCAAGCCAAACTTCATCGTGTGAAGCTAGAACAGAATCGCCTTCGCGAGAAGTTCAAGCTGATAGAAATCACTACTCAAGCAATGTTGGTCGAGTTGCCCCAATATTCTATCACCCTAGCACACATTACTCTTAGGTCCTATGCTGGTGTTATAAGGAGCTATGTAACGAGACCGTAACTGCCTTGTGTAATCCTTTGATTTAAATAAAAATTGTGATGTCTTCTTATGGTGAAGTTTGTGAATTTTCAAATGTCCGGATAAATATAGTATGCATATTATTGATGAATTCTAGAAAAATGATATTTTAAAATATTTATGTAAACCATAAATAATTAATAATGTGTAATAATTTTCAAAAAATGGTCTTCTATAGCTGTGTTCACTATGAAATTTAGAGTCTAATAAGATCAACTTATTTTTTGGTGAATAGTAAATTATGAATAGTGATTTTCTGTTTATGATTAGTAATTTGAACAAATGGATTAAGTAACTTTACTTAAGAAAGTATTAATATAATTTAGGCACATTGATTAAGTAATGTGATTCAGTAAAATAGGTAAATAACTGTTTCAGAAATTATTGGTTAAGTATTAGTTTTTTCGAGTGAATAGTGTTTTTTATTTAAAAATTAAATTAAAAATATTTAGAAAATTATTTTCATAAAATGGAGTTCATTTTTTAAATAAGATCATCGATATTTGGTTAAGGTTAATTTTTGGGATTTTTCTGAGAAAGTTGAATTTTCAGTGAATAGTGAAAATACAGTTTTTGAGTTTCAGGTGTTTAATGACATCATTAAGGATGTAATAATTATGAAATAATTCTAGTATACTTATTAATAGTAAGATAAGGTATGATGTGTCCCAAGTGGCCAATACCATGGGCAAATACCATGGGAAAGCCCATGATTTTGCCAATACCACCGATGAGGTGTCCCTTGACAATTAATGCTTTGTCCCCTCACTTCTCCTATAAATACCAAGACTTTCCCTCATTTATTTCATTTTTAAATACACCACAACAAATTTATGGTTTCTTTAAATCACAAGGAGTCCTCCAAAGGTGCCCTCAATCCTCCCAAGGTCCTGACCTTCAAGATTTCGAAGTTACTCTTCAAGGTAAGGGATCCTTTCACCCTCCTCTTTTAAGTCACGACTTCCTTTATGTTGTGTCTTCTAATTTTCATATATTTATGTTGAGGTTATGTTATTATATGTTCTAATTTCTTTCAATTTCATGTCTAATTTTTGATATAACCTTTCCTCTCTCATCAATTTATTTTCTGAATTTTTAAGTGACGCCGTTAGGCTGCCGATTTTTTTGTAAGAGAAATCACATCTTCTCTTTTCTTTCATGTTTATTTTTCATGTGGTATGTCATTAAAATATCCATACCATGATATTATTAATTACCCATACTATATTATGAGTTATTTATGAGTGGGTGACCCTTGTCCCCTATCTTTTCAATGTTTTCTAAAACCATGTTATATAGCCGTTATGCTGCAGAGATTTCGTCTCAAGATTTCTATCTCTTTCTCTCAAGAAATTATATTGTTTATTTATGTGAATACCCAGAATTATTTCATTACATGGGTGTTCATAAATATATAAATATGATATATTTGATTTTGTAATTGACATACATATAACCCTCACTCCCTTTCTATGGGTTATAAATGACATAATGATCTTATTTTTAATCTCTTTTTAAACGTCACGATTTTGACATGAAACCCATTTCTTTGATTCCATTTGGGTTATTTATGAAATGTGTGATTATGATCTATGTGTATCATATGAAATTAAATAAATATTAAGGGTGAACCCTGATATAACTCCAATTCATTGGGTAAAGAATTAATCTCTAGAGATGACAAGTTTTACGATACCTTGGTGAATAACCTTGGTAATTTTTATAACACCTTGGGGATGGACCTTGGTGATATGTTCATGAATGTCTAAATGAGATGCTGTAGACACATATTCAAGATTATGTTACAAGTTATTTTCATTATTATATGCATATTCTTCCATTGCTCATGTCTTTATGTTTTTATTCAAGTTCTTATTGACATCACAAGTACATTGATTCCCTTGCTTACCCTTACTGGGATTTCTGCTCACCCTTTTCTTTGAATGTATGTCTCCAGGTTATGAGATGTAATAATTCTACCTAGTATGAACTTATGATGAAGACTTAAAAGTGGTTTAGAAGAATTTTTTATGTTGTTTTCATGTATTATGTTCCTGATTTTTAAGACACTAGACTTTAAAGATCCTCTGTATGTAAAATGAAATGAAAAGTTATGTATTAAAAAGTCGGGATGCCATAAGTATCATAAAGGCCTAGTGTATTTGGAGGACTAGATTCATATTGCATAAAATGAAACTTAAAACATGAAATATTTATTATATTATACATAGTGAGATCCCTAAATCCATTTGAGATATTAAAACAACATGGGATAACCTAGGGAATATATAAAGAAAAGGGTGAGCTAAAAAATCCTAGTAAGGGAATAAACATGATAAGGAAGCATAATATGTGAGTTAAAAGTATAACATGATATCATAAAATATAATGCACGCGATTAATCAAGTATAAGTATAAAATAAAAATAATGGTATAATAATATCATAGAAACATGGGAAATGTGGCAAAAACATATATCATGACATAAAAATGAGTCAAGTATAACTTCCTAGACAATATCACATGGTGGAAAAATCCTCATAATGGATTGGGTTTACTCCCTAATCCCATGAATGACGCCTCATGAGACTAAATATTTACCCATTGAATTGAAGCACTATATGGGAGAACCCATCATAAAATGTTAATGATCTATGTGTTCCACATAAATTAAGTCAATCATAAGGCATACATAAGAATTACCCATGGAAATAAAATGGGTTTCATAATCTTTCTTCATATCATGATCAAAGAAATTTCATAATAAAGGTATTTGAGAAATGATCATAAGCCATATATTAACCATTCAAATTAAGGTAGAATAATCAAGGTATATATGATATATATATATATATATTGAATTTAGAATCATTACATAACATTAAGAGAGTGATAAAGTGAGTTAGAGAGAGAAAGTTCATAACCCGAAGGAAATGGTGGTTTAGATAAATCCATTACCTTGAGCCCGATTCATCACATGCATTATTTATATCTTTGAATAATAAACTTAAGTTAATTATTTACTTGATTAATAAAATTTTTAAAGATTACTATTCCTTTTATTTTATTCATTACCATGTCATATTAAATCACTTACATTAGTTTCACATTAGATGTTTTAATGATAAATGAATCATATGTCCAAAATCAATTTGGTAAGTTGAATAAGGTAAAAGATATTATTCATTAATAATATAAATAATGGTAAAAATGAAATATATATCATTTTTATATACAAATTATAATTTTTAAAATCAACCTTGAAATATGGTTATGAAAAATGAACTACGTTACAATTAAGGAGACGGTATGCCATACGTACAAATGAGTTACATTTCCATTTTTCAAAGATCATGATGGAAAGAAGGTAAGAGTTATTTTAAACTTAAATTATTATAATTATATCATATATATCATACTATTTATTTAAATAACCTTACACATACCATTCATTTTTTGTGGTAATAAAAATGAATCACATCGCTTCGTGAAGCACTAGTACACCGTTCACATGAACAACGCTATCATTTATTCAATGAATGATAAGGTAGGAAAGTATATGATATATTTATTTTAAAAAATGGATAATATATTATTAATATCATATATAAATATCAAATTAATCCTTATTACCTTACATGTAAAGAGTAAGTAAAAAACAAATCACATCACTTCATGAGGAGGTAGTCCGCTATACATACGAGTGACGCTATCATATTCTATGGGGAATGAAAAGTATGAAGGTATATATGATATTAAAATTAAAAAATTATAATTATATAATGAATATAAAATATAAAAATTATATACCTCATATCCATATATAAGAAGTGGTGATGGAAAACAAATTACATCGGTTAGCGAGACAGTAGTCCACCGTACACATGATCAATGATTTCGTTTCACATTTGAGGGAGGAGGAGATGGTTGTAGGTCATGGACAACAAAATATTAGTATATTTATGGAAATTAGGTTATTATATCATAATTTTTTAACAATATTTTAAGGGTGTGGAGGAATAAATAAAATAAAATGCTCGGTTAAGGATGCTACCTCTTCTTTAGACAACTTCTTTTAGTTTTCACCAAAATCCTTCCTATGTTGGATTTATGACCAAAAAAAGGATTATAGGATGATTTTATGGAATTAGGGAAGTGATTTGGGTAGGTATTGTATTAATCAATTTTTTTAAAAGTGTTTAAAGGAAAGAATATGGGGTGGATTTTTATAAGTGGGGGAGAGGACACACTTGGAATTTTTGAAAAGAAAGACTTCCAACCACATTTTTCTAATGAAAAAGGATAAAAAAATGGAACATTTTCAAACATTATAAGATATAATTTATAAATATTACCATATAATAGGAACTATACATGTTTTGGATCATTTTTAACCCTTATATTTTTAGTTTAACCCCACCAGTAAACCCATTTTTACCTTAACTGTGGTAAATAATTTTTACTATTTTCACTGTTCATTATTGTAAAAAATCAAGTTCAAATTATTAGATAATATAAATTATGATTATTTAAAATATTTAATTAAATTTTCTAAATTAAAATCACAAAATTTTAAGAATTTAATTTAAAATTAGACTCACAGACCTATAAAAAAAATGGTTTTCAAGAAATGAATTTTTTAAGGAAAAGATAATCTCATGTTAACTATATGATAATTAATCACGATTAAATGAAGTTAAATTAATATTTATAGATACATAATATATTAATTTCATTCAAATCATTCCTAATTAGGGTTATTTTAATTATTTAAACTAGAGAAAAATTTTTCAGAAAAATGTGTTTTAAAGCCTAAAGACAAACTTATACTAAAATATAGTATGAAGATAATTTAAATGTAATTAATTGGATTTAATATAACTAAATAATACTTAATTTAATTTTTAAATCAAATTAAAATATCAATGATACCTAATTTATTAAAAATAAATGAAAATTTTATAAAAATAGGTATTTTCACTATTTACTTAAAAATTAATATTTTTAGAAAAAATATAAAAATTTAAAAATTAGTTAATATCAATATACTGATTCCAAAAAAGAATTTTGTTTTGTAAAATTAATTTTATAAAAGTTTTAAAAGTTAATTTTAAATAATGTGTGCAAATCGTGACTAAACCTCCTTTTAGAAAAATACATTTTTTCAGAAAACATTTCATTTTCTTTCAAATAGTTATTATTTTATTTTTAATCAATAGATAACCATTGAATTCATTTTATATACATATAAACCAAATAAGTTTCATAAGTTAGTTAGTCCTATTTATACCCAACAATTTAACGACTAGGTTATAATGGTCATGTTTAAATATTAATATTTTAATAGAGTATCATGTTCTGTTTAAACAAGATGTTCATACATCAAAAGTTATTAAAGAGATTGAATTTATTTAAAAATAAATATATCTTAGAGTCTCAGTGTAACACCCCAGGTAAATAAAGAATATGAAATTTTTATATTTATCCCTATTTGTGGAAAAAATGTCAATATTAATTTAAATGGAACGCTATGCTCGATGGCTTACCCAATACGCAACAACGAGTTCCTTTGAAATCTTACGTTGCACTCTAATAATAAAATAATATTATTTTAAATGGTAGTTAACACATAGCCATTGTATTGGTGGGAATGAATATAAATAACTAAATTATGATTAAATATGTTTGTTAAATGTTTTTACTTTTATCCAATAAATTTTAGAGGCTTAAAATACAAGTGAATCCAATCTTAAGCATTGAATACACTTGTATTTTTAAAAGATTGTTTTACTACCTTTTGATGGAAAACCATTTTTAAATCAAAATTTTGACAATTTTATAAGATATATTTTTCAAAATAAAAATATTATTTATGATTGGGACATAGAAATTTACCTTGGGTTAATTTTAGGTATTTTTCTGACAATGTTCATTTTTCAATGAATAGTGAAAAATACTGCATTTTACATCAAAACTGCATTTTAATATAATTTAATTATATTGTTATATTATCTTTTTAATTTGTTTTAAAGTGTAATTGGAATATATTTTTACCATTTAATCCAATTATGGTCATTGGAATTAATTTCACTTTGTAATTGGGCATAAACAAGTGCCAAACTTTTCAAAAATATTGTTTCTAAAAAACCCGCTATTTGTTTTGACAACGGGAAGTTTTTTTAAATTAATTATTGCAATTTATGTGTTTGGAATTTGGTAAAATGTATTAAATATTTGGAATCAGAAGGTCCAAATTATGTAATTAAGACTCTTTTTTTGGACATTATGAATAGTAACGACGGTAATTATATTTAATTATCTTGATTAATGAGTAATCAGGTAGTTAAAGATAATAAAATAATATCATAATAATAAAAAAATGACCACAACATGTGTCCTAAGGCTACTGGTTGTCTCATGTCCGACCATGGGATGCCTTGTGCCAAACTTGGGGGCCCCATGGATTCACTTTTGTGAGAAAGTGACTCTTTATCTTTTTATTTTTTAAAGAATGTTAAATGTAACAAAGAATGTATCACCTAAGTAAAATATTTTTAATTTTTTATACATAAATGATATTTTGGACTATAAATATTAATTGGAAAGATAAAAATATTTACTACATCATAGTATTTTTTTAATAATTTTTAGACATTAAATAAATTAAATTATTTATGACATCATGATGATGCAGCGATGAACTCATTATTTAACGATTTAAATAAAATTGAAATATAATGTAATATCTAAGACCTATACATGTCCAAAACCTATTTGATGGGTGGATTTAGAACTCTTATCACTTTATCCTCGAAAAAAATCAATCTGGGACCATTAAAACCCGAAACTCATTTGAAAATAAAGTTACATTTTATACCTTTCCAAGAGTGCCCCTCCTCTCCTCTTATAAAAGGCCCCCACCTCTACCACCTTACCCACACTTAAAAAGCCATTGGCTTGGCCAACCCCTGCCCATTTTTCCTCTCCACATCTCTCTATAACTCCTTGAAGCCTCACTTTGGGAAGAAGTCTTCCCAAGGAAGCCTTTGAGCTCAAACCAAAGGGAGTTACCCGATTTTAAGGTAATGTCTTCACTTGTGTCCTTTTGTTTTATTTTTCTTCTCCAACCCACTAAACTCTTTTTATTCATTTATTTTGTAACAAATCCAGTATCTTCGATATACTAGGATGTTGTTATAAGAAGTATTCTAGCTACACTTACACACACCTACATCTAATGGTTAAAGAACATACTGTTTCTGTGGATGGCGAATTTCTGCCTCCCGAAACGATGATTGTTCAACATTCTTTTAACACCTTCAAAGGTGGCCATTAAGATGTCACTATATTTATATATGATATATAATATGTTTATTTTTTCCTTAATCTTCTGTATTTCTCATTTATGGCATACCTTTATGGCTTCCATTATGGGTATACGCGATATCTTCATTTAAGGAAGTGCGGACTACCGCCCCCTCAAAGTGATTTGATTCGTTAATACCATATGTGGTACGTATAAAGGATATATTTAATGATATTATATATGATACCATACTGGAATTAAAATACTATTATGTATCATTATGTTTTAATTCCATTAAATATGAAATAGAAATGGAAGTAGCGTTCATGCGTACGTATGGCTTACCGTCTCCATGAACGGTACATTTCATTTCTTATCTCAAAATTTTATGTAATATTATAAGTACATATATATAATGGATATATATGTAATATATTACATCAAAATTATGGATATAATTCTGGAATTATAACATATATATATCTCTCTCATTTTGTTTTAATTCCATTAATATGACAAAAAAATGAAAGTAGCGTTCATGCGTACGTACGGCCTACCGTCTCCATGAACGGTGCTTTTCGTTTTTTATCTCCAAATGATATGGAATAGTATAAAATGAATATTTACTGGATATATATGATATTTTAATTATTAATACTATTCTGGAAATTATTTACTTATAACTACATGGACAATCTTTTTTCAAACAAGTTCATTTTTGACTCATGTACCAAACATCGGCAAAAACGTCTGATATGAACTAACATTATTAAACAATTATTATAACATTATAATATGTGATATTAAATGAATAATAATCTCTAAAGGAGGTACTTAGGCAACTATTAATTGACCAAAGTTTATTATTCAAGAATATAAAGAAACGAACAAGACAAGTTGGACTTGAGGTAAGGGATCCTACTCCACTCTTTCTTTTTAAGTACACTCTTTTATGTCATTCCTTTTAAAGCTCATATTTCTTGTTATTGGGATGTTATTTTATATTAATATTACTGTAATTTTTATTTTCATGTGATTAGAGACCCTATTCTCTCTCATCAAGCGATTTTGGAAGTTTTGAGTGGCGCCATTAGGCTGCCAAATTTTCGTAAGAGATCTAACCTCTCTCTTTATTTTTAAGTACTCCCCTTTATGTCACTTCTTTTAAGCTCCTATTTTTTATGTTGGGGGATGTTCTTTTATATTCCTCTTTCTATAAACTTTAATTTAATATGATGAGATACCCTATTTGATCTTATCAATCAATTTTTGTAAGTTTTATGTGGCATCGTTAGGCTGCCGAGTTTTCGTAAGGGATTTTTCATCTCACTTTTATTCCCGTGAGATTTATGCTACATTTGCCATAATTTCCTTTGAGTGGTGTATGTACTGCACATTATTTTACTCATTGTGTAATATAATTTCTTTTATGATTATTTAAATCAATGTTGTATTTTTCTTCTTTCACGAGGTGTATGTTTCGAAAGATACCCATGTCGGTAAGGGAACCTTTCACCCTCCTATTTTTAAAAGACTTATTTTGTTGGGTCTTTTAATTTACATATTTTTATGTTGGGATATGTTCTCATATATCCTTATTGATGTAAACTTTATGTCCAAGTGATGAGATACCCTTTTTTTTATCTCTCATCAACTCATTTTGATGTGACGCTGTTAGGCTGTCAAGGGAACTTCTTAACCCAATTTCGATTTCTTTGGGTTCAACATGTAGTTATTGAATATGCCATCCTTTGAATATGTGTGAATGAACTTTGATTATTTTACACTTAATATCCACTTATATTTGGTGTATTCGTTTGTCACACATAATTATGTAATTGATTTATCCTTAAACCAAGGATACCGTCTTTATAAGGGACTTCGTCTCAATATCCTTTCATTGAGGCATATTCTGTTTTATACACAACCTTATTTTATATGGTGTATAAACCCCTTTGACTTTTACGTTTATTCAAAAGGAATATTTTTTATACGAAGTGTTTATTAAACGACAAAAGGGAATGTTTTTGTCGTACGTATGCGGCGACAACGACTTCTCCGCCGTCGTGACCATTATTTGAGTTTCGGCTTCCTCTACAAGCCATACCTTCTTTTTAAAAGAAAAATAAATACCATGTTTTACTTTTCTTTTATTTTGGTATTGAAAATGGTTTTCATAATGTTTTTATTATATCAATGTGTTGTATTGATATCTTGTGATTGAAATGTGGAAATGTTATGTTTCCTTTATGCATGTTTTATGTGATACGATTATGTTATGGTTCTTGGGAATTATTATGAAGATGGGTGGTTCTGTGATAAACTAAGGGCGGGTGAGCTCGATATAGCTCTCCAATGCA
This sequence comes from Viscum album, assembly GCA_963277665.1. Taxonomy (NCBI): domain Eukaryota; kingdom Viridiplantae; phylum Streptophyta; class Magnoliopsida; order Santalales; family Viscaceae; genus Viscum; species Viscum album. Next base: position 1,566,444,486 of record OY728156.1, read on the forward strand.
TTGGGTAAAGCAAAGGAGTGAAACGTTAAGGTTTCTCCAAAGATATTTAGGGAATATACTGTGGTGGGTATTCCTAACGTAACCAAGAGGGTTACTCCATACGTAAGAATGTTATGAATGCCTCAAGTTACCTTTTATGTCTTATGATTTCTATGATTTATTCATGATTTGATGAGGTATGTTAAAGTGCCTATGTTTTATGGGTAAAGTATGATTTCATTCTTATGTATATATGAACTCATGTTTCCTTTCCATATTTTTATAACCCTTACTGATCTTTTTATGCTCATCCCAAGTTTTTGAAATGTTTTTCGCAGGTCAGGGGAAAGGTACATGATGTGATGATAGTGTCAAGGATGTGTCAAGAAAGAATCCATGTTTTATTTTAAATATGTTTCCGTTGATGGGAATAATGAATACTGTCTTTTATGTAACCACTTTGTTTAAATGTGGAATGTAATGCAAGTTTCATGATCTAATTCTCTAAAACTCTAAACCTGAAAAGATCCTCAATTTGTAATCTTGTAATAACTCAATATTAAGTAAGGTTTAAGGTTGGGGCCTTATAGTTGGTATCAGAGGTTGGTTTAGATAACTTTAGAGGTTAGGGTATTCTTTAAGCATAAGTGACATTACCATATTGGCTAGGATTTTAGAAAGTGTCATAGTTTTTTAGATAAAGTGAATGAGTAAGTATATCTTAGTGTTTATTTTACTCATTAGTACATGATGGTTATGTTAATATACACACATTGACCTTTTTGGTTTTAGTAAATGGATGGATCTAGCAGGCACCAAAGTGACAATTGGTTTGAAGGAAACTGTGGTGGTTCTCTGATTAAGAGACTGGATGAAATGGGGTATTCAATGAGGAAACTCATGGTTGTTCTAAAACAACTATCAAGGAGTCATGATCAACCACTTGAACCTTGGTATGTTCTATAATGCATCATGTATGAGATGAGCAATCGATGTGGAAGTTCAGGTAATAATTATAAAGGTAACCATTAGAGTTTATATGATCCTTACTTTTGAGGTAATTATGGGTTATTATATGATATGATGGAAAATGAAAGGCATTAGATAAACTTGAGGTTAAAATATGTTATGATCATTTTTGAAGATTTTTTCTCATTTTGGGGAATGCTTTAAAATTATATAGTTTTGGAAAAAGGACAACACGCAGACCGTGTGACAACCCGTCGCGTCGGACAAATCTGCGGGAATCGAACCCACAACCAAAGTGCGACTGGTATTTATCACCTACCACTGGACTACGTGAAGTCCCTGGTTAGTTTGATTGATTCTTTTTTTAGTTAGATGATTTTATGAATTCAAAGTAAGCTTATTTTGGGTTATCTATGGAAATTTATTAACCTATCATGGAGGCTATGTGATTAGGTTAATTACTTTTCAATACGAGACTTTAGGAGCAACTGATGTTGATTGGAGATAAATGTTACGATTTAACTTGGAAGACTATGTGACTAAATCCTTCAAATATTTGGGTTTCAATCTTAGTTTGGTTTACTTTGAAGAATTTTATGGACAAATTGTTTATCGAATGGTCCTCGTTGAACTTTGGGTTTTGTTGGACAAATTTTGGAGATTAAGAATAGATTTTCTTTTTATAAAGGGTTTTCCTTTTCTTGATTATCTGATCTTCTACTAACCTTTTTGGTTTTGGTTAAAGTCTAAAGACATGGGAAGTATATAGTTCTCTTTTGTGGATAAGGTGACTCTCTAGAAGTTGATTATAGTACTCTTAATGTGAACAAGTCTTCCTAAATACTCGTCTTTTGGAGAAAATATGAGTTTGTGTAAGGAATCTAATAAAAGTTGAAAGTCAACATGATAAGTGATTATGTTTCCTTATGAATAAATTCCTCAATAAAAAGTAACTTAAAACAAAAATGTTGTCTATTAACTTTTCCCACTGGGGAACCGAATAACGTTTAACCCATCACAAGTTTGTGATTTTCTTGTGGTTAACTTTCTCCTAAACATGTTTTCTATCACTCTCCATCAGAACATGACCCTATGTTTTCTCCTCCATGTCCATGTTTTTCTACATGGAATCCAAGTATGGGTTAACTCGGGTGACCTCTGTACTCATCTTCCTTTATTTTAAAGTGATTGTTTTACCGACTCTTGTTCCGATGTAGGACTTTCAAGGATATTTCCAAGCCCAATTTTAAAATTGTGAGGACGCAATTCCCAAAAGGGGGGAAGGATGTAACACCCCAGGTAAATAAAGAATATGAAATTTTTATATTTATCCCTATTTGTGGAAAAAATTTCAATATTAATTTAAATGGAACGCTATGCTCGATGACTTACCCAATACGCAACAACGAGTTCCTTTGAAATCTTACGTTGCACTCTAATAATAAAATAATATTATTTTAAATGGTAGTTAACACATAGCCATTGTATTGGCATGAATGAATATAAATAACTAAATTACGATTAAATATGTTTGTTAAATGTTTTTACTTTTATCTAATAAATTTTAGAGGCTGAAAATACAAATGAATCCAATCTTAAGCATTGAATACACTAGTATTTTTAAAAGATTGTTTTACTATCTTTTGATGGAAAACCATTTTTAAATCAAAATTTTGACAATTTTATAAGCTATATTTTTCAAAATAAACATATTATTTATTATTGGGACATAGAAATTTACCTTGGGTTAATTTTTGGCATTTTTCTGACAATGTTCATTTTTCAATGAATAGTGAAAAATACTGCATTTTACATCAAAATTGCTTTTTTATATAATTTAATTATATGGTTATATTATCTTTTTAATTTGTTTTAAAGTGTAATTGGAATATATTTTTACCATTTAATTCAATTATGGTCATTGGGATTAATTTCACTTTGGAATTGGGCATAAACAAGTGCCAAACTTTTCATAAATATTGTTTCTAAAAAACCCGCTATTTGTTTTGACAACGAGAAGTTTTTTTTAAATTAATTATTGCAGTTTATATGTTTGTAATTTGGTAAAATAGATTACATATTTGGAATCAGAAGGTCCAAATTATGTAATTAAGACTCTTTTGTTTTTGGACATTATGAATAGTAACGACGGTAATTATCTTTAATTATCTTGATTAATGAGTAATCAGGTAGTTAAAGATAATAAAATAATATCTTAATAATAAAAAAATGACCACAAAATGTTTCCTAAGGCTACTGGCTGTCTCATGGACGACCATGGGATTCCATGTGCCAAATTTGGGGGCCCCATGGATTCACTTTTGTGAGAAAGTGACTCTTTATCTTTTTATTTTTTAAAGAATGTTAAATGTAACAAAGAATGTATCACCTAAGTAAAATATTTTTAATTTTGTCTACATAAATGATCTTTTGGACTATAAATATTAATTGGAAAGATAAAAATATTTCCTACATCATAGTATTTTTTATAATTTTTAGACATTAAATAAATTAAATTATTTATGACATCATGATGATGCAGCGATAACCTCATTATTTAACGATTTAAATAAAATTGAAATATAATGTAATATCTAAGACCTACACATGTCCAAAAACTATTTTATGGGTGGATTTAGAACTCTTATCACCTTATCCTCAAAACACACAAATGTTGGACCATTAAAATCCGAAACTCATTTGAAAATAAAGTTACATTTTATACCTTTCCAAGAGTGCCCCTCCTCTCCTCTTATAAAAGGCCCCCACCTCTACCACCTTACCCACACTTACAAAGCCATTGGATCGGCCAACCCCTGCCCATTTTGTCTCTCTACATACCTCTCTAACTACTTGAAGCCTCACTTCTGGCAGAAGTCTTCCCAAGAAATCCTTTGAGCTCAAACCAAAGGGAGTTACCCGATTTTAAGGTAATGTCTTCACTTGTGTCCTTTTGTATTATTTTGCTTATCCAACCCCCTAAACTCTTTTTATTAATTTATTTTGTAATAAATACAGTATATTTGATATACTAGGATGTTGTTATAAGAATTATTCGAGCTACACTTACACACACCTACATCTAATGGTTAAAGAACATACTGTTTCCGTGGATGACAAATTTCTGCCTCCCGAAACGATGATTATTCAACATTCTTTTAACACCTTCAAAGGTGGCAATTAAGATGTCACTATATTTATATATGATATATAATATGTTTATGTTTTCCTTAAGCTTATGTATTTTTAATTTATGGCATACCTTTATGGCTTCCATTATGGGTATACGCGATATCTTCATTTAAGGAAGTGCGGACTACCGCCCCCTCAAAGTGATTTGATTCGTTAATACCATATGTGGTACGTATAAAGGATATATTTAATGATATTATATATGATACCATACTGGAATTAAAATATTATTATGTATCATTATGTTTTAATTCCATTAAATATGAAATAGAAATGGAAGTAGCGTTCATGCGTACGTATGGCTTACCGTCTCCATGAACGGTACATTTCATTTCTTATCTCAAAATGTTATGTAATATTATAAGTACATATATATAATGGATATATATGTATTATATTACATCTAAATTATGAATATCATTCTGGAATTATAACATATATATATATCTCTCATTTTGTTTTAATTCCATTAATATGACAAAAAAATGAAAGTAGCGTTCATGCGTACGTACGACCTACCATCTCCATGAACGATGCTTTTCGTTTTTTATCTCCAAATGATATGGAATAGTATAAAATGAATATTTACTGGATATATATGATATTTTAATCATTAATACTATTCTGGAAATTATTTACTTATAACTACGTGGGAAATCTTTTTTCAAACAAGTTCATTTTTGACTCATGTACCAAACATTGGCCAAAACGTCTGATATGAACTAACATTATTAAACAATTATTATAACATTATAATATGTGATATGAACTGAATAATAATCTCTAAAGGAGGTACTTAGGCAACTATTAATTGACCAAAGTTTATTATTTAGGAATATAAAGAAATGAACAAGACAAGTTGGACTTGAGGTAAGGGATCCTACTCCACTCTTTCTTTTTAAGTACACTCTTTTATGTCATTCATTTTAAAGCTAATATTTCTTATTATTGGGATGCTATTTTATATTAATATTACTGTAATTTTTATGTTCATGTGATGAGAGACCCTATTCTCTCTCATCAATCCATTTTGGAAGTTTTGAGTGGCGCCGTTAGGCTGCCAAATTTTCGTAAGAGATCTAACCTCTCTCTTTCTTTTTAAGTACTCTCCTTTATGTCACTTCTTTTAAGCTCCTATTTTTTATGTTGGGGGATGTTCTTTTATATTCCTCTTTCTATAAACTTTAATTTAATATGATGAGATACCCTATTTGATCTGATCAATTCATTTTTGTAAGTTTTATGTGGTGTCGTTAGGCTGCCGAGTTTTCGTATGGGATTTTTCATCTCACTTTTATTCCCATGAGATTTATACTACATTTTCCATAATTTCCTTTTAGTGGTGTATCTACTGCCCATTATTTTACTCAATGTGTAATATGATTTCTTTTATGAGTATTTACATCAATGTTGTATTGTCCTTCTTTCACGAGGTGTATGTTTCGAAAGATACCCATGTCGGTAAGGGAACCTTTCACCCTCATCTTTTTAAAAGACTTCTTTTGTTGGGTCTTTTAATTTACATATTATTATGTTGGGATATGTTCTCATATATCCTTATTGATGTAAATTTTATGTCCAAGTGATGAGATACCCTTTTTTTTATCTCTCATCAACTAATTTTGATGTGACGCCGTTAGGCTGTCAAGGGAACTTCTTAACCCAATTTCGATTTCTTTGGGTTCAACATGTAGTTATTGAATATGTCATCCTTTGAATATGTGTGAATGACCTTTGATTATTTTACACTTAATATCCACTTATATTTGGTGTATTAGTTTTTCACACATAATTATGTAATTGATTTATCCTTAAACCAATGATACCATCTCTGTAAGGGACTTCGTCTCAATCTCCTTTCATTGAGGCATATTCTGTTTTATACACAACCTTCTTTTATACGGTGTATAAACCCCTTTGAATTTTACGTTTATTCAAAAGGAATCTTTTTTATACGAAGTATTTATTAAACGACAAAATGGAATTTTTTTGTCGTACGTATGCGGCGACAACGACTTCTCCGCCGTCGTGACCATTATTTGAGTTTCGGCTTCCTCTACAAGCCATACCTTCTTTATAAAAGAAAAATAAATACCATGTTTTACTTTTCTTTTATTTTGGTATTGAAAATGGTTTTCATAATGTAATTATTCTCCGCCTTCGTGACCATTATAGGTCATGAGTCATGTAATTATTCTCTTAGGGTCATAACTTCCTGAACCCATAAGAAATAAATGCTTGGCTCTACATCAAAATTCAATCGAGCCTAGCTCTAGAGACATCACAGAACACTATGTAAACAACTCATTCCTCTAGTAGAATCAACCTGGGATCACTGTTAAGCCTCTTCCTCAGCTCCTAAAAGTATCTATGACACTACTCAACCAAGGAAAATGGATTCCCTTTCCACATTAGGGTAGTAAAATGGGATGAAATCATGGAGAAGTCCACCACAAACCTCCTGTAATACCTCAAAAAGCTAAAAAAACTTCATACCTATGCCATGCTCTTGGGTGGATCACAAGAAAGCACCACATAAATCTTCATTGTTCCATAGCTAAACCATGACCAGAGATAAAATTCCCTAAAAAATTAACCTCATGGATCCAAAACTAGAACTTAAATAGATTACCATAAATATAATTATCCTAGAGTATGTTTAGAACCATCCCCAAATTCTCTTCATGATCCTCCTCAGAAACAGAGTAAATGAGCATGTCATCGATGAAGATGAAAATGAATCGGTCCAAGTATTGATAGAATATCTGGTTCATAAGATCCATGAACATAGTGGGGGAATTATTCACACCTAAATTCATCACCAAGAACTCATAATGTCTATAGTGACATTAGAATTCCATCTTATGAATGTTATCCTCATGAACCCTCAACTGGTGGTAGTCAAACCTATTATAAATCTCTAAGAACCAATTCATACCTCTCAACTGGCTGAAGAGGTTATCAATAACTGGAAATGGGTAATTTTTCATTATCATTACCTGATTACAATGATAATAACGAACACAAAACCTCAATATTCCATCCAAATTTTTCATGAAAAAAACTCAAGATGCCTAGGGTGACACACTAGGTATGATAAAAAAATTGGTGAAGGCCCTCCAAATATACCCTCAGCTCATGGAGCTTGATAGGGGCCATCTGATATGTTGTAGAATATATCAATGTGATATTTAGGTTAAAGTCAATGAAAAATTCCATCTTCTACCACATTGGTTGTCCTAAAATATCTTTTAGGAATACATACATGTAGTACTCCACTAATAAAGAAATCTAAATTTCTGAAGAGTGCACTACACCAAGGGATAAGCTTGGAAATTGAGGGGAGATTGCTTGTAGATTCTTACTCACAAATCCCACTGACTCATCCATGAGATCTCTCTCACCTGTAAAGGATAACATCATCCCATCTATATGAAGGTATCTAACTCACCTATGATGATAATCAATTTGGGCATGCACTACAGAAAACCACTCCATACTGAAGATGATGTTATAGGTTTTTATCATGATGACCAAGAGTTCCCATGAGAAACTCTCTCCACCGAATTCCAACTTGCACTGTAGAAAGATATGTGATATCAAATAATTTCACCAAGTTGGAACCTATAGAAATAACTATTGGGATAAGTTCTCAAAGGGGAGATTTATCTCTCACATGAGGGATATAGAGATAAAGGAATAACTCACTCATGTATCTACAAGTACTATATTAATAGTAAAAAATACACATATCGTTCCTCGAATCATCTCATGTGCAACCTGGTCATGGACCTCCATAGCCTACAGTTTCCCGTGGCCCTATCCTCCAGCTCCCTAATCCTAGAATGGTCCACCTGGTGGTGGTGGGAGTAATTTTTAGTGTATTACTCTACTAAAAACGCCTCCTTCCAGAGCTCTATCTACTATTCTGCCTGCACCGCCTCCCTAGGGGCTTCCCTAACCATGCTTGGGAGATCCCTGATTATGATGCTACCTATTCCATGGTGGTCCATACACTTACTTCCTTCCCTCATTATCACATTGGGTCATAAAATCACAATCCATACGACCTATCCTATCACAAGCATAACATATACCATCTCTGGGATGACTGGATCCCTTGCATGATCCCTGAGCTATAGACCAACATGCCTAAGTCTTGGAATGGGGTGGTCTCTTATTCCATGACCCTAATGATTGACATTTTATAGTTTCTATAGATGAATTAGCCCCATGATGTCCACTACCATCTCCAGCTTCCCAATACCCCTTTTCTAATAATATACATATAACTAGATCCACCTCCAGAACCCTAGTATATTTAGGAATGCATAAGGAGACTACACTGACATGGATGTCTTTGTAGAATCCCTGCTCAAAATTTTTCACTTGGAAGAAACTATCTTACACTATATCAAGGGAGTAATGTGTGAGGTAAGTGAACCTTACGGAGTACACAACAACCATAATATCACCATGTTGTATCTTGATAAGCTTCTAAATCTACATGGAGTACATTAAAAAGGGGTAATACTCATAAAAAAATAGCTTTCAGAATTCTGACCATGAGAGCGTTGCCTCATCATGTGTCTATATAATCAGACTCCACCAGCTCCCTATTTCTCCATGAAAAATGTTCACTGATAGCTCAACAGTATGACCAATCATGGCCTAAACAATCTTGAAGACTCAGATCACCAATCCAAGAAAATTATCTTCCACCTAAAGGTCTAGATCATCACAGAACCTCAATGGTCTCTGATGATAGAAATCATGTAGTGTGATCAGAATTAACAATTATCATCATAATATATTGGTATTACTCAATATTAAAAAGGTGGAGTCACTTCTCCCTATCCACTTGGATGAAAAAACTCATGATATAGTCCCTGTATTGAGGCCTCATCACTCAAATGATCATCATAAAAATCTCTTATCGACATCCTAGCTAGCTATCTTCATAGAATATTCTTGAAATTTATCAAGACATACCATGATTAGATGTGCATATAAGGGGACTTAATTCAAGAAGGATATACAAATGAATATATCCTATATGATTTATGTATAATTTTTTACTTACAACCATTTTCTTGGTATACTGAGTCAACAAGTAGGTAATTAGAGTCTTGGTGAATGGATACATTGGTTGCTGCATCAACACTAGGTTCCTAGTCATGAAATCTGCACTCAAGACACTCCAACACCATTTATCTATGTTCCCAACCAATGAACACCATGGTTCAATATATAAAACAACCTAAGGATAAACCGACTTTGAAAACACTCGGTCATAACCCAACCCACTAAGGCCCACCTGGTCAGTGTCAAGCTAAGTGTGAAACCATAATCCCACCTTCAATTGGCTAGGGGTTGACAACAAGCACCGAGAAGGCATAAACTATAATGGAAGGCCTTATCCTAAATTACATATAGACACACACACACACACACATCTTTCTCCATGAAAAAGTGTAGAGAAATAATAAAATACTATAAAATTTAGAGTGTAATCATGCATGTAATAAACTATAGGTAATACATCGGATTATGACAATATAAACCAAATCATAAAGTGGAAAAAATACATGTATAACCAGAAATGAAGTCCCAACCTAAAAATAAAAATTGGAAAAAGGGGAAATACTAAGTGATCTTTGGTCTTAATATCCAAGTTCGGCCACCGAAAGTGGTCAATTAACCCAAGTACCACTATGCTCCACCAAATTCACCACTGATCTATTTTTCATCTACATAAGACATTAAACATCTAGAAAAGAATGATATGTCTTTCTATAGATCTAAAGGTCCATATATGATGCCTAGTATCATGTGAAACTGTATTATAATCCATGTGGAGGACCTATGCCTCACCAATACTCTATAGACGATGGGGAACTATCTACATTAGAGGACCTACACCCTTGTTGACATGGGGGTGCCACTCAGTAGATAGAGGACCCACTCCCTAGTATGTCAGGGGGATGCCACTCGATAGATAGAGGACCTATTCCCTAGTGTGTTAGTCATTTACCATTTGGTTGATATAGGACTCATGCCCTAGTATGTTAGGGAGGGATATGGGGGGGGGGGGGTGGAATTCCACTCAATAGATATAGGACCCACACCCTAGTGCATCAGGGGGTACCACTCGATAGATATAAGACTCACGCCCTTATGCATCATGGGGGGGGGGAGGGGGTTGCAACTTAGTAGATAGAGGACTTTCACCCTAGTGTGTTAGGGGGTAATACTTGATAGAAAGAGAACCCACACCCTTATGTGTCATGGGGGTGGAACTCGACCTGAGAAAAGAGTATGGGGGGCCAATACCCTAGTGCGATAGGGGGGTTTCTAACATCGATATCTCTTTGATGATCCCACTCAATAACTACCATCACTCAAGCATCAACTGATGTATATTCATGCTCAGATCACCTCACATCATATTTTTTATGCTACAATGAAGATTACCATCTCATTATGCATGAAAAAAACTTAGGATAGGCTACTCGCAGGAAAAAATCTATGTTCCAAAGAAGGAGATATGGAAGGTAGAAGATCCTAGGAGAAGTACATGGTGTGTGTGAGGTGTCCCACAACATGTTACCTCACCTCATAACCTAGGCGTGTTCTCCCTTGAACATGGATTGGAAAGTGATGTCACACTACATGGAGTGTACACATAGACACATGATGTGTATGTAGACCTTGGGTCTTGGGTATGTACACATGGAACATGGATTGGCTGGCCATGTACATATACATAGTGTGTTTGACTACATGAGGTCCTGGGCATGTGCACCTGGAACACAAATTAGACACTCGGGTAAGGTCACATGGAGTGTGAACCTAGAAACACGGTGTGTGTTCCTCAACTCATCCAAAACCCCATATGCTACAAAATATGAAGTACATGATGCGTGTTATTCCGCACTACATGTCTTATGGTCAGGGTTTTCATATAAATTAAACCTTGGTCTTCATGTGGACTGGATATCCTCCATTTTCACCACAAATCTAATAGTTTGAATGCCCTAAACTAAAGGGAAACATATCTGGTCATTGATTCTTTCCCTCCAGTGGTCGGAAATTAGAAAACCAATCTCTCGTGTGAAGTCGTCGTGCCTCATGTTGCTACTCTAGATCCCAAATCCATGAACCCAACTACATCATACAACACACTTCAATCAATCCCTAATATATTGATCTATACATCTTTCACACAACTTACATGAATTTGGGTGTTTGATCTCACTCAAACCCACCCTAAAAATGTCAAACTGTAACCCTATGGGCCAACAAATAAGAACATGAAGAATAATGGGGAGAAATGTACATAAACGATTTGAATCCATCATTGGATGATGTAATCTCAACCAATGATCACATAAATGGGAACATAGATTAATTCAAAGGAATAACAATAATAAATTAGGTTTAATAACACAATTTATGATCGAGCTCATGCAAAGAATGGGTAAACATAGATCAATAAAGCAGATAATTAAAACCCATGCTTATCAATTAATACAAGGGTAAAAAAAAACATATAACAAGACCTATATCGATGATGTATCATTTTTCGGTGAATAATTAATTTTATAGTGATAAATAAGAGGATTTTTCTATATTCACCATCTACCTCATGATCCCATGATTGTTCATCATCGATCGAAGCTCCTGGTTTCCAAAAGAGCTCTTCTCTTCCTCCCCCTCCTATCACCGTCTCTCTAATATCTCAAGGTTTTGTCGATAAACTTGGGGATTTTACATAACATGATATTTATAGATAAAGTGTTAGGTTTTTGAATTTAAAATAAAATAAATAATTTATTTATTTGTTTTACTAAACACACCACCAATGGATTCCTTCCACAAAATGTCCGATGTTGACAAAATTTATGTCGCGCCTAGGGTAAACCCCACATTCAAAAATCAACCATGGTATCATATTTTCTATCTAATGTTCCAAACAATTGTAAAAACATTTGTTACAAAAATATGCATACATATGATATAATATATTTAATATTTTTTAATATATCAATATTGATCCTCTTCGACCCCTTGAATATTACACTGACTCAATGCTTGGCTCTAAAAATACCCCTAAAAATATTCCAAAGTCCTATAAAGAAAAATATATTTATTATAAAAAAAAATAGATAGTATTTTTTCATGTTAAAATTTAAAATTAATTTATAGATGGATAAATAATTACCTTACCTTGTAATTATTTATTCATTGATGATACAATTGAACACTCTTTTAGTACCATCATTGTGACAAAGGATCTAATGGTAAAATCCCTCTTGTGGTGATCCACACATGCTCTAAAAGCTTAAGACATCACTGTAGAATAATTTTGTGAAAGTGTGATTGATTCTTATCACTTTAATTGTTTGTTTTTGATCAAAAAAAAAAGAACTCCTTCAAGGAAGGATAATTCTTGTGTTCTCTCAATACTTGAGAAGAAGGAGGAGGATTATAGCTCTTTCTCTTGAGCACGTTCTTGAGGGATTTCTATCTTAGGTTTTAAGAGAATTATCTCTTGTTTTTTTGTGCAAAACAAACATATAACCCTATAAAATGATATAACCACTTATTTATAAAGCTATTTTAGAGTTTTTAATTACACATAGGCCCTTAATAAACACATTATTCCTCAATGAACCTCACGTTTAATAATAATACCAATAATATTATTATTTACTTTATGTTTTCAACACATGTGAAAAATAAATATCATTTATTAAAAAAATATATTAATATTTATTTAAATGATATTAAATATATCATTTATAGCTAAATCACTAAAATTAATCAGTCAATCCCCTTCGATATTTAATAAACCCTGAATAATGTTTATTTATTAAATAAGTTAATATAATTTCATTATTATTAGATAAATAAATACATATTTTATTCACTAAATCTTACAAATAAATATTTATTTAATATTTAACTCACATATTTATTCTTCCAAATAACTTGAGATTGAATCTTTGTGATCAACCAACCCTAAATAATTATTAAACCATAAAGTGAGAATAATATTTATTCTAACTTTTTAAATTAAAATAGAATTTAACTGAGATTCTAAATACACTTAGTGTGTGACCCTCTAGTATTTTTTCTCAGTGACATTAGGTCAAACTTGGATCAAGTACAAGGTTATCATTTAGAAACATGTTAAGGAACCCATAGGGAAACAAGTTAAATTTCAAAACAATAATAACCACCTACAAATTATCAATGTGTAATATAATCCTTTTTTCATGATATCTTCAATCAATAAGGTTTCATACTTTGTGACATAAATTTCTATGATTGATTTCTCTTTCTTTAACTTTATAGATATGATATTGATGATAAAATCACCAAGGATATGGACTTAATAAGGTAAATTCATTCCCATAATAGGGCTTGTGATTTTAGATTTTGAAAAACAAAAAAATGTTAAAATCATTTATTGACTAATTAATTAATTCCATATTACATATAACACACCCAAAACATCCTACATCATTGTAATCATCACCATTTATTTATTCAATAAGAGTGCGAAAAAATAAACCAGTAGAAAAAATGACAAAGCATATTAATATTCCATCATGGTTTTCATGAATACATCAAAATTACACCAATCATGGTATGCATTAATAATAACCTTAAATTATAAGGATAATTACACACATATGTATATAGGAACATCCAATGACATATAGAATATATAGATTTCTTACTAGTGGGTCTTGTTATCATAACCTCTTCTCTTAAATATTAATAAGGTTGAAATTCATGAGATGAAGTCTCAATTTAATTTGAGTCTCCTACCCCTAATAACTCGTATAATTTATGTCCTATTAGATGATACAATTCAGACATAGAACATGTATTTAAGAATACTCTCATATCACCTTAAGGATCTCATCATAGTAGGGAATTGCTATATCCTTTCAATGTGACAAATAGTCTAAGGACATTATCACATAAAAAATTATATATAAGAACACTTGTCATGTGATAATATATTAATTAATATTCAAAACTTTAATATATATGTTTAGAAGTAATCTAAAGTAAAAATAAGTTGGTTCTACGGAAACAACTCCAACATGAATAAACTGTCTATCAGTATGTGTTGGGTGATGGAAGAAAAGCCCGATGAATAAAGAGGTTGAACTATGTTATATTCCTTGGAGTTTCTATATATCATATGTATTAGAGTTTTCTACCATTTTATATGTTGACAGTGATCCACTTTTAAACTATAAAAATATTTTAGTTGAGACGTTTCTCACTAAAAGTTTCAAATTATTTTTAAAATAAGGATTCTAGAGGATTTGAGTGAATCTGGATAAGAATGAAACTAAGAATAGTGAGAATCTATCCTTGGATTATTAAGTATTATGGTTATTGTATTAAATGTAAAATATAACTTGGATGAATATTTGAGAAGTCCAAGTTTGAAATTAGAATATTTGAGGTGGTTAAGTTCATGGAAAGACTAAAATAGAGTACTCATATGTTGAAAGGTTTTAGAAATGATGTTGAAGATATTTTAGAACATTTTGATAATTTCCAAAGTCATTTAAGTTTTTTTGAGATGTTTTAAATTGATTGAAGATGAATTAAGAAGGTTTGAAGTGATTTTGAGTATATTTGAAGAAGTTTAGATTTCAGACTTATATATTTTCTCCCCAGAATAGAAGAATTGGTAAAGTGTTGGTTCACACTGTGATATATAAGTTTTTCTTATGATGATATGTAAGAATCAATATAATATAAAGGTGAAAAATTAGAAAAGTCCTTGAGAGTTTACACTATAATACAAAACATTTTAATATGGTACATAATTTTTTCTTAGGATGATACCTAATAAGTGATTTGAGATGAAGCTATATAATTGGAAAGGTCCCTTGAAGTTTATATTGTGATATGTAACATATTATAGATAGTATTACTTTTTTTGGATTATAATATATCCTAAATTATACTGAATTATTATAAAATTGGTAAAGTAAAATATCTTAAGTTGATACATAAGATATTCATGGAATGCATAAGATATTTCACAGTCTATATAAAAATATGGAAAATTAATAGACTCACTATGATATGTCATATATTATTTATCCATGTGTAAGATACTTACTATAGTGAGTATAAAAATATGGTTAAAGAAAAAACCTTACAAAAATAAATAAGAGTTTACTAGAGAATATTTAAGATAATTTATATTGTGAATACCAGAAACATAGAAAAGGTAAAAACCTTAAGTTGATATGTAAGATATTTCAGAGTTCGTACTGAAATGCAGTAAAATCCACACTATGATGCATAATATCTTGTTGATGATACGTAATAATTTCTGTGATTTCACAAAATATATAACTTATTGAAAAATAGAGAATATGAAAATTATTAGAAGGTAATATGATATATAATATATTATACATGATTCATAAGATCATTTATTTATTATATAAGGGTTTTATTTTTGAGAAGTTAAATATATTCCACAAGGTAGATCTGTAAGTTAAGTTAGTTGAATCTGAAGTTTTTATTCAATAAATTAAACAAAAAAACAATTCAAAAGGATATTTTGATTCAATCTGAGTATTGAGATGATGATATTTTCACTGTAGAGAATAAGGTTATACCATAATGATATTCATGAATAAAAACATGATTGCTAGTTTGGATTGAATTCTTGTGATTATTTTGGAAATTTGTAAGAATAGAAATACCAAATATCTCAGAAGATTAAATGAATATATATTTGGCTGGGATCAAATAAGAATAAAAAGTTAGAATCATGGGATGTAGGTCATGTGATTATATTAAGATAATTAAATAAGGATTATAGGAAAGATTGTGTTGTTAAGATTGAATGAGTTTTCAATATTCAAATATGGAAAATATATTAATGTGGTTCGGTGAAGATAAAATAAAAGAATAAGAAGAGAATAAAATTGATAAAGAACTTGATAATGCATTCCATGAGAGGATTTTGTGTATAAAATATAGAGAGTTTAATGATATTCTAAATATTAGATCCTATATGTTGAAGAATAAAAATTTAAAGAAAGAAGAAGGAGAAGTAGGTGCATAGTCCAACCCTACGATATCTTTATATCATAGAAGACAAATAAGAAGAAGATTTGAATAAGGACAACACTGCTACTACTTTTCCACAATTTATGTGTTGAAGAAATCAAAGAATAGTGAAGAAGAAGACTATATGAAGAAACCTGGTCTATACACATTTATCATTATGATATTATGTTATGAAACAATGGAGAAATGTATTCTTTATTAGTAGAAGATATATTTTCAATCAAAGTACTGTTATCAAGGAAACATATTTTATTATTGTGGTGTAGTGACATGCTAGAGAAGAAATATGATCATGTTTAAGAGGAAGTTATAGGATTGTAGAAGACTGGAGGGATCCAGTATAATATAATCTAAACCTATTGGGATATAGTACACTGGTGGGATCTAGTATACAGAACCTATCATGAGATAATGATTTTTTAGGGATGTAGATGTTGACCCTACCTTAAGGTTTCCTCTGGTGTAAAATCAACCAGTGCAGGTGTTGATTCCAGGATTATACCTTCTCATACATTTGTAATAAATTTTCTACACTAGTGATAAAATATATTTCTTATAAATCGGCTCAAACATAGAAATGGATAGATATCCACATTGGGATTGAACCTTATAAAAATACCATGTGCTATTTTCTCTTGTTTATTTTCTTCTTTGCTTGTGGTTTGTGTTGGGAATGAATAAAAAACTATATACATAATAATCAAGATAGAGGTGAAAATATTAATAGGGGATAATATAGAGAGAACAATTCTATTAAAAAGGCTTATATTGATTCACCACCCCTCTTAGAGAGAATGCACTATACACTAAGCACTTAACTGATATCCATCATCCAAATCACAACTTGTTGTCATCTCAATTTACCCTCTACTTGAGATTAGAATAAGTGAACATATCTATACATGATGAATTTATCATAGAAGCTTCTACTAACCCAACTCACATCATGTGGTGCATAAAGTTCACCCCTAACAACGACAAACCCCAACCAAAGCCCCAGACACACTTCTGTCTATTGATCAACCATCATGAAGTTAATAATTAGATATAGGGATAAAATAAGGGTTGGTAACTTTATCGCATGGGTGTATTCAATCTTGAGTGTATGTGGGCATACTAGTTTCATCAAACATGTGTTGACTTCAAGTAAAAACTTTGAGATGCACCAATATATGAGGTTTTCTAGGCGTCATAAGAATATGTCTATAAGAATGAAGTCATCATTCCAAACCTTCTTAGTTAATGGATCCCTCAAACTAGCACCCTCTACTTGGTTCAAGGATAAGTAAGGATCATCTTGTGGGATGCATATAAGATTTACATGCCCCTAATTCATAAGGAAATGTATGATGAGTTTCTCTCACTCAAGGATGAATGGAAGGATACTAGGAGGACACCACCATTGGAATATGATCTATTAAAGGATCTCTAGAAAGATACCAAGAAGAATCCTTTCCTATGAACTGATATCATTTTTAAAAAATGGATAAATATCTTCTCGATCCAGAATAATGAGAGAGTAACTTCCTGACGTCTGATATTTTTCCCCACTACAAAGAATAGGGTATCCCCCGATAATTACTAGTATTAATATGAGAAATGTTAGTCAATTTAGATATCGATCCCTAGGTTCATCTAGCTAGTTTTATAGCATGTGTCTTAACAAATATATGGTTCCAACCTGTAACAATCTGAGATTTTATGAAATATTATTTTTTCAAATTAATTTAAATTTTTAGATAGATTTCATTATACACAACATATAATTTAGCTTTAATTATATGCAACAACAAGTTTCTTCGATAACGTGCATGACACATGACATCGAGCTTCAACGAACCATGAAATAATATCATTTTATATATAAAAATTATAACCTAGAAATTAAATAGGTGGGTATAAATAGTATTAAATAATTTATGAAATATACATATAAATTTTGTAATCAATATAAATTTATTTATTAATTCTTATTAAATAATAAATCAATTTTTATTAAAGTAATTATATTCATAAAAAAATATATTTTCTTCAAAAATGTTTTTATTGATTTTATGAGAAAATATTATAATTAATTTATAGATATTTTAATATATTTATTTGAAAAAATAAACTTCATTTTTGAAATCACCACATAGAAATTAACTTATGGTGAAATTTTGGTATTTTTCGGAACATATTGATTTTTCATTGAATAATAAAAAATACATATTTTTGTAAAACTATCATTTATTTTAAATAAATTAAGTAACTGAAATTTAAAATATTGTTTTAAAGTAAAATAATAATAATTTATTTATATTTAATCCACTTAATTAAATTTTAATCATCTTTATATTGGATTTTAGTATAAGTTTATTTTTGGGTTTAAAAAAGGGGTTTTCTAAAAATTGTTTTAAATTTCATAACATTTATATGTTTTAATTAATTAAAATAATCCATAATGAAGAATGTTTTAAATAAAATTTATATATTATATATTAATAAATTTTAATTTATATTCATATAGTTATTATTATTATACACAGAGTTAATTTAAATCAATTTGTGCTAGAAAAATACACTTCTTGAAAACCTATTTTTTCGTTGTGTTTGTGGGTTTTGTGTTAAATTTAATTTTTTACTATATTAGAAAATTTATTTTAAAAAATAAAATTAATTTTTTAATCATAATGAAAAAATTATATTAGGGTTAATTTTTTATAATTTTATAAAAAGATTAATTTTTTGATGAATAGTGAAAATACCGAATTTTAATTGAAAACTGACTTTTTTTAATTAATTTATAATTATTAAATTATATTTTAAATTAGTTTTAAAGTAAAATTATTTCAATTATATATCTATTAATCCAATTCAGGTCACTGGAATTAATTTTATATTGAAATTGGATATAAAAACTTTGTAAACTTTGTAAACTTTTGAACATTTTGTCTTTGAAAACCCACTTTCTCGTCGTGTATACAGGATAAATTTTAAATTAAAATTTGAAAATTATGTGAATTAAATTTGGGAAAATTAATTAAATATTTTGAATCATAATAATTTATATTATATAATAAGTCCAAATTAATTTTTTACCAAAATGAATAGTGAAAACAATTAAAATGTTTTACCACGGTTATGGTAAAAATGAGTTTATCAGGGGGGAGTTAAACTAAAAATATATAGGTTAAAATAACTTAAACACTAGTATAAAATATATTTTATGGCAATATTTAGACCCTATAATGTATAAGGATTTATAATAATCCCTTTTGGATCCTTGTGTCATGAGAAAAATGTGGGCACACCTTTTTTTTCCAAAAAGTTACAAGTGTGCCACTCACCTCACTTATAAAAATCCATCCATTACCCTCTCCTATTGACACCATAAAACCATTTTTTTCATAAAGTACCTAAAAAATAGCTTATTAAATTACCTCTTCTCATACTATTAGAATTATTTTGGATATAAATCCAACCTTGGAAGGATTTTGGTGAAAATCTAAGGTGGATACCTATGAAGAGGTAACATTCATCAATAATATTTTTTTTATTTCTTCCTCCACATTATTCAATTATTATTAAACCATTATGATATAATAACCTTAGTATCTTACATATACTAATATGTTTTTATGTTAAGGTAATTACATTAAACCATCTCCTCATCCATCAAATGGGTTACGAAATCATCATTTGTGTGTATGGTGGACTACTACCTCACGAACCGATGTTATTCATTTTTACATTACCAACTCTCAAAGTTGGGTATGATAATGGATATAAATTATATATATGATATTTTTAAAATAATTATACCACAAGAATCATTATATCTTATATAAATTTTTTAATTTCCATTCCGTCGGGGATATGATAATGTTTCTCGTGTGTATGGCGGACTACCACCTTGTGAAGCTATGTGGCTCGTTTTCCCTAGGGCTTTACATGGAAGATAATAAGGGATAAATTTAGTCAATATATGTGATATAAATGAAATAATTATGATATTAATGACATATTTATCATTTTTAATGGATAATATATCATTTTCTTTCTTACCTTTTCACTCACTGAATGATGATAACACCGTTCATATACATGTGGACTACCAGCTTCACAAAGCGATGAAAATCTCTTTTCATAACCACACCAAATGGATGATATCTATAATAAATAATATAGTATTTATTATATTATTATCATTATTTAAATATAAGGTATTAATTCATCCTTTCTATAATTATCGTTGAAAAATGGAAATGTTACTCATGTATACATACGACCAATCGTCTCCATGATCACAACGTACTTCATTTCTCAAAACCATGTTTTATAATTAATATTAAAAGTATAATTAATGTATAAATATTATAATTAGTTAATTATAATTATTATGTAGATAATTTATCCATGATCAAATTAAGAGGACCAAAAATAACAAATCAAAACATATATGAAAAACAAAGCTGTAATTACTCAAAACGTGATTTTAACAAGAAATTGTTAATAAATGGGTAATAAAAGGTCATAAGTAAACCATATATTGTATGATATATATAATTATTGTTCTGTAATATATTTATAATAAACTTATATTTATTATAAATGAGGTTCTAATGTGTATGATGGAATTCGAGACTTAAGGTAAGGGATTTCCATCCCACTTTTATTTTTTGTGAGACAAATTCCATATTCACCGTGTGTTTATTTTATGTGGTGTATATAATTACAATGAATGTATTTTATGATTATATTCCTGAAATTTTTTGTGATTCATATATCAATTTTAGTATCTCTATTTCAAGGGGTTTATGGTTTCACTATTATCAATGCAGTAAGGGTTTTTTGTCTCAATTTTCGTTTTTTGAGACATACGATTATATTATACACCTATCTTCTTTTATTAGGTATATATACCACTACTTTGAAATGTTATATCATGAATATATTTATTTTCATTAAATTATAAGTTTCATTTAATGTTATTCTTTCACGGTGATTACGATTCAATGTTACCAAAATTTTAAGAGTTTTATGTTACAATCTCATCATTTATAGAGATTGTTTATGATTATTCTTAAAATAATGAAATATTATGGTATATATATAAAGAAACTCATGAATTTTATTTTAATCTAGATATTTCATGAGAATAATTTTTTTCCTCTAATTTTACTCTATTTAAGTACACAAGAGTTCAAAAGATTTTTTTTTTGTAAAAAATAGACTTCATTTCACTCTTCGGTCAAAAAACATTTTTCATCCAAAACCATATTTAAAAAAAAAATCAATTTTTTTAACATTATGTAAATGATTTATTAAATAATTTTTACCCATGTTTGAAATTTTTTCAATTTGTTTAAAGTAATCTTCATTTCATTTTCCAATAAATTCCCATTTTTCTTTCACTGAAAACGTGAAAGGAATATTTGTATAACATTAATAAATTTTCCAAATTTATGGCCATTATTTTATTTGAAGATACCTTTTTAGTTTTTCGAGTTTATTTTCAAATAAAATGATTTTAATTTTTTTTGTGTTTTAAAAAGTTAATTTCAAAGAAAAGTAATTTTCGGCAGGAAAAGTTTTAAATGATCTTTTAGAATCATTTTCAATATAAGATGACATCCGTTGATGTTACCTATACCCTAATGAGAATATAATCCAAGGATATAATTATTATTATTTATATTAATTGTTTATGTTTATGATGACAAGATGTTTATGAAACCTATTTCTCTTCCACAGGTTATACCAGGATAAGATACTCAAAAAACCCACTTCTTTTTTCATGGTTTATTCTCTGATGAAATGATTATGAAACCTGTTTATTTTACATAAGTTATGTTATAATGAAATGTTTATGAAAAACATTTCATTTCATGGGTTATGATATGATGAATTTTTTATAATCTTGTTTCACACATATTTATGATTTTCATTATGTGATGATGGTTATGTTATAAATAAGGATAGGGGTTACATTATAACCAAAGATGATGGTTACATTATAACTAAGATGGGTTAGACCTATATCTTCCTATAATTCACCAGGAAAATATTTATATCTCATGAGATAGACAGTACTAGAAGGGTGAGTAAACCCAATCCAGTAAGGGACTTTATCCACTATGATTGAATTGGGAGTGAACCTTGACTACTATGATGGTTTGGGGAGTGAATCTATTACAATATGAGGAAATGTATACCATTAGGAATGGTGGTGTGTCTCGCCCAGGGGGTTTATTCACCCATGAAGTGTCCTGATAAGTTTTGGAAATGATCCTTGACTACCAGGGAAATTATTTTCCATGATTATGTGTGTGCCCCAATTCCATGTCATATGTCAATGTTATGATATAATGGATCATTATATTTGATTTTCTTATGATTCATGTCTTATTAACTATAAATATTTATGAAATGAATCAATATTATGATCTTTTATATGTAGGGTATTGTTTTCAAATATTATTTTTAAGTTCTCATACCATTATACTCATGTTATGCTTACATATCTCCCTTATTTACCCTTACTGATCATCTAAGATCACTATTTTTTTATGTTTTGTTTCATTAGGTTATGAATAAATTTTTTTAGTAGGATTACAAAAGGGGAATATATTTATGGGATACATCAAATATCTTTCATGAATTAAGAATATTGTGTTCCAAGATTCCAAAGTCACTAAAATATTATGATCCTTAGGCATGTGTTTGTGTAATGTATTGAATATTCATCTAAAAAGCTGTAATATCTATGTATGAGAATACTGGGTCACTATAATTGTTATCAAAGGAAATCTTTAGTTAACCTTTGGAAACTAGGATGAGAAAACTTTAGTGAGATGCCTAGGGATATTTCTAAGGATATGTCTAGGGATGTCTCTAAGGATAAGTTTAAGGGCGAGTCAAAGTATAAGAAAATGTCTTGAAATTATGGTAAAAGTTAGATCAAGTGGTTTATAAGAAATTACATTCCTTCCTAGATACTAAAAATGGATGTGGATCTATAAAATAGGTAACTAGGGTTAATAAATTCGAAAATGCTGCATTGATCTAGACTCAATCATCACTTAGTGCATGAGAACAAGCCTTAATGAACACTTGGTTTAACACTCCATAGGGATATGGTTTGGAAATTCACAAAATATTTATGAACAATCATGAAGGATTTAAATAGATGATGACTATAAATGAACTAGGTTAAACCTAAGTTATCATAGATTTAAAAGAAGGTGTCTTGATTTAGACCTCCTATAAAGGATATTTTTTTTTTCAGATTATGTGGTTTTCCATTATTATTAAAATTGACCAAACTATGATATTTGGTTTAAGTCAATGCTTGAAACCATAAGGAACCGAGTTAACATGTAATGTGATGAATTTTTTTTATGAGTATCCAAATGGGATTATAACTGAAGTTAAGGGTATTGTGATTATTTCTAATCAGTTATCATGATATATGGTTAAAAAAATACACCTTAACTAACTCTCAAACTCACCAAAGAAGAGAAGGATATAGTTCACTAATAGTTTAGGTAATAGGGACCATGGAGGAAAGAAGATTCAGTTTTTTATATTTTTAGAATTTGGGAAGAAGCTCCCAAGTGGATGTCTTTGAGGAACAATAATATGTTTTGAATATCTAAAATAAGGACACAAAGAAAGTAACTGTAAAATAAAATTGAAAAGTTTGGTTAACAAAATGGATGAGAATAATTTCCTCCCTAAGGTATCATCTAATATTTAATGCGGAAATTATGGGTATCATTTAAATCGATGTCCTAATGAGAAATATTGTGAATAGAATCAACAAGGTTGTACGAGTAATAGTTTTACTGTTGAATATAAAGAGACTACAAATGACATATGAAAAAAATTGGTATTAAGTAATAATATTATAGATTAAAGTTAATGGATTAAGGATTAGGTAACATAATTAAATTGTTTATGTATTGGAATTAAATAATTTTGAAATATATAAGTATTTTTGAGTATAAGTTTTTCATTAAGTATTTGAAAGAATATGAAGAATGATGTTGATGACCTAGAAAATAAATTTAATGGAAATGTGATAATCATTGTAAAGCACATGATTAAGGGAAACATAACCCTTAATATGTTTCTAAGGTTAATATAATGATGTTTGGATAAAGAGAAGATTTATTTGGATAAATTAATTTTTATAGTATTGGTTTCCTTAGAACTGATTAATAATTTATTGAAAAATTGGTTTTTTCTATCATTGATGGAGTTTAAAACATTTTTAGATTTAAGGAATATATCTAGTAATATGTGTATTATGTTAGTAATGAAGTAGTATGTATGTTTTAAATAAGGTTTTATGGTAATTCAGGTTTCAAGATCATACATGATTAAAGTATTCACATGTTTGGTATGTGATAACTAAAAGCTACTTCATGTTGTTTGGGGATTAATGATAAGTTCATTTTGGAAATTTAGTGAACTCATTTCTAAAGTTTTAGATGTAATATTTTTGAATGGTCATAAGTCTACCATTTATGAAATGTTTTAAGTTGAACATTGGATAAGGCTTTATATATTAAGGTATTACTTCACTATATTAAGATTTATGCATATTTAATAACTTGAGATAACCATTTTTTTGTGATGAAAACTAAAGATAATCGGAATGACATATCATTTTATTTATGGATATTATGATCGTTTAGTAATTTAGGAACAAAAAATTCATATTTATTTCTTAGAGTAAGATATTAAGTGTAAATTTATCAAGGCATAACCAAAGGATGAGATTGTGTTTATGAAATGTAATAAAATCAAGCAAGTATATCTCCTTATGAAAATTCCCCAACATTAGGAAAAGGATCTTGAAATAAAATGTTGTCATGCTATAATCATTTTTGATGATATCAATTTACTTTTTCACACCACTTTGTTTTATGGTTTTGTTGTCATTAACCTTCTCTAGATCACCCACTTCCTTGTGATCAATGATCTCTATAATTATTTATGATTTCTTCCATGTAAAAATCTTTACTTCCCACCTATGTTCTCCTATATGGAAACCCAACTATGAGTTACTTTATTTATCCTTTATGTTTCCAACTTTCCCTTTTTAATATAATTTTTATTATTCATTTGTATGATGTGGGTTTTTCTAAAGAAATTTCTAAATGTTAAACCTTTGATGATCGAGATGAATTTTGAGGGTGAAATTCATTTTAAGGGGGATAGAATGTTACAAATTGAGATTTTATGAAATATTATTTTTTAAAATTAATTTAAAATTTTAGATAGCTTTCATTATATGAAACACTAAGTTTAGTTTTCATTACACACAAGAACGAGTTTCTTCAATAGTGTGCATGACACATGACATCAAGCTTTATCGAACCATGAAATAATATTATTTTAAATATGGAAATTATAACCTATCATTTAAATAAGTGGGTATAAATATTATTAAATAATTTATGAAATATACATATAAATTTACTACTCAAAATAAATCTATTTATAAATTCTTAGTAAATAATCAACCAATTTTCAGTAAAGTAATTATATTCATCAAAAATACGTTTTCTTCAAAAAAACATTTATTGATTTTTATGAGAAAATATTATAATTAATTTATAGATATTTTAGAAAATTTATTTGATAAAATTAACTTCATTTGTTAAATCATCATATTGAAATAACTTATGGTGAAATTTTGTGATTTTTTCCTAAAATATTGATTTTTCAGCGAATAATGAAAAATACTGATTTTTGTAAAATTATCCTTTATTTTTAATAAATTAATTAATTTAAATTTACAATAATTTTTAAATTAACAGAATTAATATTTAATCCACTTAATTAATTTTTAATCAAATTTATATTGGATTTTAGTATAAGTTTATTTTTGGGTTTAAAAAAGGGATTTTCTGAAAAATGATTTAAAGTGCATAACTTTATTTGTTTTAATTAATTAAAATAATAAATAACGAGTAATGTTTTAAATAAAATTTATATATTATATATAAATAACTTTTAATTTATATTCATAAAATTATTATTATTATATATAGAGTTAATATAAAATAAATTTGTGCTTGAAAAATACACTTATCGAAAACCCGCTTTTTCCTCATGTTTGCAGGTTTTGTGTTAAATTTAATCTTTTTCCTATTTTATAAAATTTATTTTAAAAAATAAAATTATTTTTTAAATCACCATTTAAAATTTATATTAGGGTGAAGTTTTGAGAATTTTCTAAAAAAATTAATTTTTTGATAAATAGTGAAAATACTTAATTTTAATTGAAAACTGCCTTTTCGTTTAAATTATCTATAAACTTAAGTTTTATTTTATTTTTTTTAAAATTAAAATTAGTTACATTATATATCAATTAATATAATTTAGGTAATTGGAATCAATTTCATTTTGAAATTGGATATAAAAACTTTGTAAACCTTTGAACATTTTTTTTGAAAACCTACTTTCTCATCGCACATGTGGGATTAATTTAAAATTATAATTTTCCACTTTTGTAAATTAAATTTAAAAAATGGATTAAATATTTTTAATCATATTTATTTATATGATATAAAAATTTAAAATTAAATTTTTACTAAAATAAATAGCGAAAATAGTAAAAATTATTTAACATGGTTAAGGTAAAAATGAGTTTACTGGGGTTGAACTAAAAGGATAAGAGTTAACCTAAAAACTAGTCTAAAATATATTTTATAGACATATTTTGACCCTATTAAATTTGAGTCTATAATAATCAATTTTTGATCCTTTTGGAATGTGAAAAATATGGGTACACCTTTTTATTTTAAAAAAATTACAAGTGTTCCACTCACCTCACTTATTAAAGGCCACCCCTTCCCTCTATTATTCACACATTTAAACCCTTTTTTCTTCCCCAATACCTTAAAAAATCGCTTCAAAAATTCTCTAATATTATAATATAAGCCTTATGTTTTATATAAATCCAAACTAGTAAGGATTTTTGTGCAAACCTAATGAGGATACCCGAAGAAGAGGCGTCGTTCATCAACAATAATTTTTGTTTTATTTCCTCCTCCACCTCCTTCAATTATTATTAAAACATGGTGATATAATAAAATAAGTATATTAAATATACATATATGTTGTTACATTAAGTTAATTACCTAAAAAAATCACCTCTTCCATTAAATGGGTTACGAAATCATCCTTCGTGTGTATGGCATACTACCGCTTCGCGAAGCAATGTCATTCATTTTTACTACTACCACCTCTCACGGTTGGGTATGGTAATAGATATAAAGTATATATATTATATTTAAAACATAATTATAAATATGGAGTCATTATATCATATATAATTTTTTTAATTTCCATTCCGTAGGTGATACGATAACGTCACTCATGTGTATAGCGGACAACCGCCTCATGAAATGATGTGATTTGTTTTCACTAACGCTTTACATGAAAGATAATAAGGGATAAATTTAATGAATATATGTGATATAAATGAAATAAATATGAAATTAATTACATATTTATCATTATTAATGAATAATATATTATTTTCTTTATTACATTTTCACTCATTGAAAGATGATAATGTCGTTCATGTACGTGTGGACTATCACCTTTATGAAGCGATGTTTATCTCTTTTCATCACCACACAAAATGCATGATACATATAAGAAATAATATTTTATTTATGATATTATGATAATAATGGAAGGATAATGTATCACTTACCTCCTTTACTAAATTATTTTTGAAAAATGGAAACGTTACTCATGCGTACGTACGACCTACTGTCTCTATGATCATAACTTACTTCATTTCTCTAAACCATATTTCATGATTGGTCTTAAAAGTATAATTAATGTATAAATATGATAATTATTAAATTATTATTATTTTTAAAATAATTTAACCATGTTCAAATTAAGAGGACTGAAAATAAAAAATCAAAACATATATAAAAACAAAGCGATAATTAACCAAAACATGATTTTAATAAGAAATTGTTAATCAACAGGTAATAAAAGGTCATAAATAAATTATATATGGTATGATATATATAATTATAGTTATTTAAATTATTTATAATAAAATTATATTTATTAAATGTGAGTTTTTAATGTGTACGAAGGGAGTCGAGACTTAAGGTAATGGATTTCTGTCTCACTTTAATTTTTCGTGAGAAAAATTCCATATTCACTATGTGTTTATTTTATGTGGTGTATATACTGCCCATGAATGTATTTTATTATTATTATCCTGAAAATTATTTTTACTTATACATCCATTTTAGGATCTATTTTTCATGGGGTTTACAATTTCATTATTATCAATGCGATAAGGGATTTTTGTCTCAATTATCCTTCTTTGAGACAAATGATTATGTTATGCACCTATCTTATTTTAAGAGGTATATATAACACCCCTTTTATATTTTATATCATGAATATACTTATTTTAATGATATTATAAGTTTCATTTAATATTATTCTTTCATGGGGATTACGATTAAATGTTACCAAAGTGGTAATAGTTTTATGTTACAATCTCATCGTTTATCGGGATTATGTATGATTATGCTTCCAATAATGAAATCCTATGATATATATCTCAATAAAATATTGAATTTTATTCTATTATTTTTATTTCATGAGAATAAATGTTTTCCTTTCATTTTAATCTCTTTAAGTACTCAATATTTCAAAAGAATTTTTTTATGAAAAATTATCTTTATTTTTCTCTTTAGTTGAAAAAACTTTTTCATTCAAAACCATGTTATTTAAAAAGGTTTTCAAAAAATATTTTTAGAATTATCAAAATAATTTATTGAAGAAAGTTTTTCTCATGTTTGATCTTTTTACAATTTTTTTTGAAAGTAATCTTCCTTTCATTTTCCAAGTAATGCCCATTTTTCTTTTATCAAAAATATTAAAAGAATATTTATATGACATGAATTAAATTTCCACCTTCATCACCATTATTTTAATTGAAGATTAATTTATACGTTTTCAATGTTTTTTTTCAAATAAAATTATTTTCAAAATGTTTTTTGTTTTAAAAATTTATTTCTAAAGAACTATAATTTTTCTGAAAAAATGTTTTAAATAATATTTAAGAATCATTTTCCATCTAAGATGACATCCATTGATGTTAAATATGACTTAATAGGGATGTAATTTAAGGATAACATTATTATTATTTCTCTAAATGATTTATTCTTATGATGAAAATATGTTTATGAAACCCATTTCTCTTCCACAGGTTATACCATGATAAGTTTCTCATGAAACCCACTTATTTTTTCATGGGTTATGCTATAATGAAATGATGAAATGATTATGAAACTTGTTTATTTTACATATTTTATGTTGTAATTAAATTTTTGTGAAACCCATTTTATTTCATGGGTTATGATATGGTGAATGTTTTATGATCTTGTGGAACACATATGTATGATTTTCATTATGTTACGGTGGTTATGTTATAACCATGGACGGTGATGACATTATAACCAGGGGTGGTGGTTATGTTATATCCAAGATGGTTGGGACCTATATCTCCCTTTAATGTATTGGGTATATATTTATATCTCATGATATAGTTATGACTAGAATGGTGACTGAACCTGGTTCAGTAAGGGCCTTTTCCCACTATGATAGTCTTGGGAGTGAACCTTGAATACTATGATTTTTTGGAGAGTAAACCCATTCCACTATGAGGAAAGGGTTTCCCTTGAGGATGGTGGTGTGTCCCAACCAATAATTGTATCTACCCATGGAGTGACCTAACAAGTTTGGGAAATGATCCTTGAATACAAGGGAAATGATTTTCCATTCTTATGT
Source organism: Viscum album (assembly GCA_963277665.1). Lineage (NCBI taxonomy): Eukaryota > Viridiplantae > Streptophyta > Magnoliopsida > Santalales > Viscaceae > Viscum > Viscum album. The sequence goes on from OY728156.1 coordinate 1,566,474,582, forward strand.
TTATGCCACAATTCCATGTCATATGTCAATGTTATGCTCTCATGGATAATTCTCTATGATTTACTTATTATTCATGTCTTTTTAACTATAAATATTTATGAAATGACTCAATTTTATGATCATTGATATTTAGAGTATGGTTTTAAAATGTTATGATCAAGTTATCATGCCCTTATGCTCATGTTATCTTATATATCTACCTTTTTTACCCTCACTAAGCATATGAGCTCACCATTTCTTATATTTCATTTTCCTAGGTTATGAAGAAAGGTTTTAAGTTGGAGTACTAAAGGGGAACATATTTATGGGATAAATTTAAGATCTTTCATGAATTAAGAATACTATGTTATAAGTTTCCAAAGGCCCCAAAATATTACGGTCCTCATGTATGTTTTTATGTAATGTAATGAATATTCATATAAAAATATGTAATATCCATGTATGAGAATCCTGGTTCACTATACAACCCATGATTTATATATGGTCATGAGGCTAAGAACATACATAATGAATGTATGACTAGAATATGAGAATTTGAATTCTATTTGTCTTACATTGATGATGCTAGACAATATATACACATGTATACCACACATATATCAAGGGAAATATCTATTTCATATTTCTGAACCATTATAAGTTTTTTATAGATAGAAAGTATCACACTTCAGGATGCATAAATTTTATTACATGATCAAGATTGATAGGTTTATATTTAATCTCTTCATTTGGGATATCTTATATATCCGACCATTACTGATATATAAGCTAACCATTGTCAGGACTTTGGGGATACACTTAGATTTTAATTTATTTTCATATGGAGGAGCCGTTATAGGAAAAGTAGAAGATGGTGGTTATAGATATTATAAAAGATGATCATTTATAATGTCCTTGTGACCATGTTTTGTCATCATAGATCTATTGCAACATCACTCATAAGGTTTACACACCCGATTGATTTGCTAGTCAATTTATGTATATGATGTGATCAGTACCGACACCACTTGAAAATATTAGGATGGAACAAAATCTTATGGAATCTAAACAACTTTGGCCAATGATTATTCAAGAGGATACCCATTTTAAAATCAATTTGGATACCAAAATTTAAGTATTGGGATGATGAATGATTATGTTGATGTGTGGTTTTAATATTATATTCAAAACATGTTATCCACAAACTTCACCAGGGTCAAAATGATTGAGGCTAATGATAAGGGGAATCATGAGACTAGGAATCCTCAAAAGGGGAAGTCCAAGGTAGAATAATCTAACCATCCAATCCAACAGTGTACTCAGTCCTCCCAATGACTTATAATTGAAGATCTAATACATTTTAAACCTTCAACGAGGTGATGAAGATGAAAAAGATAAGATGATGCCCAAAATTAAGGTCATATGTAACACCCTAAGCTTACACGGTACGTTTCTCTTTAAATAATACAATAGTTTGCGCTGTACATAACTTCAAGTTCTAGCACACCGCGACCAATCAAACTAGCAGTTATGAATAGTAATACCGACTTTTTGAAATTTTATAAATTTTATTTTTCAAAATTTACTTCCTTTTTGGATTCAGAATATCAAATTTAGATTAGGGTGATTTTTTGGTACTTTTCTGATAACTTTCATATTTCGATGAATAGTGAAAAATGCTAAATTTTAATTAAAAACAACTTTTTTAATCGAAGTAATTTATAGTATTAAATTATACATTTTAGTGGTTTTAAAGTATCATTAGATTATGTTTTTATCATTTAATATAATGTAGATCATTTCATATAGTTTCACATTTAAATTGTACATAAACACATGTCAATCTTTTGATAGTTTTTACTTCTTAAAAACCCGCCTTTTGGTTTTGACAACGAGAATTAATTTTAAATTAATTAATGAAACTTATGTGTTTTGAATTTGGAAAATTGGATTCAATATTTGGAATCATAAGTTCCAAATTTTTTAAATACGTAACTTTTATTTTTAGACATTACGAATAGTAACTTCAGTAAATATTTTATTTACCATGGTTAAAAGGGTAAATACGGTAAATAAGGGTAAAAAATAACATTATAATAATATTAAATTACCCTAACATATGTCCTAAACCTATTTTATGAAATATGTTCGACCATGGTCATCCTTGAGTTAATTTTGGGACCCCATGGAGCCACTTGTAAGTGAAAAGGACACTTTATAAAAATCAATTTAAAGTTAAGGAAAATGTAACATAAACATATATATTTTTGTAAAACAATTTTTATATGGGTTTATATAAGTGATATTTTATAATATAAATATTAATTATAAAGATAAAACGATTTCCTAAATCATGGTATTTTATTTAAAATTTTTATACATAAAATAAATATATTTATTTATGACACAATAATGATGCAATATTTTCCTTATTAATGAAAGAATCAAATAAATGACATTATAAATATTAAAATAAATATAATTTGAAAGTTTTTATGCCATAAAATATTTTATAGGTGAATATGAAATGTTAGGGTTGATTAAATGTATTTTTATAGAAGTAATAAAGTTGTTATGACTTTCAAAAAAACCAAATACTAAATAGTGTCAAAATTGACATAAATGAGTTTTTAAAATAAATACTATTTTATTAAATGATATAATACTCCTAAAAATATAAGATTCGGCCAAAGGACTTAGATAAGGTTATATATGTAATTAATTAACTACTTGAGGTTATCTTGGAATTTTATAGTAAGTTTATTAACCATGTAATATAAAAATACAAGAAGACATGGTAAATGTTAACCTATTTAACTAAGATTTAAATCTAAAAGATAAGGTTAATATGGTGACATAAATTTGTATAAAACCTATTAGTTGAGAGTATTTCAACCCATAACCACCTTAGACTCGAAATAAATCCTTTTAAAGCTATTAGAAACCAAAAATGACTTTATAATTAATTAATATTTCAAACTCTTCCTAAAGTGCCCCTCACCTCTCTTATAAAAGGGTACCCCCTCTTCTCTCAAATTCACACCTTCAAAGCCATTTGGATTGGCCAAAACCTAATCAAATCTCCTACCAACTACCCTTAATTAATCCTAGAGGCCTTAGTTTTATCATAAAGCCAACCTAAGGAGCCCTTTTGTTCAAATCAAAAGGAAGCACCCGAAGAAGAAGAGGTTAACGTACCATCGACTAAGGAAAAGTACAAAGTAAGAGTTAATTTTACAATCCCTTTATTATCTTAGGTTGTTTATACGTAATAATATTCTAGGAATTCTTTATAATCCACATCCATTGTTCTTAAAAATGTATTTCAAACCATTTTTACTATTTACTAGACTATGGATTAAAGTCATTTATACCCTTGTTTGAATTTTTATAAAATGCTTTGAAATGAATCTTTTTGTCATTTTTCAAACAAGGTACTTTATGAACTTTTTGAAAAATTAAGGAAATAATGGTTTTTTAACTTATACAGTGGGTGGGGCCATTTTTTGCTGTTATAACACCTTTGAAGCTTCCCTTACAAGATTATAAGAATATTTTCAAAATAAATGTTTTCTTTACTTTTAAATGATTTCAAAGTAGAAAGAGATATTTCACTCAAATAGTTTTTGGATTGATTTCATATATGTCAACATCGTTTGTTGGATTTTATTCTTGTTTGAAGTTGATTCATTATGATATAATCTTCCATATTATATTGAAGGTTTTGTGATATGTTTGACTGTGGATGTGCTATTTTTATACCATTCATGGTTTATGGTTAAAGTATTAACATTTTTTATACTAGTTTTAATACAAATGTTTATGTTATGTTTCAAAATTTTCTATGAGAAATTCATTGGACGTAGTAAGTGACGGTCGAGGCCCGCTATAGCCCCTCGATGCATCGGTAGGTCTCATGAGACAAACTAGTGTCTTGGAACATGGCCTTGAAAATATTTTTATTTGTAGTCTTGGCACGAGACCTTGAGTATGTGGTTATGATGTCCAACATTATACATTCTATCATTATGAAATTATCTATTGATATTACATGTGATTATTTGACCAGTATAATATCCATGTGAATAAGTAAATGAAATTATTTGATTTATATTTTCCATATTATACTAAATTTTATGTTTAGTAAGCTTGTGTTTTAGTTTTATACATTGCCTTAAATATTTATGCTTATTTAGGATAGTTTATGATATATTTTTATCTTTACTGAGCATCTAAGCTCACCCCTTTCCTATGTTTTATTTTTCCTAGGATGTGAAGAAGTATATTATGATTGACCTGTAGGGATAGTCTAAGGGATATGAGTGTGTTTTAAGGAGACACAATGTTGTTCTTTTCATTTCATAATATAATTTAAAACTTATGTATGTATCTAGTACTTCCAAGGCTACTAAACTGATCGGTATTTCGAGACTTGATCTCTTGTGATCGTTCAAATGTTATGTAATAATTCACCGAATCTGGGTAATGGGGGTCGGGGCATTACAGTTGGTATCGTAGGAAGTTTAGTACAAACCTTGGAAACTAGATTTAGAAAAACTCTGATTAGAGAACATTAACCTAAGATAGACTTTGAGGATTAGTATATAAGAACATCCAAAATTTTTGGTAATGTAGATATTATGTGGGTTTTCTAAGTAATACATCCCTGTCTGGATAATACAAGTGGATTTGGTTCTAGAACATATTTACCTAGGAGTAAAAACTCTGATAAGGAGTTTCGGGCTTGACCTGGGGTATCCTGGTACACAACAATATGCCTTACTGCACACCTGGTTTGACACTTTCGGGGGATATAATTAGGATAATTTACATTTCCTCTAAAGATCATTATAAAGTATTTATGAGTAAATACATCCCCAAAGAAAACAGTTTTATGATTATGGATTATATACATAAACTGTTCAATTTATGTTAAGTATTTTAAAAGTTTGGAATTATGCATTGCGATTCATAAACTGACCTAATGTATGCCATTGTTTAGAAATAGAGCCTAGTATATGGAATGGAATCCATATCAATGAACATAATCCATGTAGGGATTTCCATCCTACTCAAGATAATTATAGTGTAATTGGTGATGCAACTAGTGCTGAATAACTTATAACCATACTGGGACAACTCACTCAGGTTATGAATAATAACATTTCCCATATGAAGCACCATAATCCACAATGCGGGGAATCAATGTTAGAATACTTAATGAGGAAAAAACCACCAACATTCAATGGGACTACAAATCTATTTTTAGCTGAGAAATGTATAAGTTCCTTAGAGAAAATATTTCATTCTTTGGGGAGTAGCGAAAGGGAAAAAGTTTTCACGGCAGTTTATTGCCTCATAGGAGATGCAGATCAATGATGGTCATTAACAGAAACACAAATGGGAATGAGGAAGTCTCAAATATGGAATGGAGGGAGTTAAAAGAAATTTTATTATAAAAATACTTTCCTCATGAACATCGAGTGGATATGGAATGACAATTTCCAAGTTTGAGGAAAAAGGAGGATGAGAATGTTGCAAAGTATGAGGCTAACTTTACAAGGTTATAAAGGCATGGTGAAGATTATATATGTAACCTAATAAGTAACATTGATCGATTATTTGATGGTTTAAAACCATTTCTCTGACAAGAATTAGTCCCACAATCCTTCTCATCGTACACATATATAGTCTCATGTGATATCAAGACAGAAAAGGAATTCTCTAAGTATTATGACTTTAAAGTGAAGCAAGAGAAGAATAGATCTTATGAACACTCTAGAGAAGGAAATAAGGGGAAGAAGGGAAAAGTTGAATTTCCATCCTATAGTAATTGTTGTAAGAAACACCCTGGTACATGCCTAAAGGGGATGTGAGTTTGTTACAAGTGTGGAGAAAAATGCCACCAAACTCATGATTGTAAGGGGAAGAAAGAGGCTATCGATGTTTAATGCTACAATTGTAAAGAAATGGGGAATTATGAAAATAAATTTCTTAAGAATCAAGGGAACTTACCATAGAAAAGGCCAAGGGAGAAAGGCCAAGCTTATGCGATCACAACTGTTGTGGTTGATGTTTCGAATGATGTGGTGGAAGGTACTTTAATCATTTCCTCAAAATTAGCCAATGCTTTATTTGATTATGGATCATTGCATTATTTCATATCTTCCCAGTTTTCTAAGAAAATTAGATATTTCCAATTTGACTTATTAAGGGAGTTTTTAGTAAAAAATCCTAAGGAAAGTATCATTGCAACAAAGTTGTGTCAATAATTTACTATTATGGTATATAAATGTTCTTTATATGCTGATCTTATTGTCATACCCATGATTGAATTTGATATAATTCTTGGTATGGATTGGATTTCAGACCATGATGCAAAAATTTATTGTAAGAATAAGTAGGTTTCAATTTTTTATGATGATAAGGAATCAATTATCTTTAGAGAAGAAACCTCACCATCTAATTATTATCTATATCCACCCCCAATATCTCTACTAAATTAAATTATTGGGGAGGAAGGGAGTGAAATAACTATGGGTAAGGAAAGGAATGTTCAAATAGAGGATGTACCTATTGTTCAAGAATATGTTGATTTTTTTCGAGAGGATTTACCTAGACATCCTCTAGAATGAGAAATTGAGTTTTCCATTGACTTAATTCCTGGTTCAAGATCCATATCGAAGACCCCTTATAGAATGTCCACTGTGGAATTAGTGGAACTAAAGAAACAAATAGAGGAATTGAGTAATAAAGGATTTATTCTCCCTAGTGTTTCTCTATGGGGATCCCCTATTCTTTTTGTTAAGAAGAAAGATGGATCTATGAGGTTGTGCATTGACTATAGGGAGATCAATACTATAACAATAAAGAAAAAGTATCCCCTACCTTTTATTAATGATTTATTTGATCAACTACATAGATCTAAATATTTTTCAAAGATTTAACTTTGATTTGGATATAATCAGTTTTGCGTGAAGAAGGAAGACATTCCAAAGACACCATTTCAAACTTGGTATGGGCATTACGAGTTTACAATAATTCCATTTGGACTGACTAATACACCCTATTTTTTCATGGATCTAATGAATAGAGTTTTCAAGGAATTTTTGATGAATTTGTAGTGGTGTTTGTTGATTATATCTTGGTATACTCCAAAAGATACGAAGATTATGAAAATCACTTGCGCACTATTCTAAAAACTCTTATAAGAAGTGAATTATATGGGAAGTTTAGCAAGTGTGAATTCTGGATTCAGGAGATTTCTTTTCTTGTCCATATTTTCTCCAAGGATGGAATCCATATTGATTATTCAAAGACCAGGGAAATCCAAGAATAGCCAGAACCGACGAGTATAACTAAGGTATACAGTTTTATTGGTTTAACAGGTTACTATCGGCATTTGTCCAGAAATTTCCCAGATTGGATAACCCATTAACCAAGCTCACACGCAAAGGGGTTAATTTTTTTTGGACAAAATAGTGTGAAGAATGTTTTCAAGACTTGAAGAGAAGATTAGTCAATGCTCCTATCTTGAATTTACTATCAAGGAATGATGGGTTTGTTATTTATAATGATGCATCAAAGAAAGAACTTGGTTGTGTCCTTATGTAGAATGATAGAGTTATTTACTATGCATCGTGACTGCTAAAAATTCATGAACAAAACTATCCCACTCATGATCTTGAGTTAGCAGCAGTAATATTTTTACTAAAGATATGGAGACACTATCTCTATGGTGAAAAATGTGAGATATATACTAATCACAAGATTTTGAAGTTTATTTTCTCACATAAATAACTCAAAATGAGGCAAAGGTGATGTCTTGAAATACTCAAGGATTATGATTGCATAATACACTACCACCTAGGGAAAGAAAATAATGTGGCAGATGCTTTGAGCAGAAAGGATCATAGATTTCTGAACAAGATGAGAGTTGAAAGGGATCCTATGTTCATGGATCTAGTAAAGATGGATATCGGAATAATCATGGAAGGTTAAACATCATTACTTTTTCAAATGGTTTCCAAACCATATTTACTAGAAAGGATAAAAAGTTCTTAGACTGATGATGAGGAGTTTCAAAATAAAATTAAAGCTGTGAATGATGGGATATTGATCGACTTTGTATATGAAGATGGAATTTTGAAATTTGGGAGGAGGATTTATATTACCGATATACCTGATCTAAAAAGGTAATTGCTGGATGATTCTCATAATTCCAATTTCTCTATACACCCTAGTATCACTAAGATGTATAGATATTTGAAGGAACATTTTTTGTGGGACAACATGAAGAGGGAGATTGCTGATTATGTGTTAAGATGTATGGTTTTTCAATAGGTGAAGGATAGAAGAAAACATCCTATAGGAGTCATGCAACCTCTTACCATACCTGAGTGGAAATGGGATGATATTACGATGAATTTTTTCATGGGACTACCATAGATTCCTAGAAGGAATGATGAAATATGGGTCATTGTTGATCGTCTTACCAAGTCATCACATTTTCTTTCTATAAGAGAAGAATTACCACTTGAACATTTAACAAGACTATATATTAATAAAGTTGTAAGACTTCATGGTGTATTGATATCTATTGTTTCTAATCATGATCCCCGTTTTACATCAAAATTTTAGAAAAGTCTTTAGAAGTGCCTGAATACTGAACTTCATTTGAGCACTGCCTACCACCCTCAAACTGATGGACAATCAGAATGAACTTTTCAAACCTTATAAGACATGTTGAGATCTTTCTCACTTGACTTTCAAGGTATATGGGATCATTATTTACCTCTCATATAATTTTCCTATAATAATAACTTCCATTCAAGTAATTAGATGGAACCTTTTGAAGCGTTATATGGAAAGAGATGTCACACACCAACTTGTTGGGATGATGTTGGTGAAAGAAAACTCATAGGCCCATAACTTGTTGAGGAAACAATGGAAAAGGTGAAGATTATCTAAAACCACATCCAATTAGATCAAAGTACGAAAAATAGCTATGCTGATAACCGAATGAAAGATTTGGAATATCAAGTATGAGATCATGTTTTCTTGAAGGTATCTCCGTGGAAGGGTGTTATACAACTCGGTAAGAAGGGTAAATTAAGTCCCAGGTACATCAGACCAGTTGAAATTCTAGAACGAATTGGAGTTTTAGCTTACCATTTGGCAATGCCTCCAATTCTTTCCAATGTTCATGATGTGTTCTATGTATCACTGTTGAAAAAATACATGCCCGAACCAATGCATGTACTCACCTATGAAGAAATAGAACTGGAACTAGATCTATCTTATTGTGAAAATACTATCAGGATTATTGATACCAAAGAACAAGTGTTAAGAAACCGGATAACTCGTCTGGTGAAAGTTCTTTGGAGAAACCCGAAAATAGAAGAGGCAACGTGGGAACCTGAGGAACTTATGATGAAGAACCACCCAAATCTTTTTACGCAGTAATATTCTATAAATTTCAAGGACAAAATTATTTGAAGGAGGAAAGAATGTAACACCCCAAGCTTCCACGGTACGTTTCTCTTTAAATAATACAATATCTTGCACTGTATGCAACTTCAAGTTCTAGCACACTATGACCAATCAAACTAGCCGTTTAAAAAAAAAGTTATGAATAATAATATCTACTTTTTAAAATTTTATAAATTTTATTTTTGAAAATGGACTTTGTTTTTGGATTCGAAATATAAAATTTAGCTTAGGGTGAATTTTTGGTACTTTTCTGATAACTTTCATATTTTGATGAATAGTGAAAAATACTAAATTTTAATTAAAAACAACTTTTTTAATCGAAATAATTTATAGTGTTAACTTATAAATTTTAGTGGTTTTAAAGTATAATTAGATTATATTTTTATCATTTAATAAAATTTAGGTCATTGGATGTAGTTTCACATTTAAATTGTACCTAAACACATGTCAATCTTTTGATAGTTTTTACTTCTTAAAAACCCGATTTTTGGTTTTGACAACGAGAATTAATTTTAAATTAATTACTACAAATTTTGTGATTTGAATTTGGAAAATTGGATTCCATATTTGTAATCATAAGGTCTAAGTTATGTAAATATGTAACTTTTATTTTTAGACATTATGAATAGTAAATTTAGTAAATATTTTATTTACCATGGTTAAAGGGTAAATCCGGTAAATAGGGGTAAAAAATAATATTATAATAATATTAATTTACCCTAACACATTTACTAACCCTATTTTATGAAATATTTCCGACCATGGGCATCCTTGAGTCAATTTTCAGACCCCATGGAGCCACTTGTAAGTGAAAATGACACTTTATAAAAATTAATTTAAAGTTAAGGAAAATGTAACATAAACATATATATTTTAGTAAAAAAAAAATTATATTGGTTTATATAAGTGATATTTTAGTCTATAAATATTAATTATAAAGATAAATAAATTTCATACATCATGGTATTTTATTTATAATTTTTAGACATAAAATAAATATATTTATTTATGACACAATAATGATGCAGTATTTTCCTTATTAATGAAATAATAAAATAAATGATATTATAAATATTAAAATAATATAATTTGAAAGTTTTTATGCCATCCAATAATTTCACATGTGAATATGAAATGTTATGGTTGATTAAATTTATTTTTCTCTAAGTAATAAAGTTGTTATGACTTTCACAAAAATCAAATACTAAATAGTGTCAAAATTGACATTAATGGGTTTTTAAAACAAATACTATTTTATTAAATAATATAATAATACTAAAAATATAATATTCAGAAAAAAGACTTAGATAAGTTTATATATTTCATTAATGAACCACTTGAGGTTCTATTGGAATTTTATAGTAAGTTTATTAACCATCTAATATGAAAATACAAGAAGACATGGTAAATGTTAAACTATTTAACTAAGAGTTAAATATAAAAGATAAGATTAATATGATGACCTAAAATTATCTAAAACCTATTTTTTTAGAGGATTGCGACCCATACCCACCTTATCCTTGAAATAAATCCTTTTGGAGCTATTAGAAACCGAAAATGATTTTATAATAAATTAATATTTCAAAATCTTCTTAAAGTGCCCCTCACCCCTCTTATAAAAGGGTACTTTCCCTTCTCTCAAATTCACATCTCCAAATCCATTTGGCTCGACCAAACCCTACTCAAATCTCCTCCCAACTACCCTCAATTCGTCCTAGAGGCCTTACTTTTATCATAAATCCAACCTAAGGAGCCCTTTTGTTCAAATCAAAAGGAATCACCCGAAGAAGAGGGGGTTAACGTACCATCGACTAAGGAAAAGTACAGGGTAAGGATTAATTTTACAATCTCTTTATTATATGAGGTTTTTTATACGTAAGTATATACTGGAACTTCTTTATCATCTACATCTATGTTTCTTAAAAATGTATTTCAAACCATTTTTACTATTTCCTAGACTATGGGTTAAAGTCATTTATACCCTGGTTTGACTTTTTATAAAATTATTTTAAAGGAATATTTCCATCATTTTCCGAACAAGGTACTTTATAACCTTTTCAAAAAATTAATGAAATAATGTTTTTTAACTTATACGGAAGGTGTGGCCATTTTATTCTATTATAACACCTTCGAAGGTTCCCTTACAACCTTATAAGAATATTTTAAAAATAAATTTTTTCTTTACTTTTAAATGATTTCAAAGTAGAAATAGATATTTCACTCAAATAGTTTTTGGATTGATTTCATCTACTTCATCATCATTTGTTGGATTTTATGCTTGTTTGAAGTTGATTCATTACGATACAATATTCCATATTTTATTGAAGGTTTTTTGATATTTTTGACGGTGTATATGCTATTTTTATACCATTCATGGTCTATGGTTAAAGTATTAACATTTATTATGCTAGTTTTAATATGAATGTTTATGTTATGTTTCAAAATTTTCATATGAGGAATGAATTGGACATAGTAAGTGATGGGTGGGTCCCGTTATAGCCCCTTTATGCATTGGTTGGTCTCATGAGACAAACTAGTATCTTGGCACAAGGCATTGACAATATTTTTATTTGTAGTCTTGGCAGGAGGCCTTGACTATGTGGTTATGAGTTCCGACATTATGCATTCCATCATTATGAAATTATCTATTGATATTACATGTGATTATCCGACTTGTAGAATATCCACGTGAATAAGTAAATGGAATTATTTGATTTATCTTTGACACATTATGATAAAGTTTAATTTTAAAAGTCTTGTGTTTTAGTATTATTAATTTCCTTAAATGTTTATGCTTATTTATGATAGTTTCTGTTATATTGTTATCCTTACTGAGCATCTGAGCTCACCCCTTTCCTATGTTTTATTTTTCCCAGGATGCAAAGAAGTTTATTATGATTAACCTGGAGGGATAGGATAAGGGATATGAGTGTGTTCTAAGGAGACATAATGTTGTTCTTTTAATTTCATAATGTAATGTAAAACTTTTGTATGTATCTAGTACTTCCAAGGATACTAAACTAATCTATCTTTTGAGACTTGATCTCTTGTGATCATGCCAATGTTATGAAATAATGTACCAACTCTGGGTAACTGGGGTTAGGGCGTTACATCATATTCCAAGAAAGTAGTTTAAGATTTAGGGACTCAAGACCTATTTTTGGCCTAAGGGAGGAGGACCTCAAATCGTGTCCAAAAATTATTTGTATATTGATGTACTCCATTTCTGGAGTAGCTAGTTGGCTATTGAGAAGGCTAAGGATCCATGGGTTTCACTTCAATGTGGTATACAAATCCCACATATAAAAAAATGAAATCACTTAGTGAAATTAAACTTAAAATTCATCCGATAGAGTCTATTTATTATATCTAGGAGCTAGAGATGCTAGTGAATTCCACTAATTACATGGTTACCCTCACAATATGTGTATAAGAAATGTTAAACAACAAAAATTTTGAAGAGTTGATCAACCAACCAGTCTATATTGAAGGGAATGGTGTAATAAACTTTGGATATGGATGATGATGATACATTGGGAAGATAATATTTAAGTTTGAACTATTTTTGATATACAAAACATTGTTTTATTGTAGAGGATGGAGAAATTATAGTTACCAATAAGGTCTCCCGAGTTTATTAAGGGTGGCACCCTAGTGGGAAGTGTAGTGGGGTTAATCACTCATGTGGAAGTGGATTCATCACTAGGATATATGATGATACTAGAGGTGGAGGGATGAGACCCACTCTATACCTTTCCAATATTTGGACCGGTTGAACTAGAGCCTAAAGTGGACAACCCACTATCCCTGATCAGGTTCCAATGAAGTGCCATTATATTGGAAAAACATATTCATACTGACAAAAGATGTTAGTCCTAAAATTTTACATTTTCTTTATCTTTTTAGACACTAATTTCATGTTTCTTCACTCACCAAATCTTGTTTCTCAGAGAGGGAACCTTATGAGGAAAGCCCGAATGATGAGGTAATAGAACATATTCCATTAGGTAATGAGTTTCTACATGGTAAACTAGATCCCCATCCACAATTGGTTTCATAGATATATTTGTTTTTGACATAATGATATATTATCCTCTATCCTCAGTTCCTTAGACATAAATTGAATAATAAGAAGTGAGTAAAGAATATTTGGACACCATAACCCCACGTGATGCTAGGGTGGAGGTATGACAACCCTGCTTTTTATTACAACTTAAGCATGCTTTATTAAATAAAACTTCACTTGATACAACAAAGAAGATCGAGAGGTTTAGTGTCTTTGGGGCTTAGGATCATTACATAAAAACTTTAAACTTGAAATACAACATCTTTATTGAAAACTTCCTTTACATGACCACTACATTCCTTCATACTTAGCATTGCATGGGATAACCTGAGGACATGCATAAGAAAAGGGTGAGCTATAAAGCCCAGTAAGGGAGTACAAAATGAATAACATGAGGAGAACAATACATGTTAGGCAATAGGAACATCAATAGATCATTAGAGTAACATGAACATAAAGGCATGATAAAGCATGATAACCATAACATGGAAATGTGGCAACAACACTTAACATTGAATTAGCATGAGCCAAGGCTCATTGCACATGGAGCATGAGTAAACCCTCATTGCACTTGAAGCATGAGTAAACCCTCGTTTCACTTGAATTAGCATGAGTCAACACTCATTGCACATGACATATCATGATACTATACTTTACCCAATGCATTGGAGTGCTATCAGGGCGCACCCTTCTTAAACATTTCATTTCATGCATAAGTGTGCCACATGGATCATAAAACATGGATTCATAAAACATAATCAATTATTCCACGATAAAGGAATGTGGAATTCATACATGAAACTTTACAATCAATGAGTAAATGTGCATAAAGGTGAATACCATTGATGGAGAAACGAGCATGGTATTCACTATACAATGACATTGGCTTAGAAAATCGGTGCGATTTCGGCAGCGTAACGGCGTGACATAAGAACTCATAAAAAATGTTGATGAGAGAGAAAGGGGTTCCTCATCATATTTACATGTAATGGACAGTAAGGAGGTCATATAGATACATTTACCAATAATTGAAAAGGAATTTAGATTCATGATACAAAAGTATTTCTTGAATATAAAAGAGGAGAAAAAGGTTTCTTTCGGAATTTCGGCATAGTAACGGTTGTACATGGGAGGCTTTTAATGAGAGAGAAAGGGGTCTCCCATCATTAAAACAATAAGAGGGCAGTATGGGAGAGGTGAGAAACCATACCCCAACATTCATAATTGAAATTAAAAGGGCAATACAACTTAAAGAAAATTGACAAAAATGAGAAAGGAAGAAAAAACCTTTACATGGAAGTGTGCTTCCAAAGGCTAGAGAGAGGCTTGTGAGAGGCTTCTTGGGAGCTTGGAGAACCTTGGGAGGATTCCAAAGAGAGTAGGGCAGAGGTTGGACGAACTCCAAGGGATTTTAGTGAGGAGGAAGTGGGAGCTTGGGTGGGTTTATATAGGAAAGGTGAGAGAATTCTTTATTATTTAGGTTTGGGACCTCTTATATTAAAATAATCCAAACCACAAACCATCCCATGGTATTTTCCCATGGTTTCTGGAAAAGGAAAGAGGAAAACAATATTTTACAAGGCCAAGGTCCGAACTTATTAAAAAATTAGGGTTGCTTATGTGGAGGTGAGTCACACTCCCATGGAAATTAATTTAAAAAGGCAAAGTGTTGAATAAGTCTTGAGGGCTCCATTAATGCTTTGAAAAGTAAGTCAAACAAACCCAAAACCTAATTATTTTAATGATAAAACACATATTGGCTGAACATAAGGATTATGTTATTTTATTACATCACCATTGGGTCATTATGATGTCATAAAACACATTATATATTTAAATGGTATTTAATTTTTACCCAAAAATTTGACTGTCTCAAAAAATTATGAAAAATTCACCGTTGGATAATTTCGACGTCCTGATTCCAAAAATAATATTTATTTTATCTAAATAATTTTATAAATATGTGAATTTTCACTTTTAAAATAAAAACCGACATTTATAAAAAAAATTCACGGGTTTTGACAGAAATGGCTTTCAAACCTTAATAAAAATTTTAATTGCATTCATAAAATTATAAGATCATTTATACTTAATAAAAAATTAATTTAATATTAATAATAATATTTTATTAAAATATTATTTAATTCAAAAATCCTTTAATTTAATAAAATATAATTCTTAATTAACTAAAAACACCATTTGTACTTTAAAAACTAATTACAATATATCAAAAATGACTAGAAATTATATTCATTATTATATACAAAAATAATGTACATGAACATGGTGCTACTTATTTGTTACATAAACCCTTAAAATAGCCGCATAAGACCTAAGGGTAAGGTGTGCGATGGTGACCGACTCTTGGGGCGGCTCGGATAACACCGCTCGAGTGGTAATTTCAATCAACTTCCACTTTTCCCGTAGACGATCACGTTCGAGCTTGACTTGATGAAGCTCAGCTTGGGCTTGGTCAAGGGAAAAGCCCAAAGACGCCACCTCTTTTCCGAGCTCTGACAAATGGGCTTCGTAAGGGTCAATTATACTGGATGAGTCCATCGCTTCCTTTGTCTGAGTAGAAATGGGTTCGTTAAAGCCTTATATTTATACTACTCAGATGATCACTGTTCAACAGCTATAAAAGTAACGGTCACAAATCTTAATGTAAAAATAAAGAAGTTGACATCTTATAAAAACATTTTTCATAAAGAAACATTTAACTGGATCAAGAGGGATTTTCTATTAATGAAACTTTGGGTCATTACAGGAGGCCTCAACTAGAAGGGGGTAATTCTTGCATCTTTGGTCAAGAATTTTACTTCCACTGATGAAGTTATTGGGTATAATATAGATCCTTCAAGCGTGTTGGAGAGGGTATTAGGAAAAAACTCACACAATAACTTTGATGACCCGAAGATAGTCATCTTCAACACATCATCAAAATACTTGTATTAACAATGTTGTGATAATTCCAACAATCCTCCAATAATAGGCCTTGAGGGAGTTTTTAAGCTTAGGGAGATTGAAGATAGAGTGAGAGAGCTCCTAGGCATGAAAACCCAAGATAATTTTTCACCACTTAAATAATTTCTAAGAGAATTATCCAAGAACATTGTGGAAATTATTCCCAAAAAATATGTGTATATCACTCTACTTGATGAACTCATGATGAGAAAGGCAATCATATCCCTTCCAAAACTAGTGAAAAAACTGGAGAGGATATAATGAAAATAGAGGGAATATTGAAACCACATATCCTTAACTGTTTTATTTACTATATGATGTTTATATCATGCATTTTTGGTCATAGTAATACCATCGGTGCCTGTGAAGTATCAAATAGATAAGGATAGTACTCATGTTTTCTCTTCACTAGAGACACCCGAGATCACTAAAAACATTAATATAATATTCACATTAAGAAACTTAGTGTTAGGTTATGTTCTAGTCCCCCTAATGGGTTATAATTCTAACCAAAAGTATCTTGCACTCTAGTGGTCTATGAGATAGTTGGGGTGGTAGGATATCTTGAATTTGATCTATGAGACCCCCCATGGGAGAACTAAACCATCAATTTATAAATATTGAGAAAATGTTCATAACTGTGGGGTGTGGAAGGTTCAACTATAGAGATATCCTTTCCACAATAATGAAATTTTTTGATGAGCAGGTGTAGGAGGAGAAACTATAATTGGAGGTTACAAAATTTGAGACTATTGTTTTCATAATTAAGCTTAAGTCCATGTCACTTAAAGAGATACCTCGACATGATACAATGTTGGATAAGTAGAGAAAATTGGTCTGTAAGGGGGTATCCTTGGAAAACTGACTTTGTAAATAGATATCCAAAGTTGAGTAGATGATATAAGATCATGAAAGGATTACTAAATAAATTGAGAAGGTATCAGGGAATATTGGCATCAAGGATCATGAGATAATGTTGTAGTAGGAGGTAGACATTATAAAACTAATCAAACTTTATTAACCAATTTAAGACACAAATTCTTCAATGATTCAACATTAAGAATTAATATAATTTCTATTGTAGCAGTTTGTTAATATTGTTTCGTCCACTTATTTTTTAACCAATTGGGAAGAGACTCCAAATTTTTAGATATCCCTCCATTTTTTTAATTAATTGAAAAACTTATGGTATCAAAATTATATTAATTTCATGAATTCCGACTTCAATTTAACTACAAACTCTTGATTACCTATGAAACCCATGAGGAGTAACATCATAATAATTGATTCCATATGAAATTTTCATATGAATGTATTAGATAATCATAGATTCAAAACACATAAGTCTATGATTAAATTTTTGGATGAATCCATTGTATTTGTAAAGACCCGTAAATTTCAAGGAATTTTTTTTCTTAATTTCTTGGGGATTTTACGAATGCGCAGTTTCTGACGGCACCTGATTCCGAGGCTCGGTGTGCCCGGAATCAATTTCTGATGTTTAGCTCGGGTACGTTCAGTGAACGAACGAGTGGGTTTTCCTAAATTTTGAACCAGTTCTCGGAATCAAAATTCGAGGGCCCCGATGAAACCACAGCGCCAATAATTGCTTAGTAAGACCTTTACAGAAGTTGCGTTTGCTCGGAAAGAGTTGTTAAAAAAACAGATTAAGTTTAAAGTGAAATAAAAATTGTGTCCCAATTTCTATTTCACATCCAAGTGGTTTAACCCCATGTGAGGGAGTTGAGTGGGACCCACTTGAACCTAAATCCTCTTGATAGGATATTAGTGAGGTGGGGCCCACATGAGCCCCACCCCTTCTTTTTCCCTAACTCCTCTTCCACTTTAAATGATGCCAACTTACACCCATTAATTTTGACAACATAAGATGTAATTAATGAGGTGAATTCAATTTTGAATTTTAAAAATGTTGGCATGTGTATATAAAATAAGGAAAAACCTTATTTTATTTTTGGTTGATGTGCTGTGTGGAGATTTGAGAGAGGTAGAGTTCTACACTAAGAAGAACTTCATCTTCCTCCTTGGAGAATGCGAAGAACACCGACACGCCGTACCACATTCTCTCCATGTCAAAGAAAGGGGAACGCCGTTTCTTCCTCGGACGAACTCCGTCATCGTATACAGAGCCTTCCCCCGCGACACCGTCTTCCGCAACGCAAGCTTACACAAATTCTTCTTCGAGGTAGGGGTTTGTTTTTACGTTCGTAAATAATTCTGGCATTTATCGTTAAATAAATACCCGATTGTTATCGAATTAATGGGAGGAGTTAGGACCACACAAACACGACCAATCCTCCTCCCCCTTTTGTTGCTATACTTCGTTATGGTTTGGAACGGAGGCGACGCGGTGTCGTCGCACCGTGCGAACGAAGGAACCGTGGCCAATGCGGGCTGCTGCGAAGGAGTGCGGCGCCATCGCGCCGTGTCGTTGAGACCGAAAGAGGCCGCGGTCGGAGTCGGTCCGCGGCGGAGGGGTGCGGCGCCGTCACGCCGCACCGGATGGCCAAGATCTGCGGCCCATGGCCGCGACGGTTCAGGGAGGCAGCCGGCTGATCTTGCCGCCGACACACCCTGGAGGCGGGACGCCCGCGGGTACCGCAGGAACCAAACGGCCAGCCATAAAGGCCGACAGATTATCTGGAAAACCGGGGGTTGAAACCCCTGGTCAACGGACAAGGCGGACCACGTGGGTTCCACCATTCGGTTTGAAGGGGGTGGCGACCTTCCCCCCTTCCGTGTCCGCTCAGCGTGTGGGCACCCGCACCGGGCCGAACCGGCCGCGCCGGGCCGCCTGTGTTGGGCCGGACCCCCGCGCCGGGCCGGGCCGCACCAGCTGGGCCAGACCCACGCCAGCTGGGCTGGGCCGCGCCGAACCGGGCCAAACCCGGACCCGGGTCGGGTCTACCTGGTTCGGGCCGACCCAGGGGTATCTGGCCAGGTCGGACCGGGCCCAAACCCCCTATTTTCCGGACCGAACCGTTCAAATGCCCATATATTGGGCTATAGACCTCCGATCGACGCACCTTCATTTGAGTAGCGATCCTTGGATCGAGATGGTCGTTTTGGTATATTACACTCAAGGTTTCAGAGAACTTTGTGTATGGATGGGTTGGTTCGAACACGAAACCAATCGGGCCCTCGGAGCGGAAATGCTTATAACTTGAACTCCGGACATCCGATTGATGTGCCTTAGACTTTGTTGTATTTCTCTTAATGATACGGTTATTGTTTTTTACTCCGCTAAAGTTTTGGATGCATTTGGAGTTCGGTCGGGTTGGTTTTAACTTAAAAACCAACCGGGCCCCTAGGACGAAAAAGCCAATAACTCCCAGACCAGGCGTCCGATTGATGTACCGTCTGTCACGTTGAGTTCCTATTGACGAGAAAGAACTCTGGGATACATCAACTTTGGACTACATGTCAGTTGATGTATCGAACCCCTTGGCTCATGGAGTGGACCCTCCCGGAATAGAGCATGATGTGTGCGGGAACCCTAGAGCTGGCTGCGACTGCGACGATGATGAGGACTGTACTGGGATCCTCCGTGGGTTCGGTAGCGACGACTACCATACTGGAATCCTCCGTGGGTTCGACGGTGATGACAGCTGTTCTTGTATCCTATGTGGGTTCGACAGTACTTGACTACTATTCTTGTATCATATGTAGGTCTGACAGTATTTGACTTTGTACTTGTATCCTACGTGGGTCCGGCAGAGTAGCTGGTCTTGTATCCTTTGTGGGTCTGATAGCTTAGCTGGTCTTGTATCCTATGTGGGTCCAACAGATTATATGAATCAGTGGATACATCTGATCATCTCTAACGCCTTACGAAGTGTATACCTGTGTGAGCCGAGTCTTTAATTTTAATCATTATCTTCGATATGATTGTTTTGCTATCCTGTGTGGATTGGGTTGTGTTATCCTGCGTGGATTGGATTGTTCTGTCCTGTGTGGGCTAGACTGAACATGGACTCGGATGTTGGAGTCGAACAGGAATTTATGACTTAGGTATATGTATGGGCATATACCTAAGTAGAGTTGGTTGTTACTTCATGATTGTATCATTCCTTTTTGGTTTATCCTTAGTGGATTCTAGGAGACCTTCGATGGTCTCGGGGTCCCTACTAAGTAGCATATACTCACCCCTGCACGGGCTATGCTCGCACTACATTGTGTTGGATGTAGACGATGGACATCGCTGATCGAGGTAGGAGCTCGTGGAGCTAGACAGTACCTTGAGGTGGATCATTGGACGAGACGTAAACAGAGCGGATGACTGGAGCCGAGGAGCTGATGAGACTATCTGTACCCACCCTTCAGGTGGTATTTCCAGAGGATGGCTCAATGTTGCTGCTTTAATTTTTTGCTGCTGTACTCTCTTTTCAGTTGTACTTTACTTTCAGTTGGGTTTGTATACTGGCCCATTTACTTTCCAGCACTTACTATTGTACTCAGTTTACTTAGTGTTTACTTCTGCTTGCATACTCTGTGGTGTTTGTTTTCTTACATAAAGGCAATGTCTTCCCTTATATCGGGATTTACGCCTTTGGTGCTAGTCACCAGCCCCTGGCCTATGGAAGGCGGTCTTGGGGTAGTCACGACACGGGTCCCGAGGATGGGTCGTGACAGTATTCCAATCATGTGCCCTTGGATGGATATAAGTGAGATAGATATGAAAAAATATAACATTATCATAAGTCAGGGAAATACTATAATAAAAAATACAAAAATTTTAATTTCCTCATGAACTTATGTCCTTGGAAGGATATATGAAGGCCAGGTATGTGATATGTTTACCATCACTATAATCCGAATTTTGTTTATTTGGATATAAAGAGGTCAAAGACTCTACAAGATGAAAATTATTAATGGGTTTTTTCACGATAGAATCATATCTCAATGAGCATGGATTTACTTTTTCCACGAGAGAATCATAGATCTCCTAAACCAATATATGAGAAACAAGAGGGTGATCTAACTTTTTCCCGGACCAGTAGACCTAATGATCATGCCTTTACTTTTTATAGGGCCAAAAAGTGATCCTTACAAGTTTTATTACTTTTCCTTTTAGTCATAATTTTTTACTAAGACATGAGAGGGATGTGATTAATACGTAGGGTTTTAGATTTTCACAGTCCCCCCTTTAATTTTTTTTCAACCAGATAATATTTTCACCTTTTTCTGAATGATTTACTTTTTTCCTAATCCATGTAAGGTAAAATTCTATAAAGAAGAGTCTTTATTTTTCCAAAGATTCCATTTTCATTATTTCACCTTGGTGAGTACCATGTACATTTCCATTATAAAGTTATGTTCTTTCAATTTAGACTAATGAGGCTTGATATTTAAAGGTCACAAAACCTTCACTAAAATTTTGTGGGGTTTAAGTTTGTAAAACTTTGACCAAAAGAGGGGTAAGGTCACATTTATAGCATAGATATAGAACCTAATTGATGTGAATTAATATGTATCATGCTAGTAAAAGTGAATCATTTAATGGAAATATGAATTTAGTTTAATGTTTTAATTCTCAGACTAACATAGTGTTTGTTTTAGGTTGGGAAACTATGATAAAAAATGAGGTATTTTATCTAGTGATAAGGTCAAGGTGAAAATCCAATGTGAATTAATGATGGTTCATAATGGTATAGAAAAATTCATGGGAACTATACATGTAGTTTAAGGACATGGTTCTTATACTAATGTAAGGGATACGACAACCCGAGTGGCGTTGAGATCTAGAAATGCTTCAATGTATCTAAGTAAGGAGTGAGAACAATATAAATCATATCATGAATTAATTTAATTGGGAAGTGATTAAATGAAATAGAAATATAGTGGATAAACATTGAACATATTTGAATTATGAGTTTCACCATAATATTTTTAAGGGCTCATGGGGTTAGTGGATCCTTTCCTTAGAATAAGAGCATACCTCTAGTTGATTATAAGAGGGCCAAATATGAAGCGCGTGTGCCATCAAAAAATAGAGGGGTCCTATTTGGAATTAGGTTAAATCATTACTAATATACTTGGAAGGTTTATGGTGATTCACATATCTATAATAAAAAGTATAGTATCTGATATGAATATATTCATAAGGTTATTGAAACATCCCTGTTCAAATCTAACCAAAATTGTACTATTATGAGTAATTGAGAGGGGAGTGGAAGTGGATAAGGATTTGAGGTTGGGACTAAGACAGATGGTTAAAATGTTTCAACATATCCTATGATAATAGGAATCAAGAGATACATATTCATTATAATATATTTTCACATATATGGATCATGTATATAGGAAATGGCGATAAAATGGATGAGTGTCTTGGTGAGAGAAAAAAGGAAACTCAACATGACTGAGGTCACAATAACAAAATTAAGTGAAATGGTTCTATCATAATGTAGGGCCATTGGGAGACCTGACATGAATTGGTAAAAACCCATACTCTAAGATAAAGATAGATGACATTTGATAATATTTGAAACTAGACCTAGGTCAAGGTCTCTGGGCATCACTATGTATCCTATAAGAATAGGAATCATGCTACACATATTTATCAAAAGGGTTGTTTTTATTCTAGTATAATACCAAGACCAAAAGTGAAAATTATAGTTATACCTAGGATATGAGACTAGATTAAACCATTACCCTTTCAATCTGTCTACACAGTACCAAATCCTGGACATCTCATGTTCAACTTATTTTTCCTAAATACTTTGAGGGGATTAGGTAAAATTTTATTAAACTTATTAATATTGTAAAAACTTTTCCAAAAAAAATTTAAAAATGAATCCATAGAAAAAATAATCCTTATAGGAAAATTTTGGCCTCTCCAATTCATTGAAATACAAAAATCATATTGAGTTCATGTGTCTAAAAAATACCTTTGAAACCTCAATTATATCTTTCTATACTTATATTAATAATCTAGATTAGTTTGTTTTATATCTTCAATATTATTCTTCCTAGGAAGGGCCTTCTTAAGAACATTGAATTTTACTTCTTACTTAAGAATGATTCTCAAGTTTCTATACCAGCCTAGGAAGTTGCTTCTACTTAGATTTTCCTTTTTCTATGATTCTTATCAAATTAATGTTCGATGATGATGATGAATTTTTTATATTGAAAGTAAGATTTTATTAGAATAATATCATGTTTTAAAACTATTTAATAAGAATTTTTTGTAAATGTTCTCCCACTAAAATAATGAAACCTTTTAAATTCCATCATTTCCATTAGTGGGAAAATATCCACATTCACTAATATTTGAGTACACTTTAGTGTTCCTCTCATAAATTAGTTATACAGCTATATAAT
Source organism: Viscum album (assembly GCA_963277665.1). Taxonomy (NCBI): domain Eukaryota; kingdom Viridiplantae; phylum Streptophyta; class Magnoliopsida; order Santalales; family Viscaceae; genus Viscum; species Viscum album. The sequence continues at coordinate 1,566,498,424 of OY728156.1, forward strand.
CATGTTAATAATATTAGATATTACTCTTGGATATTTGAGTGAATAACTATTTTCCCAAACCAATTATATGAATAAAAACAACTTAATTCCTCTAGTATTCTATCTCATAGGGTTTCCATGATAAGTGTGACCCAAATTTCATATTGGGATTTAGATACCTAACTCTTAGGGTAAGTCATTTTCACTATTCCATACAAACGATAATCCATATGCACTTATATTTAATATAAGCCTACCTAGTTGGATGGTCAAGGTCTTAACATGTGTTCTCTTTGGAAGGAATTTAACACTTTATGAATTTAAGGGAATTTAAAATCTCACCATATTACCTCATGCATTCCATTTACATATATGTATTATTTTAATGATTCATATTTGGATCTCTATTTATTCTACTAAATCAATGTGTTTAAACCTTATTGATGTGTAAATATTTACACAACTCATATCTTGTGTTACTAACCCAAATAAAAATCCAATTATATTTACAAATATCCAAATTAATCACATAAACAAGGTATATAAAAACTTTTCATGTAAAGGTTTAGAATAATATAAAATCACAAATCCCATCAATATAAATCATGGTTTGATAGGTATCCAATCCCCCCTTTTCTAGATAGAGCCTAATCTCCCAATCTAGTGTGTAGTTTAACCCAAAGACCAACTACTAATGGTCCAGTACTATAGATAGACATCAATTACATCACATTTTTAATACCTAATATGTTTACACTATAATTGACCTCAAAATTAAATCTCATAAATCATTAAAAAAGATAAATAAAATTCATAATAATACTAAATAAATTATTATAAATAAAATATTTTTTAGGATACCTAGATACCAAAGGTATTATTATTACCATGGATTCACTGGGGGGGGGGTGAATAAATGTTTTTTACGTTACACTATAGAAAAACCTTCTTAACCTATTAAATTGATTGAATTTATTACTATTTTTTTTAATTTTCCACAACTTTAAGAAACAAAAAAAAGTTGGAATAATGAATTTATGAGGTTCAACACTCAAAACTAATAGTTACATCATTTGAATGATTAGAAATACCTAATATCATATGATCCACTAATAATCATAAATAAAAAAGGGAATAAATTATCATTTAACTCATGTTACATGTGTATGTATCCTAAATGATGTAAAATGATTCTACACCATCAAAGAATGATATTTAATAGATATAATAATAAGAATCATCTACCTGTAATAAGAGACTTCACTTTTCTATATATGAGTACAAACTCCTATTATCTTCTTCACAAATTTATCATATTATAAAATAGTGAGTGATCATAATATTTTACAACCAAAAACATTATTCTCTTATTCAGTGAGATAAATTGATGGAAAATAAATCTTTGAGCTTCAATCAACAATAATCATCTCAAAAAATCATTGGATATACTATAGTTGTCCTATTCTTAAAGAGTATCCTCTATCTTCAAATCCAAGTTTTGTATACTTCAAGATATGATTTTGATGAAGATTTTCTAAAACTATCCTCTCTATTGGGAATATTCTTCTTTCTCTTCCACTGTTACACTCTACCAAATTTTTGCAACCTTATCTCACACACTTTATCTCTTTCTTATCTCTCTCTCCAATCTCACACAACAAATTGTTATCACTTTAAATGGAATTTGGATTTTAAATTCAAAATTAGAATACAACTTATAATATAAACTTCTACCACTTCATTTTGAGTCATTAGATCAATAAAAACCATCATGTAACCCTTGATATGTTTTAGGTAATTTAATGATCAATTTTGAGTAGCCCATAGATCTCTCATGAAGCCATTTTTGTAAATTAAATAAAAATTGGATTTCAACATAAATCATGGAATTACCATGTTAATTATAGCGTGATGATGATATTACAGTACAAAAAGGTTAACTTCAACATGATTATGCAGTTAACTTACAACCACTTCACAAATTTATTCTTTATTATGGCATGACCATCTGCATTGTGGTGTAGACTCTAAAATTCTCTAGAAATATAGGAGTACTAAATCTTCATGACTTCCAATATTGTGGTGAAAAATTGAGCCACCTGATACCGTATCCTCCTTTACAATTCCACTGATTTTTTCTTGTAATAACTGATTCCTCATCTAGGAACCACTATATCATAGAATGACACATTGTGACATGATTAATGACACCACATCACAATTTTCTTACATCAAGGTGCAATATTCTCTCCCATATCAAAAAATAAGAACATGAAATTTCATTCAAAACCCATTACAACATGATATTTATGCCATGTTAGACCAAATAAATCATATTCAAAAATAATAAACAAATCATGGCATGGACATCTAAATTGCGGTGTGATTTATTTTGACTTTACCAAAAACTCCTATAAAAACTTATCTTTTCATCTACAATCTTCTTCCAATATCTTTTATAATTGAAATGGATTTCACATCATATGAATCATATATGTTTTAATGTGATTCATGTGCTTATAATTATTTCAATGTCTTGATAATAAAATATAGAACCAACATTATATATCACATCCACTTTATTAATTTTACCCATTTGAAACAAACACCTTCATGGTAACCTTAAATCTCAAACAACTTCTAGGTCAAAAAAATCTCTCCATTAATATTATTTCCAACCATCCAATATAAATCCTCCTTAAAATTATAAATAAATCATTATTCAATAATTCTAATCCTATTTAAGTTAAATCAATGTAAAAATCAAGAATTATGAGTAACAATGCCAAATATATCCGTATTAATGACTTACATTCACTTCAAAATACCCTCTTCCACTTCTTGTATCAACTCATATTATCAAAAATGATACCTATACATGTACCAAAAAAACTTCCTACACACATAGTCCACAAAATCATTTGAATAGTTTAGAAATCTCCAACACATACACATTGACTTCATATATTTCCCATTTTAAAAACCCTCACAATTTATATTCTCTCCCTTAAGAAAAAACATATTCTTTGAATTTATGATATTATTTCCCCTTATGGAAAAAAATGCAAAAATAACAATAGAGGGTAAAATACACCATAACCTATACATTTTAATAATTATATTGAACTTATATCATTAGCCTTAACTTTTCTAATGAGTCTTTTAGCAATGATTTTGTAAAGACATCAACTAATTTATCCTTTATAGGAAAAACTCTAGCTTCAACACTCCTTTATCAACTATTTCCTTTATGAAGTGGTAATTTAAATATATGTGTTTAAATCGAGGTTGGGATTTTTGATTTAATTCGTTCCTCCCTATTCTTGATTCCCATAATGAATTTAGACTATTCCATGAATAGATTATCCTGTGGATCGATCATTTTTTCAGGATGGATTTTTTTCTAGGATTATTGGGTTTTGATTCTTGAGATTTGTTTAGAATTAATTTATCATTATAATGGTGATGAACTAAGATTGACACAGACATCAATCAAGGATCGTCCCTCTCAATTTTATTGTGATTACTTCCCTCTGTTCTTTGTGTTCTTAGCCATTGGAACCTTGTGGTTCCGAGATCGATGTTTTCAGGTGGTTCCGAACTCGATCAGACCCCTTTATTTGAGGAGAATCAAAAACTAAGGCTGGATCTGTGTAGATCGGGACCCAAGGAGCTCAGATCTATGATTGTTTAATTTTTCAGGTCTCATAGGAGGCACAATGGTCTATGGAAGGGACCAAAAGTGTGGGAGGTGTAGGAGATGGACCAGGAGATAGCACATAATGGTGTGGGATGAGGTGGTGGCGTTGTTGGTACAGGATGTGGTAGATGCGGTGGGGCCTGCAGAGGCAGACTGTGGCAGGCAGCTGTGTGGGGCTGAGGTGGCAGATGCAGAAGCATCGATGGGGACAGTGGAAGCAGACACGGTGGAAAGCCATGTGAGACGTGATAGAGAGCAGAGTGGGATGGGCTAGGTGGGTTAGGCCAGACATATGGGCTGGGTTAGAACAACAGGCTGAACTCGGGTTGGATTCAGGGTAACCGGGGTAGAGCTGGTTGCAGTCGACTGTGATAATTGACCACGACGGTTGATTGTGTGGTGCGGTTGACCGTTATATGTATTAGAACTTACAATATGATAGAACATGAGGTAGAGCAGTAGGTGGATTTACCATGATGGTCAGTCCATGTTCGGCTGGTCCATAGACCCCTTCAAGTCTACAGGCAACTTTGTTCTGACGATCATAACTTCTAAACGAATTTTCCAATTGATGAGACATATATAGAATTGAGATCCTAACATTGAGACGTTCATTTTGAGACAAATGGTGGGTTTTTATTTTGGAACAGTATAGGTTGAGAGCGTTCCCTTGGTCCTTTCCTTGAGGGTTCAGTGCGATATTACATCTACATCACTAGATTGTAATCCCCTCTTGAGGCCAAGTCTTAGATAGAGTATGGTATCACTCCCTGAGACTGGAGAGTGATTTTTTATCACCCCTAGTGGAGTTTGTGTAATTTTAATAACCTCCCTGAGAAGGCCATTGATCCTCCATCTAGTGGGCCGCATTAGTAGGGTTTGTGGTATCCTCCAACAGTTCTGGGTGTGATCCTTTATGTAGAATGTTGATCTAGATTAGGTTCATGGTGTCCCCTAGTTGTTGTAGGCATGAACCCCTATATGTGTATCAAGGTTGATACTGATTGGGTTTGTGGTGTCCCCTATTAGTTCCGGGAAAGACCCCCTCTTTGTGTATCAAAATCTTCTTAGACCAATGCATTCTTTTTGGGCGTGTCCCAAATGAGCTATACCTCTTCGTCAAGTGTCTCTGATGATATCATGGATCAAGGAGTAAGTTCTCCTAGAATGATCATGCTTTAAGTAGAATCCTTTAGATGACAGTGGGTTATGACCGCCTGATGGAATGGTGTCTCTCTTGAGTATATCTGGATATTCTTGTTTTATGTGTTGTAGACATATACCTATATAGATATGAATTTACTTGACTTTGTTGTATTTATTTGTGGTTTTGGGGTTTCCTAATGAGTATTTTTATACTCACCCCTACACATGCTTTTCCTGCATGTGTCATGTATTGTGTAGATGATTGACCTTTTGAGGAGTCCTAAGAGGACCAAGACCAAACGATGCTTAGTTAGGCCAGACAGGCCAAGGTCTATTCCAGCGTATTTCAGACAACATTCCCATTACCTTTACTTCCAAGTTGGAATTTTATTATAGAATCTTTGTGGTGGGATTGTATTTGTCCCTATTTACTTTTACTTTACTTCTTGTTGTACTCTGGTTGTGGGATATAGAGGTATTCATGCATTTTTTACTTAGTGGTTTTTACATTTAATAATTTTGTGGGCTTGGAGATGTGTGTGTGAATACGAGTACTTAGGAAATGCCTCCCATGTTAGTGATATGCCTAATTAGTGATAGTCACCATCCCTTAGACCATTCGATACAGGCTTGAGGAGTTATAGAATGGGCCCCTCTAGGATGGGTTATGATAAATTGGCATCAGAGGAGTTAGTTCTACTTTAGGATTGAGAGTCTGTAAGGTTGGTTTTTGGAAACAGTGTTAAGTGTTTCGAGTTCGGATTTCAGGTTAGACCCTAGTGTTGGTACGATGACCGATGCATCCATACACCATGACTTTGATCACCTACTTTTCGACTTGGTACATGAGAACACTGGTTGTAGGGAAAACAATGGTACATACATCATATATTTATGGTTGTGTTTTCCATGTCCTTATTGAGTCATCCCCCCAAATATACTCTATTGATAATGGTATATCTTGTTTTATTTAAGGATGTATCCATGTAGACAACCATCTAGGATTCCACTACGTGATCATGAGAATGATCTGCTGGGTGAAAAGGCATTGGTATAGGGATTTGTACTGGATATGGAACCTCTAGGTGGTGCACTAGCCATACCACCACCTGCAAAGCAGCACACGGTACCGGAAGTACCAACATATGAGGTGCGCCGGCTAAGCGTGCTTCATGAGTTTTAGCAGCATAGACCCCTCAGGTTCTGAGGCAATCCCAACACACTGATGACTGCGGACTAGCTTGAGGATGTGACCCAAGTTTTCCATCTAGTCAAGACACTATCATATCATATGGTTGTCCTAGAAGCGATTCTTCTACATGGATTAGCAGGGTGATGATGGGGTTTAGTAACTCGATATTACAATGAGGTGACTCTTCCATGGAAAGAGTTTGAGATCCTTTTCAGAGAGGAGTTCTACCCTTATAAGATAAGGTCTATGTGTATCTAGAATATTCTAAAACTTGAGTAGGATGAAATTTCAGTATCTTAGTATTCATCAAGACATACCAACCTCTCTAGGTACTCGATGGATATGATACACGGTCAGTAATTTAGGGATCATAACTTTGAGTGAGGTATGCATAGGGATATAAGATCCCGTGTTATAACTATGAGCATTCATACTTATGATGGGGTGCTTGGGAAAGATTTTTCAGTCAAAAGTTTCTTGGATAAGAAGATATAACCAGTGATTGTCAGCAATGGGCAAGAAGAAGAAGATACATCAGAAGAAGGGAGCTGATGTTAGTCTCAAGGACTTGTACATGTGAGATATTTCAAGTGGAGGTCTCAGGATAGAGGATCTGTAGTTAAAGTCTCACAGTCTGGGTCTAGTCATCCCAGAGAGAGGCAGTTCTACTCATGTGACGAAAGAGGACATCTCTCTCAAGATTGTTCGACCCATCGTACTGCTGATAGAGATACTGTGGATAGATCACCAAGGCAGAGACAGTGATAAGTGCAGACAAATTCACAGGGTGTCTAACATGGAATAAGAGTTGGGAGAGCAACAGGAGGTGGTTGATGTTTCGGCATGTTACCATCACCACCCCTAGGTGGTCCACATTAGGCTCAGGGTGTTGAAGGATATGAGAGGGGGCATCTGTGTGTGGTCAAGGCATATAACCCTAGGGATTTAGGAATGAATCAAGGTACGATCTATTTTTTTTATACTTTAGATTCCGTATTGATAGAGACAAGTTATAGTCATTTTTTTCTTACCACAAATCTTGTTCGAGACCTGTATATTCTTGTTAGACCATTGAATCGACCCTCACTACTTGGAGACTCCTACTGGAGGATACCCAATGATTACGCACTGGTGATGATAGTGTGACTTGAATCTTGGAGGTGAGAGTTTCAGTTGGTATATCTTGGTAGAGGCATCAAGGAATTACAATGTAATTCTTAGTATGGATTGGTTATCCATAATTCATGCTCATATTGACTATTTTAGGTGAATAGTGTGGTGTGTCTATAGTGATGGAACCAGTATTTCCTTTTTTGGTGAAAAGGAAAAAAAGTCAGCGTAAGATGGACTCACATATAGGAGGGTGAAACTGATTACTAATCAGTTGGATAACCTCACATTGGTGTGGTTAATGATATGAGTCCTTAGTTTCCTACACCGGTGGAGGAGTATGGGGATGTATTTTGTCAAAGATATTCTAGGTTTACCTCCCTATTGAGAGATGGACTTCTTCATTGATCTGCACCTTGAGACGAAACCGATATCTACACCTTCAGATTTTATGGATCCTATAGAGCTTTGCGAGATGAGGATAAATTTAGAGGACTTTTAGAAAAAAGGATTCTTGAGACCCAGTGTTTCACCTTGGGAAGCCCCAGTTTGTTTGCCAATACGGAAGACGAGAGCTTGAGGTTATGTGTGGATTACCGTTTATTAAACCAGGTGACCATGAAGAAAAAGTATCCACTACCAAGGATTGATGACCTATTTGATCAGTTGAAAGGGGTGTGATGGTTCTTAAAGGTTGAACTTAGGTTAGTCTATCACCAGCTGTGAGTACGAAATGAGGATATACCAAATATGACCTTTAGATGTCATTACAGTCACTATGAGTATTTGGTGGTGCTATTTGGAATGAAAAACTCCCTATCAGTGTTTATGGGACTCATAAAGAAGATCTTTCATCCTTAATTAGACTAATTTTTGGTGGTCTTCATTGATGACATCCTAGTGTATTCAATGTCCGAGGAGGAGCACGCGAGACAATTGAGGATGGTTCTTAACACACTCATAGAGCACCAAATTTATAATAAGCTCTTGAAGTGTCAGTTCTATATTCAAGAGGTCCATTTTCTGGGACACATCATTTCAGAGGCTAGAGTTGCAGTAGATCCAACGAAGGTTGAGGATATTCTTTCTTGGTATCCACCCAAGAGTGTTACTGAGGTGTAGAGTTTCCTTGGATTGGTAGGGTACTATCGAAGGTTTGTACCCAAATTATATAGAGTGGAAACACCCTAGAAAACCTTGAAAAAAAAGGGTAAACCTTTCATGTGTATGGAAAATTTTCAGTAGTGCTTTCAGGAGATGAGGCAGAGGCTGAAGAGCGCTCCCATCTTGAGGTTATTGGAGGAAGGTTTTGAGTAAGTGGTGTTCTGAAATGAATCAAGGACTAGGATTAGTTGTGTACTGATGTAGATGAAAGAAGTGATTTCCTATTTTTCATGCTAGTTGATACCACATGAGAAGAACTATGTGACCCTTGATCTTGAGTTGGCAATGGTAGTCTTCACATTGAAGACGCGGAAACACTACATGATGGGAGAGAAATTTATCATTTAATCTGATCACAAGAGTCTCAAGTATATATTCTCTCAGAAGGATATGATCTTGATTCAGAGGCTATGGATAGAGTTCCTCCAGGACTATGACTTTGAGATTTCCTAAACTCATGGGAAAGGGAACGTGGTGGCAGAGGATTTCTGCAAGAGATCTAGTTTGCAGTTTCTGAATGAGGTGTCAAAGCAGTTGTCCTCATTGCAGTTATCCCTTATGGATGGAGATGGATAAGATTACCTCTTGTCGATGGTTGTAACCCATACACTCTTAAAATGATCCAGGGATTCACAACTTGGGGATATCAATTGCGAGACCCTATGTGCTTATATATCCACAGGTAATGCTCCTGATAGATACTCAAAAGGCGGGGAGAACATCATTATTTTCAAAGGGTGCACATTAGTACTACTGGTGTTGTAGGAGGAGGTTCTAAGGGAGTTTCATACATCCCATTTTGTAGTATATCCAGTTATGTTGAAGATGTACAAGGACCTCCAATGTTATTTATGGAGGCGGGCTTGGGGAGTCATGGCACGAGCCCCTCTGGGATGGGTTGCACAACTCCCTTCTTCATTCCTATCCACCATATTTTGGCAGTTTTTTCTCAAACCCTTGAGCTTACAGAATGGAAGTCAGATGGGATATCAATGGAATTTATGATGGGTTTATGAAATAAATATAGGTTATATGATTGCATCTAGGTGATCATTTACTGATTCACCAATTCGGCCCACTTCCTAGCTTTTTGAGAGTAGAGTTAAGTATAGATATTATGAAAAATCTTCATGAAAGAGATAGTTTGAATCCGTGGAGTCCCATAAGTTTCTAATTATGATGCTCACTTCACATCTCTATTGTGTAATGGATTATATGAGGTGTCTAGGACCCAGATATGCCTGAGAACAACGTTTCACCCATAGATAGATGACCAAAATTAGCGGACTATTCTGGTTCTGAAGGACATGCTGTGGGATTGCATGTTAGACTTTGGTTATAGTTGGAAGGATTCTTTGTGGGTGATTGATTCCTTTAGCATGTGTTTAGTGGTGGTACCTAAATCTTTAGGAGATCACATGGGAGTAGGATTCTCAGATTCACGCCCAATATCCCTATCTGTTTGATTATCCCTTGTTTTGGATTTTTAGGGACGTAAATCCCCAAGGTGGGGAGAATTTAATGTCTCAAATTTTCTATGTATTATTTTTGGATATTATATGGATTGATTTTGAGACTAGACACTAAGATGGGGTGAACTTTTGAGGCTGGTGTTCCTGAAAATAATGTTTGAAAAATATTAAAATATTTAAAAGCACAAGGGCATGATTTTATGAAAGAAGTGTAATAAATCTTAAATGGGTTCCCAGATCAAAAAATATGAGGGCACTGTCGAGTTAGGAATAGTGGATTTACCCGAGGTGTAACCTAACTTTAGTTGGTGTGGGTCATTTGTGAAAAGGTTACCGTGGGCGTTTTAAATGAATAAAATAATTTATTTTATTTCGTTGATGCAGAAAATTGTTCCTTTAAAAGAATCCTTATGTCAAAATTCTAGGGTTAGCTGCATTACCTTAGAAACTTTGGAGGATCATGCAGAGAGAGATATGGGAATCCCTTCCAAAAAATGATGATAGATCGAGGATCGATGATGATGCAACTTCATTCTTCATTGGCAATCGATCTGAATCAAGGTAGGACTTTTTGATTCAATCTGTTCTTCCCCATTCTTAATTCCCAAGATGAATACAGATTAATCCATGATTATATTATCCTACTAATCAATCATATTTTCGGGAAGGGTTATTTTATGAGATTATTAGGATTTGATTCTTGATATTTTTTTATTTTGTTTACAATTCTAATGGTGGTGAACCAAGATCGAAATGAACATAAATCGAGGTTCATCCCTCTTGATTTGATTGTGCTTCACTCCCTCATTTATTTGAGTTCTTAATCATTGGAACCTCGCGGTTCCCATCTCAACATTGCTGGGTTGTTTGGAAGTCGATCAGACCCCCGAATTCGAAGAGAATCAACAACCCAGGCTGGATCTATGTAGATCAGGAACAAAGTGCTCAAAGTTGTGATAATTTAATTATTTGGGCATCAGAGGAGACACGGTGGTCCATGGAAGGGACCATCGATGAAGGTGGCGATGGACGGTGTAGGCAATGGTGCTCGGTGGCGCTGGCGATGACACACAATGGTGCGGGATGAGGTGGAAACATTGGAGGTGCGGGGTGCGATGGACGTGGTAGGGCCGATGGAGGTGGAACTTGGTGGGAGGATGAATGGGGATGAGGCAACAGATTTGGAAGCACATGTTGGGCTAGCAGAGGCAGACGTAGCAGTGAGCAGAGCAGGTCGGTCCAGTGGGCCGGGCCAGGTGGGTTGAACCAAACAGATGGTCCAGGTCAGAACAGTGGGACGAATCCATGTCAAACCCGAGTTAGATTTAGTGCAATCAGGGTGGATCAGGTTATGGTCGACCACGATGATCGACCATGGCGGTCAAATAGGGCGTTCAACCATGAGGTGTCATCGATCGTGCGGTGCGGTCGACCATATAGGACGATCGACCATGAGGTGGAGTGGTACGTGGACTAACCATAGTAGTCATTCCACACATGGCCAGCCTATGTGATAGGAGGACCAACCATAGTGGTCGACCATAAAGGTAGGTAGACCTACCTTGGTGGTAGGTTCGCAAACCCCGGTAAGTCTACAGGCAACTTAGTGAAAATGAGCATAACTTCTAAATGGATCATCCAATTGATGAGCTATTTGTGGTGTTAAAACCCTAACGTTGAGAAGGTAATTTTGAGACAAATTGTGGGTTTTTAGTTTGGACTAGTATAGGTTGAGCGTGTTCCCTTTTTTCCTTTCCTTAAGGGTTTAGTACGACATTACATCCACATCACTGGATTATATTCCCCTCTAGAGGATGAGTCTCAGATAAATCATGGTATCCCTCCCCAATATTAGAGTGCAATCCTCTATCATCCCTAGTGGAGTTTTTGGAATTTGTGTAAGATCCTTGAGAAATCCGTTGATCCTCCATATAGCAGGCAACATTGATAGGGTTCTTGGTGTCACCTAGTGGTTCTAGGCATTATCCTATATGTAGCGGGTTGATCCAGATTGGGTTTATGGTGTCCCCTAGTAGTTCTGGGCGTTCCCCCTATCTGTGTATCAAGGTTGATCTAGATTGGGTTTGTGGTGTCCCCATTAGTTATGGGCATGATCCTCTCTATGTGTATCATAGTCTTTCTTAGACCAATGTGTTCTCTTTGGGTGGGGCCCAAATGAGATAGACCTCTTTGTCGATTTTCTCTGATGATATCATGGATCAAAGATTAAGTTCTCCCCAAATGAGTGTTCTTTAAGAAGAATCCTATGGATGGCAGTTGGTTATGACCGCCTGATGGCCTGGTGTCTCTTTTGAGAATATCTGGATGTTCTTTTTTATATGTGTTGTAGACATATACCTGTATAGAGCTGATTATACTTTCCTTTGTTATATTTATTTGTGGTTTTGGGGTGTCCTACTGAGTATTGTTAAACTCAACCCTACATTGGCTTTTTCCACATGTGTCATGTCTTTTATAGATGATCGACCTTTTGACGGAGTCCTAGGCAGACCAGGACTAGATGGTTCTTAGTGAGGCCGAACATATTGAGGTTTGTTCCAATGGATTTCAGAGAACAATCCCATTACCTTTACTTCTAAGTTAGACTTGTGTTACAGTCTCTTTGTGGTGGACTTGTATTTGGACCTCTTTACTATTCTTTTACTTCCTTTTGTACTCTGGTTGTGGGATATAGAGGTATGCATGCATTGTTTACTTAGTGGTTTTTACATTTTAGCAATTTTTGGGCTTTAATATATATGTGTGTGTACATGTACTTAGGAAATGCCTCCCATGCTAGTGATTTTCCTACTCGGTGCTAGTCACCAAACCCTGGCCTATTGGAGGTGGACTTGGGGAGTCTCAACACGGGCCCCTCTGGGATGAGTCGTGACAATGACCCCCTTTCATAAGTGAAGAGATGGGTAATTTTGGAAGTACCCATTACATTTCAGTAATGGTATGTCACTTTTCAAGAATAAAAGGCTTCAAAAGTTTAAAATAATTGAATGGAGTAAGGTTATCTAATACAACTTTTATGTACACACTCAGAGGAATATTTGTTAAATGTTTTTGGTAATTTACACTTGAAAAAACTCTTTTAACTCCTTTTACATTTATCACGATAACTGATGTTTTTAACCTCAAAAATTAAATTTAATAAGGCAAATAAAAATTGTAATTATTTATTAATTATAAAAACATTATTTAAAATATTAAAATCATTTTATAAAATAAAAACATCAAGGTTTATAAAATTTAATTTCATAATTAAGATACACAACGCTTGAAAATAGTTTTTAGAAAAAGTGTGTTCTTAAGAATACGATTTATGTGTGGGTTAAAATTATCAATGTTATTAATTTCAATGAAATAAATTGGATAATTATTAAACAAATAAAATGTAGAGACCCAAAGCTTGACGTACATAGAAATTACATTACTTTTGCGGAATACATAATACATAACAAAAATAGACACACAAGGACCATAATATTTTAGTGTCTTTGGAAACTTGGAACATAATCTTCTAATCGTGGTGAAAGATCTTCATCATCTCCCATAAAGACCTTCCACTTATTGTTTCCTTACTTAAAACCTTTCTTTTAATCCTGGGGGAAAATAAAACATAAAAAGGGTGAGCTCAAATGATCAGTAAGGGTAATAATGGATAAAATAAAACATACCATATATATTTGAACTTAAAAACATGAACATAATGTTTAAACATCAAAATCTTGAGAAACAACTAAAAACATGGAAGTATATAAGGAATAGATCATAATGGAACATAAATCATGATAACATAGCATGGGAATAAAACATGTAATTGTGGCATCCATTAAGCACATGTAATGATTTCCATAGTAGCCAAGGCATTTCTGCCAAGACCATCTTAGTGGACAAAGTCCCTTTCTGAATCGAGTTCACTCCTCGTTCCAGTCCTGTAATACTGATCCGGATTAACTTACCGTTCCATCCATGTCTATCTCATGAGATATAAATATTTACCCAATTCATTCAAGGGATATATAGGTCCCACCCATCTCATAATGAAATCATTCTTACTTGTGCCACAAAATGAACATACATCATTCATAATAACCCAACGAATAAAATGGGTTTCATAAACATCATCCCATCATCACATAATCCATATAAAAGTAATGGATATCATTTCATAATAATAAAAGTGAAACCATGTAAATCATAGAGACATTATACTTGAAACATACCCATATGAAATAATGTCATCTTAGATGGAAAAATGGTTTTGATAAAACACTTGAAATGAATTCTTGAGGAAAATATCCTTTCTTCTTCAAAATGATTTTCTTTTCACAAAATGTCATGAAATTTTAAAAGAAAGAGATTTTGTTGGAAATAGTCATGAAATATTTTGGAATAATCTTCATGAAAATAAGGCTGTATAAAACCGTAAAAATCCTTTCATGCCGTATAAGTTAAAAAAAACATTCTCCTCGTACTTTTGTCAGAAAAGTCAAAAAGTGCCTCGTACGTAAACAAAAGAAAGATTCATTACATACCATGTAGTAAAAGTCAAAATGGGTAAAAAGGACATTAAACATACATAAAAACACTTTTATAAAACATGGACATGGATGATAACAATAACCCCAGTAAATACTTACGTATAAGCAATCTCGGATAAAAATGAGATTTGCAAAATTATCCCTTACCTTAGGTCCGATATGCTTCATACGTATCCAAACCTCCTGTATAATGATTTAAATAATGTCATTGACTTATTAAATAATCATATTAATTGTTATTATATCATATATGGTTCACTTATGACTTTATATTACCCGTTCTTTTGTAAATTCATGTTAAAGTAGCGTTTTGGGTAAAATCGTTTCATTTGTCGTTCGTGTTTTAACTTGTAATTATTCATATGATTAATTAGATCATGATTACTTACATCTAGAATTTAAAACATGATTTATATATAATATATATTCAGAATATACATATATATAATGGATCGATAAATGGAAAGAAATACACCGTTCATGGAGACGGTAGGCCGTACGTACGCATGAACGTTGTTTTCATTTCCTTATTGAATTTAATGGAATAAAGTAGATGACATAAATATATATATACATAAATCCAGTAGCATTATTATGTCATACATTTCATGATTACTTATTATATATACTTTATAATCATTCTTGAATGGTTATCATGGAGAGTGAATCTCACCGCGTCGTGGAGACGGTATTTCGTACGTACGCACGAGCGATGATATCATTCCCATGATCGTGGAATTTTATTAAAGTGTATGTATAATATTACAGAATAAATATCACTTTACAATAATCATATATATTCATTAATTTCACCATTATACCCATCCAAGTAAGGTTGTGGTGGAAAATAGATTACACCACGGCGTGGAGACGGTATTCCGCACGTACGCACGCGTGGTGATTTCATTTTTCGTAGGATGGATATATGGTTAAAATAGAGTTGTTTCATACTTATAATATCATATCAGTATATTAGTGATACTTATGTTATTACTTCATAATGAAACAACCTAATAAGAAGAAGTGGAAGAAGAAATAAAGTTGAAAGAATCAGTAACGGACATTACCTCTTCTTTGAAGCGCCTCTTTGAGACCTCCTATTAGGGCACTAAAATTGGTCTTTAAAGAAGACCAGGACCTCTAGGATGTTTCTAGGGAAGTGGAGAAGAGAATTTGTCATGGGTTTTTCGAGCTTGAAGGCTCAATGTGGTGTGAGGAAGAGAGGGAGGAGGTGCCCTTTTATAAGGGAGGAGAGGGGCACCTTTGGAAAAACTAAAAATATTATTTTATTATAAAGTCATATTCGGTTTTTAATAGCTCCAAATTGATTTATTTAGAATCTAATGTGGGTTTGGGTCGAAATTAGCTCATCCAATAGAATTTAGACAAGTTTAGGTTTATATTTTAACCTTATCATTTATATTTAACCATAAGTTAAATAATTTTACTTTTACCATGTCTTCTTGTTTTCTTACACTATAAGGTTAATAAAATTACTATAACAAGCCAAACGAACCCCAAGTTGTTTATTATTAATATATATAACCTTATCTAAGTCATTTTTTCTAACCTTATATTTTTAGGAATTAAATAACAATTAATAATATAGTATTTGTTTTAAAAACTATTTTATGTCAATTTTGACACTATTTGGTAATTGATTTTTGTGAAAATCATAACAGAATGATTTGTTTGAAAAAAGTTAATTAAATCAATGATAACATGTCATATTTACCTATAAAATTATTTTAATTCATAAAAAGTCTCAAATTACATTTATTTGGGTATTTATAACATCAATTATGTCAATATTTCATTAATAAGATAATTACTGCATCATCTTTTTGTCATAAATAAATTAAATTATTTAATGTCTAAAAATTATAAATAAAATACCATTATGCAGGAAATCTTTTTATCTTTCTAATTAATATTTATAGTCTAATTTATCTTATGTATAACCCTATATTAAAAATGATTAAACTTTGATTTTAACTATTTTAATCCTTCTTTAAATAAATTAATATTAAATGTCCTAATCTAATCCAAGTGGGCCTAAATGGTCATATTTTATTCCTAAGGTTGTTTTTGGTCGAATTACACATATCCAATAGAATTAGGACATGTGTTAGGGTAATAATAATATCATTTTTACCCTTAATTATCCTATTTACTTTTAACCATGGAAAATAAAAGTAAAAAGTTACTATTCACCAAAAATTATTTTCATCTCATTGAACCACATTTTAGTCCTTGATATTAACCGTGTCTCTAGGATTTTTAAAATTAAATTCACATAAGTGGTAAAATTTAATTTCAATTAAAAAAAAGTCAGTTTTTTTAACTACCACTAAGTGGTTTCACTATTCATCCAAAATTGAAGTTTTTCAGAAAAATACCAAAAATTCAGCCTAAGCATTATTTGATATTCTGAATTAAAAATTGATGTCTATTTTGCCAAATTCAAAACATATAAGTGGCATTAATTAATTTTAAAATTAATTCCTGTTATCAAAACAAATAGCGCGTTTTTAAGAAACAATAACTATCAAAAGATTGATACTTGTTTATATCCAATTTCAAAATGAAATTAATTAAAATGACCAAAATTGGATTAAATGGTAAAAATATATTCTAATTACACTTTAAAACCATTTAAAATGGTAATATAACCATATAAATTATTGCTATGAAAAAAAGTTGTTTAATATAGCGTGTTTTTACTATTCATTAAAATATGAAAGTTATCAGAATAATATGAAAAATTTATCCAAAGTAATTTTTTATATCCTGATTCCAAAGAATAATTTTATTTTTTCAAATTGAACTTATAGACTGGTCAAAAACAAGATTTAAAGTGGGTGCGCCATCAAAAGGTGACAAAACTACATTTTTTTGAAAAATACTTATTTTACTCAAAAAATTGATTTTGTTCTCATACCATGTTCTAGAAAATGTGTAAGATGAATAATAATGTTATAAAATTCAAAATGTAGTTGGTACTATTCATAACGGGTAGTTCATATAACATATCGTTGTTTAGAAAAACTCAGTATTGCGTACAACACACGCTATCATGAAAGGTCACGATTGCATGTATTGCAAGCCGAGTCAGGGATGTGTGTTGTGCAAGCTCCTTTTGGTGTAGCGTACAACACAAGACATTAATGAAATTAAAAAGAATATTTTTCATAAAATCTCGGTGTGTTACATAAAATCTTTTTTAATGTTTTAAAATCAATAAAAAATCAAGTTTTAACATAAAAAATTTTATTTAAAAGAAAAGATTGAAAAATATTTTTAAATTGGAAAAAAATGTTACATATGTTCTAAAAATTAAGCATAGATTTTATTAGTTCATAATAATATTTAAAATGAATAATTTTACCCCTTTAATAAATATTTTATTAATTAAAATTTTTAGTAAATTTCTTTGTCTTTCTTATATAATGATAAAGTAATAAAATTTATAATTTTGATAAAAACTATATTCTTCGATATTCATTTAAAAATAAATTATTTTAGAAAAATCTTAAAAAATTAATCCTAATATCATATTGAAATTATAATTTCAAAATTTAATTTAATTTTTTCAAATTAAAATTATAAAATTTACAAATTTATCTTTTAAATAAAGATACATTATATTAAGGAAACCCACTTTTATTGAAAAATGACCTTCAAAAACTTCATGTGTTCTTAATCCTATTTTGTAAGAATTTATAATTGATTATTATTTTTTATTTATTATAGATTTTATTAGCCTTAAATTTTATTAATATTATTCATCTAATATGTTATGTATCATTTTAGTTTGATATTTGGTGTGAAAAAAGCTATCGATACAATGTTTATTCAAATGAAAATTAAATAGTAAAATATTGAGGTGTTACATTCTATCCCCTTAAATAAATTGAATCCTTGTAATTATAATTTATAATCACTAATAAAAGAGTTAATGGTGTCTATTGGATAGAAATTATTTAGGATATAATTTCTAGAGATATATAATCTTTAAAACTTATAAAACATATCATTTCCCCTCAGAATAGGTTAATCCAAATATTGAATTTTTCTCTAACCATTTGAGGAAAGAGTCTAGAATTATTTGGTATTAAGACCCATAGTTTATAATTTTCTTCTAACAATTTTCATAATCACATTTTAATTGATATAATTCTTTAGGTTGATATGAATTCTTATCACCTTATTACAAATAATTTTCTCTCTCTAATTGGGGAGAACCAATCCATTTACAAAATCAAATTAAATTAATATAAAGTAAGGATACTATGATTTTCACGAGGCACACCCCCATAAAATTAAATTTGGAATACAATAATCATATAATTATAAGTTTTATTTGATATATCATTGGGGTGGGGATTTAATTCTCTTGAAAAATGTTCTGGGTATACTAGTCTTATTAAATTAAAAAAACCAACAAGATGTTCATAACTCTGGAGTAGAGGATAATTGTGCCTTAATTATCACAATATACTTTTTCATTAGTGATAAAATAAGTTTTCCCTTTTTCCCTTGTCTTAGGATGCTGTTGAGGCCTATTATCCTCATTATCTATTGGATTAGGGCATTAATTTTCACAATGCCCATGCTATTTACAATTGAAGGACTCGAGTGTGGGGGGGTGTTTGATGGGATCCTCTCTTCCACTATTGTGTTAATTGTTGGGACTATTGGATTTTATTATATTTATTGTCAATATTATAAGAGTAATTTGATTTCAGTATATATTGATTTGAGATGCATAAGATAATGAACAACATTATTAAGGAAATGCTCATAGAATAAGGTGTATTGAGAAGAAAATGACAAACTTGAGAAATTGGAAAGGGAACACACAATAGTGATCCCGGTGTTGAGATTACATATCACTCATGAAACACAGTTCATCCTAAAAAGGTATAATGGTGTTAATGGGTTGAAAACTTGAGTTTGTAATACCCAACATGATTAGTGTAACATCCACCCCTCACCCATTATCTTGAGAAGAGGTGGAAGTGAAAATAGGCCTTACGTGACATCCCCAAGACACTAAAGGATGGAAATAAATCCCAAGGGCTTCATAAAAAGTTGGGGGATTATTTTCCTATTGAAAATAAAACAACCAAACAAAGAATACAATAACCAAACAACCATTATATGATGCATGAAAATAATGTAATACAACTAAAAGTAATACTAACTAACAAAAATACGAAACTAAAACCATGAACCATATTAGAGTACAAAGAAGAAACTAAATCCAACAACCCAAAGGCAACTAAGGTATCAAATAGAAACTCCCAACAATATCTAAGCTACTTCTCAATATCCCATACCCAAGGTATCATGATGCGTCACTAAAAATTTAGGATATCTTTCCTAGACCTGTGTCTCGATAAACAATATCTGCAAACACACCGATGTTCCCAATAAGGGGGTGAGTATAAAACTCAATAGGTTTTCTCTAATGAATTCAATACTCATGCCTATAGGATTTAACATGTTATCACTTTTATATAAAAAAATTTATATAAAAAAATTTAAAAAAATTTAAACAGTTCATATCAAACCTAAAGTAGTTCCAAGGAAAGTAAAGAAATAATTATCTAAAACCATTTTTAAAATCCCAATTTGGAAAAAACCATTTCATTCCACATATCCAGAGATGAATTTAACCATGTAATTATCTATACTCGAAAGTGTAAATTCAACCTTTCACCAAGATATTACTTGGTGAACTATTTTGACAAGGGAAAGTCCATACTCTTATCCGTCCCACTTTTGATGAGGGGAACTTCATAACCTTATCCATCCCAAATGCACACGAACACACACCAAAAATTTATTAAAAAACCAAGAAAAACCAATTGTGACAAACCATTTAAATGAAAAACTATTTTATTTAAAAAAAATTCCAACCAATTTTCTATACATAAAAACCAAACAACCATTTTTAAAATCATCATTTTAAAATCATTTTACAATTCCACTTTCCACAAAACAACCAAATTCTACAATTCTAAAAAATATCACTAATGATGGTTTCAAAAAACCATTTTACATAAATTACAAAATTAAAACTAAGTAAACAAATAAATTTTAAATCAATACTTAAAGTTATAATAAGAATAGTCTAGAGTGTATCCACCTACCTCACAAACTTCGGTAAAAATAAAGAACGACACAAAAAACAAAAATCTTTGCTTAGATCTTACAAACCCACCTTATATCTTGTTACCTATCATCCAAAAAACCATACCTCATAATTATTTTCATAAAAAAACTTGAATATATCCCCAAATAATTATATTCATGCGTCCAAGAGAGGGAAGAGAAAGAAAACAAAGGGAAACCACCAAGAATGAGCACTTACCAAGGAATTCGGGCCTATAAAACACCAAGATTCACCAATGGATCACTCTAAAATAAATAGGAGAGATCTATAAAATATTTGGAAGGAGTTTAATTTGAGTTAGGGTCAGATTAAGGAAAAAATGATTCATCAGGGTTTTAAAATGATTGAGTTACACAAAATTAAGATCTAATTTTTAACAGTACATGGTTAGCGAACATAGTTAGGAAAACCGTGTACTAACCATGCACTAGACACTACCTTAAAATACCCATCACATAATTATCTTGAACATTTAGAAAAACTATGAACCAACCATGATAGAACCCTCTATCCCACATCACACAGTTTCTCATGGGTGTCCGTACAGTTTGGACAAACCGTGCACCTAACTACGTACCTACCTAGTGCCCACTATTTTAGTTTCACGGTTTCCCAGGAGGATTTTCATGGTTTATATTAACCACCCTAAAAATTTTAACCTCTATAAAATCCCCCAAAAGTTGTCAAAGCTCATCTAAAATTTCCCAAAATTAACCCGATAACTTTATATACTTAAAATAAATAAATAAAGGGTTACTTTCCTGAAACTGGGGGTGCTACATTCTCTCCACCATTGGTCTTTCTGTTCTCGAAAATTTGAAAACCACAATTGGATTTAAAGAGTTTGGGAAATTTCTCGAGAATTTCCCTCTCACTCTCTCACATTTATTCCTGAATCCGTCTATGTTTCCATAAAACCCACACTATAACAATGATTATTCTATGAAATACTTTCTCTTTCTTATCCACAATCCACACTAGCACATGGACCAATGTAGCATCCATATCTATGTCAATGTGATACCATTGAATCACATGGTCAGGTCATGTTGATACTCTTTCAATTGAGATAAATGAAATACATTATGCATTAAACTGAACCTTAGTAGAAAAGGAAACCGATATTACACCTCACCAACCCATTAAAGTATGTAAAAAGGGCCTATGTATCGAGGAGATAACTTTCCCTTCTTCCAAAAATGTTGATGACCAAGCCTTGGAGAGATTATCAGTAACACATGATCACTCACCTTAAATGAAAATGACCATTTATGATGATACTTTTATGATCTCTGGTGACTCTAAGCCATCTCCGTCCTTTTCCCAATCAACTAAATATTCAATGTTGTCCCTTGCACAAGGCTTGGTCCAACCAATGTAGTATCACCTATTTCCACACAACAGAGTAGACAACGATAAGGAAACCCATACAATGCTTAAAAAGGAGCCATATATATCAAGGTCTGATAACTGTTTTTATACGATAACTGAACTAATGGTATGTTCTCCTCCCACAAGCCACCAAAATCCATTACACAATACCAAAGCATGTCTTCCAATGTTTTTACTATCCTTTCAGATTTTCCAACCATATGAGGATGATAGACTATGCTCATAATCAACTAAGGCCCAAGGGATTGCTGAAAGGATTTCCAAAAACAAGATTCAAACCTCATATTTCAGTCTAAACTATAAAAATTGGTATTATATTCCTCTTTACCACTTCTTAGATATAGATTTTAGATAATTCCTCCACCGTATGATATTCATGAATAAGGACAAAATGGGTTGACTTTGTGAGATGATTCAATATCACCCATACGGAATCATGTTTCTAAATAATCCTTGGTGGAAATGATAAAAAATATATGGATATATACTCCCATTTTCAAATAGGAATAGGTAAAGAATGCAACATACCCACTGGAAAATGGTGATTTTCTTCAACTTACTGACATATGAGGCATCTCATAACAAACTCAGACACTGTTCTTTTCATTCCAACTCACTAAAATTGTGATTTCAACACCTTATACATATTTTGTATTCCAAGATGAAAAACCCATATAAAATTGTGGTAAGAATGAATAAGTTTTTCATGAAAATACATAGGTATGGCCATATGATATTGAAAACACAACACTGATTCCCTATCAATATTCCATCCCTCAATGTTCTCCCCACTGTTGAGTTTTGACCTCATAGAAACACATTCAAAATTATATGTCTATGACTTGTTAACCATATCAACCAAATTAAGAACCAAAGAAACCAAAAATAAATCTACAACGCTACCTTGGTCTTTACAATCTTAGTGCATATCCACTAATAATGACATTAATTGCCACTGGTTTGAAGAATATTTGTCTAGCTAACTATATTAATTACTGCTTAATGCATCTGCCAACAAATTGCCTTTACCCGCTGTATACATCAAGTCAAATTCAAACATTTTTATATACTCCATACATATTATTTGTCTCAGATTATAATATCATTGTGATAAAATGTGTTTCAATCTCTTATGATCAGTAATCATAGTAAATTTCTCACCAAAGAGGTAATGGCGCTAAGTCTTCAAAGAATGGACTATAGCTCCTAATTACAAATCATGTGTTGGGTAGTTATTCTCATGAAACCATAACTACCATGATCCATAAGAAACAACATGGTTTCCATACATGAGAACACATCCCAACCCTAATCCCAAAGCATCACAATACACCACATAACTATGTACTGATTCTAGAAAAATCAAGATCAATACTTATGTAAGGTGAAATTTAAACTCATGAAAAGTCTTCATATATTCTTTATTACATTATAATGGAACAAATTTCCCTATCAAAGATTTTATTAGCGAATCTAGTCATGAATATTCATGAACAAAATCTTAGTAATAACCAGCTAAGCCAAGGAATCTATGTATCTCAAAGAAATTATTTGGTGATTACTAAGAGATAAAAAGCTCTATCTTTTCAAGATCCACATAAAAACCTTTTTTAGAGATCACATATCCAAGGAAAAATATCTATTATATCCAAAAATCACACTTTGAAGTTTGGATTAAAAAAAAATGATCCTGTAAGATACCCAACATTATCGCCAAGTGTTACTCATTCTCGACCCTTGTCCTTGAATAAACTAATATTTCATAAAAAACCCACCATAAAGAATATAGATATATTTGAAATATTAGATTCATCAATTAAATAAATATTATTGGTACATTAATAATATCTAAAGGCATAACGACATACTCATAATGGACATATATACTTCTAAAAGTTGTTTTTACAATATCCTCATTCTGAACATGCAATTAGTGATATCCCAAACACAATTCAATTTTTAAGAACCACTAGTATCACCTCAATTGATTGAATAGATCATAAATGTTTGGAATTGGAGAACTATTATTTATTTTAACTTGGTTAATCTTATGATAATCCACACACAACCTTAGAGTTCCATCCACATTGTTTCATAAACAAGATTGGTGCTATCCACAAAGATGTACTAGGTTGAATAAACCCTTTGCTTTCCAGATCTTCGAACTAGAATTTAAATTCCATTAATTCTGTTGCTTTCATATAATAATATGTAATTTAGATAATATTTTTCCTTGGTAAGAGATCAATTATAAACTCTACTTCTCCTATGGGTGGAAACCTTGATAAATCTTCAGGAAAAACATCTGGAAACTGATCAATAATTTCTATAAAGCTATTTTTCTTAATATCATCCACCAATTCCAAGGTCAAAGATTTCAAATGGTATGATATAGTTCCAACTACTAAGTAAAAAAATCTTGATTCACCTACCTTTATATTTTGGTCTTCTCTAAAGAGATTCTTGATACCATCATTAGTTGTAAAACTAACCGTTCAGGTATAACATTCGATGTGAGATTTGAACACTCTCAACTAATCCATACCCATGATTATTTCATAGAAATCCATCTCAATCATTGATAAATACCATATTAATTCATCTCTATCAATAGTTATTAAACATGATTTGCACATAAAGGCTCAACATTCTCTTTTCCCAATAGGAGTTTGAAGTCTCAAAATCGAAAGAATTATATCAACATGAAAACCTATAAGATCAACACCATAAGAAGAAATAAACAAATGGGATGTGATCATATAAAATAAAGCTTTCATAAGGGTATAATTCAAAATAATCTTACCCCTCACCATAGATTTTCTAGATTGATAATCCACAATCATTTTCTCATTTACAGATGCTTACTCATTGTACTTTGTTCTTTATTATCCTATTGAGATTTCCCTGGTTGTAGAGTCATGGTATTCTTGGAATCAACATGGATATCTTTGTTCTAATGACAAGAATTATTCTAATTTCCTCATCCCATCAAATCATATGACATATACAAAACATGAGATGTGTCCCTAGAACTCGACCTTGGAGCATTGTGATAATAGCACTGAAGATGTCCCATCGGGTTTCAATTGTGACATCCCTTAGGCATTTCCATACAATCTCGCTTCATGTGATCAAAATATCCACAATGAAAACATCCAGGCTTACTCTTGGGTTTAGGATGAAGATTCATTGATATATTCATCCAATTCTGAGTCATTACACTACCTTATAAATAGGTGTCCCTCTTCCTTTTATTCCCAACATTAGAGTTCCCACCATTTCCCATAAGTATCAACATGATTACTCCACCCATATTACTTGAGATTTCTCTTTATACCACCATAAATATATTGACCATCTCTGTATAATCTATTGTACAAAGAATTAAAATATTCAAGTGAATCTCTGACCTTAACCCCAATTCAAAAATACATAACTTCAAGGATGAACTTCTAACAACTTCTAGTGAAAAGTGAACTAAATTTGTGAATTTAGCCGCATACTCTATCACTATGAGGTTATATTGCTTCATTATGAAAAAGTATGTTATTCTAGAAATCTAGAATGTGTGAGAATTACTTTTTTTGTTGAAAAATTCTTCAAAATCCGCCCATGAAATACCTTGGTCTAATTTATCCTGAACTACTAAATCCCACCATTAGTATGCTAGATCCTCTAACATGTACGTTGCCAACTTGAATTTCATATCAATTGTTGTGCCTAGAAAATCAAAGATTCAATTCATCATATTCAGGTGCACTTCTTCTTCTTTTTGGTTTCGAATGACCTCAAATATGGGTGGATTATGATTTTTGAACTGAACAGAATGATCCACTTTCCTAGGTTCATTATTTTTATTCCCTATAATCATAGCTTAAAAATCTTGGACAATACTCAGAACCAATTGTTGGTTCACCATGGATCAGGTGTAGTCATATTCTCAACAGCCTCTTGAGATTAGTTTCTACGATTCCTAACCAGTGCTATTTTCTATAACCAAAACACAATTCCATTTGGTCTCACTCTCTAAAAACTGAAGTATTTACAATTTCAAATTTACCATATTACACATATCATAACAAGGATTTCCAAAATTAAAAAATTTCCATTTTAATCCATTTTTAAAAATTACACCATAATTTTTGAAAATCAAACCATTTTTAACAATTTTCAAAAATCAACAATTTTTTCATAAAATCATAAATCATTTCTCAAAATAAATTATACAATCATCTTGGGAATTCATTAATATCAATGCAAGTAATGCTCTTCTCATTATCTAGACCCATAAAAATAAGGTTACAAATCCTAAAAGTGTCTAAAAACACTCATGTAACCAAACTCCCTAATAACTTGAAGTTCAACATAAACAAGTTAGCTACGTCTCTTTATGATCTACATTCCAAGTTTTGAAGATCCCATCTCATTGATACCATCCCAACTCAAGGACTAAACTATACTTATTTTCCAACTCCAAGACTGAAATAATAGTAAAATTTGTCCCAAAATGAAAGGTGGGCCGATAAATACTGATACCATTTGTAAAATCCCACCCCTCACCCATTGGATTGAGATGAATCGGAAGTTCTACAAGGCCTTATGTGACATCCCCAAGATCCCAAAGGCTATAAATAAATTCCAAGGGCTTCATAAATAGCTGGAGGATGATTTTCCCTTTGAAAATAAATCCTCCAAACCAAGAATACAATAACCAAACAACCACCATATGATACATGAAAACAATGCAATAAAACTAAAATTAATAGAAACTAAAAATAATACCAAACTAAAACCATGAACTATATCAGAGTACAAATTGAATAATAAAACCAACAACCCAAAGAAAACCAAGACATACAGTGGAAACTCCCAACAAGCTTCAATCTCTAACGCAAAAATCCATGCTCAAGGTATCATGATGCATCACTAAAGAACTGGGATACCTTTCCTTTACCCATTTCTAAATAAACAATATCTACAAACACACTCTAGTTTCCAAGTAGGGGGTAAGTAAAAACTCACCAGAATTTACCCTATGACTTTCCTACTCATTCCACTAGGATAGAAAATGTTAGCAATTTTATATAAAAAAATTTATAAAAAAAATTTAAAATCATTTCAACAATTTATACAGAATCCAAATCAGTTCCAATGAAATTAACATTACAATTCTCTAAAACTGTTTCTCAAATACCATTTTGGAATAAGCCATTACATTCCACATATCCAAACATGCCTGAAACCATGGAACTCCCAATACTCACAAGTGGTGAGTCAACATTTCACAAATCCTCATTTGGTGAACCATTTTTATGGGGGAAATTTCATACCCCTATCGATCCTACTTTTGATGGGGGAAACATAATATAATTATCCATCCCAAATGTACATGAACACACTCCAACCATTTATGCCAAAAATAATCCAAAAAAATTATTCCAAACCATTTCAATAAAACAATCCATTTATTTAAAACACTTTCCAACCAATTTTCTATACATCAAAACCATACAATCTTTTTAAAATCATCATTTTGAAATCATTTCACAATTTGAATTTCCATAAACAACCAAATTATACAATTCCACAAACCATCACTAAATAGGATTTCTAATAACCATTTCACATAAATTTCACAATTCAAACCAATAAAATTAATCAATTTTAAATGAAACCTTCAAGTTATAATAAGAGGAGTTGAGAGTGAAGCCACCTACCTCTCAAACTTAGTATAAAATGAAGAACGACACAAAAATCCAAAAATTAGCTTAGATATTCCAAAACCAGTCTTAGATCTTGTACCCCATAATCCAAATAACCATATATTATCATGATTTTCATCAGAAAACATGAATCTATCCTCAATGGATTAGATTCATGTATCAAAGAGAGGGAATAAGAATAAAACAAAGGTAAACCACCAAGAATGAGCACTTAATAAGGAATCCAAGCCTCCAATGAACCAAGATTCACCAACGGATCACTTCTAGATCAAGAGGAAAGGTCTATCCATCCTTTGGGAGGAGTGGGATTCTAGTTAGGGTCATATTAAAGAAAAATGAGGCATCAAGGGTGTAAAACGAGTGATATCCACAAAATCTGGGTTTAATTTTCAATAGTTCATGGTTAGAGCGCACGATTAGGAAAACCGTGAACTAACAATGTGATAGCCAATACCTCTAAACACCCCTCACATGGTTGGATCACATGATTTGAAAATCATGTGTCAACTGTGTTAGAACCCTCTATCCTACATCGCACAATTTCTCCTAGGTGGCCACATGGTTTGGAAAAACCGTGCCCCTAACCATGCGCCTACCTAGTGCCCACTATTTCATTTTCACGATTCTTGAAAGGGATTTCATGGTTTCTACTAACCATGATCAAATCTTCCACCTCTAGAAAATCCCCAAAAACTTGAAAAAAATCATCCAGACATTCCCAAACTTAACATAATAACTTTATATACTTAAAATATATATAAAGGGTTAATTACCTGAAAATGGGAGTTCTATAATCAGTACTATGTTATAGAGGTGGGGTGGTGATTGATATGTCTGCCTATGTAAAATGGGGAAGGATAAAATGAACATAGTGATGATTGTGGTGCAATGAAAGGAGTGTGGGTAACAAGGACCATGCCATAGTGTTTGATGTGTTGAGGCTAAAACAACCAAAGGTTTTTCACCATGTTGTGGTGATGGGAATGTTGGTAGGTGATTAGTGCCTATTAAAAATGGACAATATGAGAGGACAATTCCATAATGTTTAATGTGTTGAGGAAAAACAACCCAAGGGTATTCAACACACTATGGTGAATAGCGTACTAGAAGGAGATGCATAAAATTAAAGAGAAATGATTATGATGATTCTTGAACGGATCTTGAATGCTTCCATAATCTCTAGATTCTATTTTAATCCAGGATTCTAGCATGATTCAAAGGATTTTATATTGATCCATATAATGAATTAATTAGTGAATTGATTTATGATGCAAGGAGAGAGAATATACTCTATGAAGTAGTTTCCTTTGATTGTAGTAATAAAAATCACCAGAGTCACTGAGGAAGTTATGTGAAGTTTTCCTAACCCATAAAGATATTGAAAAGTGGAAATTTAATTTCCAATTATATCATAATCTTTTTATAGGGATCAACTAATGGTAGGTGTAGTATGAAGAAACTCTTGAATAATTGATAAGATTTTGGAGATGCGCATAGTGTTATGCACATTATTTATATAATTTTCCTATGGAAGAAGTGAGGAATGATACTCTCTGTATCAAGGAGATAAGATCTGTATTATCAATAATCAAGTTTATGTTTAAAGATAAATAGGAACACAACATTGGATATTTATGATCTTGAAGATGGGGCACATGTGCAGATCCCCTGATATATTTGTTCATGGAGGAGGACCATCTTCAAGAGGTACAAAGATCACTAGGCATGTGTAAGAGGTATTTATTTGTTGGATAATATTTGTAAAAGAGTTTTATCTTCCAGTGGAATCTAGAAGTAGAGAGAACACAATGGAATCTATGTTATAAGATGTTGTTGAAATATTGTAGAATCCATGTTGGAGGGACTAACCAATGTGGAAATGAGTAGGAATAGGTATCCAAACCTTATAAATATCTTGTGTTGTGATCTTTTTTTCAACATACGAGGCAAACTTGGGAGATTATTTTTAGTGGATCAAGATCCTTCATCGGTTCCAGAGGTTGAGTTTAAAAAAGAGTAACCCATAAAAGAAAAAGTTATCACTGATTTACCCCCATCTTAGTGATCCAATTGGATCCTAACAAGTGGTATCAAATAGAGTTTACCAATTAGATCAAATAATTATAGAAAATCAAAATTTTTTAATAAAAAAGGAGTTCCCATAATTGGTGTCACAAACTACTACAGTTGGAGGAATATGATGCTTACTTACCTCCTTTCACTTGGACTTGAGGTTAGAGATACTAATAAAGTGGGATTTAAACCAATTATATAAAATCATTATATGACACATGCTCATAAAATGGATTTGAAGATGGATTAAAAGTCACAAAATTATATTTTAATGTCTTTATTAGGGAATGATTACACTAAGTTAATGGCTCTTGTGACTTCCAAAGAGATATAATACAAATTGATAAGAAGCTATAAGGGAAACATAAAAGTGGATGATTCCATACTACAAGTTTTTAGGAGTATATTTGAGGATATTATGATTGCTAGAGATGAATATATTGATTCATATTTTATATGGGAAAATTAAATAGTTAGTAATATTCATGGATTTTGTGAGAAACTTTAATAATCTACAATTGTGAAGAATCTTATATAGAAATTTCTTGATTGGTTTATTCCCAAGGTATCAGCTCTATAAGATCATAAATAACTTTCATTGGATGGACTTCACAATATTCTTATTGCATATGAAATGCATAAGGCACTGGATTTTAAAAGTAAAGAAAAATTTAATAAGCTTTTGATGCCATGAGAAAAGAAAAGTTAAAGTGAATAAAGAATTCAATGATTTAGATGATATGGATGATGAAAATTTCAATCAGATTATTGACCTATTATAAAAGATATTCTTAAAGGTAAAATGAAAGGGAAAAGGTAAGAAATTTCTTAGATGTTTTAATTGTAATGAAATTAGTCATATTGAATTTTCCCCCCAAATAAACAGGTTGGGGAGTTTGAATCATAAGAAGAAGAAAAAATTCCCCAAAGGAATAATGATGATAAGAAGAAGAATAAATAGAAACCCAAAATAAGAATCCTTTTTAGAATAAATTATGAATGATATAGTGGGTCAAAGAATGAAAAAACACTCATTTTTCAAAGAAATAAATATTTTTATTAATTAAGATATGATGATGATTATGAAGAGAAAACAAAAATTTAATGGAAACTGAATAGTAAGTTAGAATATTTTCTTGAATAGATCTCACAACTCAAGATATATAAGAAAATTTTTAGAAATAAAAAAAGAAAATTTCGACATAAATTAATTAGGGAAAAGTGATTGGTGATGGAAAAAAGGAAGATATGGTCAAGATGGAGTCAACTTATATTGATGAGGCCAAGAAACACATGTTAAAGAATGATGGACAAGAAAAGATGATATATGATCTTGAAGAAAAACCAAATGCTAGATAAGAGTAGTTATTTGAAATAAAATACATTTTTTTCAGTTCAAACTGAATTGAACATGTCCATATAATATTTCAACAAGTCTTTAGTGATTAGGGAAGAATCTTCTCAAGCTGGTGAGAATAAAGAATCAAAGGTACAAGGTAAAGCTACAACTAAATATTTTTTAAACATAAACTTCCTGTATAACAGTACACATGTTAAAATAAAACCTAAGGAGGTTCAAATAATGGTGTATGAGAGAAAATATTATACTTTATAGGAAAAAAGAAATTTTCCAAGAAAAAAAACTCCCAAAGAAAAATAAGTCTTAAGGAGGACAACACCAATACAATTATAGAAAAGTATAAAATCAAATAATTAGATCACAATTCATATATTATTGTTGGTGTTGTAAAAGGTGTGGACACAAATCCTATTCATGTCAGTTTAACATGTCTTCAACTAGAAAGATAAAAAAACAAAAGGGGAGTTTTAGTGAGAAAATGAGGTTGAAAACTAAAAGAAAGTAGGTTGTACTGAAAGAAGAGGAAAATAAAGTTATCTTGAAAAAATAAGTGAATAAAACTACTTCACACAATAATTAAGTTTAATAGAAGAATGATAAACAATAACCTAATGAGGAAAATTATAGGAGACTGGGTGTTTATATTTGAAGTAAATAATAACCTGGGTTTATAATAAGATCTCAGCCTAAGTGTTACCTATGAGGGATAAAGTGTTCCATCCATATTCCATTAATCATTTATATATCTTATTATAACTTATAGGTAAATAGAGGAGAAGTTTGAGGTTATCACTTTTGGATAGAAAAGAGGACCAGTTATACATGGAGTACTTCTCCATAATGAATAGGACAAGAGTTATTCCATTAAGGGGAGATCTTTTGAGAAAGTTTTCAAAACTATAATTTCTAGGCAACTTGGAGAAATCTCTAAATGAGGTATGAGAATCACACTTACAATACATTGGAATATATATATTCAATATATTTATTAAGATTTTTTTTCTCAAAATATGATATAAAGGGTGAGTTATATTTCATACGCATGAATTTTTTTGATGGTGTGTTGAGATGTGTGCAGGAAACACATGAAAAATCTATTTAAAGTAACTGGATGTTGATAAATTTTAGATTTTATGATCATGTTATCAGATGATGATATTTTATGGAAAAGTTAGATAACATTGGTTATATATCACTTGTTTCTATTTTGGGTTATCCCACATAAACTTAGATTATATTAATAAAAGGATCTTTTCTAAGGACAATGTGATATCTTCTCCTTACTCAAAGTAACAAATGGGAGGAGAATATGTCTATGAGAATATGAGATCAGAATACCCCATTCTTTAACCTTTTCATTTGGTTTTCAATAAGGGTGGTTGGGGGGGTTATAAAAGGAAGGAGGAGAAGATGAGAAAAGAAAATAATTAATATATTGGGATATTTTTCAATGGTTTTTGGTTTTGTCAAAATAGTGGTATTGAAAATAAATCTAAAGAAGATATTTTTGGGATTATTTGATTTGATTATATTTTATTTCATTATGAGAATAATATTTTGATGTCAACATCTGTTTAGTTGATATGAATATGATAATGAATATGATTCTTGAAAAAGGAAGGTACATGCCATGACCATAATATAGGATGTATAGGGAAGAAAATTCATAACATGGTTAATTGGAAAGGGACCATTCTATGGTGATCCATGTGGTGAGATTCTATATCACCTGAACAATATGGTTTTTCCCAACACAAGAACAATGGTTTCCATGGTTCTATGATTTGTGTTTTCAAATTCCAACATGGCCAATCCCACACCGCCGAAGTGGGAACGATGATCGAGATGTTTCAATGTGTAAAAAAGGGAAGGCTAAAATGACCATAGTGATGATTGTGGTGTGAGGAATGTAGGGACTATGAAAAATGGGAAATAGGAGAGGACTACACTATAGTGTCCGATGTGTTGAGGAAAAAATGGTCAAAGGTTTTTCACCACACCATAGTGAAGGGAATGTTGGAAGGTGATGAGTTCCTATAAAAAATAGGCATTAAGAGAGGACTATTCAATAGTATTTGGCATACTAAGGACAAAACATCCAAAGGTTATGCACCACTCTATAGTGAAGGAATTTTTGGAAGGTGATGCGTTAAAATAGAGATAAATAATTAGATGATTCTTAAATAGATATTGAATGCTTCCATAATCATTGTATTTAGTTTTAGTCTATGATTCGATCATGATTTGAAGGATTTTTTAATGATCCATATGGTGAATTAATTGGTGAATTAATTCATGTTGTAAGGAGAGAGAATAAATTTCCCGAATTGGTTTCATTTAGCTATATTAATGGAAATATTGGGAGTCATTGTGGATGTTATGGGTGTTTTTTATACCCCATAAAGATACCGATAAATAGAAATTTATTTTTTAATGATATTATAATCTATTTATAGGTATCGACCAAGGAGAGTTGTAGTATAAGGGAAATATAAATGAAAAGAGAAGATAGAGGAGAGGCACATAGTGTTATGCATGTGATGAAGATAACATGTTTAATAAGTGAGGTCAGATAATATATATATCAAGGTGATATGGTGAAAATAATTAGATCATTATGAATATATTTGAAGTTTAAAGACTAGTAGGCACACATATTCAGGCTTTGAGGTCCTTGAAGAAGGAGTATAAGTGCAGATCCCTTGATCCATCTGTTCATGAAGGAGGAACATCATCAATAGGTGCATATATCTCCAAGTGTTTGTAAGAGGTATTTCTTTATTGGGTCATATTTGTAGATGAGTTTTATTTTTTAATGGACTTTGGAAATGGAGAGAACATGGTGGACTCTATGTTGTAATAAATTGTTCAAATATTGAATAATCCATGTTGGGGAGACTAAAAAACATGGAAATAAGTAGGCATGGGTAGCTAGACCATGTAAATATCTGCTTCTATAATATTTTTTTTCTTCATACAAGGTAGGTTTATAGATTATTTTTAGTGGATCAAGAACCTTCACTAGTTCAAGAGGTTGAGTTTAAAAGGGGGTAACATGTAAAAGAAAAAGTGACCATTGATTCACCCCCTCTCAATGATCCAAAAAATACTAATTGTTAATTAACCCTTTTCTATTCCTTTGATGGTTGTGTGAAAGATGGTTAACTCTAACACTCTTGAAATATCTTCTCCTTCCTTCTAGAAAATTACTTGGGTTCTTTTTACCACTTTGTTATTATATAATTTATCAAACTTTTTTCCCCTATGCGATTTATCCTATGAGTATCTATAATATTATATTTCATTTTTATTATGTCTATAACAATAAGAGACTCTAAATTTTATAGCCACCTTAAGTACACATGAAAAAATATCTTCATATCTAATAAATTTTTTGATAGCTAATCTCTTTCAAAGAACTATATTTAGGCCACTAAATAATCATTTGATGTTAATATTAGGGCTATTAACAAAACTATAGGTGTACCTTGCGAGTCTCATGAATTTTTCTTCATAGGTGTCAATGGATTCATCCTCCTTATCTTTCAAATTTAGAAATTATTGCTCCATTTCATGTGAAGAGTTCAGGTAAAATATTTGGTGATGACTATTTTATTGAACTCCTCCTATTCCATAGAGTCTACATACTCTTTTTTCATTGTATTCTAAATGAAATCCCACCATTGGTCATCCTCACCACATAAATGATAAATGAATAGAATAACCTTTTCATTCTCCAAGCATTGAAGTAAAAAAATATATTTTCTATCACATCAATACATTTATTAGTAATAAGTGGATTGGAAGATCCATTGAAGGATAGTGGATATTGGTGCATGAAAGACGCAATATCAAGATGTTCCTACCATGTTGGTATGTAAGAACCCGGTTCTTATTTTTGAGGTACGAACTTCTTCTTTTCTCTTTTCCTTTAGTTTTTTTGATAAAATAAGGAAAATGGAGAACATCCTAAATTTTGGAAGTACACGCTATGTACTTTTTCCACACGCCGTGTACTTCTGGCCATGTGGGATAAGTACACGGGGTGTGTAGCCATGTTGGAGAAGAAGGGTGTAGGAACCGACTACATGCTGTGTAGTGGTCCTTTACACGCCGTGTAGTTAGTCGGCAGGCCAAAATAGTAAGGCGGTGGAGCTACCACCAGCTGGGCGGCAGTACATGCCATGTACTTTGGAGTACATGCTGTGTACTCATGTCGATGGATGAACAGTGTGGCGGTGCCTCTAGAGGAACAGTTAAATGAAGGAAGTACACGCCGTGTACTTGGAAGTACATGCCGTGTACTTTGTTTTTTTTGTGCATAAAATGGGCATTAGCCTCCCCTGTTCACAGGGAAGGCTTAGAATGGGAAGAGAGCTCGGGAGAGGACGGATGAACCTTCGGAGATCCGCCGGGTGCACTTCTGGAATCTGTTTCCGCTTCAGACGATCTCATTGGAACCGCACGGGTAAGCCCTATCTTCTCCTGTTGTGGTTCTTACTAATTATTTCCCTAAAGGGAGTTATTTGAGGTTGAATGAAAGTTTTCTTAACTCAGATCTACGCCGTTCTTGGGCATTTCTGGAACCGACGTTTGCATATATCATTCGTTGGTGTATAAGGTAGGTGGCTTGGTGTTAATTTTTCCAACTATCGTGTGTTTTGGGCGTTTTTTTCCACGAGACCATGTTGGGGTGTCACGTGGCTGAGGCCGTTGCTATATGAAACACCTAGAATTTAATAAGTAATTAATTATGATAATAAAATGATGGTTGGGATCATTTCTTGGATCCAGGACCACCCCAGGGGTGCGTTCTACTGTTTAGCCATTTGGCCAGGATACCTGAGGGTATGCCATTAAAGTAGTAATTGTAGAATTTTGTTGAGAGGAATTGATTGTTTACTTCTTGTTTACATGTTGGACATGGTACAGTTACTTGTTTAGCCTGAGAGCGTTGTTGTGATTATCCTATGGGCACTGCACTGTATTAGCCTGAGGGCGTGATTGTATTAGCCTGAGGGCAACATACTATTTAGCCTGAGGGAAACCTTTCGTGCCTGAGGGCTTGACTTCTATGCCTAAGGGAGGCAATTCCTATTCCTGAGGGAAATTTCTATTACACCTAAGGGCAATACCTGCGGGTTGGATTCTGTATTGCCTGAGGGCGTGGTTCACTATATTAGCCTGAGGGAAAGATACTGGTTGGCCTGAGGGCTTGGTGCTATTGAGAACATAATGTCACTAAATTAAATGGATTAAATGAATAATAAAATGGCAATTTAACTGTTAAGTTAGTTACTTTTGAGTACTGATTAGTTTATTTCATTTTACTATTGAACACTTGTTGCATGCTTTACACACAGTCGAGCACGAGCCTTTGGTGGGTGCCTACTGAGATATATTTCTCACACCCTGTTTGGGTCATGCATTTCGGGCCAAACAGATTATGTTTCTGTAGGTGTGGATAGGGGAAAGTGTCCCTATACAAGTACTTGACTGTTTCTGTGGAGTAGGAGGGCATGGGACCGAGCCTAGGCTTATGATGCCGCTCCCCATCTGTTTGCTTTGTTTTGCTGTACTCTTTATTTTGTTGTACTGTATTGATGTATAACATGTTCTGGATTTTTTCTTAGAACTTGAGACATGTAGCATAATTATTTATATACTATTGGTTATATCCACTGCTATTGTTTATTTCAGTTGTGTATGGTTTACTACTTCCGCTGTTTGTTGTATGTTTTATTTCATTCCGATGCGCTACACTTTGACAAATGAGGGCATAGTTTTCCCACAATCAGACCCGGGCCCTCGCTGCTAGTCGGAAACCTTTGGTGTTTGGGGAAATGTGCTTGAGGTCACATGGCGAACCGGATTCGGGGCACCCATTGAGTGGCACCCAGAACCGGGATGTTACAAAGTTGTATCAGAGGAGTTATTTTCTTTGACTTACTATTTGGATCCTTAGTCAGGGATAGGACGAACGGTAGTTGGTAATAAGCTGTGCCTGGGCGTAGCTAACCCGTGTATAGGGAAAAGCCAGTCTACCTCGTATTTTTTCAATTCTTTTGATTTTGAAAATTTTAATATTGATTTGATTTCACCGATGGGTGACACACTTGAGATCGTGCTATTATATTTTATTAATGGGTTCTATTTAGTTGCAACCCGATGAGGTGAGGGTATTCCATCTCATGCATCATTTAGGCACATGCTAGATATCACATGCCATGCATAGTTCCATGCCATGTAGGTGCATTAGAAATTGCAGGATATTGTGATAGATGCTCTGATAAAATACCTGCTATTTGATAGGGTAATTTTATATGAGACTGTTTATAGAATGGATGCCAAACTTTGGTTTTTGGGGAGTATGGGTCCCCACTGACCGGAATTTGGTGGATCATTATCTGTTTATTAGTTATAACACAAAGAAGATGTCAAACTTTGATTTGTGGGGAGTATGGGCCCTCACGGGTCGGAATTTGACACTTAGGTGTCGTTTTTCGGTATTTTCTGGGTTTCGGGGAAGTTTCTGAGGCATACTATCTGGAAACCTAGTATACACGCTGTGTAGTATCTTTACACACACTATGTATGTTATTTTGTTCGGGAAGAAAAATAAACTTTTTGAGTACACTCCGTGTACCTTGAGTACACGCCGTCTACCCTGAGTACACGCCGTGTAGTCTCTTCCCGTGTCAAAAACCGTGTGGGCGACGACACAGGGAAGGGAAGAGCTTGGGGAGAACATGTCATGTAGCTTTTGTACACGCCGTGTAGTCGCTTCCCGTGTCAAAAACTATGTGGTAGGCGACACAGGTTAATGGAAGGCTTGGGTAAAACACACTGTGTACCAAATGTACATGCCTTGTAGTGCTGACCCGGAGTCCGGCCGTATAACTAACAACACAGGTCAGTGAACTCCTTTACAGAACATGCCGTGTCGGTGATGAACACGCTGTGTAGTGTGACCTGGGGACTCGGCCGTGTAACTAACAACACGGGTCGGTGTCACCTCTCCTTGAACACGTCGTGTACCTATGGGACACATCGTGTAGTCTTGTCCGAGTACAGACCATGTGGAATTAGCTGTGTGGCTAGGGGAAACAGGGTGGTGTACACGCTGTGTGTGGGTGTAACATGCCGTGTAGTTGCAAGCCGAGTAGTCGGCCGTTTCACAAACGACACAGGTAGTTGGAAATTAACACCATAGACGTCATGTAGCTATTATACACACTGTGTAGTTTTTGTTGAACGGGATCCGTGTGGCTTAGCCATGTCGAAGGACCCGGGAAGGGGAAGGGAAGTCGAGTACACACCGTGTAGTCAGTATACACACCGTGTAGTCTTATTTTTCAAATCTTGAAAGGATTTATTCTTCTTGTTCCCTTTCTGGTTCATTCGTTTCAGCCTAAATAATCTTGAATCTAAGGCGTGTTTTTGACCTTGTAGTGTCATGCCGCCTAGACGACCGTGCGTTGTTCGTCAGGAGAGCAGCGATGATTATACTCCAGAGATGGTGGGCCATGGGCTACTAGTTGATCCTCCAGCAGATCCAGATGCAGTGCCTGCTGTTATACCCGACACAGGCGCAGAGGCGCGGTTCCGTGAAGGCTTTATGCGGTTCATGAAGAACTTTCAGGGAGCACTGCAGGATGCCAAATCTATGGACGAGCTAACTTGTATCTTCCACTAGCAGCATCTGCCTACGTTTTTAGAGGATGGCGGACCACAGGCTGTAGAATCTTGGCTGGGGTCAATGCAAACTATTTTTTGGCATCTTGAGACACCTCCAGGGTGGAGGGTCAAGCTCGCGACTTACATGTTGCGTGATTCCGCCAAGAGGTGGTGGGATGTTACCACCCAGTTAGAGCATCACAGAGACATGGCATGAGAAGATTTCCAGGTAGTATTCTATGACTTCTTCTTTCTAGAGATGCTGAGGGAAGATAGAGCTCAAGAGTTCATGAATCTGCAGCATGGTGCTATGTCAGTGATGGACTATTCTGCTCGTTTCACCGAGCTTCAGCGTTTTGCACCCGTGTTGGTGGGTGATGAGACATTGAGGGCCAGATGTTTTGAGGATGGTCTTTGTTATGACATCCGAGCGCTGGTGAATGTTTTCAGGTTTCCTTCAGTACACGCTATTGTGAATTAGGCGTTGATTACAGATAGGAACCTGCGGGAATCTAGTGGTGCGGGCCAGGGCGGTTCGATACCAGTTACTGGTACTATTTCTACTGGAAAGAGGAAGAGATAAATAGACTTCTCTCAGGGTGGAAGTACCAGCCAGACAACTTCTTCAGGTGGCCCGATCAGGTGCTACCATTGTGGTAGAGAGGGGCACAAGAGGCCGCAGTGTCCACGTGACCTAGTGGAGTGCCGAGCTTGCAGCAAGGTGGGTCTTCTGCATTTCTTTTTTAGGGAGTTTCTACCAGTGGCTAGTGAGAGGGGTTCTGTATAGACTCCGCATGTGGGAGTAGGACCAGTGGCTTCTTACGAGTCGGGAAACTGGAATACGTCAGGGCGTGGAGGAAGAAATGGTGGTCGTTGCCGTGGTATCCAGACACCAGGATCTCAGAGGTAGCAGGGCGGGACAACTTAGGGTAGTTAGGCTGTGTCGCAGGCCCGCGGCACTGGGTAGACATATGCAGTGCAACAGACCCAATTGGAGTAGGATCCCGAACCTTCTATAGTCAGAGGTACTATTTTAGTAGCTTCTGTCTTATCTTATGTACTTTTTGATATGGGTGCTACACATAGTTTCATATTTGTATCCATTGTGGAGAGCCTTGGGCTCTGTGTTTCTACTTCTTCCAATATCATGACTCTAGACACTCCGTTGGGGACTAGAACGGTTGGTGTGTGTCAGTGCAGGGAGTTCCCCCTTGAGGTTGGTGGGTGTCACTTTCCTTGGGACCTCAATGTCTTAGAGATGATGAGCTATGATGTCATTCTCGAGATAGACTGTTTGGTTCCCTTTCGAGCCTTTGTGGACTGCTATCGTCGCATGGTGAGTTTCACGTCACCAGATGGAGGAGAGTTTCTATACAAGGGCGAATGGGATGTTGAGGCGAGTCGAGCTGGACCAGAGCATCATGGGAGAAGTGGAGTCACATCCTAGATTGCAAGCTTGTATCTGGATGATCAGGGGACTTGTCAGACGGATTTCCCTCTAGTTGTTGATCATTTCAGGGATGTCTTCCCGAATGACTTTTTAGGTCTACCTCCAGAGCGTGAGGTGGATTTATCCATTGAGCTTGTTCCAGGAGAAGCAGTGGTGTCCATTCCTCCTTATAGGATGGCCACACCCGAGCTTCAGAAGCTCAAGAGACATTTAGAAGAGTTGCAGGCAAAGGGCTTTATCTGACCCAGTACTTCACCTTGGGGTTCTCCAGTCCTTTTTGTGAAGAAGGTGGACGGTACCCTCAGAATTTGTGTGGATTATCAGAAGCTGAACCAGTTGACGGTTAAGAATCGATATCCCTTGCTGAGGATAGACGATCTGTTTGATCAGCTTCGTGGAGCATGAGTGTTCTCGAAGATTGACTTGAGATCGGGATATCATCAGCTGTGCGTGAGACTATCAGATATACCGCTTACAGCTTTTCAGAGAAGATATGGTCTATACGAGTACTTGGTTATGCCGTTCAGACTCACGAACGCGCTAGAAGTTTTCATGGCTCTGATGAGTCGTGTGTTCCATCTATATCTTGAATCTTTTGTGGTAGTATTCGTGAAAGACATCTTAGTGTACTCTCACACTCAAGACGACCATGCCAACCATCTTGAGATCGTATTGAGTACACTAAGAGAGCATCGGCTATATGCTAATCTCTCAAAGTTTCACTTTTGGATGGATCAGATTCACATCCTGGGTCACATTATCTCAAAGGCAGGAGTTGCAGTAGACCCAGAGAAGGTGAGAGCAGTAGTTTCCTAGGAGCAGCCTAAGAACGTGTTTGAGATACAAAGTTTTTTAGGGCTATCTGGTTACTAAAAACGCTTCATATCAGACTTTTCCCACTTAGCAACACCGTTGAAGGGTCTGAATAAGAAGGGCATGAAGTTTGTTTGGTCGGAAGCTTGTGAGGCAGCCTTTCAGGACCTGAAGGGAAGGTTGACATCAGCACCGATCCTGATACTCCCAGAGCAGGGGAAGAGCTATACAGTTTACTATGACACATCAGGTAATGGGATGGGAGAAGTGTTGATGCAGGGCGCTCAAGTTGTTGCGTACGGGTCTCGGTAGTTGAGGCCACATGAGAAGAATTACCCGACGCATGATCTCAAGTTGGCTGCAGTTGTGCATGCGTTGTTCTGTTGGAGACATTATCTATTGAGAGAGCATTTTGTGGTTTTTGACGACCACAAAAGCCTCAAGTATATCTTTAATCAGCGTGACTTGAATCTGAGGCAGAGAAGGTTGGTTGAGTACCTACAGTCCTTTGATTTTGAGCTTGCCTATACACCTGGTAAAGGTAATGCAGTAGCTAATGCGCTGAGCAGGAAGGCTCAAATACAGGCAGTGCAGGAGGCTAGTAGTGAGTGGGAGCTTATGGCCATGTTCTCTGAGATGCATCTGGAGGTGCACGACAGTCAGGGG
Source organism: Viscum album (assembly GCA_963277665.1). Classification (NCBI taxonomy): domain Eukaryota; kingdom Viridiplantae; phylum Streptophyta; class Magnoliopsida; order Santalales; family Viscaceae; genus Viscum; species Viscum album. The sequence continues at coordinate 1,566,540,075 of OY728156.1, forward strand.
CAGTCTTATCTTTCATATTTAGTTGTGAATTATACCCTCCTGTATAGAGTGAGGATGAGACAACTATCAGATTTAGAAGGCCTAGTTCTATGGGAGTCGGTGGCAAGTGAGGACCCTCCTCCTGGTTGGATGATAGGCGATGATGAGGTACTGCGATTCCATGGATGAGTATGGGTTCCAGGGGATACACGTGAGGAGCTGATGCGGGAGTTTCATGCTTCATCTTGGGAAGTTCATCCTGGGGTTACCAAGATGTACTGTGACTTGAGATGTCAGTATTGGTGGCCGGGTATGAAGAGAGATGTAGCTAGTTTTGTTACGAGGTGTTCCACCTGTCAGCAGGTGAAGGCGGAGCACCAGAGGCCAGCCGAACTGTTATAGTAGTTACCCATTCCGGAGTGAAAATGGGATGATGTCGCGGTGGATTTTGTGACTGGATTGCCGAGGTCACCTTGTGGCAATGATGCCGTGTGGGTTGTTGTGGACAGACTCATGAAGGTAGCTCACTTCTTGCCGATCAAGGAGACCTTCAGTGTTGACGAGATCAGAAGGCTGTATATCCGAGAGATCATACGTCTTCATGGGGTCCCTCATTCTATCGTTTCAGATAGGGACACCCGCTTTACGTCTCGTTTTTGGTAGATCTTTTAGAGGGCACTAGGTACACAGGTGCTTCTGAGCATAGCATACCACCCTCAGACAGATGGCTAGTCAGAGTGTATGATACAGGTTCTAGAGGACATGATGCGTGCATGCATCCTAGACTTTGGGGGCTCTTGGGAGAAGCATATACCCTTAGTCGAGTTTGCCTATAAAAATAACTTCTAGGTGACTATTGAAATGGCACCATACAAGGCTTTTTATGGTAGGCCATGCTGATCACCTTTGTGCTGGTCAGAGGCAGGTGAGGTACTTTACTGGGACCACGTCTCGTACATGAGACTTCTGAGTAGGTCCAATTGATTCAGAAGCAGATGGCTACCACGCAGTCTTTTCAGAAGTCTTATGCTGATCGCCGTAGACGACCTTTGGAGTTCGTGGTCGGGGATCATGTTTTCTTGTGTGTCTCTCCGAGGCTGGGACACAGACGGATCAGAAGACAGGGTAATATTTCACCGAGGTATGTGGGGCCTTTTGAGATTCCGGAGAGAGTCGGGCTGGTTGCCTATCGGTTGCAGTTACCACAGCGGTACCGAGCCATGCACAACGACTTCCATGTGTCTCAATTGCACCGCTATCATTCAGACCCGTCTCACACCTTTCAGCCTGAGGAGGTTGAGCTTCATATTGATGCTTCCTTTGAGGAGCATCCGATTGGTATCATTGATAGGAGCATGATGGTTCTCCGAGGCTGGTCAGTTCCTCTCATACGGGTGTTATGGAAGCATGGCCGAGTGCAGGATAAAACCTGGGAGCAGGAAACTGATGTACGTGCTCAGTGGACGGATTTGTTCACGGCTATATCTTCTCCACCCTTGGAAGGAAAATTCGGGGATGAATTGCTATAAGGGGGGAGGTTTTTAAGAACTCGGTTCTTATTTTTCAGTTACGGGCCTTTTTCTTTTCTCTTTTCCTTAAGTTTTTTTCATAAAATAAGGAAAATGGAGACCATCATAAATTTTGTAATTACACGCCGTGTACTTTTTCCACACGCCGTGTACTTCTGGCCATGTGGGATGAGTACACAGGGCGTGTAGCCATGTCGGCGACGAAGGGTGTAGGAACCAACTACACGCCATGTAGTCAGTCGGCATGCCAAAATAGTAAGGCGGTGGAGCTGCCGCCAGCTGGGTGGCAGTACACACCGTGTACTTTGGATTACATGCCGTGTACTCATGTTGACGTATTAACAGTGTGGCGGTGCCGCCAGAGGAACATTTAAATGAAGTAAGTACACACCGTGTACTTGGAAGTACACACCGTGTACTTTGTTGTTTTCACTTAAAATTGGCAGTATCCTCCCCTGTTCACAGGGAAGGCTTTGAACAAGAATAGAGCTCAGGAGAGGACGACCGAACCTTCAGAGATCCGCCGAGCACACGTTTGGAATACGTTTCCACTTCGGTCGATCTTGTTGGAACCGCACGGGTAAGACCTCTCTTCTCCTGGTGTGGTTCTTACCAATTATTTCCCTAACGGGAGTTATTTGAGGTTGAATGAAAGTTTTCTTACCTCAGATCTACACCGTTCTTGGGTGTTTCTAGAACCGAAGTTTGCATATATCGTTTGTTGGCGTATAAGGTAGGTGTATTGGTGTTAATTTTTCCAACTGTCGTGTGTTTTGCGCGTTTTTTGCCATGATCCCATGTTGGGGTGTTGTGTGGCTGAGGCCGTTGCTATATTAAACCCCTATAATTGAATAGGTAATTAATTATGATAATAAAATGATGGTTGGGATCATTTCATGGATCCAGGACCACCCTAGGGGTGCGTTCCACTATTTATCCGTTTGGCCAGGATACCTAAGGGTATGCCTTTAAAGTAGTAATTGTAGAATTTCCTTGAGAGGAATTGCTTGTTTACTACTTGTTTACATGTTGGGCATGGCCCGGTTACCTGTTTAGCCTGAGGGTGTTATTTTGATTAGCCTGTGGGCACTTCATTGTATTAGCCTGAGGGTGCGACTGTATTAGCATGAGGGAAACATACTATTTCGCCTGAGGGAAACCTTTCGTGCCTGAGGGATTGACTTCTATGCCTGAGGGTGAAACTTCCTATGCCTAAGGGAAATTTCTATTACCCCTGAGGGCAATAGACGTGGGTTGGATTCTGTATAGCTTGAGGGTGTGGTTCATTATATTAGCCTGAGGGAAAGATACTGGTTGGCCCGAGGGCTTGGTGCTATTTAGAAAAAAATGTCACTAAATTAAATGGATTAAATGAATAATAAAATGGCAATTTAACTATTAAGTTAGTTACTTTTGAGTACTGTTTAGTTTATTGCATTTTACTATTTCACACTTGTTGCATGATTTACACGCAGTTGAGAACGTGCCTTTGGTGGGTGCCTACTGAGATATATTTCTCACACCCTGTTTGGGACATGCTTTTCGGCCCAAACAGATTACGTTTCTGCAGGTGTGGATAGGGGAAAGAGTCCCTATACAGGTACTTGACTGTTTCTGTGGAGTCATAGGGCATGAGACCAAGCCTAGGCTCGCGCTTCCGCTGCCATCTGTTTGCTTTGTTTTGCTATACTCTGCATTTTGTTGTACTGTATTTATGTATAACATGTTCTGACTATTTTATTAGAACTTGAGACATGTAGCATCATTATTTATATATTGTTGGTTATATCCACTGTTGTGGTTTATTTCAGTTGTGTATGGTTTACTGATTCTGCTATTTGTTGTATGTTTTATTTCATTCTGCTGCACTACACTTTGACAAATGAGGGAATAGTTTCCCCAAAATCAGACCTGGTCCCTCGCTGCTAGTCGGCATCCTCTGGCGTTTGGGGAAATGCGCTTGAGGTCACGTGGCGAACCGGGTTCGGGGCACCTGAAATCGGGACGTTACATGGTATTTCCCCAATTATATGTGGTAGGAAGTTCTTCTATTGGTTACAGGTGTTACGTGGGTCCCTGGTGGGCATGGTGGTAATGTAGGGTGGCCACCCGGTGCAGTAACTGGTTACTCCTGATGACGTGCAGTGTACTCTAGGTGGATCAGGTGATGTGGTGGGTATGATGAAGTGGATTGGTGGTCTCGGTGACGTGTGGTGGTGTAATGAATCTAAGGGGAGCAGGTGGTGTGGTGGTGTAGAGACTCTAGGTGGAGAGAGCGATGCAGTGGGTACGACGACATGGCACAATGTTCCCGGATATGTGCGGTGGTGCGAAGACTCCAGGTGGAGTAGGTAGTTCGGTTTATGGAAAGGAACTATAGTATAGTGATGGCGTGAGATGGAGGCCTTAGTGGAGAGATGACCTTTGAGAGGGGATGACATGTGTTGAGCATGGAAAAGCGCCGTTGATGGCAGAAAACTCTAGAGGGAGTATTGCGGATGGAAGGGTCATTGGTCTTGTTGGGATTTTGGGTCATGATGAACCTATGGGTTAGGGTATTCAGGCCATTTATTAAATAAATAATAAGCCTTTATGGGTGGGATATCTCCTTGGGGGGGGGGGGGCTATGGCCTGCCTCTATAGCCTGTGTGTGTTTTAATGTCATTATACCCCCAAGCACCTAATATATATATATATATCTTGGGAGAGTTGAGTGAGAATTACCACAAGATTTTGTAAACCTACTCTAATATTGTTTGGGTGCATATTGAGACAATCATCACATTACCCATCACACCCATTGTTAACTCGATCTCTCCTTGATCTATCCATTACTAAAACCAAAAGGTATTAACATGGGTGATGAAAAATTAACATCATAAGAGAATTATCGTAAAAAATCTCATAAAAACTCAACCTAAAAATGTCTTACTCTTAGAAACCATCAAGTTAGATTTTAGTTCAACCAAAATCACTCTTAGTTCAGTCCTGGTTTCTTTAAGTTGGGTTCTCTAACACCCCTCAACCAAGTTCCTTAACATAGTAAATCCTTTACAATGTCTTGTAAATAGAATGTGATTAATGAAAGAATATTCCCTTTGAGTTTCTAGCCAGACATGGGGTCTTCAGTCCACTCTTTATGCACCACATGAAGATATATTTAATAATCAACTAGCTTTTTTAGGGAGATTTACCCTAGGTGAATTTATGCCATATCCAAATACACTTTCCAGTATCTTGACATGGATATGTTTTCTAGAAAAACCATATACTAAAAACTTCAGCAAAATTACTGTATGTTATTATACAATTAGACTTATCCCTTAGGGTTTTAACTAAATTTTTCTTATCCTAATCCCAAAAAATAACTAAACTAATCCTAAAAAACAAGTAATCCCTACTCTTATACCCACTATAGTACCCCAGATCCACACTTTTGGGCTTGGTTATGAAAACAATTTCATTAAAAACTCTCCTTGATATAAAGTGAGATGACCCATGCTGAACTTACATATATTTCAATAATTTAACCATTACATCTCACAATAATCACACAATACTAGAAACTTAAAGGGTTAGTGTATTTGAGGAGTAGCTATATAAACAACCCATTTTATAGAAATTTTAGATATTTCTCCACAATTGAAACACACTAGACTCCTAAATATACTTACTATAAGTTACACTCATATTCATAACTAAGGGAATGGAAATAAAAGAAATGGGTGAGGTCAAATGATCAGTCAGGGGAAACTCATCAACATGTCATCAAGGGTTAAATCATAAGCATAAGAGAAAACATGAGCATGAAAGAAATATATTATTAAAAGAATATGGAATAATAAGATTTTTACATAATCCATGACAACAAGACATGTAATATTAAAAGAGTTAACATATACCATGACATAAAATCGCAAAAACATGAGATAATAAACAAGATACATGGAGAAAAATTATAATAATAAATATAATAAATTTCATGGAAATGAAGCATAATAGTAAACTATGGAACTAACATAGGGGTAAAAATCATAAATAGTATATCAAGAATCACTACCCATTTCCCATAGCATGAAAGAGGAGACATCATTGATTTATTCCCATAGTGGAGTAGGCATCAATATTTGATTCCCATAAATATAGTGGAGAATGAATCACTACTTGATTCCCATAACATAGTGAAGCAGACATCACTTCTTGATTTCTATAGTGGAGCTAGCATCAATAGTATATTCTCATAATTATTTCATGAGATATAAATACTTAAACAATGTATTAGAGGGTGATATAGGACCCCAACATTTATAATCATAATCATCTAAACATATGTGCTCCATTAGAATATGAAAACATTCATACTTTATAAAAAACTTAATTAAACCATGAAAAATATATGGGTTTCATAAAAAAATTTCCCAGAACTTCCACAATAAATCTAGAGAAAGAAGTTGGTTGGTGGATTAAAAATACCCCCAGTGTAATATACAGATAATTAAGGATTTTTTCATAGATAAAAAACAACTTTTAATGATATTTTGATAAATCACTTGAAAAATAAGAGAGAATACCAATTTTTTGAAAGGATTGAAATATCCTTAAAAATATTTTCATTAAAAATGAAATACTTAAGATTAATAAAAAATTTAAAAATAATATTTCAAAATGAAAGAAGAGGGTTTTTATAAAAAAAATTTATAAGATAAAAATTATTTCAAAAAATTTCTGTAAGAACACATAAAAACACTAAATATTTTCTTCTTAACAGAAAACAAAAGCCTTTAAAACCACCTTAAAAAATCATGAATCTATTTTTAAAATTAAACCTTTACATTTAGAAAATATAAGAGAATTTTATTTTTTTCAAATTCATAAAGAGTTAAAATCATTTGTAAAACCATTTTTAAACATATAAATGAAGCTTCATAAAGAATAATTCTCAATATTATGAGAGAAACCGTAAAATATATTTTAGAAAACATTTCCACCATAATCATAAAATATGAATTTATGAGTAACATTCAAAATTATTTTTCAAAAAGGTGAATAAAATGATTTTAAAAAAATTAAATTTTAAAAAGGATATTCAATATTGTATCCTTGAAAAATATATAATAGTTTTGTAAGTAAATTTAGAGTAGAATATAAAACAAACGATCATGAATGGAAAACCTCTTGAATATTTTAAAATAACTTTGTTAAAAACCCACATCATAAAAATGGTAAATAATAATTACTTTTAAAAAGAGGAGAATGGAAATATGAAGGTCACATGAGATAACACATAATAGGTTTCCAAATGGTTAGTGGGTAAATCTGGTAAATAAGGGTAAAAAAATAATATTATAATAATATTAAATTACCTTAAGAATTGTCCTAACCCTATTGATATGTGTACAAACATGGGAATCCTTGGTATGATTTTGGGAGCTTGTGGAGTCACTTGTAAGTGAAAATGAAATTTTATAAAAATTGATTTAAAGTTAAGGAAAATATAACATAAACATATATCTTTTAGTAAAAGAATTTTTATATGGAGTTATATAAGGGATATTTTCAACTATAAATATTCATTAGAAATATAGAAAAATTTCATGAATCATGGTATTTTATTTATAATTTTTATACATAAAATAAATATATTTATTTATGACACAATAACGATGGAGTATTTTTCTTATTAATGAAAGAATCAAATAAATTATATTATAAATATTAAAATAAATATAATTTGAAAGTTTTGATAAAATAAAATAATTTAATGGGTGAATATAAAATTTTAGGGTTGATTAAATGTATTTTCATAGAATTAATAAAGTTTTTATGACTTCCAAAAAAACCAAATACTAAATAGTGTCAAAATTGACATAAATGAGTTTTTAAAACAAATACTATTTTATTAAATGATACAATATTCCTAAAAATTTAAGATTATTCCAAAAGACTTATATAAGGTTATATATATAATTAATTAACCACTTTATTTTCTCTTGGAATTTTATAGTAAGTTTATTAACCATATAATATAAAAATACAAGAAGATATGGTAAATGTTAAACTATTTAACTAAGAGTTAAATCTAAAAGATAAGGTTAATATGGTGACCTAAACTTGTATAAATCCTATTGGTTGATATGATTTATAAAAATCCCCACCTTATCCTCTAAATAAATCCTTTTGTAACTATTAAAAACCTAACATGATTTTATAATAAATTAATATTTCAAACTCTTCCTAAAGTGCCCCTCACCTCTCTTATAAAAGGGTACTTCCCCTTCTCTCAAATTCACACCTCCAAAGCCATTTGGATTGATCAAAAACTACTAAAATATCCTCCCAAATACCCTCAATTCATCCTATAGGCCTTAATTTTATCATAAATCCAATCTAAGGAGCCCTTTTGTTCAAATCAAAAGGAAGCACCCGAAGAAGAGACAATTATTTCATAACCTCTTTCAAAGTTCTTTTCTTCTTCCACTTCCTATTTCTTTGTTTTTTCCATACCAAAATAATACTTCTAGTACTTTATACATACTTTTATGTTATTATAAATATGGTACAACCATATTCATTATTCTATCCATCCTATGAATGACAAAGTCACCTTATGTGCATATGTACGACTTACCATCTCCACGTCGTGGTGTAGTTTGTTATTCAATACTTCATTATTTGGATGGGTATAATAATATGTATAATTGATGTAAATAATAAATATAAAATGTTAATTATTATTTATATATAATTTAACATCCAATTACATAGGATTTCACCATCAATAGAATGATATCGTCGCTCGTGCGTATGTACGACTTATCGTCACCACAACGTGATGAGATTCATTTCCACATTCACCATTCAATGAGGATTATGAAAATACATATTATTAATAAGTATGTAATATATGACATAATAATTCTAATATATATATATATATGTATTTACATATATCTCATTCACTTACTTTTGTTTAATATGATATGAAAACGGAAACAATGTTTATGCGTACGTACGACCTACCGTCTCCATAAATGGTGTTTTACATTTCATATATCTATCTATTATAAATATTTATATTCTTAATATACATGATACATAAATAATTTTTTATATTCTGTAAGAAATTAAATCATCATATAAGTGATATGATCAAGCATACCAAGTTAAAACACGTATGATAAAGAAAACATTTATTACCCAGAATATTATTTTAACATGAAAATTATTATTAAATAAGTAGTATAAAGTAATAAATAAATAAAGTATGATATCATAAATATGAATATGGTTCTGTTATAATTTAATAACATACTATGGTCATTATACAAGAGGTTAAACGCACCCTCAACCAAAGGAAAGTACAAGGTAAGGGTTAATTTTACAATCACTTTATTATCTGAGGTTGTTTATACATAAGTATCTACTAGGAATTCTTTATCTTCCAAATAAATGTTTCTTAAAAATGTATTTCAAATAATTTTTACTATTTCCTAGACTATGGGTTAAATTAATTTATACCGTTTTTTGAATTTTTATAAAATTCTTTGAAAGGAATATTTCCGTAATTTTCCAAACAAGGTACTTTATGACCTTTTTGACAAATTAAAAAAAGATTTTTTTAACTTATACGGCGAGTGAGACCATTTTATACCATTATAACACCTTCTAATATTTCCTTAAAATCTTATAAGAATATTTTAAAAATAAATATTTTATTTACTTTCAAATGATTTCAAAGTAGAAATAGATATTTCACTCAAATAGTTTTTGGATTGATTTTATCTATGTCCACATCCTTTATTGGATTTTACAATTGTTTGAAGTTGACTCATGATGATACAATCTTCCATATTGTATTAAAGGTTTTGTGATATGTTTGACTATGTATGTTCTATTTTTATACCATTCATGGTTTATGGTTAAAGTATTAACATTTTGTATGCTAGTTTTAATACAAATGTTTATGTTATGTTTCATCCTTTTCATACGAGGAATGAATTGGACGTAGTAAGTGATGAGCGAGGCCCACTATAGCCCCAAGATGTATCGGTAGGTCTCATGATACAAACTAGTGTCTTGGCATAAGGGCTTGAAAATATTTTTATTTGTAGTCTTGGAATAAGGCCTTGACTATGTGGTTATGATGTCCAACATTATGAATTCCATCATTATGAAATTACCTATTGGTATTAGATGTGATTATTAGACTAGTAGAATATCCATGTGAATAAGTAAATGGAATTATTTGATTTATCTTTTCCATATTATACTTATATTTAAGTTTAAAAGGCTTGTGTTTTAGTCTTATACATTGCCTTAAATTTTCATGCTTATTTATAATAGTTTCTACTATATTGTCATCCTTACTGAGCATCTGAGCTCACCCATTTCCTACGTTTTATTTTTTCCAAGATGTGATGAAGTATATTATGATTGACCTTCAGGGATATGATAAGGGATATGAGTGTGTTCTAAGGAGACAAAATTTTGTTCTTTTTTATTTCATAATGTAATGTAAAACTTATGTATGTATCTAGTACTTCCAAGGCTACTAAAATGATCGGTCTTTCGATACTTGATCTCTTGTGATCATGCCTGTGTTATGTAATAACGCACCGACTCTGGGTAACTGGGTTCTGGGTGTTATAATTGGTATTAGAGGAAATTTAGTATAAAGATTGGAAACTAGATTTAGAAAAACCCTGATTAGAGAACATTACCCTAAGATAGACTTTGAGGATTAGTATAAAAGAACATCCAAAATTTTTGGTAATGTAGATATTATGTGGGTATTCCAAGCAATACATCACTGTCTAGATACTACAAGTGTACGTGGTTATGTCACAGATGTACCTATGAGTGAAAACTCTGACAAGGAGTTTCGGTCTTGACCCGGGGTATCTAGACACACGAAAATGAGTCTTACTGCGCACCTAGTTTGACACTCCCATGGGACATGCTTAGGATAATTCAAATTTTTTATACAAACCATTATGAAGGATTTATGAGTAAATACATCCCCAAAGAAAACATTTTTTTGATTATGGATTATATGAATAAACTATTCAATTTATGTTAAGTATTTTACAAGTTTGGAATTATGCATTGCGATTCATAAACTAACCTAGTGTATGCCATTGTTTAGAAATGACGCCTAGTGGAAGGAATACTATATAAACAACCGTAATTCATGTATGGATTTACCTCCTAATCAAGATAATAATAGTAGATATGGTGATGCAACCGGTTTTGAAAAACTTATAACCAAACTGGGACAACTCACTCATGTTATGAATAATAACCTTACCTATATAGAGCACCATGATCCACAACGTAGGGGATCAATGTTAGACCGCTTCATGAGGCAAAAACCACCAACATTAAATGGGACTATAAATACATTTGTAGCTGAGCAATGGATAAGTTCCTTAGAGAAAATATTTCATGCTTTGAGGAGTAGTGGAAGGGAAAATGTTGTCATGGTAATTTATCACCTCACAGGAGATGCAGATCAATGGTTGTCATTAATTCAAAACACAAAGGAGGATGATGAAGTCTCAAATATGAAATGGAGTGAGTTTAAATAGATTTTATTATAAAAATAATTTCCTTGTGAACATCAAGAGGATATGGAAAGGAAATTTCCTAGTCTGAGGAAAAATGAGGATGAGAATGTCGCAAAGTATGAGGCTAACTTTACAACGTTAGCAAGGCATACTGGAGATTATATATGTAATCCATGAAGTATAATTGATCAATTATTTGATGGTTTAAAACCATTTCTCTGAAGATCATTAGTCTCACAATCCTTCTCATCGTACGAAGATATAGTCTCATGTACTTTCAAGAAAAAAACTTATTATCTAAGTCTTATGACTTTAAAGCGAAGCAGGAGAAGAAGTGATCTAGTGAACACTCTGGAATGGGAAATAAGGGGAAGAATTGAAAAGTTGAATTTCCATCCTATAGTAATTGTGGGAAGAAACACCCTACTACATTCTTAAAGGGGATGAGAGTTTGTTACAAGTGTGGAGAAAAAGACCACCAAGCTCATGATTGCAAGGGGAAGAAAGAGGTTGTTGATGTTCAATACTAAAATTGTAAAGAAATGGGGAATTATGAAAATGAATTTCCTAAGCATAAAGGAACCTTACCATAGAAAATGACAAGGGAGAAAGCCCAAGATTATGCAATAAAAACTACTGAGGTTGATATTCTGAATAATGTGATGGTAGATACTTTAATCATTTCCTAAAAATTATCCAATTATTTATTTGATTTTGGATCATTGTATTTTTTCATATCTTCCCTTTTTTCCAAGAAAATTAGATATTTACAATTTGAATTATTAAAGGATTTTTTAGTAAAAACTCATAAGGGAAGTATCATTGCAACAAAGTTTTGTCAATCAGTTACCATTATGGCATATAAACATTCTTTATCTTCTAATATTATTGTCATACTAATGATTGAATTTCATATAATCCTCAGTATGAATTTTCTTTCAGACCATGATGCCAAAATTTATTTTAAGAAGAAGGAGATTAAATTTTTTGATGATGATATAGAATACCTCATCTTTAGAGCAGAAACGTCACCATCTAATTCTCATCTAGATCCACCCCCAATAGCTCTACTAAATTCAATAATTGGGGAGGAAGGGAGTGGAATAACTATTGGTGGGGAAAGGAATGTTCAAATAGAGGATGTACCTATTGTGAAAGAATATGTTGATGTGTTTTTAGAGTATTTACCTAGACATCCTCCATAATGAGAAATTAAATTTTCCATTGACTTAATTCCTGGTTCAAGACCCATATCGAAGACCCCTTATAGAATGACCACTATTGAATTAGTGGATCTAAAGAAACAACTAGAGAAATTGGGTAATAAAGGATTTATTCACCCTAGTGTTTCTCCATGGGGAGCCCTTGTTATGTTTGTTAAGAAGAAAGATGGATCTATGAGGTTGTGTATTGACTACAAAAAGATCAATGCTATAACAATAAATAACAAGTATCCCCCACCTCACATTGATGATTTATTTGATCAAATTCATGGATATCAAGACATTCCAAAGACAACATTTTGAACCAGGTATGAGCATTAAGAGTTTACAGTAATGCCTTTTGGACTGAATAATTCAACCTGTGTGTTCATGGATCTAATGAATAGAGTTTTAAAGGAATATCTTTATGAATTTTTAGTGGTATTTATTGATGATATCTTGGTATAGTTCAAAAGTGATGAATATCATGAAAATCACTTGTGCACTATTATGAAAACCCTAAGAAGAAACAAGTTATATGGGATGTTTAGCAAGTGTGAATTATGGATTAAAGAAATTTATTTTCTTCGCTATATTGTCTCTAAGGATGGAATATCTATTTATCCTTCTAAGAAAAGGGAAATACAAGAATGGGAAACACCGGCGAGCATAACTGAGGTACGCAATTTTATTGGTTTAGCAGGTTACTATCAGAGTTTTGTCCAGAATTTTTCCTAATTGGCTAACCCATTAACCAAGCTTACACATAAAGGGGTTAAATTTGTTTTGAAAAAATAGTGTGAAGAATTTTTTGAATAATTAAAGAGAAGATTAGTCAATGATTCAATCTTGACTCTACCATCGGGTAATGATGGGTTTTTAATTTATAGTGATGATTCAAAGAAAGGACTTGGTTGCATCCTTATGCATAATGATGGAGTTATTGCCTATGAATCATGGTAGCTAAAAATTCATGAAAAAGACTATAACACTCATGATATTGAGTTAGAAGATGTAATCTTTTCTCTGAAGATATGGAGACACTATCTCTATGGTGAAAAATGTAAGATATATACTGATCACAAGAGTTTGAATTATACTTTATCATAGAAAAAACTCAACATGAGGCAATGTTGATGACTTGAACTACTCAAGGATTATGATTTCACAATACACTACTACCTAGGAAAGGCAAATAAGGTGGAAGATGCTTTGATCAAAAATGACCATGGAGTTATGAACAAGATGAGAGTTGAAAGGGATCCTATGTTCATGGATCTAGTAAAGATGGATATGGGAATAATTATGGAAGGTAAAACATCAATACTTTTTCAAATGGTTTCCAAACCATCTTTACTAGAAAGGATAAAAAGTTCTCAAACTGATGATGAAGAGTTTCAAAAAAAAAATTAAATCTGTGAATGATGTGAGATTGATTGAATTCATTTATGAAGATGGATTTTTGAAATTTGGGAGGATGCTTTGTGTTCCCGATATACCTGATCTAAAATGGGAATTGTTGGATGATGCTCGTAGATCCAATTTCTCTATACCCCCTGGTAGCACTAATATGTATAGAGATTTGAAGGAACATTTTTGTGGGACAACATGAAGAGGGAGATTGCTGATAATGTGTCAGGATGTATGGTTTGTCAACATGTGAAGGTGGGAAGACAATATCCTGTAGGAGTCATGCAACCTCTTCCCATCCTTGAGTGTAAATGGGATGCTATTATGATAGACTTTGTCATGGGGCTACTAAATACTTCTAGAAGGAATGACGCAATATGGGTCATTTTTTATCGTCTTACCAAGTCAGCACATTTTCTTACTATAAGATAAGATTTACCACTTGAACGTTTATCAATACTATATATTAATTAATTTGTAAGACTTAATGGTGTACCCCTATCAATTGTTTCTGATCGTAATCCATGTTTTACATAAAGATTTTGGAAAGGTCTTCAAAAATCCCTGGATACTGAACTTCGTTTGAGCACTGACTACTACCCACAAACTGATAGACAATCAGAATAGACTATTCAAACCTTAGAAGACATGTTGATATCATGGTCACTTGAATTTTAAGGTATATGGGATCAGTATTTACCTCTAGTATAATTTTTCTATAACAATAGCTTCCATTCAAGTATTCATATGGCACCATATGAAGCATTATATGGAAAGAGATGTTGCACACCAACTTGTTGGGATGATGTCAGTGAAAGAAAACTCGTAGGCCCAGAACTTGTTGAGGAAACAATGGAAAAGGTTAAGATTATCCAAACCCACATCAAAGCATCTCAAAGTAGGCAAAATAGAAATGCCGATAACTGAAGGAAAGATTTGGAATTTCAAGCTGAAGATCATGTTTTCTTGAAGGTATCTCCATGTAAGGGTGTTATACAATTTAGTAAGAAGGGTAAATTAAGTCCAATGTACCTCAGAACATTCCAAATTCTAGAACTAATTGGAGTTGTATCTTATTGTTTGGAAATGCCGCCAAGTCTCGTCAAAGTTTATGATGTGTTCTACATATCACTGTTGATAAAATACATGCCTGACCCAACGCATGTACTCACATATGAAGAAATAGAACAGAAACTCGATCTGTGTTATTATGAAGATCTTATTAGGATTATTGATACCAGAGAGAAAGTGTTGAGAAACCAGGCGACTTGTTTGGTAAAATTTTTTTGGAGAAACCATAAGATGGATGATGCAACGTGGGAACTTGAGGAACTTATGATGAATAACCACCCGAATATTTTTAAGCAGTAATATTCTAGGAATTTTGAGGATGAAATTTTTTGAAGGAGGGAATAATTTAACATCCCAATCTTCCACGGTACATTTCTCTTTGAATAATACAATAGATTTCACTTTACACAACATCGAGTTTTAGCACACCACGACCAATCAAACTAGTCATTTAAAAAGTAGTTATGGATAATAATACTAACTTTTTGAAATTTTAAAATTTTTATTTTTCAAAATGGACTTAATTTTTGGATTCCTAATATCAGAATTAGCTTAGGTTTAATTTTTGGTACTTTTATGATAACTTTCATATTTTAATGAATAGTGAAAAATACTAAATTTTAATTAAAAGAAAAATTTTTAATCGAAATAATTTATAGTGTTAAATTATACATTTGAGTGGTTTTAAAGTATCATTAGATTATATTTTGATCATTTAATATAATTTATTTCATTGGATGTAATTTAAAATTTAAATTTTACATAAAAACATGACAATATTCTGATAGTTTTTACTTCTTAAAAACCTGCGTTTTAGTTTTGACAACAGGATTTCATTTTATATTAATAACTGAAACTTCTGTATTTTGAATTTGGAAAAATGGATTCCATATCTGGAATCATAAGGTCTAAATTTTTTAAATAGGTAGCTTTTATTTTTAGACATTAGGAATAGTAAATTCAGTAAATATTTTATTTACCATGGTTAAAGGGTAAATCTGATAAATAAGGGTTAAAAATTATATTATAATAATATTAAATTACCCTAAAACGTGTCCTAACCCTATTGATACATGTACGACCATGTGAATCCTTGGGTAGATTTTGAGACCCCATGGAGCCACTTGTAAGTGAAAATGACATTTTATAAAAATTAATTTAAAGTTAAGGAAAATGTAACATAAACATATATATTTTAGTAAAATTTTTTTTATATGGGGTTATATAAGTAATATTTTCTACTATAAATATTAATTATAAATATAAAAATATTTCCTATATCATGGTATTTTATTTATAATTTTTATACATAAGAATATATATTTATTTACAACACAATAATGATGTAATATTTTCCTTATTAATGAAAGAATCAAATAAATGATATTATAAATATTAAAATAAATATAATTTGAAGGTTTTGATGCCATACACAAATTTTATAGGTTAATATTAACTTTTAGGGTTGATTAAATATATTTTTATTGAAGTAATAAAGTTTATATGACTTTCACAAAAACCAAATACTAAATAGTGTCAAAATTGACATAAATGTGTTTTTAAAACAAATATTATTTTATTAAATGATATAATAGTCCTAAAAATATAAGATTTAGAAAAATTACTTTGATAAGTTTAGATATATAATTAATGATCCACTTGAGGTTATATTGGCATGTTATAGTAAGTTTATTAACTATGTAATATAAAAATATAATAAGACATGGTAAATGTTAAACTATTTGACTAAGAGATAAATCTAAAAGATAAGGTTAATATGGTGACCTAAACTTGTCTAAAATCTATCGATTGAGAGTATTTAGACCCATACCCACCTTATCCTATAAATAAATCCTTTTGGATCTATTAGAAACTGAAAATGATTTTATAATAAATTAATATTTCAAACTCTTCCTAAAGTGCCCCTCACCCCTCTTATAAAAGGGTACTTCCCCTTCTCTCAAATTCACACCTCCTAATCCATTTGGATCAGACAAACCATGCTCAAGTATCCTCCCAACTAACCTCAATTCATCCTATAGGACTTAATTTTATCATAAATCTAACCTAAGGATCCCTTTTGTTCGAATCAAAAGGAAGCACCTGAAGAAGAGGTAATTATTTCATCCCCTCTTTCGAAGTTATTTTCTTCTTCCACTTCCTATTTATTTGTTGTTTCCATACCAAAAAAATAACTAAAGTACCTTCTTCATACTATGATGTTATTATAAATATGGTACAACCATATTAATTATTCTATCTATCCTATGAATGACAAAGTCACCATACGTGTGTACATACAGCTTACTGTCTTCACGTCGTGGTGTAGTTTGTTATTCAACACTTCATTATTTGGATGGGTATAATAATAAGTATAATTGATGTAAATAATAAATATAACATGTTAATTATTATTTATATATAATATAACATCCAATTACATATGATTTATCCATAAATATAATGATATCTTCGCCCGTGCGTACGTACGGCTTACCGTCTCCACGCCGCGATGTGATTCATTTCCATGTTCACCAATCAACGATGATTATGAAAATATATATTATTAATAAGTATGTAATATATGACATAATAATTCTAATATATATATATACATGTATGTATGTATTTATATATATCTCATTCACTTACTTCCGTTCAATACGATATGAAAACAGAAACAACATTTATGCGTACGTACGACCTACCATCTCCATAAATGGTGTTTTCCATTTCATATATATATCTGTTATACATATTTATATTCTGAATATATATGATACATAAATAATGTTTTATATTTTGGAAGCAATTAAATCATGATATAAGTGATACAATTAAGGATAACAAGTTAAATCATGTACGATAAAGAAATCGATTATTACCCAAAATGTTATTTTAACATGGAAATTATTATTAAATAAGTAGTATAAAGTAATAAATGAATCAATTATGATATCATAAATACAAATATGGTTCTAGTATAAATTAATAACATACTATTGTCATTATATAGGATGTTAAATTTACCCTATACCAAAAGAAAGTACAAGGTAAGGGTTAATTTTACAATCTCTTTATTATCTGAGGTTGTTTATATATAAGTATCTACTGGGACTTATTTATCATCCACATCCATGTTTCTTAAAAATGTATTTCAAACCATTTTTACTATTTTCTAAACTATGGGTTAAATTCATTTAAACCCTTATTTGACTTTTTATAAAATTATTTGAAAGGAATCTTTCCTTCTTTTTCCAAACAAGGTACTTTATGACCTTTTCTACAAATTAAGGAAAGAATGTTTTTTTAACTTACACGACGATTGTGGCCATTTTACACCATTATAACACCTTCTAAGCTTATCTTAAAATCTTATAAGAATATTTTCAAAATAAATTTTTTCTTTACTTTTAAATTATTTCAAAGTAGAAAGAGGTATTTCACTCAAATTGTTTTTGGATTGATTTCATCTATGTCAACATCCTTTGTTGGATTTTACGGTTGTTTGAAATTGATTCATTATGATAAAATCTTACATATTTTATTGAAGTTTTTGTGATATGTTTGATTTTATATGTTCTATTTTTATACCATTCATGGTTTATGGTTAAAGTATTAACATTTTGTATGCTAGTTTTAATATGAATGTTTATTTTATGTTTCAACCTTTTCATATGAGGAATGCATTGGACATAGTATGTGATGAGAGAGGCTTGCTATACTCCCTCAATACATTGGTAGGTATCATGAGACAAACTAGTGTCTTGGAAAAATTCCTTGATAATATTTTTATTTTTAGTCTTGGCATGAGGCCTTGATTATGTGGTTATGATGTCCGACATTATGCATTCCATCATTATGAAATTAGCTATTGATATTACATGTTATTATTATATTAGAAGAATATCCCTGTAAATAAGTAAATGGAATTATTTGATTTATCTTTTCCATATTATGCTTAAGTTTAAGTTTAAAAGGCTTTCATTTTAGTCTTATGCATTGCCTTAAATGTTTATACTTATTTATGATAGTTTCTATAATATTGTCATCCTTACTGAGCATATGAGATCACCCCTTTCCTATGTTTTATTTTTCCCAGGATGCGAAGAAGTATATTATGATTTACCTATAGGGATAGGCTAAGGGATATGAGTGTGTTCTAAGGAGACACAATGTTGTTCTTTTAATTTCATAATGTAATGTAAAACTTATATATGTATCTAGTACTTCCAAGGCTACTAAACTGATCGGTCTTTCGAGACTTGATCTCTTGTGATCATGCAAATGTTATGTAATAATGCACCAAATCTTGGTAACTGGGGTCGGGGCATTACACACATGAAATATAAAAATAGTTTTTAGAAAATATGTGTTTTAATCTTATAATTTACATGTAGGTTTAAATTATAAATGTTATTAATTAACATGCCATAAATTAGTTGATTATAAAAAAATAAAATTATTTTTTTCTTTCAAAGAAACTAAAAACCGATTTTTACCACAAAAATATTTAATTAAAATAAAAGATCTAAAAATACTTTTAAATTGGAATAATATGTTACATAAGATCTAAAAAATAAAAAAGGGTTTTTAAGTTTAGAATAATATTTAAAATGCATACTTTTACCCCTTAAATACATCTTTGATTAATTAAAATGTTTAATAAATTTCTAATTCTTTCTTATATAATTATAAATTCATAAAATGTACTATTTTTTTAAAAGATTTATTTTTCACTATTCACTTAAAAATTAATTATTTTAAAAAAATCTCAAAAATTAATCCTAAGATAATATTGAAAATTATAAATCCAAAAATGAATTTAATTTTTTAAAATTAAAATTCTAAAATTTATAAATTTATCTTTTAAAAGAAAATACAATATATAAAAGAAACTTTCTTTTATTGAAAAATTCCATTTTAAAACTTTAAGTGTTCTTAATCCTATTTTTTAATAATTTATAATTGATTAATTTTTTTTATTTACTAGTGGTTTTATTATTCTTAAATTTTCTTAACAATATTTATCTAATATGTCATGGGTCGTTTTGGTTTAGACTTGTGCGTGAGACAAGCTATTAGCACATTGTTTATTTAAAGGAAAATTATATAGTAAAATCTTAGGGTGTTACAATTCAAACTTCAAATATCATAAACTTGGAGATTTTTCTATCCCATAAAACACCTTATTAAATTTATAAACACTTCCTTCATTTTCTCAAAGAAAGGATCCTTCCAATTTCTCTATGTATACTTACTCTTTAATCGCACAATTGAGGAAGGCTAACTTGAAATCCATTTCAAAGATATTATATCTTCTTTGAGTAGAAATAATAAAAAATACTTATAGTCTTAAGACTTTAAAATAGAGTAAATGCCTCATCAAATACAATTCCTTTAACCTAGTAATAACCTTTTCAAATGAGTCTTTCTTTATTCTATATTACTTCTCCCTTTTCCTTTAACTTTTTATGAATGACCCACTTTATTCTAATAATATTCTTATTTATCATCTTAGATACCAAATCATAAGTGTTTTTATTCTTGATATGGTCTAATCCTTTAAGGATATAATCCACCCATTCTTAATGCTTCAATGCTTCACTAACACTTATCAATTCAACTTTAGAAAACAATGAGGTATGATTTTCCCCTCAAAATTATCCTTGTTTGAATGACTTTATCCAGATCACCAATTATATATAAAATATATAATTTCTTTATCAACCTTAGATCAACTGGATTTATTTTTTACTCATCACTTGAAAATTTTGAATCATTATTTTATTCTTGAACATCACTAGAATCTTCAAAATTTCACGGATTTTAAATAGTTTTTCTATCCATTTATTCTTTATCTCAATCACCACCAAATTTTGTTCTTTAATTTATAAACTCATTCAATGAGTTTTTTTGAACCTTTAAATCAACAATATTAACAATATTCCTTGTTTCCTTGTTGTAATAATAATATCTCTTTCTATTTAGTTGATAACCAAGGAAAATTCCATAAACATCTCTTTGCTAAAACTCTCCAATGTTTTCACTATTTACATTGATTACACAAGGGCTTCCAAACACCCTAAATACTTATAACTATTTTTTTTATTGTATTATGTTTTTCAAGTAGACATGTATAAATTTTCTTGATATTAGAAACAGTTTTAGATATATACCATTGTCTCAATATCTTATCTCCAAAAGAATCATAAAATATTGTTCCTCACCAACATTTTTTGAGTCATATTCACCAAGCTTATATTATTCCATTCAATGAAAATATTTTTTATGGAGTGTATGGTACAATAAACTAATGTAGAGGGCCCTATTTTATTAAAATAATCATTAAAATTTTCACTCATGGACTCAAATCTATTATCTATTCAAATTCTCTTAAAAGAGAAACCACGCTGCTTCTCCGTACTTATCCTAAAACCCTTGAACATATTTAAATCCTATAATTTATCATTAATAAACATAGTATAAGAAATTCAAGTTAATTAATTAATAAAATAGATAAATTAATTATCTCGATTTATCAATTTATTCCTCATAATGCCATATAAATTTGATTGAATAAGCTCTAATGGGTGAAAAGTTTGAATCTCATATTTTTTTGTGTAAGGGATTTTCAATATTCATTTTTTTCAATTGGAAGAAATATAATCTATCAATATATATCTATTTAGTATTAAAACATTATGAATATTGTCTCCATAAATAATATTTTTCATTTTTATTTGGTGAAGATGATTAAGTATCCAGTTTTATAAATCTTTATTGCATTTTAATACAAAATAGAAATAATTTCATATATATCCAACTTGAAACAAGTTACCTACATTTCATTATACTATAGTCACAACATGACCATTATTTAACCTCTTCACTATTTTTTGTGAAAAACAACTTCATTTACTTCACTGTAAATTTGAGAAACACTAAGTAAGTTGTTCTTGAACTTGTCAACATATAGTGTATTATTTGATTTCAACGTGTTCTCTCCAATATATGCTGAGACAAATACTTTTATTTTCAAGGAACCATAATTTTTTAATCACATTAATAATTCCTTTTACTTTTTAAAATGTTTGAGAAGATTCATATCACCTATCATGTGTGTTGAACATCTTTTGTCAAGAATCCCTAGATTCTCATTTTTATAGCTTTCAATGAAACTTCCACTATACATGATTTATCATTTAATTTATCCTTTTTATTTAATAACTTTTTATCATTAAAATTCACAATAAACTATTTTAAAAATATGGTAAGAAATTTATTATCTTTATAACCCTATTAATCACACTTCTATAAAGTTTTTTCAACTTCTGAAACTGATTCTCCATCCTCACCTCATAAATTTATATTTTCCTTTGAACTTGTCTTCTTTGAGGGGGCTAGATCCCCATCAAATACTATATTCCAAATATTATAGGTTTATAGAAATAACCTTCACTAAACTGGTGTCTTTAGTGGACATATCCAAAACCACCAAAACACTAACAATAAACATAAAATGTGAATCTTATTCTATAACTAGATTTATGTCAGAACTATGCTGCCTGCTGTCCATCAACATTTTAAACTCTAATTTTTCCTCTATTATATAAACCAATATTATCAGAAACTCTAATGAAATTACTATGCTCATAAATGTTCTTCTTTAAAATTTTAAACCTATAATTTCTTGTCGTTTTTCCATTCAAGTTTACATTTTAAAATTTTATAGATTTTTGTGACTTATTTTATTTTGCTACAAAATTCATTTATTTCTACTTCAACTTAAAATAAAACTTTTCTTATACACATATATGAACTTGCAGTTTTTTATTGAGGTATTCTATAATTAAAAAAATCATCATACTTCTTTATGGATTCATCACCCTTGAGAGTTCCGTTCATCCATTATCTAAATGTTGAATATAATTATCAAATTTAACCTTGAACTTGTTCACATTACTTTTTATTCTAATCAATTTTGATTAAAAATTTCATGTTATTTTTATTTTTCTTTCACTTTATCTTCCATATCCTCCTTTATATTCTTATATTTAGTGAGTGACACCTTTAAATCTTTAATCTCCTTTAATAACTTTTATTTATTTTCAACATAGAAAAAATCATTACAATTGGAGGTTTTATGTTATTTATTAAAAATTTTATTCTTATTATTTAACTTTGAGATATTTGAAATACACTCATTCAACTAACACTTCAACATTTACTCTATATCAGTTTATTCTTCCTTGTCATCACCAATATCTTTATCTATTATTAACTTATCATCATTCACTTTAGTGATCAACATTTTTCATCCTATCTACTTGAAGTATAAACTCCAGTCTTTCCTTTATCAATTTCTTTAACTCCCAAATTAGATAAGAAATTTCTCTTTTTTAATTTTTAAAAATTATAATATTTTTTCCTTAGATGAAAACTTCTACTTATTAAATTTTAATATTTTCTTATTTGAAGAAATCATTGAAGTATAAAATTCATAATCACTTTATTCATCCTTTGGTTTTGGATAATTGGATGAAAAATATCCAATTGACCCACATTTTAATCATTTAAGTGGAATATCTCCTTAGTACTTTCCTTTACCTTTTCAAATAATTATTGATATTAATAACATTAAATATTCAACCTTTGTATCTATATATTCATCATCATCAACATTATCCTCTTTCACTTTTAATTATTTATAAATATTCTATTAAATAATTATTTTAAATGATATTTCCTTTTCATCCTTACTCTTCTTCTTAATATCAATTCATTTTCCTAATTTCAGAAGCAATAAATATGCTATAAAAATCATCCAATGGAAGTGTGTTTGAATCCTAGTGTTCAAGTGTCAATACCTTTACATAAAACTTGATTGGACGGATGCATAATGTCTTATTAACCATCATATAATCTTTAAGAGTCTTACCAAAACCTCTAATTTTTCTCACCAATTAATTGACTCATATAGAGAATTCATCAATAGATTCATCATCATGAATTCAAATATCTTCATAATTCAAACAAAAAATCTATAATTTTGGTTCTTTTGATTTCAAATTCCCATCATTGATATTCTCCATATTATCCCAAATTCCTTTTCATATCATAATTTCATGCATATAATGAATTAATTCTTTGATAGTAATGAAATAATTGCATTTCATGCTCAACCATCATTCTCAACATTATTTTGATTAACCGTTGTCATCATTGAACCTTCTACATGTGGAAAATACAAATTTATAGGCACATAAAGTACATTTAAATTAATTGAAAATAGGTATGGAAATATATTATCCTTCCATATATGATAGTTCTTTTCATAAAAAATTGTAATTATCTTACTATTAAATAAATTAATATAATCCATTATGGTCATAAAATTTAGAACTGACTCCACTTTTTTTTTTTGACAAAAGAAGACGGATCCATTAATGTTGGAGATCAGCAGAAATACAGGAGCATAACCACGGTGGAAAATGATTGAACCAAAGAAAATCCACGTAAGGAGGGCCAATGCCTGCCATCTTGTGAGCGGCTTCATTCGCTTCCCTTCTAATAAATGAGAAATTGCAGGAATTGAAGCCTTGTCTCCGCGAGTGAATACACCGGATAATGGGGCCGAAAGGTTGAAGTCCACCGTCAGTGAGATTGATGGCATTGATAACAGTGAGACAGTCGGATTCGATGTGAATGGAATCCCAACCGCGATCTTTTGCGAAGTTTAACCCAGCAAGGATGGCGGCGGCCTCCGCGACTGAGGGCTCCCAAAGTGCATAACGTTCTTCGTATTTGGCCGCGATAAGATTTCCCAGGTTGTCTCGGGCCAGTAAACCAAGTCCAACTGGGCCATCCCTAGGGAGAGAGGCATCCACATTGATTTTAAATATCCCATCCGGTGGGGGGCACCAATGTTGGGGAAGAGGGGAGGGGGTGAAAAGTCTTTGTTGCTTAGGGTGGTTCTGCCAAACCGCAATCCATGACAATGCCCGGTCAATCCAAAATCTGGGGGGCCTCCGGAAATGATTGAAAATGGCCTCGTTCCGCCTATCCCAGATAATCCAAGTCAAAATACACAGGGCGCCTACTGTAGCCAGCGAAAAGGAGGAGCACCATCGCATCAGGATAGATGTAAGATCTGAGGCGGCGTCCAGGGATAGCTCTGTAGTTGATCCCCAGCCATTCCAAACCTCCTGAGCCCCGGGACATTGAAAAAGAGCATGGAGAGGGGATTCAGCCATAGAAGGGCAGAAGGGGCATGAGTTGTCGTTTGAAAAGTGTCTGTAGGCAAGGAGGCTCTTAGTTGGAAGGATACCGGTACACACCTGCCACCAGAAGAAGCGAACTTTAGGGGGAACATTAAGCTTCCAAATTAATGTCCAGGGCCTGGCATCTCCTTCTGTAATTTGAGCAGTGAGAGCTCGCCGGTAACCAGCTTTCACCGTAAACTCTCCTGAGCTGTCGTTTATCCAGTAGAGATGATCTGGCCCAGCGCCTGGCACACAGGGGATACTCAGAATAATTCTCCTATCCCTCTCATTAAACCATGAGTAGAGTTTTTCCCGACACCATCCCGCCCCTTGATCATCGAAAAGACAACAGACTGTGGCATGTTCGGATCCTGTAAAAATAGGGGATGACGCCTTCGTGCCTATCTGATCAATAAGCCAGGGATCAGTCCAAATATTGACCGTTAAACCATTCCCAATCCTCTAGCCTAGTCCTTTCCTCAGCAGATTACGACTACCCCAAATGCTTCTCCAGAGAAAACTGGGTCGATAGCCAAGATGGGAATCCAAGAAATCCTTATGTGGGAAATATTTAGCCTGGAGAACTCGCGTGCATAGGGATGATGGGTTATTAATCATACGCCAGCCTTGTTTAGCCAGCAAAGCATCATTAAAAAGAGAAAGGTCCCAGAAGCCCATTCCGCCTTCGGATTTTGGTTGACAGAGAGCAGACCAGGCGATCCAATGGACTTTATTTTTTCCGTCCTTTGGACCCCACCAGAAGTTAGATATGCTGGATTGAATCTTTGAAAGCACCACATCAGGAAGTTTAAAAATAGACATCAAATAGCTGGGGATAGATTGAAGTGCCGCCTTGATTAGGATTTCCTTCCCGGCCTTGGAGATTTTTTTAGGGGTCCAACCTTGTATTTTTCTTTCAATTCGATCCACAATAGCTGAACAGATTTCTTTCTTTGACCGTCCAACCACCTTCGGGAGCCCAAGGTACTTCTGGTGCTTATCGACCCCAGGAATGCGTGCTAAAGAGCAGAGATCTTCTCTTTTCGGCTGAGGGACTCCAGAGCTGAAAGAAATTTCTGATTTACTCTGGTTGATCATTTGTCCTGAAGCCCGTTCATACTGTTGTATCGCCTGGCATATTGCAGTACACTCATTAGGGGTAGCTCGAGAAAATAGAAGGAAATCATCAGCAAAGAAGAGGTGGGATATCGGAGGGCCCTTGCGGCACGCTTTCGCCCCATGAATTATGGAAAGCGAAGCTGCCCTGGAAAGGAGGTTAGAAAACACATCAGCCACCAAAATAAAGAGGAAGGGCGAAAGAGGATCTCCCTGGCGAAGCCCACGGGATGGGGAAAAGCCTCGGGTGAGCACCCCGTTGACATTAATACAGAAGGATACTGACGAGACGCATTGCATGATCATGTCAATCCATTTTGAGCATAAACCCATCTTGAGCATCACAAATTCGAGGAAGTTCCATTCCACTCTATCATAGGCCTTAGCCATATCCAATTTCCAAGCCATGATCCCTCTCTTTGCTCGTGTTCGAGTTTTCATGGAATAGAAAATTTCATGAGCAATAATGGCATTATCAGTGATTAACCTTTTTGCCACAAAAGCGCTTTGGTTCTCTGAAATGACGTCGGGTAGCCAAGGACGCAACCGATTCGCCAGGATCTTCGAAAAGATCTTACAAAATAAAGAAGGCATATCCCTTCCAAACTTCAAATAAATTTTCATATTATAAGTCTACCCAAAACACCACTCTAATAATAATTTTTGGGAAACATAAATACCAATATATATTAGGATCTTCATTGATTAACATAGAGCATGGGGTGAATAATTGTTTTTTACATTCCACCAATAAAAAACCTTCATCAACTATTAAAATGATTAACATGATTAATATTTTTCACTTTATTACCACTTTAAGAAACATAAAAACAATTATAAAAATAAATTTATATGGTTTATAATACAAAATTAATGGATTAATCTTTTTCATAATCCGGAAAATTTGAGATCACATGATCTAATTATCATCATGGATACAAATGAGCAAATATTATCCTTGAACTCATGTTGAGTACATATGTATACCGATTTATTTAATGTGTACCCACATAATCAAATAAAAAAATTATAAATAGATACAATAAGAAAATAAGATACATCCTCTAATAAGATGCTCCACTTTGATGCTGGTGAGAACCAACTTGTCTTCTATTCTTCACACACTGATCTTGTTATCAAACAATGCATGTTCACAACATTTTACAACCCAAAACCTTCTTATATTATTCACTAATAAATATTGATAAGAAATAAATCTATGAGATTTAATCAATAATAATTATCTCAAAACATTATTGTGTACATAA
Source organism: Viscum album (assembly GCA_963277665.1). Classification (NCBI taxonomy): domain Eukaryota; kingdom Viridiplantae; phylum Streptophyta; class Magnoliopsida; order Santalales; family Viscaceae; genus Viscum; species Viscum album. The sequence goes on from OY728156.1 coordinate 1,566,567,481, forward strand.
TGACATTACACTTATTCTTAAAGTGTATCCTTTATCTTTATATACAAGTATTCTGACTTAAAGATATGATTTTGATGAATATACACTAAAAATTTATTCTAACTGGGGTATATTTATCATTATATTCCTTCATTAAACTCTACCAAATACATTTAAACTTAACTTAAATATATTTTCTCTTTAAAATACCTCTATACACTCTTAAGTAGTAGCCTAAAACCACTTTCAATGGAATTTTAATTTCAAATTAAAAATTCAAATACAACTTTCATTCTCAAATTATCCTACTCCAATTAAATTTATCAGATCAATATAGACCTTCTATTCATCCTTGATATGTTTTACACACTTTAAGGATAAAGTTTGAGTATCCTATAGATCTCCCATGAAGCCATATTAATTAATTCACTCAAAACTAGATTTCATCACTAATCACGAAATGACTAAGTTAACTTAGCATGGCTATGCTCTTTATGGTACAATAAGGTACACTATGGAATTACTAGGTAGTAATACTCCAATTTCTTCACAAAATGTCTCTTTGTTGCGATGTGTACTATTAATATCTCGATAAAAAAAGGGACACTGATTCTTTACAACTTCCAACATTGTAGTGTGGAATTGTGCTACATAAGACAGCATTCTCCTTCATAGTGAAACTACCCTTTTCCCTTAACAACTGATTCCTCATATATGAACCACTATGGTGTGGGATAACACATTTTGGTTATATTTATGTCTTCATGATACAATTACATTATTGTAATTACTTGATATTTTAATATATGTTTTACTATAATTAAGTCAAATATGTTTGATAACCTGCTCCATATGCAACACCAAACTAAAAAAATCATGATATATTTAGACCATTAAAACCTAGACATTGAATTAGTAGGTATGAATAAGAGTAACCAAATTATGAAATATATTAACATATATGTTTATATATGTAAATGTTATTTTATAAAAATTTACTTAATTATTATGTTTAAAAATATATCTTTTTATATACTGAAATTTTTATTAATGAAAACTAAGTGTATTATTGTTAAATGATAATTTTAATAAAATATAATATCTATTGATTAAGTTGAGATTTATTATTGTTATATAGAAATTATGTATAAGAAGAACTAGTATTTTAATAAAGGTTATTTTACTATAAAAAAAGTTTCTCATTGTATTTTATGATTTTATTTATTTTTTTTAAAAAAATAAAAGAAATTGAATTTCAAAAAATAAACATATTTTTTGGATTTATAATGTCAATATTATTTTAAGATTAATTTTTATGATCTTCCAAAAATTTATTTTTAGATAAAAAATATAGTTTTTTCATAAGTAGTGAATGTTATTAGTATATACGTGATACTGAGAATTTGATTGATCAAATATATATTTAAAAAATAATTTTACTCATTTTATAGAGATTTTTTTTAATTTATAAAATCTATGTTTAACCTTATAAAAAAAGTAATATTTTAATTCAAAAAAACTTTTTTTGGTCGTTTAATTTAACTAAACATTATTTTGGTAAAAATTAATTTTGAATTGATTTTAAAGGAACATAATATTTAATTGTTTTATAATAAACTAGTTTATGTCTTGAAAATAAAAAACATTGATAATATTATCCCACACATAAATTTTAATCTTAAAATGAACTTTTTCTAAGAAAGGTTTTTAAACATAATGTGCACTAATAATAAATTTAATTTCTTTAAATATTAGAAGTTTTATTTTATATAATTATTTAAATACATAAAATAAGAATGTTAAAATTATTAAATAAGTTCAATTTTAATTTTTTCCATGAAAATTAGTTTCCAAGGTTGAAAGTGTAGTGACTGAAGTAAGGGTAAATTAGGTAAAAAGTGGTTTAACATATTGAAAATAGTTAAAGCATGTGAAAAACATGTGTGATATTGCCTGGTTGAGGGAGTATTGACATTAAATTTTTTCCCAATTTTTTATTGGAATTTTTTGGAGCCTTTTTCCTTAAATAATGGAGTGATATTATTGAGTGATAATGAGTTTTTACAAAAGGTAAATTTTCTTCACTTATAAAAGGAGATCACCTCCTACCCATTTATCCACCCTTTTTGAAGCTTTAGATCAACAATAACTCTACCCTAGTCTCTCGTAAACACCATCCCAATGACTTTGAATCATTGGTATCACCAAAATACCAATCTAAGGAGTTTTAATGAGTCACCCAAGGTAGATCCTACAAGGGAGAGGTAATACTCTCAACCTAACTTATCTTGATCTTTTCTCTTACACACTCATAAAATACCCAATATCCATGAAGGTATGATAAAAAAATAATTTCTACTATGATAAAGTGTTATTATACTAATGTAATATCCATTTTATACTTTCTTTCAAAATCATTGAGAAAATGGAAAACATTTCCATGTTTGAGTGTGAACTACCACCTCCATTAACGACATGTTCAATTTTCCATCACTACCTTAAAAAGACGGTCAAAAAAGGTTATTTAATTAACTAATATGATATCTTTTCACAACATTAATATTCTATAAGAATAATATTGGGAGTTCTATATGTGTGATTAATAAGAAATGGTCATAGTAACTTTAACTACCTTAAATAGACTTATAAAGGCACCTTTATTAATTTGGATTTATTTTGGGTTAAAATTTAAAACTATATAAGTTTTTTTATTAATGGAATAATAAAGGTAATAAAACTACACAATTATAGAAATAATAAAATTATTTTATAACACCTATGGTGTAACTAATACCCCCATGAATTATAATATCATAAATTATTTTTGAATAGGAAAATTCACTTCCATTCATTATATTCCTTTTTGTGGGCTGTGATTTATGTCTTATCTAAAATATAAGGGTCTTTCATAACTCAATATGTTTTCTTGAGTTAAAAATTTTCTTCTTGAGTTTAATATTTCATTTCATATGTTATATCGTATTTATATATTGGGAGATACATTTTTATTCAAAACATATTTACTATTTATTTCTAATCCTTTTTAAAAATGAAACTATGTTGAGAATAATTCTCATCCATTTAAAAGATGGTTTCCCCTCATTATCCATAATCTCCCTTCCTGATAATGTTCTAATTTTTAATTGGAAATATTATTAAGTGTTATATAATGTGAATATAATATTTAACTTCTTCTATTTCAAAAATAAATTATTACTATCTTATTTTATGATTAGAGATTTCGATAAAGTTGTATTAAAACATAAAAGGGATCTTTCGTACCACCCTCATTACTCATTGATTACACATACTCTTTCTTTTTCTTCCATTTTATATAATATTATTCTCATAAAATTATTATATTTTTTTATATATGTCACTCACACACACATATATAGAGTTAAATATTCTTTTCATTTTTGGGGTTATAAAATTTTTAATCTCCCTTTGAAATTCCAGATTTTAAGTAAACCTAATTTAAAGGAACTTTACTATTTCTTATCTCATGAAACAAATCACCAAAAAGATGATTTCAAACCATGAATAGACTCTAAAAACCATAATAATTTTTTGGATAACATTATTTGTTAAATTATTGTTTTATGGAAAATAATATGATATTTACTTATTTAAAATATCATATAGTTATTTCATAAAATTCCACCCAAGTGGTTTTTTATTCTTCCTTCTCCAAATAATTCTCATAAATTTTGTACATTTGAAATCCATGTTCAATAATATTGTCCCCTTTTAAATTATTATTGTTCAAAATTATTTAATTAATTCTTATTTCGAGAATCCTTATGATTAAGCCTTTGGTTATACTATAATACAAAATTCCAAAACCCACTTATTTCTCATGGGTTGACTGTGATTATGATTTATGTATAGTTTATTTTGTTCATGTGACACACATATGTATGATTTTTATTTTTATGATTGGTGGGAATAGAATTATATAGTCCTCTAATGAATTGGGTAAATCTTTATATCTCATGATATTCTATGTAAGGGATTAAGAAGTGAGCCTAATCCACCATGGCACTTTTTCCACTATGTTTATTGGAATGGGGAGTAAACCTAATCCACCAGGGGACTTTGTATACTTTATAATAGTGGTATTGGGAGTTACCCGTGACTTACATTTATGATATCATGTTTTATGTTGTTTCCACATATTTCGTGATTCCATGATCATATGGTTTCATTTTCTTATGGCATGTTTCCATGATTTTATCATTCTCTTTATGATATCTTGATATACCTCTTGAATCTCATGTTATACTTTATTTCCATCTTTATTCCCCTACCAGGATTTCTAGCTCACCCTTTTGCTTATGTATTTCCCCAAGGTATCCGATATAGTTTTTGAATATCTATGGGAGTTAGGAGAAATATGTGGGGTTTTAAATAAAGATGTTGTTTTTATGTTTAAGATGACATATTTATATATATTATATTCTAAAGACACTATAACTCTATATCCTTAGATTATATTGTTGGTAATTATGTTATAAATGATAAAATAATAAATGTTTAAGGCTAGGGTCTCTATAATTGGTATCAAAGTAAGGTCTAATTATTTTTGGAGATTATGGTGAGATAAGATCAGTGAAAACCCTTAGTATGAATATATGTATAAGATAACATCCTGATATTTTGGAAAGTTTTTAGTATATGGTTTTCATAATAATTAAATATTTTTATGGATACTAGAAGTGGGTGTAAGCTATAGTACAGATGTACCTGAGGGTAATAACATTGAAAATGGTGGATTGGATATTAAATCCACAGTCACCTAATGTATGACAAAGAGGCATAACTATACATCTAGTTTTACACTCCTAAGGGATGTAAATTAGTTAATCACATTCACTTTATAAACTAATATAAAGGATTGGTTTCCTAGTTACTTTAAGGGATTAGGTTGATAAGTATAAGATAACCCAACTTAAAGTAACCTTTGTTAAACTAAGATTGATATAAGTTTAAATAAATGAATTATGAGATAATGTAATGATGTAAAAGGGGTAAAATGTTATAAGGTTGAACCCCTTTAATTTTATTGATTATGATAATTCCCTCATGATGTTACATTTTCATCACTAATGTTAACCCTTTTTTAGTTATGGATGAAACTTAAAGGAATTGAGTTAACCCTGGGTGTGAGGGATAATGTGATAATTACCTAAATGATCAACCCATTAGAATGGTATATGTACTGATAAATATAGTGATTATAGAAAAACAACTATCATGAAATATGATTAACCATATGACCAAAGCTAAAATACTAAACCCACCAAAGAAGGGAATGATATAGTCTTGTGGGAACTCAGGTGATGAAGATGATGATATAAATAATATTAAAAATCGTACATATCAATGATATGGAAAGAATAACCATGATAATTTTATCAAGGAGACTAGAAAATGCTTTACATATGGTAAAAGTGGTCACAGAACAAAAATCTATTAAGGGAAAAAGAAGGAAACAATGAAGGAATATAATGTTCTTCCTAAGGATCCACTAATGATTTGAGGTTTTAGATGTGAGGAATTTGGCCACTATGCAACCCAAAACACGAATAAAAGGGTTAAAATGTACAACTAACATCAACCACCTCCTAGATCATGGGAAAAAGGAAAATCCCATGCAATGACAGCTATTGAGTATGATAGTGATTTTTTACTCTTGATTTTTCAAGGTCTTATGTCATGTTAGATTTTACCTATTAGAAATTGATATATAAATAAAAAATGTTTGGTGGTATAATTATTATATCCATGGTATATGAAACTTCATAAAGGTTTGATGAAAGTTACACCTTATTGATTTATCTATTCTTCACTTATTATGATTCTATTAAGAATGAACCATCTCTTTTTACAAAAGACTCACATCAAATTTCATATAGAAAAATATCACCTAATATCCTAAATAAAATCATGATTGAAAAAAAGTTTATTTTTAGTTGGGATATCCTTATGGAAATTACTCAAATAGTATGAGTTTTAAAATTGCGAGGATGAAATTTATTTTGGGGTAGAATGTAATGACTTGATATTTTAATATATATTTCCCTCTAATTAAGTGAAATATGTTTGATAGATTTATCCATACACATCACCAAGCTAAAAATAAACCATGATATGTTTAGACTCTTAAAACATATCCATTTAATTAATAAGTATTAATATGAGTAACCTAATTATGAAATATATTAATATATATATGTATACATATAAAGGTTATATTATACAAATTTACATAATTATTATGTTTAGGAATCTATCTTTTTACACGTTGTAATTTTTATTAATTAAAATTAAGTATATTATTTTTACATGACCATTTCAATAAAATATAATATTGATTTATTAATTATAGCATTATTATATTTTTATAGAAACTAAATAAGAACAACTAGTCTTTAAAAAAAGGTTATTTTTCTATAAAAATAGTTTCTCATTGTTTTTTAGTATTTTATTTAAAATTTAAAATAAAAAAATTCTAGAAAAAAAATTTGGAAAAATAAGCAACATTTTGGATTTTTAATGTCAATATTAGTTTAAGATGTATTTTTGGGATTTTTCTAAAAAAATGTTGTTTTGATTGAAAATACAATTTTTTCTAAAAATATTGACATTTATCAGTATATAACTGAGAATTATAATTTTATTGATCATATATGTTTTTATGTAATAACTTAATTCATTGTATATATATATTTAAATTATAAAACACATTTTTAACCTTATAAAACAAGTGTAATATTTTAATTCTAACAAAAAACTATTTTTTATCTTCTAATTTAATTAAACATTATTTTAGTAAAATTCATTTTTGAATTGATTTGAAAGCCACATAACATTAAATTGTTTTATAATAAAACAACATATGTCTCTAAAATCAAAAAAATTGATAATTTCATCCCACACTTAAATTTTAAACTTTAAATGATTTTTTTTAAGAAACGGGTTTTATGCGTCATGTATGCTAATACTAAAATTAATTTATATAAATATTAGAAGTTTTATTGTAAAAAATAATTTTAATACTTAAAATAATCATGTTAAAATTATTAAAATAAGCTCAATTTTAATTTTTACTATTAAAATTTGTTTCTATGGTTGAAATTGGAGTTATTGTGATAAGGGAAAATTAGTGTAAAAATGGTTTAACATAGTACAAATGATTAAACATATGGAAAAAATGTTTTATATTGGATTATTTATGGAGTATAGAACATATTAATTTCACCAAACCATTGTTTACCATTTTTTATCCTTTTTAATTGAATAATGGATTTATATTACTGAGAAATAATGAGTTTTTACAAAAGTGCCTTTTTCTTGACTAATAAAAGGAGACCGCCTCCTCCCCATTTCTACACCCACTAAAAATAATTGGTTTAACTAAAATTATACTTTAGTATCCTAAAAACCATTCTAAAACCTTTTAAGTCATATTATCTTTAAAATAAGAAGCTAAGGAGTCTTAAGGACTTACCCACGGGAGAACTTCCAAGGGAGAGGTAATACACTCAACACGACTTCTCTAGCTCTTCTCTTCTTATACACCCATAAAATCAACTATATCAAGGAAGACATGATAAAAACATCTTAACTATGATTAAGTTTTATTATACAAATGTAATATACATTTTATACTTTCTTCCACAATCATTGAGAAAAAGGAAAATGTTGTGATGTGTGTGTACAGACTACCACCTCAATGAATGACATGTTCAATTTTCCATCACCAACTTAAATGGTAGGTTAAAAAAGGTTTTTCAATTATATAATATTATATTTTTTACACCAATAATATTATATAATAATAATATTGGGTTTTATATATATGTGATTAATACGAAATAGTCATAGTAACTTTAACCACCTCAAATAGACTTATCAAGGTACCTTTCTTAATTTGGATATATTTTGGGATTAAATTTAATATTGTATAAGTATTGAACTAATGGAATAATAAAGGGCATAAACATACAAAATAATTTAGATAATGAGGTTATTTTTCTATAAATTTGACCATGATCAATAAACCAAAAGTGTTATGAAGAAATTTATTGAACAACCCTGAGTAACAGATGTAAGTGAAAACTATATTAAAAATAAATACCAAATGATAATGGATGGATCTTATAAAATTAAATATTAATGAATATGGTTCTTGGATATATATATATATATATATAATGATCTTAATTTAATTTTTTTAGGAAGTTAAGTGGAAGTGTAGAATACTTTCATACATAAGGTAAGGGTTTTCGTCTCAATCACCCTTTATTGAGGCATGCTTTGATCTTTCACACCAATATTAACTTGTATGATGTAAGTACTAAAACAATGAATTATAATATCAAAAATTATTATTGAACTTATAAAATTCACTTCCATTCATTCTCTTACTTTCTATAGGCTATGATTTATGGATTCTCTAAAATATAAGGGTCTTTCATCACTCAAGATAATTTATTTAGATATAATGTTTTTTATTGAGTTTTTTATTTAATTTAATATTATATACCATATTTATATCTTAGGAGATAAATTTTGATACAAATATTATTTACTAGTGATTTATAGTCCTTTTTAATATGAAACTATGTTAATAATAATTCTCATCCATTTAAACGATGGTTTTCCCTCCTTGTTCATAAATTCGCTTACCAAAAATTTTCTCCTTTTTAATTGGAAACCTTATTAAGTTTTATCTCATGTGAAAATCATATTAAAATTATACTATTTTCAAAATAAAGTTTTATTATCTTAATTTATGATGTGGTATTTTAATAAGGGTGTTTTAAAACCTAAAAGGGATCTTCCGTACCCCCCTTGTTACTTGTTGATCACACATTCTCTTTATTTTTTATACTTTTTTATGTACATTACATATTTGAAATATGTTTCACAGTTTTAGGATTATTTTCATGATAGTTTTATGATCTTGTGACTCATTTTATTGAATCACTCATTTGATTCATGTATTATTTTATATCAAGATTAATTTCATGAGTTATGACCTAGGATTTTCTGGGTATGATTTTCTTATATATCATGATTATAACCATATGATTATCTTATTATCACTTATGATATTTGATTTTTATTACTTATATTTACCTTTACTGAGTATCTGAGGTCACACCTTTCTTTTGTTTATATTTTCCTAGGTTATTAAGATAAGAAATGTATGAAACTTCTAGAAGAGTAACTTATGTGAAGAATAAGTGGGATATGTTTGAAGATTTTTTATAGATTAATTTTTTTCTTATATAGTGAGAAAAATATCCATTAGTTACAAAATGCATAAGTTTTGTTAGTTAATATTTTATCCTAATTTTTTAAAACTATAAACCTAAAAGGTATTGGCAATTTATTATAATTAAGTATTTGATTTATGTTATGTAATTTAGATAGTCACATCTGTAAGATTCTATAAATAATAATCCCTTTGAGTAAACACATACCACACTATGTTTTTCCTCTTTCATATGCACTTTGAGTTCTTTTTCTCAGTGGTTCCTTAGGTAAATATTCATGAAGTGTGTATACATTATATCAATTCACTATAAGAATATTCCCAATGGACATGAGAATAACCTACTGGCTACCTAAACCCATATTAAACATTCATTTTTCCAAAAAAACCTACCTTATATTTTTCAATTATTAAGTTAATAAAACCTTTATTTCATTCCCAAATGTGTTATTATCAAGTTGGTTAAAGTATAATAGCACATATCCAACTAGTACCCATACATGGAATATGTCCAAGAGGTTATCATTCTACATTGTAGATAGAATCCCTTTAGAATGGTAGGAGTGTAAGTGTATATTTTTATCCAAAATCAATACATGAAACTTTTCATGGACATAAAACCCTCTCATATCATGTATAAAAAATCTTCCCTCAGTATAGTTAATGTGTAAGAAAATATTTCCAAAAAATACCTATTTGTGGTATATTCCCTTGGATAAATAATTACATATTCCAAACAAACAATAACTGGTTTGGTGAAGGAATAATCACACATGTCCAGCCAATAAATACCTAGGGAAAATGTCTCGGAAGAAAACTTCCAAAAATCTACCACTTTTACTCAATAATATTTATGAAATGATTTAATTATCCCCATTTTTATAATTTTTAAATATATTTAATTATTTTTAGTGTTACACCCTCATACACCATTCCCATTTTCAAAGGAAACTTTTTACACCTTACACAACCACCATCTCATTAAATATATGAGAGCATGTATTTATATGGTATGAATAAATTATTTTAAATTGGATATATCATTAATCAAGCAAAAGAATAGAGTTACATATATATTCTATAGGATCCTTTAAATGAATCTATATTATATAAGGGAATGGATATAAAAGAATTCATTACAATATAAAAATATAGATTATAAATTTCTCTAAATAGGAAAGTGATTGGTGTGAGGAGTCAACCATATTTCATAGATTTACTAGTTCAATAATGTTGGATTACACTCCTATGTGCAGCCCCCAAACCGATCCTTCTAGATCCAACATAATTAACTATATTTTCTCTATATTTATGGAGTCCTCTATGAATTCAGCCTAAACAATTTTAGGTTATTTTCTATGTTGTTCTACTGTGATAATTCTATTGGAGATCAAAGATTAGAGATGATATTCATCCTTATTGTAGGTTAGCTCCCATGTTTCCCTTTATAGTGATTCAATATGTCATACCATAGATTTTATATGGAGGATATATAGTAATCAAACTTATATCTATTCCCAAACAATGAAAAAGTTCTTGGTATGAAAGTAAAAGGATTGGGATTCCAAATATCCACCCCCAATCCCACAAAGTGTTAGATAAGGTGAAACATATTTTCACCCATACCACTAAAAGGAGTTTGAGATATCTATACATGAATACTTTGGTATTCCATATTCTTCATAACCTTGTTATCCATAATAACATTGGAGTTAGATTCTACATCACAATATATTATTGGTTTATAAACATTGATAAAGTTGGATCATAGATAGTCATGGGTAAATTATTCTCAGAGGATGGAATAATAATTGTAGAAGGAGTTTTCTTTAGAAAATTATATATCATTTTAACTAAAAATAAGATTATGAAATAAAAATCATTCAATGACATGTTTTTTAAAAATTAAATGGATTTAAAGAATTTTTATCACCTTTTTATATAGTTTATTTCATTACCATTAACATGTTTTGATTCCACATACAATATTACCTTCTTAGGTTCTAAAGTATCAAAGGATTAAGAAGTAGTCATGCCTTTATCAAGTCCTTTTAGGCACTCTGTGGCGTTTTGTTTAGTGTTTGATGATAAAAACAAGTATGGTGCCCTACTCCTATTAATCGGTGCCACAATTTTATAAAATTATAATTTTTTTATCAAAGTAAAACCCAATAATAGTAATACATATCACCAGAAATATATAAACCTAGAGGGATTATATTGTTTTTTGTTAAATTATAAATTCATCACAATAGCCACTACTATGACCTTATTCCTTAAATGTTAAACACTACATAATTCTAATTCATCTTGTTGTCTACCTCTATATAAAATTTGAGACTATTTTTAAGGGAATAATTGGATAAGTGTTGTAAAAAGAGGATGACATACATGAAAAAACCATGTAGAGGTCCCTGAAACCTAGTTTTATCCTAAATCCTCTCTTAAGTAACATGAGGAATTATATGAGTAGAAAAATCCTATACCCAAACTATGGGGACCCACTCTTTTTCATGCTATGAGTCTGTTTTATAATGGTTTAATTTCTATAATCTCATAAATAATTAATTTTATACACATATGAATAGAATTAATAATTTATTATCTTACTTATTTCATTCATACATTTCTCTTATATTGATGACTAGAGTTTCCTCTCGATCAATCAAAGGTCTTACCTCACTAGAAATGATGTTGTGAGTAGGTTCCCTAGACCTAAATCATCTATGTATTTTGATTAATATTACATGTATATAGTTTGATATATACATGCGTCTATTTTTTCCATAATAGTGTTGATACTTCTACATCCATGGTTTAAATTGTAATGTCTTTATATTATTTGTCGTATCAAAAGGTTATAGTAGTTCTGAACTATAATGATAACCTTGAAATACTATGACAAAAATCTTAAATATATGACCCATAGTCTGGATACATCATACTAATGGGACACATATGATGTTTGACTATTAGGTTCTAGGGGATTATATGCTTTGAGACTTCTTCTCATGAAGTTCGCACCTGGTGATCTCAAGGAGATGATATTATAATGACTAAAACTTCAATATAAACACCCCATGTTTTGGGTTTCATTGATTTTTCCTATCTAAAAACATGTGTATTGGTGTTTGGACTTGAGATTTTTATCAATATATACTATTTTATCACCTACATTTATGTAAACCAAAAACCATGATATTGAAGTCATGGAAAGGTAGCTTGTGTTGGGTGCATCTTTGGTGCTATGACACTGGTTGGTTGACCAAGATATAATTTTTCACTTCTGAGTTGATATAGAGATATATAATGGTCCAAGGTTGACTAGGATGGTAGTATCTTCATTAAATAAATGTCCATGATACAAGAAGGTAATTCCATCCAATAATGTCATGAAATATATAAAGCATAAAAAGGATGATGACACAAGTGTGCATCCTTCATTATGAGATATCATGAGAAAAAGAGATTATGTTACATAGAGTGTGTTAATAGGAGGTAGTCATAGCTATGATATTATTTATATCCTTAGGGTCCATAATGAGTTGCTATACATTACTCTTGGTCTATGGTCTAGAATCACTGCTATCAAGATAACGACCTAGTGAGTTACACACTAAGTGTATCCATGAGTTCCACATATTTGAATGAATAAGACTTTAGGATGAAGTGGTCCCTACATGTGGGGGCTAGTGAATGTCTGAGTGTGATCAAACACATTTAAAAATTATTTAATTATATTATTCATGAAAAGAATAATGATAATTGAATTTATTTCTATAGCTACTCACAAGTTGTTTGATCATAAAAGTGAATATGAGAAAATATAATTTTTGAACAAACATAGGATATTCAAGGATTATTAAATTATATGGGTAGATTAAGACCTAAGTTAATGGTTTTTTATATTATCACGTGACATGTTAAAGTAATAAAAGTGTGTGATATAATATTTTTTACATTTATGATAAGTTTATTAAGTCATAAGTGTGTGAAAAGGTCTAAAATGAAGGTTATTACTTTCTAGGTACGAAAGTGAAATTTTGGAAAGTATAACCTAAGTATAAAAACACCTTTTAGCATCTTAAACAGTGATATACATCGTTTAGATGAATTTAGAGAGATAATATCTCCTATCCACTCCTCTTAACACCTTAAAGAGAGATTCCAAAGAAATAACAAGGTCAGATCAATCATGTCTTCTCAACTGAGTCCGTGTTCTTCATGTGATTGAAGGGACATCATAAAGATATTTTTTCCCATTCTAGGAACTAGGAAACAAAGATCAATTATCCAAGGGTTGTGGTGCTTATACAGACAATCTATAGGATTCATATTTTGGAACATTTGAGCAATGACATGTTGACAGTGATCGAATCAAATCATCGACTTCAAACAAACAAGGTACTATTTATGATTTAATTCAATTTTATTTTTCATTATTAAATTTAATTAAATGTGATTCTTTAAGAAATATTAGAAATGGGTTTCTTAGATTGAATGTTTTTAACATGTTTCTGAACCCAAAATTTTAATTTTCTTGTATTTCATGCTTACACTGTGCCCTGGGTACCTTAAGTTGGTATTAGAGAGTGCATGCTATTATTTAAGTTCAAAAATTTAAATTTTCGATTAAATATTATATGATTATAAATAGGGTTTTTATATGGTCCCAATTAAACTAACAACACTTCGATATGAGTTTGTATCACCAATACATGAATAATAAAAAATTGATGGGTTTTATGAAAAAATTACGATGAAAATTAAAGTTTTAATTTTTTATTTACTTTAATGGATACCAGTGTGATGGATTTTTATTCAGTGCATGATGCGAGTATGTTTCATGTTAGCTGAATATACCAAAAGTTGGTTGGGTTAGTCCATTGAAAATATAATCTTGACGTGTAAGTTTATTTCATTTTCCTTAAATAAAAAATAAAACACAAATTTTCCATTGGAATGTTGCTTAAAAAAATATAAAAGGACCCATGAACTATTTTCCCTTTTATGTTATTATAAATATATATATTATATGTCCTTTAAAGGGATGCCCAAATAGACTTGGCCTAAACCAGTATAGTCTGGGTCTGACCATCCCAACCTATCACTATCCATAAAATAATTTTTTAGGATCTTCTTTAGGTCCAAATGTTTCTAAAAAATTATGAAAAACTTTTTTGAAATTAAACTTAACGATCTAGAATTTAATAAAATTATTTTGGGTGCTTTGGGACGTATCAATAATTAATTACAATTATTTTAATGCATGTTAATGCATGAAAAATTTAATCAAGTTGAGTTTTATCAAATGTATTTATTCTTATGAAATATAATAACATGTTGACTAATCATGAGATGAGACTGACCTTTGTACATTTGATTTATTATTTATTTAATTTAATTATTTTATTTAAGTTTTAAAATGTAGTAATTTTTTTTATTTTGATGATCAACAACACTTACCTCCATCGTTGATTTTTATAAGTGCCAACTTGTCCACATTTATGTGATAAAATTTATTTTCACACCTTGAGTTCCCCTAAACTATATGTTAGTATACATTGTGTAGATTTTAGGAGTTCGTGGCGATGTAGTTTGAGTTGAGAGCTGGTGTAAAACAAATAATTTATGGGAATGGGAGTTGTGGGCACTGCAATTCAAGTTAGGCATTGACTTAAGGAATTCCCCTATAGTATCGGTTAATCCATTAATCCCTCAATAAATTAACCAATAGTTAAAAAATCATGATCATGATCATGTTCATGTCATTATTTATTTATTTATTTTATCGTGTGCATGGTTTATTATTTTTTGAATGTGTATTAATTGTGCATGGTCACGTAGTATAATAATAAACATACATGAATATATAAAATGAACATGTGTAGTGAATTTTTTCTATTTAAATCATGGTTATGTTGTGAGTACAATCACATAGAGAAATCATGTTAAATAGAAAAGGATTTCATTCCTTGAGTTTAAATTACTAAATATCTCAAAGAAATTATTAATTCACTAAATGCCTTCCATCGCTTTAATTTGGATGCAACCTACTGTTTGAGGTTATCATAATACTTATTTGAGGGTTCCTATTACTACTAGGGATTTATTATGAGATTGGTGGTTTGAATTAACTAAATTTGGAAGAAAAGGAGTAGCCATAACTAGCCTATTGTATCTTTAGAGGCAAAGCATTGAACAATGAAATTTAATTATTTGTATAAGATGAGACAACACACAATAGTTAAAGGAGCCATGAGTTAATATGATTGCCCCATAAAAATACTACTTGAGACTCTTAGAGCAGTGACCATTCTATATCTCATGAAGTAAAGATAGGTTTAAGGATCCTTTCCACTAGTATATTCAAGAGATTGAGTGTTCCAAATGTAGTAGTTGAGGGATACAAGGATTTTGATAAAATAGTGGGAAAATTTTAAATTTAATAATTTGAAAATTTATAATGGTAATAAAGATAAATTTCTAATCATATAAGTTTTTTTTATATTAAATGGAAAACACCACCAATTAAATTTCATTGAAAGAAATATGGGATAAAGAGAATATACTAACCATCCACTACTTCCTGGAGTGGTACATGCATCTATGCATAGTACTATGATAATATAAGAATATTTATGTGTTAGAATACCCACTTATTGCTAAGAAACCTCATGGAGAAATCAAGGAATATAAATATAAATACAAGAAGGATGTTGATGATTCACTATATGTTTAGTGTTTCATGTCATCATCTATGTCCAGTGAGCTGCAAAAAATTCTTGAGGAAAAAGATAGTTTCCAAATACTTTCTTATCTCTAAGGGTTATACTATGAGAGAGCTGAGAATGAATTATATGAGATGTCAAGTGCTATTTATAGATGAATCCTAGGAGAAGGTAATCAAGAAGGACCTCATATACTCAAGATGATTAGGTATATTGAGAGACTAGATACCCTTGGGTTCAAATAGAAGAAAAAAATTAAAAACAATCTAATTCTTGCCTCTTCAACACATAAATTATCAACATTCATTGTTAATTATATTATCAATAACATGAAAAATACATTCCAATTTTTTTTGGATTTAGTTCCCAAAGAAGATAAGGATATGAATAATTCAAACTCTTCAATACTTATGGTGAAGAAGAAGAAGAAAGGAAAATAAAAAGTGTCAAAGGAGAAGTCATAGTCAAATACATGCATCACCCTTTTAAGAATTCAAAGATATAGAGGGAGAAAAATCAATTCTAGGTAGTCTTATTTACATGTAGAAAGAAAGGAAACTAGAAGAATCATTTCACAACTATTAAGAAGAAGAAAGTTTATGCTTTGACTTAGATATATTTTTCATTGAATTAAATATGTCTATTTCTATAAGTTGGGTATTGGATACTACATGTGGATCACACATTTGTATTAAAATAAAGGAACCAAGAAGATTCAAGAAAATTTCAAAAGGTGAAGTGTCTCTCTAAGAAAAAAATGGTGTAAGATTAATATTATTAGAGAGGAGATATTATCATATTACTTTTACTAGTGGGATAGTTTTTGTACTAAATAATTGTTTTTATATACCATATATTACTAGAAACACAACCTTATTGTCAGGTTTAGACACTATGGGATTTTATTTAAAGTTTGGAAATAAATATTTTCTTATGTATAAGTATTGAATATGTTATGGTATGACACATCTTAATAATGGGTTATATATACTTGAACTAGAAAAATACAATTTTAGTGATCAATGAAAAATACAATGAGAATCAATGAAATTCTATCCACTTATAGAACTTTAGGATAGGTCATGTAAATGAGAAAAGTTTAAGAAAATTACATCAAACTGGGTATTTATACCTCCTTGATTTTAAACCCTTAGATATATTTCACTCTTGTTTAAAAGGTAAAATGACCCAATAACCTTTTAGTGGGAAAGGAAAAATATCCAAATAACCATTAGAATTGGTTCATACTGATGTATGTGGTCCATTTATAGTAGAATAAATGAGTGATTTTTCCAACTTCATTACTTTTACTAATGACTATATAAGATATGGATAAATATAATGAATTTGGTATAAGTGAAATTCCTTTAGCATGTTTAAGGAATATCTAAATGAAGTAGAAAATAAACTTGGTAAAAAAATTAAGAAACTCAGATCATACCATGGTAGATAATATCTTAACCAAGATTTTATCGATCATTTAAGGGAGTACGGGATAGTTTCCCAAATTAATCCTCTGTATACACCATAGTGGAATAGTTATACTGAAAGAAGGAATCAGACCGTTCTTGACATGGTCAGGTTGATGATGAGTCTTGTAACTCTACCATTATCCTTTTGGGGATATACACTATAGAATAGAGAATATACACTACATTGAGTACCAACTAAAGTAGAATATGGGATTACATATGATTCTTTTTATAAAAATAAATCCTATCTATCCCATATATGTGTATGGGGATGCGAGGCTTTTTTCAAGACCATACCTAGAATAAAATTAGAATCTCAAAGAAAAAAGTGAATTTTATAGTTTATCCTAATAAGACTAAAGGATATTAACTATATAACCCTTTATATAGAAAGGCGATTATAGAATTAAATGATAAATCTCTAGAAAGTGAACAAATTTCCAATATAAATAGTGGGAGTAATAAGCAGTAGATGGAAATGACACTACTAAATAGAAAGAAGATATGCATTCTTAAATGGATTCCATATACCAAAATCATGTTTGGATTTTGGAATACCCACTAGATGATGTAAAACCTGTTGGGTATAAATTCGTATTAAAGAAAAATCTAGAAATGGATGGTCAAGTAAGAAACTATAAGGAATGACTACTAGCAAAGGGTTTCATGGAACATCAAGGCACTGACTATGATGAAACCTTCTCACCAATTAAAATAATGAAATTCATACTAATATTACTTGAAATAACGGCCTTCCATGATTGTGAAATATGAAAAATAGATGTAAAACACACTTTTTTAAATGGAAATATAGTTGAATATGTATATATAACACAACCTAAAGGGTTTATTATGTCAAATAGTTCCAATTAAGTATGTAATCTACAAATATTTATTTATGGAATGAAGAACGCATCATGATCATGGGATGTTTTTTTAATGAGTCTATAAGTGAATTTGGTTTCATTAGGAACAAAAGTGAGCCATGTGTCTATAATAAATTTTCTAGGAGTTACATCATTTTCCTAGTATTATATGTTGATGATATATTACTAATGGGAAATGAAGTGAAAGTCTTACAGTAATTGAATAATTGGTTAAATGAATTCTTCTCCATGAAACACTTAGGTAAAGCCACCTATATTATAGGTATCAAGATATATCAAGAGATATCTTATAGGTTTCATGGGATAATTCAAAGTACATATATTGAAAAGGTATATAAAAGGTACAATATGGAACAATCTAGAAGCGGATTGTTACTAATTTCACATGGTATTAATCTCTCTAAGAAGATGTGTAAATAGAAAAAGGATGAGATCTAAATAATGAGTAGAATCCCTTATGATTTAGTTGTGGGATATATCATATATTCAATAATATGTAATAGGTTTGATGTTTCTGTTGGTCTAAGCATGGTAGGAAAATATCAAGCCAATCCAGGAGATATTCATTGGGAAGATTTAAAAAGCTATTTAAAGTACTCAATATGTATAAATGATATATTCATAGTTTATAGAGGACATGAGAAGCTAGTCATGAGGGGATAAACCAATTATAGCTTCCATATAGATCAATATGATCTAAAATAATAAGAAAACTATTTATGTTTCCTGAATGGTGGTGCGATGAGCTAGAGGAGATCAAAGTAGTCTATGGTTTCTGATTCTATAGAAGAATATGAATATATATAGGATTTCAATGAAGATAAGAAATCAGTACGGATACACAATTTTATTTGAGATTAGTGTTGTACCTAGAAGTGTAAACCCTTATAGTACACAATGATAATATTGTGATAGTGGTGCTTGCCAAGGAGCACAGGTCACACCAGAGGACAAAGCATATACTTGGGAAGTTTAATCTCTTGAGGGATTTTCCTTAGAGATGTGAAGTTATGGTTAGTAGAGTATCCACAAAGGTTAACATGGAATACCACATAACTAAATCCATATTTCAGATAAATCATAACACTCATGTGAGAGTTAGTGGGTTGGGAATTGTTATCAGTTGGTACTAGTGTTAGTGGGAGTGTTGTGAGTGGGTGACCTAGACCCAAATCATTTATGTAATTTTATTACTATTACATGCATAATGTTTGATATATACATGTATTTATTTTTAAAATAACATTAATGATACTTTTTATTCCATTATTTACATGGTAATGTACTTACATTACATGTAAGGGCACACACACACCACCCTGAACCAGTTGTAGTGATCACATGTTGTTTCCTTTTACCATGATAATGATTTTCCACTTGATTTTCTAGATAGTGTGCTATAAATGTTATAATTTTTATCATTTCTTTATATTCTATGGATTAACATGTTTTTCTTATTGTAAAAAGTTATAGAACATAAATACAAAAATAATTGATTAATTAACTTAAGAATTAAAGAAGAGGCATGTTGTAGTGAATCTTGTGTTTCTAATAATTTGATGATAATAAAATTAATGCAATGAGCATACTTAATTGAAAATTATATTTTATGTTATAATGGAATTTATAAAGAATGTGAATCATGATAATTATTATGGGGAATGTTTAAATTAAAAGGCATGCTAATGAGAATGGTACTTCTATAAATTTTTTGAAATTGGTTTTCATGCTAAGAGAATGTTTAGCTTTTGATCTCTTGTTATAGCTTGGTAAATAAGGTTCCCTATATATAGAACCTAAGATTAATGAATTAGTTAATTTAATATGGAATAATAATCAGTTGTGTGATAAAGATAATTACGAGGGATTGAGTTTCCTATTTTCTTAAGAAGGCTGAGTGCGTTGTGATTAGAGCCATGAGAGATCATTTATGTGTAGAGGCTGAATGCCTTGTTTTAGGGCCTAGATTTCCATGCTAACTATGTTTTTTTCTTGTTTCCTTATGACACGATCTAGATGTGAGCTTCTCTATGTCATATGATATGGGGCATGGAGTCCCAGATGTGTTATGATCCTAGGAAGACTGATGTGATAGGGTAGGGGGCTTGAATGATGTGGTGAAATTTGATGCCTGTGACAGTGAGATGCATCAGGATATACATTTGGGTGTTAGGGATAGAAATATAGATGATGGAATGGGTTGAATCTAGTCTTACCCATTGATGTTTTTTTATATTTGGGATGATATATTATGAATATATTTAATGGCCTATGGATGGGTTTCTTGTTTTATCTGCTTTCCTTTCCCCACTGTTTGAGGTGGCTTGGTGTGCTTGGTTTCATGTGTCTTATTGGTGGTAGCTTAGAATGGTTTACCTAGAGTAAATATATTATATAATGATTCTAATAATGAATTAATAATTCTTATCGCATGGGGTGGGTGTTTGTTGGAATGAAAATGATAATGTTACTCTTGAGAAACTGTGGACTCAGTTGAAATATGTTTGGAGGGCATGAGATTTACTCTGATGATTAAAGTAATATAATTCAAAATAATGTTAATGGTTAATTAATGGATAATTAATTAATTAATGAAATAATTTTTTTACAAAAGAAATTTGTAATTAATATAGTTCTTTAAATTATTGTGTGCTTATAGGATATCTCGTCCATAGCAGTGGAAGCTAGGTGTCTGATCAATGGTACCTATAATCGAGTTTAGGACTTTGTTTTTCCCATAGTGTGGTTATGATATATATTATATCTTTTATATTCTATGATTTCATATGCTACCCCACCCATGTTGGTTAGGGATACTAAAACCCATTGGACTCTGGTAGGGTGTTTCCCCCAACATTCTGATGGGAGGATGGATGACTAACTACCCCCTATGGGCCCACTGTATTTTCTAAAATTCCTTGAGATTCTCATCCATTTAATTTTAAACAAATTAAAAAATTCATTTAAAATTTACCTTGTACATAAATGTACTTTGGAGTTAATACAATGAATACCCATCCAAAATCTACCCAAAATGTATTATACTCATATACTGTTTTACTCTTATGACATATGTCATACAAGATTTATGTGTACTATCAAAACATGTAACTCACGGATTATTACATGAATAACATTATTTTTTCAGCCACGTGTTATGATTCAATGCACAAAGTAACAACCTATAATACGATTTATGCATGATACATTTTTTTGAACATTAAACAAACATTAAAGTTCTAATTCTATGTAATTTAGTAAAGTACACAACATGTATTTATGACTACATGGCGTGTACTACCTCCACCATCTTATCCGAAGTACATGCCTAGGGAATCGACATGTAAGGTGTACTTGGGAAATCCCAGAGTACATGACGTGTCTAGTGGGACACACACTGTGTTGTCTCTGGGTTACATGGTCACCGGTCTACTAAGCTATGTATGGGATACACAGTTTTTCCCTGACCTGAAAGATACTACACAACGTGTCTAGTGGCCCACAAGGAAGATCTCTCCATGCCCATTTTCCTATGGTTTTCTCTCTAGAGCGTCCTCCTTTCTCCTAGGGTTCCATCCCCAAGTCGGTTCTACCTTGGGTCCCATCCCCATTTCGGTTCCTTCCCCGTTCCTTCTTCTAATTGGGTTTCAGTTCTTCCCCAGCCTCCTCACCTCGCTCTAACCTCATGTTCCAACACTCCTCTCCGGGTCGGACATAGAGCGACAAATTCTCAAAGGTTTTTGGGCTTCTTGGTTCGGCGACCGCGGGGCTTTCCGGCGCCTTTCATTATCTCCCTGTTTTTCTCTTTCCCATTTTCTTTCTCCATTTTCACTGTTTGAGTCTCTCTAGTCTCTGTTCTCTGATTAAGTTTCTTTGTCGTTGTGTTTCAGTGAGGTTGTGGGTGCCTGCTCAGCTCGGCCTGCTTTGGTGGTCTCTTCCCTTGTACCCCCTCTGGCCCCCAGTCCCTCCTCTCCCTTCTAGGTCAGTCTGGTGCATTGGAATATATGGCACTTTGGGTCGTGTGGTACGATGGGTAGGATGTCCAAGGCAGCTCAGCAGGTGCAGGCGTTGGGTGTAATGTTTCCAAGGTTCCTACTCAACAGGCGGTGTTGTGGATCTATTTGGTGTCTTGGTGCCGGTAGCTTCCTAGTGGTACCAGTGGTGCGACATGGATGTCTGCGGTGAGGGGTCATTGGGCGGTCTGCTGGTTTTGCGTTTCACGCTGGTTTGGTGGGTTCCGGTGGTTGACGTCGCATGTGTTTTGTTGGTTTGGGGCTGAGGCGACCGGTGCTTCAATGCTTGCTGCCCGTGGAGGTTCTCTGTCTAGCTTGTGCTTTCGGTCACCTTGGTGGTACACCAACTCTACCTTTTCAACAACAATGAGATTTCCCGATGGTGAGGTTGCTAGTTTTCTCGATGAGGACAGATCTCTGGCTCTCACGGGTGACAATGACGTGCTGTGCGATGACGGTGGTGATGGCGGTGATGCGATGTTGGCGATGATGGTGTTAGGTTGGCAATGTGATTATGGAAACTAGGTGACGTGGATGGATGGATATGATGGTCTTTTGAAATTCAAATTTTGAAAATTTTCATCTGGAGTGGTTTTTGGCTTGTACGTGACGTTGCTGGCTAGTTCGTGGGAGGCGCCGTGATGGTATTGCTGTTTGGATTTTTTGAATTTTGAAATATGTGTGGTGAAATTTTCTTTTGGAAGGCTGTGTATTATGCTATGTGAATGTAGCTGTATGGTTCCCACTATTCCTCAAATTGGCCTTTTAATAAAATATAAAAATGAATTTGGGAGTGTGTGGTAGATTACATGGTAGGTAACTCTAAATACGTGGCGTGTACTATCATGTTACATGTGCATAATCATATACTCATCCTGATGAGATACTCAATTTGATTTTAATCAAAAAAATTATTCGTTTACATTAGATCTGTAAGAAATGATAGAGGAAGAACATATCTTGAAATTAATATTACAAGAATGATTAAAATTGAATTGAAAAACTAAATTATTAAAGTGTAAATCATCAATGAATTATTTAAATAATTATTAACGATGATTTAATCCTTCTAATACCACTTGTTAGATCTGGGTGTAGTGGAAGTGCGGTTGGGGGAGGGCCTAAATTTTCTATTTCTGTAATCGATGATCAATCCAGGATCAATATGACAATGAACTCTAGTATCTGTGGAATTAAATCAAATATTTAGACAAATAAAAGAAACACTGGATCCAAGAGAGAGGATATTTCAAATCATGTTTATAATTAATTTAACTTCTTGAAGAAATAAATACCTAAGCATAGGTACTTTATTTTTTTTGATGATTGTTGATCATCCAAAATAAACCTTCCAGATTACCTTCAGTACGCTTGATAGGGTCTGAGGGTAGAATCCCTCTAGCGGTGATCCACAAGTTCTCCGATGGTCTTTGAGAAATGAAACTTGATCTCTGGGTGCTAGCATGGTGAATCGAATGTCTTGCGTCGATCATTCTTGATCACGTGTTCTTTGGTCTTGAAGAAATTATCTCGTTCTTGAGAGGGAGAGAGCAGAGAGTAGTCAAGATAGAATTTACCAGCTCTTGGAACAATAGACACTCCCATCTATTAATCGACATGGGGTTTCGAGTTACAATATTTAATTTCATAACAATGATTAAATACAATTATAACCATTAGATAAAACCCATACCACTTAATAACAGTAACAACATCATTATTTGTGGTGTGCCAACTTGAACAAAATGGAACCATAAATAAAATCCCATGCCACATAATGATATCAATATTATTATTATTTCTTGTTCCAATTGGTTAAAAAATATTTACGAACTTGTAAATAATTAATTTATCACCAGAAACAGTATTGGTCCATTTGAACTCCTCTTCAATTTATTGAACACCTAAATAAATATTTTATTCTCTTAAATAAATATTTTTTCACAAACTAGTAATATAATATTTATTAAATGTCCAATAAAATAAATAAATATATTATATTCACAATTCAGTGAATAAATATTTATTTAATTTATGTGATCATTTTAACTTGAATAATATTATTCCTTGGTCTTGATAATAATCTTTATTCCATTAATTAAATTCAAATATATTTTAATTAAAACTACTAGAAACACTTACGGTGTGACCTTCTATAATTCTTTCTCATTGGAATTAGGCGGGCTTGCATAAAGTCCAAGATTACTATCTAGAAATGGGTAAAGGCACCCAAGAGAAATAAATTAAATTCATAATGATGAAATCCACATATGAACACTCACTATGTAATATAATACCTTTGTCTCAATATCTCATAAAGCAGGTTGCATGATGGTGTCTTCAATATATATGCTTGATATGTCATTCTTTGACTACCTGAAATAAACTCATCGTTAGACCATGGTCATAGAATTTAGGGTGATGGTTATATTTCAATCAAAGGGCCGAGATATCAAATTCCATAAATATGTAAGGTATAAATCCTTCCCCAAGTTAACCATTAATAACATTCCATTATTGACGTACCCAACATACCCTACTTCCCACCAACATATGGAATGACATTTTTCATCAGAAAATATAAGTGCGTGAGTCATGAAAAGTATTAATGATAATCTTAAAGTCTAAGGACCATTACACACACTCTCAAATAGGAATATTCGATGAAACCAAAACATGTGGACTTCCTACTGGAAGGTCTGTTATCATAATATCCCATCTTGGAGATTACCAAGTGTGAACTTCATGAGTAGAAGTGTCATATTCTTATGAGTACTCACACCTGACGGTCTATATACTATATGTCCCATCGTAGTATGTCATCCAAGCAAAGTACAATTTTAAGAATATTGTTATAGAATTTCAAGGTTCTCATCACAGTGGGGAACTTCCATGACCTTATCAATGAAACAAATACTCTAGGACATTATTAAATCATATTCATGAAAAAAATGAACAATATATAATAAGATGTTTAATATTTAAATACATTAAATATTGATGTAATCAAAGTACAAACAGTTGGTTCTAGGATACCAACTCTAACAAACTCCCACTTGGACTAAAACTAACTGTCTACAACTTTTAGTCTGTTAGACCTCACATGATGATCATGTTTCTGCTGAGTTAAGGCTTTATTCAAGGGGTTTTCCACATTGATTTCCATGGAAATACTACCCACTACAACTTCACCTCTCTATGAAAAATACCTCAATAGATGATAATTCCAAAGTATGTGCTTCGTCCGCTGATGCGACCTTGGATCTTTTGTGAGATCCATCGCTACTGTATTATCATAATAGAGTGTGATGGGATCTTTACTTCTAGGTACCACATTCAGCTCCTAGATGAAGCTACACATCCCAACTGCTTCTTTAGCTGCCTCAAAAGCTGTGATATACTCGGAATATATTGTAGAATCTACGACCACACCCTACTTTGAGCACCTCAAGCTCACAGAACCTCCATTCAAAGTGAATATGTATCATGTTTTCAACTTCATGTCATCTTGATAAGTTTAGAAACTAGAATCTGCATATCCTCTGATGACTAGTTCCTCATCTCCTCCATAAACTAGGAACATATCCCTAGTACGCCTCAGATACTTAAGGATAGTCTAGACTGCCATCCAATGGTGGTCACCTAGATCAACTTGATATCTAACTATCACACTCAATGCCTAAGAGATATCTAGCCTAGTATATAACATATCATACATGACTGACCCAATAGCTAATGCGTATGGAGTCCTTTCCATTATGTTTCTTTCCTCATGCGTTTAAGGACACATTTTCATGCAAATATGAATTCCATGTGATGATGAAAACAATCCCCTCTTGGATTGTTCTATAATTAATATCTTCAGTATCTTGTCAATATATGTACTTTGACTTAGGCCAATAAACCTCTTGGATCTATCACGATGGATCTTGATCCCAAGAATATATAATGTGTCTCCCAAGTCCTTGATGGAGAATCATTTATTCAACCATGCCGTAATAGACCATAAGATTGGTATCTCATTTACAATAAGTAATATGTCATCAACATATACTATTAATAAAATGAATGCACTCCCACTAAACCGTTTGTAGACACAAGGCTCAAATTCATTCTTTATAAAACCAAATTTTCTTATAGCTTCATCAAAACAAATGTTCCATGACTTGGATGCTTTCTTTAATCCATAAATGGATTTTTTTCAACTTTCATATCTTATTGGAATCTTTTGGAGTCACAAACCCTTTAGGTTGTTTCATGTAGACATCTTCCTAATGTTTCCCATTAGGGAAGGTAGTTTTGACATACATTTTCTAAATCTCATAGTCATGGTAAGAAGAAATGGCTAGTAGAATTCTGAATTATATTAGCATTGCAACTGTTGAAAAGGTTTCTTTATAGTCAATTCCTTGACGCTGTTTAAACCCTTTTTCAACCAATCATGCATTATAGGTACTGGATTTTCCTTCCATGTCCAATTTCTTCTTGAATACCCATTTTCAACCAATAGTCTTTACATCTACCATAGGATATACCAAAATCTAAACCTGGTTTTGGTACATGGAATCCATTTCAGAATTCATGGCTTCTTTCCACTTGGAAATGTATGTGCCACTTAATACTTCCTTGTAGGTTAGAGGATCATTATTATCAACTAATAATGATTTAGCATCCTTGGTAACTAGAAAAACGTACTATTATAGTTCTCGAACCTCTCTTTTACTCATATGTAGTTTTTGTGTCTCTTGAATATATTCTTCTTCCCTAGGGCTCTGTGGAATCTTCTCTTATACAAACTCTTGTGTTCCTAGAGCCTCGACTTCATTGAAGTATTTCTTACTCCCACTATCACTTTTGGAGATGTTCTCCCTCTTAATGAATATGTAACATCTTGCCACTATAACCATTTTTTATGATGGGTTGTATAGGTAATATCCCCTTGTTTCCATGAGTTATCCTATAAAGTTACACTTTGTGCCTTAGGGTGTAATTTTGTTACTTGAAGAGGCCTTAAAAAATAATTTGCTTCCCTACACATGTAAATTCGATAACATGTATTTTATTCCACTCAAGAAATCATATGGAATACCATCTACTGATTTAGTTGATACTTGGTTTAGTATCTGTGCCACTGTTTATAATGTATATCTCCAAAAGGATAATGGAAGGCTTGCATGACTCATCGTTGATCTCACCATGTCTAAAAAGGTGTAGTTCCTCCTTTCACTTACACCATTCTAATAAGGCATGTAAGGAGGAGTGAGTTGGGATAGGATCCCAAACTCCCATAAGTAATCAATTAAGTCTTGATTATAATATTATCCACCTTGGTCAGAGAGGAGTTTCTTAATATTCTTACCAAACTGGTTCTAAAATTCATTCTTGTATTCTTTGAACTTATCAAAAGAATCCGACTTATACCTCATTAATTAAATATATCTATATCTACTAAAATCACCAGTAAAAGTTATGAAGTATAAGTATCCACCCCTTGATTCAAATGGAAATGGTCCACACACATCAGTATGTGCCAATTCAAGAATCTCTTTAGCCCTTTCACCTTTCCCACTAAATGGGGATTTGGTCATTTTTCCTTGTAAACATGCGTGACATACACGAAGTGGTTTTAGTTCAAAAAATCTAAATATCCATCTTGATGCAATTTTGTCAAGCGTTTCTCATTTACATGACCTAGTCGGTGATTCCAAAGTTGGGTGTGGTATGAGTCATGTGAAGTAATTTTTTTATCGATTTCCATTACTTGGTCTTTGTAATCCAATACATAAAGACTGTCATATAAATTTGCCTTACCAAAACATATTTTATCTTTATAAAAGAAGCAAAATTCATTTTTGAAATTGAAAATAAATCCACTTGTATCTAATATGGATACAGAAATATTGTTTTTGGTCATAGAGGGTACATAATAACAACCTTTTAACACCAAGATCATCCCAGTTGACAATGTGAGGTGGTAGTCCCCAAAATCTATATTATTAAGTCTAGATCCATTAGATACTCATAGATATACCTCCCCTCAGTCAATTTTCTTGAATCTACTCGGTTCTAGTAATTGTATACATATGTGAGAACCACAAGTTTTATCTAATAACCAATTTGTAGAAACATATAAATTTCACTTAATAACAAATGTACCTAAAGCTTCCCCTTTCTTATTTGGATGGGTGTAGTTTTTCTTCCAGTGGGCCTTCTTGACACATGAAAAACAAACAGCTTCGTGTTACCTTGCCACCCCTTTGATCATTATTTTCTTAGAAGGGAGTGAAGAAGCTTTGGGCTTAAAGCTATTTTCCTTCCCTTCCCTTTTATTCACCATAAGGATATAAGGCTTTTCACGCTTCATGTCTCTATCCAGTTGGTGAATGAGGATAAAAAGAATAGGTAGAGACTTCTCAATGTTGTTCATATTAAAATTCCCAAAAAAGGACTAGTGAATCTTGGAGGGTGTTATGTAAGAATGAGATCAATGCCCAGTTCTTCAGGGAGTTTAAACCCTATAACTTCTAGATATTCAATTTAGCCAATGAGATTGACTACATGAGGCCCAACTTGGGTATCCTGTCTAATATTACTATGAAAGAGTGCCTTGGAGATCTCAAACCATTCCAATCCAGCTCTATCCTAGTAAAGGCCATGTAGGTACTCAAGCATACTATAGGCATCCTTGTTTTCGTGAGACTTCATGAGTTCACTATAAATTGATGATAACATCAAACCTTGAACATAAACCGCATCATTCATATGTTTCTCATAGACCAGAAACTCTTCATCACGCGTCTCTTGGCCAGGGGGATTAGGTAATGAGGACTCCAACACGTAATATTTCTGTTCATGGCATAGAATAACCCAAAGGCATATAAACCATTCTTGGATGTTATTTCTGATAAGGATGTTGTCTTTATCCAATATTGATCATAGGGATAGTGTTTTTGATGAGCTTTTATTTTTTGTTCTAAAATTGAAATATCAAATTATTAGTAGTTTCTTGATTACAATTTTGTGAGAAATAATAAATTCATTTTATGAAGTCTCCCATTTTTGAGTGGACTCCCTAATCCTGAAATCCTGACTAGGACTTCCTCAACACTTTTCCTCAAAATTTAAACAAAGTCTAGCAAGGGATACTCTTCTTGATGTAAAATGGTTAAGTCAACCCGAAACATTCATAAGATATTCCTATATAAAAGTAAGTGTCCCAATAAGGGTTGGCCAAACACATAGTTTTATTGAGTCTTTCCCTTAATCAAGTAACTCTTATGAAAAAATTGCTTATTATATTTATCACATGCTTGTTAATATTAAGTGGAATTTACATAAGTGATTAACCATGTCTTGATAATATTTATGCATAATCTAGGCTTATTTTAGTTACATCATGTATACTTGTTAATTAATTAATTATGTACTCATGAAAATACATCCATAATGAAAAACCATGCAACTGATAGAAATAAAATAAAGGGAATGATCTTGAGATTTTATAATGGTTAGTTTATATAGCAGTTAACAAACTAACTATTGACCTATGGGAGACACGTTGAACCATTAATGGTTTATGTTTATAGCTTTCTACTTATCCACCTTTGTATCTCCTTGGATTGATTTCTCCTCGGCTCCTAATTTGAACTTCCTCCACAAGATTGGGAGCTCCATCCATTACATATGCTTTTACTCACACATATGTGAGGGGTAAAAGGGGGTTTACATAAAAGAAACCATGGGAATGCAGGAACTACATATTAATGAGGAGAGATGGATGTATGCCAACAATTTAATTTAAAAAATAAATTAAATGGAAACCAATCAAAAACAAAGGTCTGGTCTATCTCATGATCATACACATACATGCAATGAATTATGCATTTAATAAAACTATAATTCAATTCTTTAATCATTATTATTAAG
Source organism: Viscum album (assembly GCA_963277665.1). Taxonomy (NCBI): domain Eukaryota; kingdom Viridiplantae; phylum Streptophyta; class Magnoliopsida; order Santalales; family Viscaceae; genus Viscum; species Viscum album. The sequence goes on from OY728156.1 coordinate 1,566,597,775, forward strand.
ATAAATCATGTTCAAATCGATTAATTATTATCTTTAATTAATTAATCCTTTTATATTAATCCTTTACTGAATTTCCTTGAAATTCTCATCCATTTAATTTTGAAAAAATTAAAAAATTCATTTAAAATTAATCTTGTACCAAAATGTACCTTGGTGGTAACACATTGAATACCCATCCAGAATCTACCCAAAATTTATTATACTCATATACCGTTTTACTCTTGTGATGCATGGAATACATGATTTATGCATACTATCAAAATGTGTACCTCATGGATTATTACTTGAATCACATGATTTTTTTGGCCACATGTTATGATTAAATGCACAAAGTAACAACCTATAATATGATTTATACATGATATGTAGTTATAAACATTACAAAAACATTAATGTTTTAATTTTATGTAATTTGGTAGAGTACATGACATGTAGTTCTGACTACATAGCGTGTATTACCTTCACCATATTATCCGATGTACACACCTAGGGACTCGGCATGTGAGGCGTACTTCAGAAATATTAGAGTACACAACATGTACAGTGGGCCACACATAGTGTTGTATCCGGGTTACAGGGTCACTGGCCTACTGAGCTGTGTATGAGATACACGGTTTCACCCTGACCTAAAAGACACTACACACTATATCCAGTGGGACACATGACATTTAATCTGATAACCATGTGCCTATCTGTCTTAGTCAACACATGGTGTAAGAATTAACTACACTGCATGTAATAAATGAACACTACTTGAGTAATTTTAAAACTACTCCTGATGCACTGAACATAACTACATGGTGTGTAATCCGGATTACACAGAGTGTATTGAAGATTACATGGTGCATAACTCTGAATACAAAATGTGTACTATCGTGTTAACTAGATAGAATCATTGGAACCTCCTGATGTGATCCTCTATTTAATTGAAATAAAAAAAATTATTCGTTTTTGTTAGATCTATGAGAAACCATAGAGGAAGAACATGTCACAAAATTTAGATTATAAGAACGATTAAACTTGAATTGAAAAAAAAAATTATTAAAGCGTAAATCATCAAAAAATCATTTAAATAACTATAAATGATGATGTAATCCCTATGATACCACTTGTTGAATCTGGGCGTAGTGGAAGTGTAGTTGGGGGAGGGCCCAACATTGGTTTTACCATAATTGATGATCAATATGAGATCAATACGACAATGAATGCTAGTATCCACAAAATTAAATAAAATATTTAGACAAATAAAATAAACACCATATCCAAGAGAGTGGATCTTTCACATCATGTTTATAATTAATTTATTTAATTTCTTATAGAAATAAATAGCTAGGATTAGGTACTCTCTTTATTGACGATTGTTGATCATCCAAAATGAGCCTTCTAGATTACCTTCATTATTCTTGGTAGGATCCAAGGGTAGAATCCCTCTAGCTGTGATCCACACATGCTACGATGGTCTCTGAGAAACACCAATCAATCTCTAAGTTCTAGCACGGTGAATCGAATGTCTTCTATTGATCTTTCTTGATCACTTGTTCTTCGGTCTTGAAGAAGTTCTCTCGTTCTTGAGAGGGAGAGAGTAGAGAGGAGTCAAGAGAGAATTCACTAGCTTTTGGTATAATAGATGATCTTGTATATTAATCGATCTGAGGTTTTGGTTACAATATCTAATTTCATAACAATAATTAAATAAAACTATAAACATTAGAGAAAACCCATTCCACTTAATAACAATAACATCATTATTATTTGTGGTGTGATAACTTGTGAAAAACAGAACCATATATAAAATCATGTGCCACATAATGATAAAAATATTATTATTATTTATTATGCCAACTAGATAAACAATATTTATCAACATTTAAATAATAAATTTATCATTGTACATATTCTTGGTCTGTTCAAACTCTTATTCCATTTATTGAACACCCAAATAAATATTTTATTCTCTTAAATAAATATTTTCTTCACAAACTAGTAAATGAATATTTATTAAATGTTAAATAAAATAAATGAATAAATTATATTCATGATCTGGTGAATTAATATTTATTTAATTTATGAATTCATTTTAACTTGAATAAAACTATTCCACGGTATTGAGAATAATATTTATTTCAATAATTAAATTCAAATAGAATTTAATCGAGACAACCAAAAACAATTAATGTGTGAACCTCTAGGATTATTTCTTATTATCATTAAGAGGGCTTTCCTAAAGTACAATATTAATATCTAGAAATGGGTCAAGGAACCCAAGAGAAATAACTTAAAGTTGAAATAATGAGTTCCACATATGAACTCTCACTGTGTAATATAATCCCTTTGTCTCAATATCTCATCAAACAGGTTGCATGATGGTGTCATCAATCTACATTCTTGATACGTCATTTTTTGACTACCAGAAATAAACTCATTGTTACACCATGGCCATTGAATTTAGGGAGATAGTTATATTTCAATAAAATGGACAAGATATCAAATTCAATAAATATGGAAGTGAAAAATACTTCCTCGAGTTATCCATTAATAACATGTAATTAGTGATGCACCCAATGTACACTACTTCCCGCCAACGTTTGGCGTGACGGTTTTCATCATCAAATCTAAGTGAGTGAGTCATGACACATATTAATGATAATATTAAAGTCTAAGAACCATTACACATGCTCACATATAGGAATATCTGATGACACAAAAACATGAGGAATTACTACTGGTGGGTCTATTATCATAATCTCCTATCTTGGAGATTACCAAGTGAAAACTTCATGAGAATAAGTATCATCTACTTATGAGTACACACACCTAACAGACTGTATACTATGTGTCCCATCATAGTATGCCATCCAACCATAGAACTATTTTAAGAATATTGTTATAGAATTTAAAGGTTTTCATCATTGAGGGGAACTACCAGGACCTTATCAATACAAAAAATACTCTAGAACATTATTACATCATAGTCATTCAGAATAATGAACAATATGTAATATGATGTTTAATATTTAAATACATTAAATATTAATGTAATCAAATTATAAATATTTGGTTCTAAGAAACCAACTCTAACAGTTATTTCACACACATGTATCTCCAGATATAGTATCCAAAGGATTATTATAGGTATGATGTGTGTATGATGTGATGTCTTGAGGTACCTTACTCGGTGTATAGGTTGTAATGGCTTGAGGTACAATACTTGATGTTTTATAAACATTATACGAGTTTTGGTGGCTCCTAAAAAAATACTTGGTTACTATATCGAGATGTAATATGGGATTATGTGATGATATGATTCCTAAGGTGCATGTCTTGATTCCTTTCATAGGTATCTTTAGGATAGATTATTTTGGAGAGAGATGTCTCAGGATGTATGATATTGGGGAAGAACGAAAGACCAACGGGGAAGCTAGAGCAAGGTACCCATGATTTTTAATTATAATATTATACTATCTCTTGCATGTGATACTTGGGTGAGAGTTATACATGGTGAGACTAAGAACTTACTATAACTATTTATGTGATGAGTCAGTTTCACTATTTTTCACTATGATTTAGCATACTTTGTTTATCTTTTGCATGAGATGACCCATAGAGGATCCTAATAAGTATAATGTTATACTCACCGTATATATATATATAAACTATTTTTAGGTTATCCATAGAAGTTTGAAGATTGCACTGGATATTACTAGCTTGTGGTTTTGTAGGAGTTGATTTTGTTTTGAGGTTGCTGTCTTATTTACCTTTTTATTCTTGTAGTTTTCCTTTTAGTTATTTAGTACTATATGACTTACATGTTTTCACTTGAGATTTATTTTATATATTTGAGTAGGTGTTGTTTTGGTATATGTCTTACCTCTCTCTTTCACATGTTCTTTTACAAGGTAATTCCTTAAATATGTATGCTTATTATACCATTGATGCTAGTCGCCAACCTGGGTCCTACTAGAGGCGGGACTCTGGAAGTCACCATTTACCTTTTATAATTTTCGTCCTATAATGGGTAATCTTGGGGGGGTGGGGGTCATGAAATAGTGGTATCAGAGGTTTAGGTTTGAGGGATACGATGGATCTTGGAGTTAGGCACCTACGATATTTCATGGGTTGGTAGGGAAAAAGTGTTAGCTAATTTTAGTAAGAAATGTAAACATGGGACACTAGATGATACAAGAGTATTTAGGCCCCCCTATGATCTTATACATAGACCTTTGAATTTACTGATCTTAATAAATGAAGTGATACTAGTTACAGGGTAGATTAATAGGAAAATATCATGCATCATTCTTCTTTATGCTTGTGTTTGAAATGGGTAGACCTTGGGATCAATTAAAACCAAAACAAGATAACAAATAAATAAATAATTAATGTTAAATATTCCATATTTTAGGTTTTAGAGAAATAAAAATTTGTTATTTTTTAGGATTGGATTCATGTGAACATCCTCATCATGTTTTCATTGAAGATGTTTAGAAGGATGTGCGATAAAATCATCGCAGAGTAGAGGTAAATGAAAATGACACTTGGAGGATGACCCTCCAAGAGTTTCAATTCTAGAGTATAAAAAATTATGAGGGATCTATTTCAGATTCAAACATAGAAGACTGGTTGGAGGAGGTTGAGATAACCTTTAGTTTTATCCATGCTCAGAAGGAGCATTGGGTTTCATCGACTGTGATGGTGCTACATGGAGTAGTGTGGAAGAGGTGGTTCTTATTTCCCAAGGATCATGAGGAGTCAGCAGTCTCATGGGAGATGTTCTGAGACATGTTTAGTGGAGAGTTCCATTCTTTGACCATGAAGGCATCCGATCTCTAGGAGTCTCTTACCCTTTGACAAGGGAGTTCCATAATGTGAGAGTTTGAGATTCATTTCAGAAACATTTTTTAATATGCTTCAAACCTCTTTCCAAATGAGGTGTCCAGGGATAGGCATTTAAAAGAGGCTTTACATCAAGGGATCTAGCACCAGTTAACCCTGTTTATGTTGAAGACATATCTAGAGGTTCTGGGGAGAGTAGTGGTTATTGAGAGGGTTCTCTCTAGAACCAGATCATCATAATAGGGGAGTTGTCAAGATTCCTCATGATTTAGAGTAGTGGTACAAGGTTCCTAGATTCCTAGATATAAGAGATTTTGGTAAGCCAGTGGTAGTTCCCGACCCTCATCATCTCATTTATCTAGGGGGAGGCCTCTCATAGCTATGATAATAGAGAATATGAATGTTTCTTTTATACAGGGTTGAGGTCATCAGTTGTGAGAGTGACTAAAATTTCTGATTAGTTAGTATGTGCCAGGTGTTCCACTTTAGGTTCCTCTATTGAGGCAGTTTTGGCCAAGGGATCAGTATCAGGATGTTCTAATTTGGTATTAGTAGATAGAAGATGGGGTAGGCAGAGTATATCCCCACAACGATCCTCATCCCTTGAAAGTAGAGCGCGACCATGGAGGTGGTATTCATTAGGGTCATAGAGGCCATGTAGTTGGTCAAGGTTGGCTTCATGATTTATCATTACTAGTTTCTAGTAATCCATATATCATTTGAGGTACCCTTTTCTGGTTTTCTACATGGTTTCATGATTTTTTTGATTTGGGAGATATGCACTTATTTATATCACCTACCCTCATCCATGATTTAGGGATTGAGGTAGAGAGGCTTCCAGTACCTTTAGCATTGACTACGTCATTTGGAGGTTGAGATGAATTGTATGAAGTATGTAAAGATCATGATCTAGTGTTGGGGAAACACATATCTTAGGGAGATTTCTTATTTTTATGGATAAAACCATATGACATCATCATAAAAATGGATTGGTTTTATTTTTTTTAGGATATTGTGGATTGTTTCAGAAGTTAGGTTGTGTTCTATGATGATGATGGAGAGAAAATAGTGTTTGTTGGTGATGGATCAGAAGAATGTTCTATCCTTTTCCTTTGTGATGCCTAAGATGATGTTAATCTCATCTTAATTTTATTAGTCAGTGTTTCTTAGGGTTGTGTGATAATATCCTAATGTATTTCAAGAGGAGTTTTTATCATTAACCCCTTGATGATAGATAGTGTTGGGACCAATTTTTATGGAGAAGGAAGTTTGAAGAGTTTTATTTTGTAGAGTATTGTATTTTATTGTCAAGGAAGTTTGAGAATAAAGGAAATCACTTCACTTTCTATAATTGGTTGATGGAAGTTAGGGAAGTTACAATACTTCCCATGGTAACTACGATGTTACTTTTCTGATTTGTATTTCACAAATATCATAAGTTTGGAGAACTTATGATGAAAGCCTTATGATATAGGAGGAGTTGAGAAGTGTTTTTGGAAAAGGAAAGAAAGTGGCACACAAGTATAAGTGGAATGAAAGTGTGGCATGCAAGTATATGTGTTGCGCAAGTGTATGTTGCACACAAGTCATATTTCAAGATCATCACATAAAAATATGACAATGAAAATAAAGTGGAGCCTAATTTAAAGATTGACGCACAAGTCAAAAAAGTGGCGCGCAAGTATAAGCAGCGCGCAAGTGTATGTTGCGTGCAAGTCATATTTAAACATCATATTATCAAAATATGAAAAAGGAAAGAAAGTGGTGCGCTAGTGATGGAGTGGCACACAAGTGATGGAGAGGCATGCAAGTGATGGAGTGGTGCGCAAGTAGGAACTTATACATTCTGATATCTATGGACCAATGAGAAAGCAATCAAAAAATGGAGATAAGTACTTAATTAATTTCATTGATGACTTTACTCACATTACATGTGTTATTTACATGAGACATAAGTTATATGCTCTGAAAATGTTTCATAATTTTAGGAGGAAAGCAGAGAAGGAGTGGGAGTATTTAGTGAAGAATTTGAGAACTGGTAATGGTGAAGAGTATAATAATGAAGAGATTTAAAGTTACCTTAAGAAGCATGGAATTAGGTATGAGTTTAGTTCACCATACACACCTCAACAAAATGGGGTTGCTGAAAGGAAAAATATAAGTCTGGTTAAAATGGGGTGAACTATGTTATTTGAACATGGTCTCTCTCATTATTATTGGAGGCAAGAAACTAGTACTATGATGTACATTCAAAACTGATATTTCTATAGGCAACATTTAGATATGACTCCATATGAAATGTATAATGAAAAAAACTCCAAGTTTGAAACACTTAAGAGTTTTTGGGAGTCCATACATCATAAAGAAAAAGGGTTTAAACCTTGTCAAGTTTGAACAGAGAGGAGATGATGGAATTTTTCTTGGCTATGCTCTAGAAGGAAGAGGATACATATGTTTTAACAAAGAGAACTGAAGAATTTTTTATTCTTTTGATGTGAAAGTTGTTGAAAATATTGAGAAAGAAAAGCATACTTTTGCCGATATAGAAGTTAAATAGGACAAGGAAAGTCTTTTTAAAGATTCTGATAATACTACCAACAGTGGTAATCTTACTCAAGAAGAAGAATTAGACTCAATAATTTCAAGTGATGAGGATGAAATTTTAACAGCTCATCCTAGGATGAGGAAGCATGTGGAGGCTCAAAACATTATTGGTGATCAACATCAGAGGGTTTAAATAAGAAGAACAAAATTTTTTGTTACCCATACTTATTTTTATTCAAATGTGGACCCAAATGATGTAAATGAAACTTTTGATCATCCAGAATGGATTTAGGCTATGAATGAAGAGATTGATCAGATAAAAAATAATGATACTTGGGAACTCGTACCCAAGATGAATGAAAAACATGTTATTGGTAAAAAATGGGTTTTCCGAAACAATCTGAATGAATAAGGTGAAGTGATAAGGAACAAGGAAATATTAGTGTGAAAAGGTTACTCACAAATTGAAGGTGTTGATTTTGATGAGATTTCTGCTCTAATGGATATATTGGAAACAATCATAATATTTCATGCTATTTCTCCACAATGAGGCTATACAATTTTTTCAAATGGATGTGAAGTCTGCATTTCTTAATGGAAATCTTGATGAAGAAGTTTGACCAACCATGTGGCTTTGTTGTTGGGAAATATGAAAGTTATGTGTGTAAGTTGAAGAAAGCCTTGTATGGGATAAAACAATCTCCAAGGGAATGATACTCAAAACTGGATACTTGCTTAAGGAAGATGAGTTTCAATAAAGGAAGAGTTGATAACAATCTCTACATCAAGGAATATCAGGAGTATTCTCTCATTGTAATTGTTTATATTGATGAAATTATATTTTCTGTAAATGATGAAAGATATTTTGAAAGATTTTCTAAAGAGATGAAGAAGTTTTTTGAGATGTCCATGCTGATATAAATGAAATAATTTCTTGGGTTACAAATCTTATAGATGAGGAACCATATTTTTATTTCTCAAGAGAAGTATGCTAAGTAACTTCTGAAGAAGTTTGGCATGGAAAATTAGAAACCAGTTTCCAAACCAATTTTAGTGGGAACCAAGTTGTCTAAAGATGGAGAAGGCAATAAAGTTGATTAGAAATAGTTTATAAAAATGATTGGAAGTTTATTATATTTGACTTCCTCAAGACTCGACGTTGTCTATGTTGTTACCTTATGTGAAAGGTTTCAGAGTGCTCCTAAATAATCACATTTAATTGATGAAAAGAGGATTCTCGGATATATCAAAGGCACATTTTTTTTGGAATTAGGTATGATGGCACAAAAAATATTGATTTGTTCAAGTATTCAAATGATGATTGGTCATGAAATATTGATGATAGGAGATCCACATCTAGTGGAGTTTTGTTTTGGGGGAAAATTTGTGTTAGTTGGCATAAAAAGAAACAAAATTCAGTGACTCTTAGCACAGATGAAGCTGAGTATATTGCTGGCACTCAAGTTGCTACCCAACTTATGTGGATGAATACTCAGTTGAAAGATCTACTTGTTGAAGTGAAGCAACCCTTACTATTGAGATGTGATAATATGAGTGCAATCAATCTTAAAAGAAACCCATTACATCATTATCGTTCGAAACACATTGACTTGAAGTACCACTTAATCAAAGAGCAGGTGGAGAAGAATGAATTAAAGCTAGAGTACGTTCCTACATCAGAACAAGTTGCTGGCATATTTACAAAACCATTACCGAAGGAACCATTTTCTAAATTGAGGTTGAACATGGGTGTCCAACCTCCTTGTCATCAAGGTTAAGGTATGTGTGACTATCTCCACTCTCATCTTACCTTTGGATAGTGTTTTCAAGGGGGATAATTGTTTCATAAATCTATCCTTATGGAAGCATTCATAAAGGGGGAGTTATGGGTGAGATGTGAATCCAGCATGTATGTGTGTAAACTATTCTAACTGTTTGTTGGAGTGGTTGTAGGAAAAAATGATTTTTGTATTCTAGGAAAATTGAAGAAGTGAAGAATGCTGTGGTATAATCTTAGAAGATGTTTTGAAGAAGGCTGAGGAGATATGATCATGATGTTTTATAGTCACTTCTTTTAGACAACATGGTTTTGGCTATCAATAATTCTTATTTCCTACAATGAGTTAGCTCACGTAGGCTTAGAATTGTTGATAAGTAATCCATTGCTTAAGGTTACAAAGTTCAAGGATTTATAAATATTTGTTGACAACAATATCCAATGTGGGATATTGTTGGGACCATGTTGGATGGAGAAGGAATTTTGAAGAGTTCTCATTTTTAGAGTATTGTATTTTGTTGTTAAGGATGTTTGAGAAGAAAGGAAATCAATTCACTTTGTATAAGTGGTTGATGGAAGATAGGGAAGTTACCACAATTCCCATGGTAACTATGAAAATGTTTTGCTGATTTGTATTTCACAAATATAATAAGTTTTGAGAACTTGTGATGTAAGACTTATGAAAGATAGGAGGAGTTTAGAAGTGTTTTTAGCATAGGAAAGAAAGTGGCTTGCAATTATAAGTGGCTCGAAAGTGTGGTGCGCAATTATATGTGGAGTGAAAGTATATGTTGTGCGCAAGTCATATTTCAAGATCATCACACCAAAATATGACAAAGGAAATAAAGTGGCGCACAAGTTAAAGATTGGCTCGCAAGTCAAAAAGTGTAGTGCAAGTATAAGCGGTGTGCAAGTGTATATTGGGCGCAAGTCATATTTCAACACCATCTTATCAAAATATGAAAAAGGAAAGAAAGTTTCATGCTAGTGATGGATTGGAATACAAGTGATGGAGTGGAACACAAGTTATGGAGTGGCGCGCAAGTAGGAATGGTGCGCAAGTGTATGTGGGGTGAAAGTCCCCAAAATGCCTATAAATAGACGACTACCCTCCTCATTTTTTATGCTCAACTCTTAAGAGAAAATTTGAGCTCTGATCACATAAGTAGTAGAAATTGACATGCAAGTCAGGAGTTATTTACATGGTGTGCAAGTAGGGAGGCGAGTAAGCAGAGTGGCGTGCAAGCAGAGTGGTGCCCAAGAAGAAGTGGCACACAAATTATAAGAGGTGTACAAGCAGGGAGTTGTGTTCAAGAAGTGTGCTGTGTATAAACTAAAGGTGGAATGTAAGTTGTGGTATGTGCACAATAGTGGCGTAAAAGTAGTTAGTAGCATGCAAGAAGGTAGGTGCACAAGCTGAGTGGTGCACAAGCAGGTGGCATGCAAGCATGGAGGTGCACAAGTAGGGTGTGGCACGCAAGCTATTTGCACCAGAAGATTCGTACCTGCTTCTGGGTAAGAAATTGAAGAATTGTTTTGAAATATTTGATTTGTGAAAGTTCATCAAGAAGCACAGAAACATTGTTTTATCCTATTTTTGCTAAGAAGGGGCACACACACTCTTGGATTGTTTTCAAAGTACTACATGAGTGTAAGATAATATCCTAATCATTGTATTCCACATCAAAGGACTGTTTTCTAGTGGATTGTGTTGTACTAGATTGTTTCCATACCATACCAAGGACATAACTACTCTTATTGAGTAGTGAACCTTGTAAATCTTGTGTTCTTGTGGTTGTGTGTGTTCCATAGGTAAGAAACTCTTTAACAGGAGGAAAAGGTTGTTTAAAAATATGGAAACATAAAAGGAAAAAGATATAAATGATTCACCCCTCCCCCTCTCAATGGTACTTTAATCTTCACTGGGAAGTTCAGATAGAGTTTGGGATCAATCTATAGCCTGGTGTGTTTCTTATCTTGATGTCTCCATATAATATGGAACTATATAAATTGTGAGAGTTGTAAGTATATCTTAATGATTTGTTAAAGTGAGGTTTTTCTTGGATGAGTGTGTATTCTTAGGGTGAACCAATGTTTTTTTTGTGAAAAGGATAATGGTAGTTTGTGGATTTATATTTATTATCATCGCTTGAACATAGTGATAGTGGAGAACTACTATCTTCTTCTGCAATTTGATGATTTATTATCTTAGTTTAAGGGAGAAAGTTGGTTTCTGAATATTGATATTAGGTCAGGATGTCATTAAATATGGGAAAAGGATGAAGATATCCCAAAGACTACTTTACATTGTACTCATGGGAATTATGAGTTCATTGTGATATTGTTTAGTGTGATGAATTCTCCAAACGTGTTCATGGGGTTGATGAACATAGTATTTATAGAGTTCTAAGATATTTTCATGGTGATTTTTCATGTATGAAAACCTTGTTTACTCCACGTATGAGGAGGAGAATACATAGTATCTTCATACTATTTTGGGAGTTCTTCACCATGAGAATCTGTTCAGGAAGTTGTTTAAGTGTGAGTTATGGGCTTGTGAAGTTCATTTCTTGGGGCATATATTATCCCAGCAAAATGTAGCTATGGATCCTTCAAAGATAGTGGTATTTATTTCTTAGGCATGCCCCTAGACTATGGTAGTGGTGTGGAGTTTCATTGGTTCTACAATCTATTACATGAGTTTTGAAGCCAATTTTGTTTGAGTTGCAACTTTTATAACATCCTTGACCTAAAAGGATCATGTGTTCTTGTGGGATGACCAGTGTCAGGTAGCTTTCATTTAATTTAAGGAGAAGTTGGTCAATGATCCAATCCTTATTTTTTCTAGTGGAAGAAGTTTAGTTTTAGGTTTTCTATGAAACTTCACATCTTAGCTTGGGCTTTGTTCTGATGTAGTAGATATTGGTTGTTTCTTATGGTTATTTTTAGTTACATCCCCATGAGTGTAACTATTCCCCTCATGATATTGAGTTTGTAAAAGTTATGTTTTCTTTTTATGTTATAGTGATATTACCTCATTGGTGAACATATGTGGTTTTTAATGAAAATAAGAGCTTGAGGTATGTCTTCCCCTAGCATGAGTTGAACTTGAATCAGCGTCGGTGGATGAAATTACTGCAGGATTTTGATTTTGAGTTTTTTATATTCCAGGAAATGGAAATTTTGTAGATGATTCAATGAGAAGGAAGATATGTAGTGATGCCATGCATGAATCCATATATTCCTCTAGAGTGATAAAAGAAATATCAGTGATGCATATAGATATGGGGGAGGTTAGAAGAAAAGTTTGTCTTTTAAAAATGAAGGTGCATTCATATTTGGTACAACAGGTGGAGGAGTCCTCGCTAGGGTGTTTTAAGGGGGAGATCTAGAGAGACCGAGTTTTTTTGGTGATTCCCTTTATGGTTGGTCCAAGTATGGACAACACTGAGTGTTTTTCTAAGAAAGGATTTTCATTCATTTAGTGATTCATGATATGGTTCTCCATGAGGTTCATAATCACTTTTGGAATCATATCTCAATGTGAAAGAGATGCACTAAGCTCTGAGAGGTTAGTTTTGGTGGTTGGGGTTGAAGCATTCAATTTTACATTTTTTTTCAATGTTTGGTCTACCATAAGGCGAAGGCTGAGCACCATGTTCCTAATGGTTTTATCCATCCATTAAATGTTACCTAGTGGAAGTGGTAGGACATATTGATTGAATTTTTTACCTTTATTATTCAAGACTAGGGAGGATTCGATGCTATATGGGTGAAATGGATTTTATGATGAATCCATCGAACTTTATAGTGATCAAGGAGTCAATATCAGTAGAGGTTTTATTGAGGAATTATTTAGAGGAGGTGGTGAGACTCCATGCAGTCCCAAGGATGATCATATCTGATTGGGATCCTATTTTTACCTCTAGGTTGTGGAGAGGTCTTCAGTATGGTTGTGGCTCTTATTTATTCCTTAACACTACCTTTTATCCACAAAAGGAAAATCAGATAGAGAATACTATATAAAATCTTAAAGACATGTTTATCTCTTTTATCATAGATTTTGGTGGTTTTTTGATGAGGGAACTTCCCTAAATAGAGTTTTCTTATAATAATAGTTTCCACTCAACCATTTTTATGGCTTCATTTGAAGATTTTAATGGCCAAACTTTCTATTCTCCATTGTACTAGACCGAGGTTAAAGAGACAACAATTATCAAGTCATAATTAGAATAGAATACAACAGAGATGGTTTAGGTAATTCAAAAAGGATGAAGGCAGTGTAAGATCATCATAAATCCTATGACGATCACAGGAGTATACCTCTAGAGTTTTACTTTGGGGATCAGATGTTCTTAAAAGTGACCACTCATCATGGTAAATAGATGTTTGGTTGTGGGAGTAATCTTTCTACTCTAGTTTGTTGGACATTTTAAGGTGTTGGATCGTATTGGAGTTGTGGCATATCAGGTAGTACTTCCCCCATAGATGAGCCAAATACATGATTTTTTTCACGTATTGTAGCTCCGTTATTATCTTCATAGTGACTATCCTATTATCTATTGGGGAAAGATAGATGTTGATGATGATATTATTTTTGATGAGCGGCATGTGGAGATCGAGGAATTCCCAGAGAAGGTGTTTCATGGGCATTCTATTATCTTGGTTTGTGTCTTATGGAGACATGATGGCATGAATGAGAGTACTTGGGAATGTGAGTTTTAGATGTTCACTCAGTACCTTGAGATGTTTAATGTTTAATATTCTATTTTAATGTTGTTTATTTTGTGTTTGTTGACATTTATGGCCTATAATATGGTTCTCACTTGTTTCTATTGTGTGTTTTTTCACAGTTCCTCTAATGTGGTGGTTGACCTTCTATGATGGAGATACCCTTGAGAGGTATCTCGTGGGGGTACTATTCAGATGACCCCCCTTTGTTTCCTCTTTGGGGATGGTTTTAGATTATCAAGGATGATAATTGTTTGAGAGGTATCTAATTTTAGGGTTCAGATCCATCTAGTACGACCCTTATTTGTGTTTCCAAAGCCCGTGGTGCTTGGAGGAAGCCTAGAGTGGGTTTGGAGGTGTTCAACTACTAAAATATGGAAGCATAGATAATTCACGACATGTATGGATTTCACACAATGAATGTGTAGTTCATGTCCTATGTGATGATGGTTCACGAGGTGCTACACAACATGAAATAAATTGGCATTAAATGGTTTGAGGTGATGCATTTTCTGGTGGAACTTAAAAATAAATAATTAGAATACATTAAAGGGTTTCATGCCAGAAAAATAAGCTATGTAACACACCTTTAAAAGCTTCAGTACCTTAGGTTTTCTAAAAACCTATGTATTTTCTCCCACACCCAGGTGGACAATGGCTCTCTCTTCAGGCATTTTACAATCCCTTTCACATTGATTAATCCAAACCTTCCATCTTTGATATATAGTGATCCAAGGTATTTTCAATCATTTTCTCTAGAGGTTCTTCAATATGGATCCTCCCTCTTCTTATTTCTATGCGATGGTGATTTATCCTCATTGTTTTAATATATTTTTCTTGGTTGTTTGTTGGTACAGTTTCTCCATGACATCCTTTTAGGGATACATCTTCATATGAGAGAGGTGATAGGGATATACAAAATTGTTATATTCTTGTGAAAAGAATGATGGTGCCTTTGAGATAAGGGATTATTTGCTTATTATTTTACATGAAATTATAAAGTTATCATGGTTTATCCCTTTATATCGCAATGAAATTAACCAAATAATCATTGAACCAGATTAATAATGAATCAGTTGTATTGATCACATGTTGTATATTTATACCATGATAATATTTTTCCTCTTAATTTGATATATATTTGTATATATATGTTATTCTTATTAGCATGTATTATTATACTATGGATTTTCATGTTTTTCTTATTGGATAATGGTAAAGACCATAAATTTGGAATTAATTGATTAATTGAATTTCCAATTAAATAAGTGACATGATGCATTCTATCTATAATTTTGTATAATTTAATGATAATAAAATTGAAGAAATACACATGAATAATTGAAAATTATATTCCATGTGAAAATGGAATTGATAAAGAAGGTAAATCATGATAATTCTTATGGGTAATGTTGAAATGAGAATTCATGTTAATAGGAATGGTAATTCTATAAGTTTTTTTGAAACTGGTTTTAATACTAAGATCATGTTTAGTTTTTGATAACTTGTTATATCTTGGTGCCTTAGGTTTCCCATAGTTGTAACCTATAAATAATGAATCAATTAATTAAAGATGGAATAAAAACTGATTGTATGATAAAGATAATTTATAGGGCACGACTTTCCCATTTTTTTGAGAAGGCCATGTGCCTTATGATTAGATCCATGAGAGCTCATTTATGTGTGTAGGATGGATACCTTGTTTTAGGGAATAGATTTCCCTATTAACAATGTTTGTTTCTTACTTCCTTATTATGTTCTTTAGATGTGATATTCGCTATGTGATGTGATATTGGAGGGAAGGCCCAGATGTGTTATGAGTTGGGATGGATAAGCCTGGGATGGATGATGTGATGGGTTTGGGAGGCCCTAACGATGTGGTAGAAGTTGAGTTATGTTATGGAGAGATGCATCAGGATATACATGTGGGTTTTGAGGATGGAATAAGAGATGATGGAACATGTTGAATATGGGATTACCTGTTGATGTGCTACTGAGAGCTAGGATTCTCACTTATGAATCAATTTAATGTTTGATGGTTAGGTTTCTTGTTTTATGCCCATTACTTTCCTTACTACTTGAGGCTGTATGGTGTGCTTGGTTACATGTTTCATCTTTTTGGAAGCTTAGGATGGTATTCCTAGAGTAAATGGATTATGTAATTATTTTAATAACAAATAAATAATTCTTTACCCGTAGGGTGGGTGTCTCTATAATACAAATGATAATTTTACTCCTGAGAAACCATGAAATCGATTGGAATATGTCTGGTGGTCATGGATTTTACTTTGTTGATTAAAGTAATTTCATTTAGAATGATGTTAATGGTTAATTAATGGATAATGAATTAATTAATTAAAGGAAATGATAAAAAAAGAAAAAAATTAATTAATGTATCTCATTAAATGCTTGTCTAATTATAGGATATCTAGTCCCTAACAGTGAAAGCCAGGTGTCCGAGTGAAAATATCTGCAGTTGAGATTAGGACTAGGTTTTACCCATAGTGTGGTTGTGATATATATTATATCTTGTATATTCTATGATTTAATACACTAATCCACCTTTGTTGGTTAGGGAGGCTGAAACCTAGTGGAATTTGGGAAGGTGTTTTCCCTAATATTCTGGTGGGAGGACGGATGGATGACCACCCACTATAGCCTTTCTCTCTTCTCTTAGTAGTTACTTATGACGGTATGCACGACGGTTAGTTTTCCCATATTATTGTTTATAGGGGTATGATGGATTTTGGTTATTTCACACACATGTATCTCCATAGATATTATTCGAAGGATTATTATAGGTATGATGTGTATAGGCTATTATGGATTGAGGTACCTTACATGGTGTATGGGTTGTGATGGCTTGAGGTATAATACTCTATATGTGATACACATCATACGAGATGTGGTGGATCTCACGAACTAATTGGTTACTATATATATATATGTGATGATTTGATGCATGAGGTTTATGTTGGTATTCCTTGACCAGGTGTCTTCGGGATGGTTTATTTTAGAGAGAGATGGATTAGGACATGTGATGTTGGGGAAGAGTGTCAAAACAGTGGGGAAGTGGGAGTGGGGTACCCTTAATGTTTCATTTTTATATTATATGATCTATTTTATGTCATACTTGGTGAGTGTTATCCACGGTGAGGCTAGGAAACTAGTATACCTATTTAGGTGATGAGTTAGTTTTACTGTTATTCACTATGATTTAGCATACTTTGTTTATATTTTTCATAAGAGGCTCTAGAGAGGATCCAAATAAGTATAATTTCATGCTCACACTATATATAAAAAATATTTTTTAGGTTAGCTAGAGAATGTTGGATGTCAGGATAGATATTACTAGCTTGTGGTATTATAGGAGCTGTTTGGACTTTCAGGTCACTACCATCTTTACCATTTGGTACGTGTAGTTTTACATTCAGTTATTTAGTATTATATTACATTTCATTTTTTCACTTGGTATTTATTTTATATATTTGAGCACATGTTGTTTGGTGTATTAGTAATTTCTACCTCCCCTACATGTTATTTTAGAGGGCAATTCCTCCCATATGTATTATTATTATACCCTTGATACTATTCACCAACTTGAGGCCTACTAGAGGTGGGACTCAGAAAGTCACCATCTCCATTACCTCGTTTCCATCCCAGTACGAGTACTCTTTGGGTGGAGGATTCATGATAGAGTGGTATTAGAGGTTTAAGTTTGAGGGATAGGATGAAGTTTGGAGTTAGGAACAAGTGAGATTGTATGAGTTGGTAGGGAAACCATGTTAGCTAAGTTTAGGAAGTAATGTAAACACATGAGACCAACTGAGACATAAGTATTTAGGGCCTCATATGATATGTTTCACAAACCATGAAGTTTACTGAGCCTAATAAATTAAGTGATACTGGTTGCAGGGTAAATACATCAGAAAGGATCACAAATCATTCTTTTTTTCACCTTTGTTTGAAATGGATAGACCATGGTATAGGGTAAAAACTTAACATGATAACAAAGAATTAATTAATTAATTTTAAATATTCCATATTTTAGGTTTATGATCTCTAACAATTTTTTCATTTTATAGGCATGGATTTGGGTCAACATACTCATCAGGTTTGTACTGAAGTTGTTCATAAGGACATATCTGCAGATTTCCATAGAGTGGAGATCGATGATGATGACACTTATAGGAGGAAACACCAAGAGTTTCAACACTAAACTTTATATAGGTTTGAGGGATCCATTTTAGATTCATTCATAGAACTATATTTGGAGGAGGTTGAGATAACCTTCAAATAAATCCATGGTCAGAAGGATCACTAGGATATTTTGGTTGTGACGATGCTACATAGAGCATTGAGGTAGTGGTGTTTCTTGTTCATTAAAGACCATGAGAAGCATGTATTATTGTGGGATAATTTATAAGAATAGTTCCAATCAGAGTTCCTTTATTTGATCTTGACGGTGGAAAGTCAAAAAGAGTTTCTAACCCTTCACTAGGGAAGTTCCAACATGCGAGAATTCAGGATTCATTTCAAGACCCTTCTTCAATATACGTCAGAACAACTTCCAGATAAGGAGGTCTAAGAAAGGAATTTCTAGGAGACTTTTCATATAGAGATCCAGTGCTAGGTTACACCTTTATGATGAAGACATATCTAGAGGTTCTATTGAGAGCATAGTTTATTGAGAGGTTACTGGACAAAACTGAATCATCATAAGAGGGGAGTCATAGAGATTCCTCAAAAAGTAGTGCTATGGTCTGGGATTCCTAGTTTCATAGAAGAGATTTTAGCAAGATAAGGGTAGGCCTCAATTCTCATCATCTCATTTCTCCAGGGGCGGTTATCCTCATTCATATTCTAAGGGATTAGATGTGTGTTTTTATTATGGTGGATGAGGTCATTAGTTGTGAGAGTGGCTGAACTTTCTGAGCAGTCAGTGTACACCAGGTGTTCCAATTTAGGTTGCTCTATTAAGTTAGGTTCATCCAAGGCAGTAGTAGCAGTATGTTCTAGTTTGGGATCAATGGAGATGATATGGGGTAGGTAGAGTATACCCCCAAAGATGCTCATCTTCCTTAGAGATTAGAGTATGGCCATAACGGTGGTTGTGAGCAGGGTTAGTGAGGCCATGGATCAAGTCATAGCCATCTTTATTATTTATCATTTCCAATTTTTTATAATCTAGATGTAATTTGAGGTTCCATTTTATTATTTTCTACATGGTTAATGCTTTTTTTGATTTGGTAGATACACACTCTTTTATATACCCCAACCTCATCCATGCTTTGGGATTTGAGGTTGAGAGGCATCTAGTTTCCTTGGAATTGACTAAGAAATTTTGAGTTCGAGCTGAATTGTATGAAATATGTAGAGATTATGAGCTAGTGCTAGGGTAACACCACTCTTGGGGAGATTTCCTATGTTTTAGGATATAAACATATGACATAATCCTTGACATAGATTGGTTGTATTCGGTATAAGATGTCATGGATTGTTTTAGAAGGTAGGTTGTGTTATATGATGCTGATGGAGATCTAGTAGTGTTTTTTTGAAATAGAGACCTTCATATGGGACAAAGGCATATTCCATCCTTGTCCTTCATGATTTCCAAAATAATTCCGAGCTCATAAAAAGTTCAACAGTCGGTTTTTACTAGGGTTGTGGAAGAGTACCATGATGACTTTCCATAGGAGGTTGTACCATTACCCCTCTATGATGGATTGAGTTTGGTATTAAGATACAACTAGGCATGTCTCTAATATTGATGTCACTTTATAGGATGGTGCATTCTAAGCTGAAAGAGATGTGATTAGAGATTGATAATCTATTTCAGTAAGGTTTTGTTTAGTCTAGTGTGTCACCTTATGGTGCACTAGTTTTCTTTACGAAATAGCTGATGTTAGTTTGCATCTTTGTATTGATTATCATCACTTGAACCCAGTGATAGTGAAGAACCTCTATCCTCTCATAATGATTTATTCAATTATATGAAGGGATAAAGTAGGTTATGGAATATAGATATGAGGTCAGGATATCATCAGATACAGGTGAAGGATGAGGATATCCTGAAGACTGCTTTCCTTTTTCATCATGGATATTATGATTTCATTGTGATATCATTCTATGTGATATGCTCATGGGTTTTATGAAATAAATTTTAATAGAGTTCCTAGATAAGTTTTTGGTGATTGCTATTGATTACATCATTGTGTACTCCATGTACGAAGAGGAACATTCAAAGAATCTACATGCCATTTTGGGACTTATTCATCATGAGTATCTATTCAAGAAGGTGTCAAAGTGTGATTCTTGGGATCATGAAGTCCATTTCTTAGGGCATGTAGTGTTACTTAAGGGATTAACTATGGATCCTTTTAAGAGAGAGGCAATTTCTTCTTAGGTAGCCCCCAAGATAGTGGTAGAAGTGTGGAGTTTCCTTGGTATGGCAAGATATAACAAGAGTTTTGTAGCTAATTTATCATAGTTTGCAACTCCTATAACATCCTTGAATAGAAAGGTTCATTAATTATTATGGAATGACTAGTTTCACGAAGATTTCAAGTTCTTTAAGGAGAAGTTGTTCAGTTCTCCATTCCTTTGTTTTCTAGTGGAGGGAGTTCATCTTGAGTTTTTCTGTGATGCTTTGCATCTTGGATTGGTCTATGTTCTGATTAATTAGAGATTAGTTGTTTCTTATGGGTTGTTGTAGTTATGTACCCATGAGAATAAATATTCCACCCATGATCTTGAGTTGGTTGAAGTTGTGTTTTCTTGGAAGTTGTGGTGACATTACCTCACATGAAAACATTTTGTGGTTTTTACTGACCATAAGAGCCTGTGGTATGTCTTCTCCCAGCATGAATTGAACTTTTATCAGTGTTGGTAGATGGAAATATTGTAGGATTTTGACTTCATGAATCCATATACACCAAGAAAGGGAAGTTTTGTCACCGATGTGTTGAGAAAGAAGTCAAAAAGTGATTCTATTAATGAATTCAGAGATTACTAGAGAGTTATGGAAGAACACTCAATGATGCATCTAGATATGGGAAAGGTTGGTGGAAGATGTTCTCTTTTGTGGATGACAGTGCAGTTCTCTTTGGTGTAGCAGGTATAGGAGTCCCAGCTAGGGTATTTTGAGGTGGAGGTTTGTAGTGATCGAGTTATTTTTGGTGATGCCCATTATGGTTGGTATGAGGATGGACAACACTAGATGTTAATCTAGGGAAGTATTTTCATTCCTTTGGTGTTGAAAGAGATGTTTATCCATGAGTTCCATAGCTAACCCTTGGAAGTATATCTGAAGGACCCTGGGACACCCTGAGAGGGGAGGGGTGAATCAGGGTGTCAACTTTTTCTTTTAAACTGACAGATCTTGTTCCAATGTTGGTAGAAACTAGTTTAACCTGTATGATGGATATGAGAATAAATAAAACATTCACATGCAAAGAGATGACACAACACTTTTTACTTGGTTCACCACTAAGGGATACGTCCAAGGAGAATATGCTGAAGGGTTTTCAGTCGTACCAAATTCCACTATTCTTCACTCATTGTGGATTAAAAAGGTTTGGGAACAGTAACTTTGTCCCAGTCTCACTACCTTTAAAATTGTTCAAGGATAGCCTACTGTGTCCCTCGGGTCACTCCTATTGACTCCCCCTAGCTTACTGCCCTTGGTGAAGTCCCACTCAGTTTATAGAAGTGAAGGTATATTCATCATTGAAAAAGAATACATCCTCTGTTGTATGTAGATGCTCTATTGAAGTCCAAATCTCACTCGTAGACTAATCTCACTTTGCACCTAAGGTATCCGTAAATCTTCCAACTTTCGTGCAGCTCCAAAAAGACCAGCGTTCTTCAAAAACACCTGGCGCACTTCTCCAAGATGGTGCACAAGTTTCAAAGATGACGTGAAATTCCACCTTAACTACTTGCGTGAATCTCACTTCATCAACACCAAACTTGCGCGAATCACATTCTTTTCCACCCAAACCAGTTTTGGCGCACAAAGGTCAACTGCCGCGCTTCTTCAAATCCTGGCGTGCAAGTGTCACAAAACCAACTACATGAAACTTCCTTCCCCAACTCAAAAATTGGGCGGCCAACACCCTTTCTCACCCAAATCACCTTGGACGCGCAGCAAAAAACAGCCGCACAACTTCAACTTGTGCGACCCATCACCACTTGCGTGACCACTACACCTGCACGACGATAGCTCTAATTTTGTCTAAGTCTGAACTTCGTACCGAATGAGGAGGGGTCAAACTCTATTTATAGGCATTTGCATACCCTGCACGACGGCATGCAAGTATTCTCTCGATGCGCAAGTCTGAACACACTGGTCACTTGCGTGACCAAACATGAAACTTGAGCGCCCTTATTCCTTTGCCATATTTTCATGTTCTGATCTTGAAAAACAAAAGGCACGCAAGTTTCCTCCCCTTCAAGTCAACTACGTGCAAGTATCTTTTACAAAAACTACTTTTCTCCATTTGTCGATTTTCAAACCCAAAAAAATTGGCAAACACTGGAAAATGGTGCCACCTTCAATACTGTTATCTGCTTGTTTTGTATGATCACTTTGCTAGCACACATTCTGAACTTCCACTGAGGATTGACAACAAACACAAACCATACTCCAATTCATGCATAGAACGACCATGGTTCCAACAATATCCCCCTTTGTGTTTATTGGAAATCAGTAAATAAATTCAATAGAGCACCAGCCATAGGCAAACCATGAATGCAAGAATCAACTCAGACAACACTCTAAGTCTACATGAGCAATGCTCGGTGTAGAAAACAAGAGAGGAATCTTGAATTGGGTTCCAGTGAAATGTATTCCTTCCCATCCTATCACCGACACTGAATTCTCAATGTGTCACAAAAGCATTACATGCCCGAATTTATTCCTTTCTCCCCCATTGACAATAAACCCAAAGACCGGTAATTGTTCATTGTTCAGCTCAAACCACACTCCCCCTGGATAGTATCTCCCCCACAAACCTGTATCGCATCCATAACCAGATTAAAAACAATTAACATAACTAGGGAGAGGGGTTTTGCGTAACCTCCTTATGCACTGGGAGGTGGCTGAACACCAATGTTCAACCGATGCTTCTCAAACACAACCGCATATAGTGGCTTGGTTAGGATATCAGCCACTTTCTCATCAGTTCCCACATGATCCATTCTAATCACGCCTTACTCAAATTTTTCTTTGATAAAGTGATACCTGATTTCAATATGTTTTGTACGAGAATGCTGAACATGATTCTTCATAAGATCAATTATGCTCTTGTTATCACAGTAAATTACCATTGGTTGCTTCACCTCACCACCAATATCTATTAGTTGTTGCTTCATCCATAGAAGTTGAGTGCATGACTTTGTGGCAGAGATATACTCAGCTTCAGAAGTACTAAGATAATTACTTTCTTATTTTTTCTCAACCATCCAACACATTTATTTCCAATATAGAATGCTCCACTACTGGTGGACTTTCTCTCAACTACATATCCAGCCCAGTCAGCATCAGAAAATTCTGATAATTCACTGTTTCTTCCTACAGAAAAGTATAATCCACAATTGTGAGTACCTTGAATATACCCCATGATTCTTTAAACTGTTGTCATATGTTCCTCCTTTGGATTACTTTGAAAGCGGTCCTCTAGAAAGATTGCAAAGACAATATCTGGCCGTGTCACTATCAAGTACAGTAGGATCCCAATTATCCTCCTGTATATAGTGGGGTCTACAGATGCCCTATACTCATGCTTTCCAAGTTTGGTTCCAACTGCAATTGGAGTTGATATTGGTTTGGAGTCTTGCATATTAAACTTCTTCAGCAGCTCTCTTGCATACTTTTTCTTGAGAAATTAAAGTGTAATCCGGCTTTTGAATCACCTACAGCCCAGAGAAATATGTGAGCTCCCCAATCATAGACATTTCAAATTCTGATTTCAAGTGATTGGAAAATTCATCCACTGATTTATGCCTTCTTCCACCAAATATAATGTCATCGATGTAGACTAGAACCATGTACTGATATTTTGGATAATTCTTCACGTAAAGATTTTGGTCTACTCCTCTTTTAAATTCCAGATTTTTGAGATACGAGTCCAGCCGGGAATACCATGCTCATGGTGCCTGCTTCAAACCATATAGATCTTTCTTCAGATTGCAGACCTTTATTTCATCATTACCAAGAACAAATCCCATTGGTTGTTCAATGTGGAATTCTTCTTCGAGTACACCATTCAAGAATGATTTCTTGACATCTATTTGATATACTTTATATCCTCTTTGGAGTGCCATGGCAAGGAAACTCCTGATTGACTCCAGTCTAGCCACTGTTGTAAAGGTTTCTTTAATATCAACACCTTCAATCTGGGAGTATCCTTTACGTACCAGTCATGCCTTGTTTCTAATAACACCTCCATGCTCATAAAACTTGTTCTTAAAGATCCATTTTGTTCCAATCACATTGTGACCTTCGGGTCTCTGTACAAGATCCCATGTTTGATTCTTGTCAATCTGATCTAACTCTTCATTCATGGCTTTCACCCATGATTCATCCTTTGCAGCTTCTTCAAATGAGGATGGCTCCACAACTGACAGAAATGTAGATTGCGTGTTATTTCTCATCCTACTTGTTTTTGTGGGTGTACTCCTGTCCCCAATTATGTTAGATGGATCAATCTCAGATCTTCGATTTCTCCTGTGAGGTTCAGTTTCATTCTCTCCATCCCTAGTTTCTTCTTTAGATTCTTCTTCTGAGTCAACATCATGATGTGACTACTGAGTACTTTGTACTACTTCCTCTATTTCTGTATTTTTATTTTCTCCACATTCACTTTATTCCTCACTTTCTATCACATCAGCATATGACATCCTTGAAGCATTTGTGGTTTTATCTTCAATTATATTAACATCATTGCATTCTAAAATCATTCCTAATCACTTATTGAAACACTTGTAGAATTTTCTATTCATTGAGTATCCGAGGAAAATTCCTTCATCTGCATTATCACCATACTTCCCTTGATTTACTTCTTTGTTTCTGATGAAGCAATTACTTCCAAAAACACGAAAGTATTTCAAAGAGGGCTTCCTTCCATGCCATAATTCATATGGTGTCTTCGTCTCACCAATATAAAGTCCTGTTCGATTTTGAATATACAATGCAGCTTGAACAACCTCTTTCCAGTAATGTCGTGGAATACAACTCTCAATCAACATAGTTCGTGCCATGTTGTCCACCTGTCAATTCCTATGTTCAACAAATAAATTTTTTTATGGAGTTATCATAGCAGATACCTCATGTTTTATACCATTATTCTCCAGGTAATTTTCAAATTCAATGGACGCGTATTCCCCTCCATTGTCAGATCATAGCACTTTGATTGTTCGTCCAGTATCATTCTCGGCGATTCTCTGATATGTTTTCATGTAGTCAAGCACTTTTCGTTTCATGTGAATGAACATAACACATGCCATTGTAATGTAATCATATATGAAAAGGATAAAGTACCTTTATCCATGAGTTCCGACAACATTTATCAGCCCGTATACATCTGTATGAATTAGATCAAGAAGATGAGATGCCCTTTTCTTCTTTGGCCGATATGAACTTCAGACCAGCTTTCCACGAATTCAAGAATCACAAGACTTTTCATGCTCATGCTTTAGGTTGGGAATGCCCATGACAATCCTCAATTTTTATATTTTCTCCATGTCTTGTTGATTGATGTGTCCCAGTATCCGATGCCACAAATTGTTTTCTTCTTCAATAGTCATGTAACAAACATTTTCTTTACTATCAAACTGATACAAGTTGCCTTCTGTTCTGCATCCCTTCATAAGTGAATTTCCTGTCTTTCCCTTGATAGTGAATCCTTTCTGATTAAAAGTTACTATAAGTCTCGAGTCACAGAGTTGACTCACACTGAGTAGATTATGTCATAGGACATCTTCATAAAGGACTTACATCTTCTTTAGCTCTCCATTAGCTAATTCAGTACTTCCACTGCCTTTGATTTTCAGAGCTCCATCATTACCAAATCACACTGTACCATCAACCTTCCTTTTGATATCCGTTAACAGGCCAACATTACCTGTCCTATGAGATGAACAACCGCTGTCCAGAATCCAGGTACTATTGATTTTTGTAGCTTTGAGGGCCACCTCTTCATGGTTGGACTTCTCAATTTTCTTCCTTTCTTTCCATTATATTTTGGATTGAGTATAGATAATTGATGTCCTTTCAATTATCTCATCTGTGTACATTGGTTCTTCATAGTCAAAGTCTTCTTCGAGAGGATAAAAACTTTTTGTAAGAGAAACACTATCTTGTTGACGAGACTTGACTTGTCTCGAACTTTAGTATGAGGTGTCCATGTCCCTTCCCTGCCTGCAATTAACATCCTTATGACCAAAGTTAGAACAACAAAAAAAATATCCATAGAAATTTTTTCTTCTAAAAGAATTAGGATATGATTTCTTTCTCATCCATTTAAATCCTATATCTTCTCCATTCAGATAGATTATTGCCTCTTCACAATAAGACATGGTATGGCCCGAATATCCACAAAACTGACACTTCATGAGAGGAAATGTCTTCTCGCTTCTATTTTTCCTCATTCCTTCTTCTGTGGGATAATAGTATGAGGGTCCCTTTTTCCATGAGGCTCGAGGATAATCTTCTTTTATTCTTTCAGATTGAATTGGTGGTTACTGTTTCATCACTTCAGAAGACTTTCTCAAATCAAACACTTTCAGCTTGCCTTTATTTGTAGCATTTGATAATTCTGCATCACAACCAATTCCACTATTTCCCATGCAGGAAGGTCTTTGATCATTTAAAATATTTTCAACTCCATTAGAGCCATGTTTTTCTCTCTCCAACAGCTCAGAATCTGAGAACCTTATAAACTATATTTTCTTCCTTGATTCTTTTGAAATTGAATCTTTTTCAAGTTTACTCCTAATAGTAACAACTTATTCCTCAAGATGATCAGCAGTCTTGGACTTCTCCTCTAGTCTGGAGGTGAGTTCATTGATGAACTTTTCCTGCTCTTCAATTATCAGCTTCAGATCCACTACATCATCATTGATTTCAAGTATTTTAGACTTTAATTTAACCAATTCTTCCAGTAGTTCAATTTTAGCTTCAAGTTGATCAACTTATTCAGTTGATTCTTCTACAGTTGATTTCCACTTATTGAAACTCTTAAATTTAATTTTGAGATTAATAATAGCATCCTTAAGTTGAAACTCGGGATATTCACTAGTTTTCAACTGATTTTCTCTACCAGAATCTTCTGATTTTTCAACAGTGGCCATCATGGAAGCATGGTTCCCATTTTTAAATTTTGTTTCTTCTTCATCATAGAATTCATTATCATCTTCTTCCTCTTCACAAACAAAACTCTTCTTCAGAACTTTCTTTCTAGATCTGAAGTATCCTTTCTTTAAAAACCTTTTCTGAGGCTTCTCAATGTTTTCAGCATCGCTATCATCATCATTGATCTTCCTTAAGCACTGAGAAGCAATGTGCCCAACTTTTACACAATGAAATCTAGTTAGAGGTAACTTCCCTTTGAATTTCACATTTACCTTATGGAACTTCTAGGAAATGAGAGAAAGAATTTATTTTTCCTTATCATCTTCACCACTACTATCTTTTTATATTTTTAGTTTCTCCATGGATTTGAATACCATTTACTTTCTTATTTGAGTCGTAGCATCTTCTGGTTTGACCCTCATTTCATATGCCACCAGGCTGCTCAGTAGATCATCCAGAGAAAGTTTGGAAAGATCTCCTTCCTCAAGGGCTGAAACCTTTTCATTATAAAGGGGTGGAAGTTTTCTTAATATTTTATTCACAATGTCTACATCTTTGATTTATTCACCTAGACCCCAAATAGCTCCAACCACTTAAGTAATTCGATTGAAGAAGGAATCTGCATTCTCATCAGGATGCATCTTCAGATCATCGAACCTATTGTGCAAGAATTGTAGTTTTTCCTCCTTCACTTTTCTATCTACTTCATAAATATTTTCCAGTTTATCCCACATGGACTTTGCTGAGGTGAAATTCATCACCTTTAGATAGATCTGATCAGAAAGGGATGCGGTGAGATCATTCTGCGCTTTAGCATCAACATCGAGAATTTTCCTATCAGCATCAGTCATAGCCAGCCTTGTTGGATCAGTAACATGTATACCTTGCATAGTGGAAAAGAGAACATCCATTCCAAGACTAAAACATTCACATGCAAAGAGATGACACAACACTTTTTACTTGGTTCACCAATAAGGGCTATGTCCAAGGAGCATACGCCGACAGGTTGTCAGTTGTACCAAATTCCACTATTCTTCACTCGTTGTGGATTACAAAGGTTTGGGAACAATCACTCTGTCCCAGGCTCACTACCATTACAATTGTTCAGGGATAACCTACTGCGTCCCTCGGGTCACTCCCGTTGACTCCCCCTGGATCACTGCCCTTGGTGAAGTCCCACTCAGTTTATAGATGTTAAGGTCTCTTCATCATTGCAAAAGAATACATCCTCTGTTGTATGTAGATTCTCTGTTGAAGTCCAACTCTCACCCGTAGACTAATCTCACTTTTCATCGAAGCTGTCGGGCAATCTTCCAACTTTCATGAAGCTCCAAATAGAATGGCATGCTTCAACAACACCTGGTTCACTTCTTCAAGCCGGCGCTGAAGTTTTAAAGACGACACAAAATTCCACCTCAACTACTTTCACGAATCTCACTTCATCCACACTAAACTTGCGCGACTCACATTCTATTCCTCCCAAACCGGTTTTGGAGCACAAAGGTCAACAGTCGCGCTTCTTCAAATCCTAGCATGAAAGTGTCACCAAACCACCTACATGACACTTCCTTCCCCAACTCCAAACTTGGGCGACCAGCACCCATTCTCGCCCAAATCACCTTGGACACGCAACAAACAACAGCCGCACAACTTCAACTTGTGCGACCCACCACAACTTGCACGAGCACTACACCTGAGCGATGGGAGCTCTGATTTTCTCTAAGTCTGAAATTTGTACCAAATGAGGAGGGGTCGACCTCTATTTATAGGCATTTGGATACCTTGTGCGATGTCGCGCAAGTCTTACCTCGACACGCAATTATCGGCACGCAGGTCACTTGCACGACCAAACATGAAACTTGGGCGCCCTTCTCCCTTTTCCATATTTTCATGTTCTGATCTTGAAAAAAAGGCACGTAAGTTTCCTTAGCTTCAATTCAACAGAGCGCAAGTCTCTTTTCCAAAAACCAATTTTCTCCATTTGTCGATTTTCAGACCCAAAATTTTTTGGAAAACACTAGAAAACGGTGCTACCTTCAATACTGTTATCTGCTTGTTTTGTATGATCACTTTCCTGGAACACATTCTGAACTTTCACTGAGGATTTACAACAAACACAAAACATTATCCAATTCATGCATAGAACAAACATGGATCCAACAATATCTCGGTGTGAAAAATATGTACCGAGCTATGAGAGGTCAATCTTGGTGGCCTAGGTTAAAGAATTTAGTTGTAGAGTTTGTTTCTCGATGTTTGGACACTAGAAGGTAAAGGATAAGCACCATGTTCTCAATGGTTCAATCCATCTATCATATGTTCCCCAGTGGAAGTGAGAGGACATCTCGATAAACTTTGTTACCAGTTTAACTCAATCTCAAGGAGGCTTCTATCCTTTATGGGTGATAACATATGTTTTGATGAAATCATCCCACTTTATAATGACCGGGGAGTCTATCTTAGTGGAGGTTTTATCAAGGTAGTATCTAGAGGAGGTGGTACGACTCCAAATAGTCCCAGGTGTGGCCATATCTGTCTGGGATCCTCATTTTACTTCTAGGGTTTGAAGAGGTCTCAAAAATGTTTTTTTCTCCCAATTATTCCTTAGAAATTTCTTTCATCCATAGAAGGATGGCCAGATAGAGCATACAATAAAAACTTTGGAATACATTTTTCTCTCTTGTGTACTAGATTTTAGAGGTTTTTTTATGACACAACTACTCTCAGCCGAGTTTTCTTAAAATAATAGTTTCCACTCTAATATTGGTATAAAACCATTTAAATATTTTTATTTTCAACCATGTAATTTTCTATTATACTGGACTGGGGTCAGAGAGGTAGCAATTATTAGGCTAGAACTAGTACAAAATATGATAGATATGGTTTAGGTAATTCATGAAAGGATTAATATAGAAAATGATCATCATAAATCCTATACCGATCAAAGGAGGACACCACTAGAGTTTGATGTTGGAGATCATGTGTTCTTGAAAGTGACTCCTCATCACGGGCAATAGAGTTTTGTTCATGGGAATAATATTTCTACCCAGTTTTTTGGACCTTTAGAGGTTTGGTTAGTGTGGAGTTATGTCATATCAGATAACACATCCCCCATAGATGAACCCGATACATGATGTTTTTCACATATCACAGCTCCATCGTAATCTTCATGATGATTCTCATGTTAACGATTTAGGAGAGATCGATTTTGATGATGACATGACCTTCGAGGAGTGTCCTGTAGAGATCCAAGAGTTCCAGGAGAAGATGTTGTGTGGGTATACTATTACCGTTATTCAAGTATCATGGTAGAATGGTGGTGTGGAGGACAATACCTGAGAATATGAGTCATAGATACACACTTAGTACCCCATGATGTTTTATGTTTAGATATTATCTTGTAACATTGTTCATTTTATAGTTTTTGACCTTTTTGGTTTATGCGATGGTTTTCTCTTGTTTCTATTGAATGTGTTTTCAACCTTCCTCTATTGAGGTGGTTGACCTTCTATTATGGTGATATCCTTGAGAGGTATCTCATGGGGTGGAAGTTTAGATGAAACCTTTTTGTTTCCTCTCTAGGTTTGGATTTAGATTCCCTAGGACAAGAATTTTTCTAGACGAATCTAATGTAAGGGACCAGATCCATCTAGTGTAACCCTTTGCATGTTTCTAAATACCATAGTGCTCAGAGGAGGCTTAGAGTGGGTATAAAGGTGTTTGGATTCTAAAATCTAGAAGTAGGGAGAATTAATGATGTGTAATAATTTCACACCATGAATTTGTGGCTCACGACTTGTGTGATACTGGTTCATGGGGTGCTTCACAACATGAAATAAATCCTGATTAAAGGGTTCAAGGTGACATGTTTTTTATAAAAACTTAAAACCTAATAATTACACAACATTAAAGGGTTTCAATCCATGAAAATTACTTGTGTAGTGTGGATTTAAAATTTACAGCATCTTAGGTTTTCTCAAACCCTATGGGTTTTTTCCCACACCCCAGGTAGCCAGAAACTCTATCTTTAGGTGTTTCGAAATCCCTTCAATAGAGATCAATACCAACCTTCCATATTTGATCTATGGTAATATGAGGTACATTATAAAATTTTCTATTGAGATTATATGATCCAGATCCTCCCTCTTATTCTTTACATGTGATAATGGTTTCTCTCTACCATTCTAATGTATTTTTCTAGGTTTTGTATTGGTGCGATTTCTCTGGTCATCCTTAGAGGGATGTAGATTCTTAAGGTAGAGGTGATCGAGATCAAAGGAATTGGTCCATTATCATGCGAATAAAATTGATTCATTTGAGGTAATAGATTCATTACTTATTATTTTATGTGAAATCATAAAGTTAACATGGTTTATTCCATTATATGAAAATGAAATTAACCTCTGAATCATTGAACCAGATTAAAAATGAATCAGTTATATTGATCACATGTTGTTTCTTTCTACCATGATAAAATCTTGCCTCTTGATTTTATAGATAGTGTTTTATATATTTCATTCTTGTTAACATGTATTTTTATGATATGTATTATCATGTTGTTATTGTTGAAAAATGGTGAAGAATATAAATCTAGAATTAATTGATTAATTTTATTAAGAATTAAAGAATACGCATACTGTAGTGAATCTAGTGTTTCTTACAATTTTATGATAATCAAATTGATGCAATGCACATGATTAATTAAAAATGATCTTCCATGTGATAATGGAACTAATAATGAATGTGAATAATGATAATTCTTGTGGAAAATGTTGAAATGAAATGTCATGTTAATGAGAACAATACTTCTTTATATTTTTTGAAACTGGTTTTAATTCCAAGATCATGTTTAGATTTTTATAGCTTGTTATAGATTAATGACTTGAGTTCCCTCTAGTTGGAACCTATGAATAATTAATAAGTTAATTAATGTTATAATAAGAACCACTTTTGTAAAAAATATAATTTTTTAGGGATTGAGTTGACCATTTTATTGATAAGGCTGTGTGCCTTGTGATTAGAGCTATGAGAGATCGTTTAGGTGTGAAGTCTGGATTCCTTTTTAGGGATTATATTTCCCTATTGAATATATTTGTTTCTTACTGATTTTTGTTTTGATCTAGATGTGATCTTCTTTATGGGATGTGATATGGGGTTGGGAGGCTCCAATGTGTTATGAGCATGGGGTGGCTGATCCTGGGATGGATGATGGGATAGGGCATGGTGGCCTGGATGGTATGGTATAATTTTATGTATTTGATGGAGAGATGCACTAGGATATGCATGTGGGTGTTAGGGATGGAACCAGAGATGAAGGAATGGGTTGAAGCTAGGCTTACCTATTGATGTGATACCAACAGATCTGATTCCTTCTTATGAATCTATTTAATGAATGATGGATAGGTTTCTTCTTTTATCTACCTTAATTCCCCCATGACTTGATGCAGATGGGTGTGTTTGGTTTCATTTTCCCTCTTTTTGGTATTTTAGGATGGTTTTCCTAGATTATCTAGATTGTGGAATGATTCTAATAATGAATAAATAATTCTTAACCCACAGGTTAGGTGTTGTTGGAATGCAATTGATAATACTACCCTTGATAAACCATAAACTTGATTGGAATATGAATGGAGGCCATTAACAATACTCTAATGATTAAATTAATGAAATTAGAATAATTTTAATGTTTTATTAATGGATAATGAATTAATTAATGGAAGGAAATGATAAAAAAAAGAAATAATTAATTTATATAGCTCTTTAAATTATTGCGTGTTTATAGGATATCTAATCATCCAGGTTCCTAAGTAATGACATATCTAGTTGAGATTATTACTAGGTTATTACAATAGTGTGGATGTGATCTATATTATAACTTTTTATATTATGTTATTTTATATGATTCCCCACCCATTTTAGTTAGGTTGAATGAAACCCAGTGGACTCTAGGAGTATGTTTCCCCAATATTAAAGTGGGAGGATGGATGGTTGACTACACCCTCTGCCCCCAATCTCTTCTCTTGGTAGTTACTTATACCGGAATTAACAATAGTTAGTTTTCCCATATATTTTTGTAGAGGGTTGCGATGAAATATGGTTATTTAACCCACATGTATCTTTGGATATAGTATCAAAAGGATTATTATTATAAATATGATGAGTATAGACCGTGATGGCTTGAGGCACCTTACTTGGTGTATGGGCTATGATGGATTGAGGTATAATACCTGATGTATGATACACATCATATAGGCTATGGTGTATCCAAAAAACTACTTGGTTATTATATGGATATGTGATATGGGATGATGTGATGATGAGATGAATGAGGTGTATGTTGTGATGCCTTTACCATGTGACTTTATGATAGATTATTTTGGAGAGAGATGGATCAGGATGCGTAATGTTGTGGCAGAGAGGAAAACTATTAGGGAAGTTGGAGTGGGGTACCCTTGATGTTTCATTATTATAATATATAGTCTTTTGTATGTGATACTTTGTGAGAGTTATCCATGGAGATATTGAGAACTTAGTATACCTGTTTAGGTGATGAGTTAGTTTCTCTAATGTTCACTGTGATTTAAGATGATTTATTTATCTTTTTTTACGAGAGTCTTAGAGGAGGATCCCACTGAGTATACTTTTATGGTTACCCTAAACATATATAAACTATTTTTTCAGGTCATCCAGATCAGGTTAGATATCAGGATGGATATTTCTATCTTGTGGGTTTTAGGAGCTTTTTGGGCTTTGAGGTCACTGTCGTCTTTACCTTTTGGTACTTTTAGTTTTCATTTTCGTTGTTTATTACTGAATTACACTTCATATTTTCACTTGATATTTGTTTTATATATCCGAGAAGGTGTTTTTTATTTATTTGTCTTATCTCTATCTTTTTCATGTTCTTTTAGGGGGTAATATCTCCCATCTGTATTCTTATTATACCCTCGATGCTAGTCGCCAACCCAGGGCCTACTGAGGTGGGACTCATGCATTCAACATCACCCTTCCCTCATTGATGGTAAAATTGGGGTACTCTTTGGGGGTATGGGGTCATGAAATTACATATCATATCAAAAGGTTATAGTAGTTCCTAGCTATAATGATATCCTTGAGATACTTTGACAACAATATTAAATAAATGTCTTATAATCATGATACATCATACTGATAGGACATGAATGATGTCTAACTATCAGTTTATAGGGGCTCATAAGCATTGATAATTCTTCTCATGAAGTTTACACTTGGTAATCTCAAGTAGATGAGATTATGAGGACAGACCCACTGATAGGAACACCACATGTTTTTAGTGTCATTGGTTGTTACTTTCTACGAACATGTGTATTATTGTTTGGACTTGAGATCATTATTGATATATACCATTTTATCACATACATTGATTTAAGAAAAAAACCTGAAATTGAATTTATGGATAGGTATCTTGTGTTGGGTGCATCTTTGGTGGTATGAAATTGGTTGAATGATCAAGATTGATTTTGCCACTTCTGAGTTGAGGAAGATATATCTTGAGAGACATGGTTGACCAAGATGGTAGTAACTTCATTAAATAAATGTCCATGGTACAAGAAGTTATGTCCATATAGTAAGGTTACAAAATATATAAATTATCAAAAGGATGATTACACAAGTGAAAAACCCACTTTATGAGTTATCACAATACAAATCGATTATATTAAACAAAGCATGTTCATAGGATACAATCATAATTATGACATTCATTATCTCATTAGGGGAAATGATGGTTTTCTTGAATTTACTCTTTGTATTTGGTTTTGACTCATTGCTATCAAGATAAGGAACTAGAGGGTCACACATTAAGTGTATCCCCAAGTTCCACCTATTCAAATAAATAGAAGTTTAGGACAAAGTGGGCCCCATGTGCAGGGGTTTATGAAAATCTGAGTGTGATAGATCAAATTTAAAAGTAATTAAATTTTATTATTTAAGTATAAAATTACAATTATGGGATTTATTTCTAATGTTATTCACAAGTTATTTGATCTAAATATGAGAAAATATAATTTTTGAACGAACATAGGATATTCAAGGTTCATTAAATTATTTGGGGAGTTTATGAGCTGAGTTAATGGTTCATATTTTATCACGTAATATGGTAAAGTGTTAAAAGTGAGTGATTAGATATTTTTTACATTTATGACAAGTTTATTTAGTCATAAGTGTGTGAAAAGGTCTAAAATGAAGGTCATTAATTTCTATGGAAAAAAGTGCAATTTTAGAAACTATAACCCAAGTATAAAAATGAATTTTATCCTCTTAAATTGTGAGATCCATAATTTGGATTAATTTAGAGAGAGAATATATCCTCTACACTCCTCTCAAGCTCTTAGAGAGAGATTTTGAAGAAAGAACATGTTCAAATCAATCCCATATTCTCGATCGAGTCCACATTCTTCAAACAATCAAAGGGACATCATAAAGATCTTTGATTTCCTTCACTAGAACCGAGGAATTTTAGATATATGATACTAGTGTTTTGGTTCTTGTGTGTATGATCTATAGGACATCTATTTTGGTGCCATTTAGCCATGACATGCCCGACAATGAGTAAATCAAATCATCAAATTCAAACGAACAAGCTGTCATTTATGATTTCATTTGATTTTATTTTTCATGATTAAATTGAATTTCTCATGATAATGTAATAAATAAGGGAAAGATATTTTTTAGCTTAAATTTTTTTAACAAGAATATATACCAAAAATTTTAATCTACATGTATTTCATGCTGCTGCTACACCTTGGGTTCCTTCAAATGAAATATTCACCATCATATCTCACTAATTACACACTCCAAAAGATTTTAATAAATAATTTTAATAGATAATATATTGAAAGTATAATCATTCTATTTACCTAAAAAATAAAATTATAAGTGAATGAATAATTTATTTGTTCTCTCATGACTGTTAGTGTCTCTCCTAAAAAGCTGAATATCCTAAACCACTATCGATGGAACTAGAAATTCCCATATAAAATGGATTCCCTTGAAACCCACAAAAAGTCATATATATACCCTCTATTAACATGGTTTGTACTTTGGAGAGTTCCTAAGTGGGGTTATATCCATTGGATAAAAAAAAGGACGGATTTGTAAATCAAATGTTATGGTGTAACCATGGATGATTTTACCTCTTCAAGGGGATTCTATTATGCCTATTTAGCATCATCTCCCTAGTAAATCTCCTCATTTTTATCATTTCCCTCATTATCTTAATCATATGAACTATGAAAACCTTCATCAACTTTCTCAACCTCTCTAGATACTTCAACTACACCAACTCCTTTAAAAACATTGACCTCTTCCAGACCTTTTTGGGAAGCTTTAACAAATTATTAGCGTAAACATAATTATAGAGTAAATAGTGAATTAGGGCTTACAAAACTTTAATACAGGCCCTTGGATTTATAAAATGAGTTATGAAATTTAAATAATTATGGGAAACTTCATGTCCAAGTCTAGAGAGATCAATGTCAATATGAATGACTAACCAAAAGTCCCTCAAGGAATATCCCACCACACAGATAGTAACACCACTCGCTGTAGAATATTTTTATCACATCTCAGGTGAATAATAGTGTGGTCTTTTTTAGGGGTGTCTGGATGGAGGTATTTTTAGTGTTTGAACCTTCATATTAATATTCTAGTGTTTGAACCTAGGTATTAATATTTTAATCTTTTTGTTTTGATAAATTATTAACTTCATATCATTTAATTAAATTACAATTCTTTAGAAAATATAATCACATTTACTGAATCTATTATTTTTTTGAAATAATTAAGGATACTTTATTGAAATTCTTATTTTATATTTTATTATTAATCATAAATTATTAATGATTATTTATTATAAGTTTAATTATTTTTACTTATACATTTTATTCATTTTTTTCTCTGTATTTATTGACGAACTTTTAGAAAAAAACATGGTCAACCATGAAAAGACCCAAGGGCCAGCCCATCAACCACATAGGGGAACCAAGGCTCAACCTCATGGGATAGACAAATCAAAGGACCAACCATGGAGGCATATAAGGCCATGTATAAGCCTTGGGAGAATGCCCGTGTGAGAGTGCATAGCCTAGGGAAAGTGGGACAATGCGGATTAGTGTGGCCTGTGAGGCCCAAGTGTGTGAATGTGTAATCTGGTGATGATACCCCGCAACCACCTCAAGAGTGTTGCCACATGATTTGTAATATATGGAACTACCTCAACCACACACTAAATCTATCTGGGACATCCAAGCATGTAACATTGTTCCTTCATATTAAGTGATATAGATATAACCTCTCCCATTCAATCTAGATGATCTTAGCTATTTGATCAACACTTTGTTCACCTTCAAACTTAAAAGGGTTTTCTATTCGCAATCTTGATACAATGTATGATAACTAGTCATTTTCACTATTTATGTCAAATCTTAGATGCATGGTTTATCAAACCAAATCCATTCATACATCTTTGTTATGCAAGCATGTTTATCTTTCAAAGAACATCATCCCCATGTATATTATCAACATTGTCCAGCTCAACCAGCCCAATGAAATATCTACAACACTAGTTCGACCATTAATTCACACCAATTGAAGATAAAAGTACCATTCAACAGTAAATCCTTCATATGATAGACTTATTGAATGTTAGATCACCAGACTATGGTAGATTAACCTACCATTTGATGGTAGCTCACTTCTATTCTCACGGTAACAAAAAAAGTCAATCATTCGATCAACTTCATTGTTACACACTTCAATAGAAATAGTTGTACTACCAAGTATCCTTGCTTCACCAACAATAGCAGTGCATGTATTCTCCTTCAATGGTAACTACTCATATGTGATGGGGGAAGATTCAATTCTGAAATAGTGGATCATTTATGTAATGGTGGATCATTTTGGAAATGGTAGATCTATCCATGGTAGATCATAACCAATGGTATATCACCCAGAATGGTAGTACCGTTCCCCTTATAGTGATAGTAGATCAAAAAAAATAGACCATTCTATTGTGTGATGGTTTCATATCATCGGTAAAAATATATTTCTAGCACTAGGTATTTTTATCTACCATTAGTTTAAATATTTTTCTATAAAATATAACTATTTATATTTATATTATTATAGGTGAAGTAAATATTTAAATTAATTTTTTATTGTTTATATTTTTATAAAATAAAATTACATGTTTGATTAAATAAAACTAATAAAAATTTTATTCACATATACACAGGATGTATATATTCCCATGACACTATATTTTGTGACTTTTTGGTCTTTTATTAAATTGTAAGTATATTCTTATAATTTTAACTATTTTATAAATATGTAATATACATGTTTT
Source organism: Viscum album (assembly GCA_963277665.1). Classification (NCBI taxonomy): domain Eukaryota; kingdom Viridiplantae; phylum Streptophyta; class Magnoliopsida; order Santalales; family Viscaceae; genus Viscum; species Viscum album. The sequence continues at coordinate 1,566,636,394 of OY728156.1, forward strand.
CAATAATGATCGTACTAGAAAATTTATGATATTATTTTATATAGAATAAAAGTGTGTGAAAATTCATTGATATTCAGTATGGAATTTTCAAATAAAGGTAATGTTTCAACTTTATCAATTTAAGATCCTCCGTGCTCATCTGTCTCAAAAAACAATTATTGGATGAATTGATTATAGGACAAGATATTTTAATTAATTATGTGGGATTAGTTAGTAGACACATGATCAAGGTATCAAATTAAACTGCATATAGTTTATTCAAGTACAAACTTTACTACTTATGGGTGATCCAAATTCATGCTATACTTTTGGTCAAGAACTCTTACGACTTCTATTTCATTTTAAGGTCACAAAGTGACTCCAACTATACCATCCAATTATACTGAAGCGATCAAGATCAAAGAACTTCATCATCTTCATCATAGAGTATCTCTTCTAGTTTTCAATTTTTGATATTTTTAATCATGTAATCTTTTATTTATCTATTTTTAAATTTTTGTGTCGATTTATGGTTTTTACAATAAAAATAAGGTCTATCTGTTAGTTATTATATCACCCCAAAATATGTTCTTGGGTTGTGAATCCCAAATAAAGTTAGTTTCATACTAGGTTAAGACCCGTGTAAAAATTCTAGGTTGTGACTCTGGGTAATGTAAAAGGTAGATTTAATAATAGGTTCTCAAACCTCTAAAAGTGAGTTCCTCATAGTGAGTACCAATATTCTTACCAAGTAGATAAGGTTGAAGAGTATATTTGGATCTTGATGATTCAAACTACTATAAAAATACTATTTCTTCTTTTATTTTCTACTACACTATATAACATGAACACATAAATCACTATTGAATATTTATTTAATAAACTATTATTTATTTTTGATAAATTTTTTTAAAGGACTATTCACCCCCAATAGTTTATTTTTCCATAAATCATGATCAAAAAATTGGTATCAGTGAATAATATATGATTAGTTAGAATATTCATGTTTTTAATCCTTCTAGATATAGTTATATTGTTCATTTTTAATTATTATTCTAACCTAATCATCCTAGACCTAACTTTTTAAGAAATAAAATAAAATTTCTTTAAGATGGTATGTGTCAATTCCAATTGTGGACGAATTCCATAAAAAAACCCCTATATTGGATAGAAGTGATTATGGTTAATGGTAAGTCTGAATGGAAGTCTAACTAAAGTAGTTAAGTTTGGATCAACAGACTATCATGGATAATCCACATGATCTATCCAATGTTGATCCAGATACACTTGTAGGTAATGACATGGTTAAGTATGTTTTGAATTATAAAGTTAAGAATATTTTTTACTATGATATAAGTATAAGTGTATATAGACCTATTTTAGAATGTAAGAAAAACCATGATATTTGAATAATACTTCAAGTCACTCACTATGGGACTTACAAGATCAAAATAACCAAGATGGTAATACTATGAGAATAATACCATAATTTCAATATGGGATACAGATAATTAGTGAACTAGATGTTCCATCGGTGCACAAGTATTACAAAAGGTATGAGTGATCTTGGTGAAGTACTGGATAGAACATGCCAAGTTGAAAGAATACCAAGATATATACCAAAAATATGAAATTAAAAGAAGGTGATCATCAATGAGATTAATAATTTTAAAGAGTACACCTTAGATGAACTAATAGCCTCTTTTCTATAATATGAGTTAGAGTTTAAAAAAAATTTCTAATGGGGAGTCAAATAAGAGAAAAGGTATATATTTTATGTTAAATATTAATAAAAAATCTTACACTTATGTATTATATATCATGGAAAGTGGAAAATATATAGCTCACTTTAGCAATAATTTTTTCAAGTTCATGAAAAACAACGGTGGTAAGAGGATATTCAGAAGAAAGTTCAAAAAGGATTACCAGAAATGTAATTATATTAATAATAATGATGTCTCAGAATTAACCTATTATGAGTGTAGGAAGAAAGGCAACATCAGGATGGAATATCCCAAACTAAAACATCAAAATAAATACAAAGAGAAAAGGAGGAAAGAAATGAAAACTTTTTTTGGTGGATGGGACTGATATGACAGTTCTAACTTAAGTAGTGATTCTAGGAGTGAACAAGAGATATGGAAACTTAATATGATGGATGTATAGTGTGAATTAACTGATTTAATTTTCAGTCAATTAGTTACTCTTTTGATTGTATATCATAATGCTATTTATGAAGATCAAAATGAAATAGATTCTGGTTCATGTTCTGATTTTGAAACTCTTAATTCTAAAGTCAAAAAACTATTTAAAGAAAATGAATAATTAAGGAATGATGGAGTTAGAATAATTGAAAAATATACTGATATAAAAATTAAAAATAAAAAGTTCTTTAAATAAAATGAGAAACTAAAAATTTAATGTGATAATTTTAAAATATGTGTTTCCAAGATTGAATAATTTTAATGGAATTGTGATTCGGAGTTATTAAAACTAAAAGGAAAAAATGACAGACTTTAAAAATGTCTAGAAGTAAATGATAAAGATTAGTAAATAATATTTAATTATATTTTGGAAGATTTAACTAATGTTGAGAATTATTGTGATAAACTAAAGTAATAAAATAAAAAACTAAGAAACACAACTTATTTCTCTAATGTGAAATTTAATACTAATTTAGATACTATTCAAAGGTTGAATATGAATTTGAAAAAGAAAATTTTCAATCATAAAGTGAATTTATCTAATTTTTTTCATGGAAAGTAAAAATATGATAAAACTATATCTATGATCAAACCAAAATATAGCAATAATGTTTTTCATTATAATAGTCTATCACCAAGGATAAATAAGACTACCTTTATTAAAAGTTCAAAAGGAATTATTTCTAATGTAACTTATTTGAAATTAATAATAAAAGGTTATCATGAAAATTAATTTTCACTAATATTTAGAAAATATTTTGGGGATAAAAATAAATTTATTTCTAGAGATTTATTTTATAAAAATCCCCCAAGTAAATGGTTTAAATCTATTTAAATTCCATTTTTTTTCTATTAATCCAGTTGGACCCAAGTTAGCATGGGTACCATAATAGTTTTCTTGATTGTTTAATTATGGGAAATATGCCTTATAAGTCTCAAAGATTCATTGTATTTAGATAGTGGCTACTCTAGATGAATGAAATGTGATATTTCTAAATTTATATCTTTCAATTCGTGTGATGGTGGCCTATTCACATTTTGATACAACTATAAAGGCCATATTAAATTTATAGGTGAAGTTGGTTTTTATAAAACTATAATTATTTCAAAAGTATTATTTATAGATGGTTTAAAAAGGCCTAATAAGTATATCTCATATTTATGATGGTGGATTAAATGAAATTATTGAAAATGATAATTGTACATTTTTTTAAGGATAAATATATTTTATTTTCTATAAGTAGAAAATATAACATTTATACTAATGATTTTTATGGTCTAACTGAATAAAAGGTTAAGTGTTTAAATGTTGTAGAAGTAGATGTAATTATTTGGAATATGAGGTTTGGTAATGAAAACTTTATACTTTTTCACAAACTAGCAAAGCATGATTGGGTTATGCAATTTCCAAAGTTACATACAAGTAAGTACTTTATGTGCGATTTCTATTTAAAGGGTAAATAACACCAATAAAGATTTAAAATCGAAAATGAAATCATTACTACTAGATTTCTAGAACTATAACATCTTGAATTATTTAGACATATACAACCCATATGTTTTGGTGTTAAGAAATATGTTTTTCTAATAGTATATGATTATAGTAGATTTATCTGGATTTATTTTTTATCACATTAAATGAAACTTTAACTAAATTATATTCTTTACATAAACATATTCAAAACTTCAAAAATATATTAATCATATCTAGAAGAAGTGATAGGGGTGGTGAATTTTTTAATTTATAATTTTATAATTTTTTTGAGTAAAATGGATATAAACATTATTTTCAACCCCCAGGATACCACAACAGAATGACATGGCTGAAATAAATAATGGATCAATAAAGTAAATGGCTAGATTATTTATTATATAATTTAATGTGACCCCTAATTTTTAGGTAGAAGTTGAAAATAAAATCTTTCATGTTTTAAATAAATCATTTATTGGACTATTTTTAAATAAGACATTATATGTACTATTTAAAAGGTTTAAACCTAAATCTTGATATTTTAGGGTATTTTATTGCAAAGTATTTATCCAAAATACAAAAGATAATTTAGAAAATATATATTCTAAAAGTGATGAAGGAGTATTTTAGGGATATTACAATACTAGAAAGGATTATTGAGTTTTAATTAAGTGAATTTTAATTATTGAAGAGTTTTTACATGTTAATTTTAATAAAAATAAAAATAATAAAAATAAATTACGATTTAAATAAAATGATGATAAATTTAGGGAATTTAATTTTGGTGAAGATAGTGAATAAGAAAATGAGAATTCATCAGTAATTGGGGAGTATAAATCTTCTCAAACTGATATTAAATAGTGGAAAACACTTAAAGATCTTCCAATTGAAAAAGTAATTGGAAATGTAGAATATGGTGTATAAACCACAAAATCTGTTTTACTTTGCTGCGAAAATTCTTCTTTTATAGATGATTTTATACCTGTAAACATTGATAATTCTTTAATAGCTTCATATTAGTTAAATTCTATGCTTAATAAATTAAATCAATTTGAAATAAATTGAAATGACTTGGATTTTCCATGTATTATTTTTAAATATTAAATAGAATTATTTCAAGACTAGACCTTTTGACGACGTGCGATTCCGAGGACCAGAGTTCTCGAAATAAATGTTTGAAATAAATTAAAATTTTAAACAGCATGAGTGAGCAGTTTTCCTATAAAAGTGGAATAAATTTTAAATGGGTTCCCAGATCAGAAATATAAGGGCACCGTTGCATTCATAGAAGCGAATTTACCTTAGGCGGGGCCTAACATTAACCGCTGTGGGTTAGCTACAAGAGTTAGTTTTTGGACATTTTAATGGAAATAAAATAAATTAATAATTTATTTTTTTAAATGTTTCCTTTCTGCACAATAACCTAATCTTTCCCTATTAATACCTGCTTATGAAAACTTTACAAGGTTAGCTGCATATCCTTGCGAATTGAGGATATTCCATTGGATCTTTGGAGAAGAACCCGTTGGAGGATGATGATGACGTGATCGATCGACGCATGACGGATTCGATGAACCTCACCAACGAACACGACACACTGATCATTATTCAAGAAAATCAAGGTAGGGGAATGTTATTTTGATTTAGTTCTTCCCCGTTCTTCGATTAAACAACGAACGTGGATCAACCCACAAACAGGTTGATCCACAAATCGTACGTTCTTGTGGGAGGGTTATTATTTTCTATTTCTTCAGGATTTTTGATTCGGGAATTGATTTTAGGATAATTTTTAAATTTTCATTTTTATTTTCCTAATAAACCTATTAACGAGGAGCAGATCGACGCCATGAAGAACAATAGCGGAGGTGCGTTCCTCTGTTTATTGTTTTCATCCTCCCATTTTAATGCCGTGTTCTTCGCATTCTTTGCGGGGTTATGAACAACGGATCATTGGGCATCCATTTTGCAACACAATGATCCTAAATTAAAGATTCAACATTGCAACGAACTAGTGGAGGTATGACGACGATGGCAGACGACGAATCATCTTAGATTGGGAGAGACCATTCTTTGAGCGTTCTTCACGCGGGTGGATTGATGCACGTTTTTAGGGATGATCGGAGGCCCAAAAACAATAGAAAAAACTTTGATACATTGGGGAAACCTAGAATCTAGAGTTTTGTGGAAAACAGATCATTAAAACAAATATCATAGCTTTCCCAAGGCACGGTGAAGCAGTTCTGCAATTCTGGAAATTTCAGGAACACAAAGCGTGTATCCCGATGAACACGCCGTGTGGACTGGCGACATTGGATAGGGTTTTCACACATAAAGGGTTGAAGAAAACAACGTGCTTCCAGGGAGGCACAACATGTGGGCCCCACCTAGTGATGACTGGAGTTCTGGGCGACGAGAAGCAGAAACACGGCGTGTAACCATTGTCACACGGCGTGTAGGTCTTTACACAGACTCGGTGTGTATCTCAGAAGATACATGGATATGGGGTGGGTACATGGTCGTGTACTCCACCACACAGCCAGACCAGTTCATTTTCACAGACTAGACCATGTACCAGTTACACAGGATGGAACATAGGGGTTGAAACTGTGTACGAGCACACAACCGCATACACGAAGGGAACATTGGTTACTTGAACACGACGTGTAATCCATCCTACATGCCGTGTACTTAATTTTCTACATGGCATGTTGTTCTGGATTGGGCCATTTTACACATGTAGTACCCAGAGTTGAGAGACACGGCGTGTGACCCTTCTACATTCTGTGTATATCCTAGATCATGGTTTGATCCTCTTGTCCACCGTTCCTTGGAGAAGTTTCACATGGGTTAGTTCCCCTTTTTCTCATTCCCCTGAAGGTCAGGTATCATTTCCTTGCATAAGAGTATGATCCCTTCAGGAGGAATTTCTGAGATAGAGTCAGGTATCCCTCCGAGAGGCCTGGAGCAAAATCCTATATCCGTTCTTGACCCTAAGTAGAGTTAGGTATCGACATGAATACTCTTATAGGATTCTGATCCTCTACTTAGAAGGTGAATCCGGATGAGTCGTGGTATCCACCAAGGCCCTAGTAGTGATCCTCATCTATGTATCGTGATCTTTACCCACTCAGAAGTGTGTTCTCCTATAATGAGTGTATCTATCTCTCGTGACATTTCCCGATGATTGTTACTTCTCGAATGGATGTCATCAGAGATATCAGACTCGTGGAGTGAGTTTTCCTGAATGATTGATTCGTGGAACCTCTGAACTAAATCCCATTTGTGGGTATGCAGTTATGTGATTTGTCTCTAGACTACGGGTTTGGGTTTCGAGTATATCTGGATTGTGTTACTCTTGCTATATGTTCAGTAGACATATATGGTGTATAGCTAGATGTACCTTTACTTTGTGTATTTCTTTGTGGTTTTCGGGGGCCTAAACTGAGTATTGTTACACTAACCCCTACACGGGCTTTGTCCGCACATGTCGTGTCTTGTGAAGACGAGCGACCTTTTGATGGATTCCAGGGCGGACCGAGACTGAACTGAGCTTTCTGAGTTCCCTAAAGGATGTGGTGTTCTTATGACTAAGAGCATCATTCCCAGTACCCCTTTTTGTTTACAGGTTGGACTTTGTAGTTTGGAGACTCTTGTTGTTGGTGGGCTTATATTCTGGCCCAATTTACTTTCCATACTTTATTTTCATTGTACTATGTTGGTTGGGTTTAATTGTATGCATGTTTTTTTGTTCCTTAGTGGTTTTTTCATCTCAGTATTTGTGGTCTTGGAGATTTTTACGTGTGTATAGGTACTTAGGTAATGCCTCCCATGTTCGTGATATGCCTACTCAGTGCTAGTCACCAGCCCTTGGCCAATTGGAGGCAGGCTTGGGGAGTCACGACATGGGCCACACTAGGATGGGTCGTGACAGAGTGGTATAAAAGGATGGTTGGTTCTACCTTAGGATCAAGAGTCTATGAGATTGGTTTGAGGCAACAATGTTAAGTGTTTTGAGCTCGGATTTCAGGTCAGAGACTTTAGTGTTGGTGCGGGCGGCCGACGTATCCATACACCAGAACTCTAATAACCTGCTTTTCGACTTGGTACATGAAAACACTAGTTGCATGGAAATAAGAGAATAGTACATGCATCATATAGGAATGGGTTTTGTTTTCCATGTCCTTTGTATCAGTTATCCATATATATTTGTTAACCATGGTACATCTTGTTTTCTTACAGGATGCCTCTATGATGCATAATTGCTAGGATTCAACAGTGCGATCATGAGGATGACCCCCTCAATGACAAGGCTTCAATATCTAGACCAGTTCCCTAGGCGTTTTCTCTAGGTGGGGCACCTACTATACCACCAACAGTGGAGTAGCCCGTGGTACCTGTAGTACCAATAGACGAGGGACACAGGCTGAGTGCGCTCCATGAGTTCCAGAGATAGAGACCCCTCAAGTTCCAAGGTGATCCCGACCCTCAGGCATCTGAGGACTAAATTGAGGTGGTGACCAGAGTTTTCCATCTAGTGAGGACACCATCGGACTAGATGGTGATCCTAGGAGCAATCCTTCTTCAAGGTTCAGCAGGACGATGGTGAAGTCTGACCACGCAGACTTACAATGAGGAGACACTTTCATGTACGAAGTTTGAATGACTCTTTAGGGAAGAGTTATTTCTGGTTAGTGCATATCCTGGAGCTTCTTCAGCTCTCGTAGGGTAGTTTGATGATGGATAACTATTCATCTAGGTTCACCAACCATGCAAGGTACTCGATGGATATGGCCAGGGATCAGTACTTCAGAGCTCAGACCTTCGAGCGAGGTCTACAATGAGACATCTGAGCTAGTGTAGTTCCTCTATGAATTTCAACTTATGCTAGAGTGATCGAGCAGACCTTGGTGATAGAGGGATTCTTGGAGGAGCAGAGAGTGCTGACGACAGTCAGTAGTAGGTAGACAGGTGCAGAGACCCCGGTAGTAGGGAACCGACATCAATCATAGGGATCAGGACATGGGAGACGTCACAGGAGACCCATGATAGGGGTTTGGTATTCCAGCGCTCTCAAGATGGATTCAATGAGCCTAGGGAGGGGCAATGTGATGGTAGGGAACATCTCTCTAGGGATGGTCCAACCCGTAGAGCTACTAACCAGGAGGAGGTGGATGGACCACTGAGGTAGAGGAAGAGAGTAGAGCAAATAGACCAGCTAGGAGGTGGATGTGACAGAGGAGCAGGGAGAGCTGTAGGTGGTGGCAGACGCTTCGATCTACTTCCACCACCACCCCTAGGAGTTCAACATCAGGCTCCGGTAGTTGGTGGATAGGGGTGGGGAAAACTGTATGTGTTCGAGGTGTATAACCCTGGGACTCCAGGGATGATCCAAGGTATGATCTGTGTCTTCTCTACCTTAGCTTTCATACTTATAGACACAGGTTCCAGTCATTCCTTCCTCACCACATGTCTTGTGCAAAACCTTGAGATTCCAATAGAGCTATTGACTCGACCCTTACACTTGGATACACCTACGGGAGGAGAATCAATGATCACACACCTTTTCAAAAAGTGTGATCTTACTGTTGGAGGTGATAGTTTCGGTTGGAACCTCTTGGTGGTAGCATCAAGGCCTTACGACATCATTATTAGTATGGATTAACTATCTTTAGTCCATTCCCAGATTTAATTCTTTAGGCGAAGAGTGTGGTGTGTCTACAATAATGGGATGAGGTTTTCCTTTGTCGGTGAAAAAGAGACTTAGGCAACATAGAATGGGCTCATGCATAGGGGGTGCAGCTGATCACTCATGAGTTGGATAGCTTAACCCTCAGAGAGGTAGATGTTTTGAGCTTCCAGTTCCCAACTGTAGTGATGAAGTAAAAGGATGTATTTTCCAAATATGTTCTAGGACTACCACTCTACAGGGAGATAGAATTCTGCATTGACTTACACCCTGGGATGACACCGATTTCCGCACCAACATATCGGATGGCTCCCACAGATCTTCGTGAGTTGAGGGTGCAGTTGGAAGATTTGTAGAAGAAGGGGTTTATGAGACCAATCATTTTACTGTGGCCAGCCCCAGTTTTGTTTTCCAAAAAGGAATATGGGATTTTGAGGTTGTGCATGGATTACCGATGCCTGAACTAGGTGACGGTGAAGAACAAGTATCCACTACAAAGGATCGACAACCTCTTCGATTAAATAAGAGGGGAATAATGGTTCTATAAGGTTGATCTTAAATTGGGATACAACCAGTTGTAAGTACGGGATGAGGATATACCGATGATAGATTTCAGAAGCCACGACGATCACTATGAGTACTTAGTGATGCCTTTCGGTGTGACGAACTCCCCTGAAGTGTTCATGGGACTGATTAATCATATCTTCCAGCCGTACTTGGACTGGTTCGTAGTGGTCTTCATTGAAGATATCCTTGTGTACTCGGTGTCAGAGGAGGAGCATGAGAGACACCTACGGATGGTTCTTGACGTACTCTGAGAGCACCAAATTTATGGGAATATCATGAAGTGCTAGTTCTAGATTTAGGAGGTCAACTTTCTAGGACACGTCATCTCAGCGGATGGGGTAGCTGTGGAATCAGCTAAGGTGGAGGAAGTGTTATCAAGGGAGCCACCTCAGAGCAGGACGGAGGTGCAGAGCTTCCTTGTGTTAGTAGGATATTACTGGAGATCCATTCCTGATTGCTCCCGAATATCAGCACTGATGAAGTCCTTGACCAGGAAGGGGGAACCCTTCATGTGGATGGAGAAGTGTTAGTATGATTTTGAGCGGTTGAGACAGAGTTTGATGAGCGCCCCAATTTTGAGATTTCTGGAGGAGGGTGTTGAGTACGTAGTTTTCTACGATGCATCAGGACTGGGGTTGGCTGTGTCCTGATGCAGAGAAAGGAAGTGATTGCTTATGGTTCGTGTTAGTTTAGGCCACATGAGCAGAACTATACCACCCATGATCTTGATTTGGAAGTGGCAGTCTTCACATTGAAGATGTGGCGACACTACCTTATGGGTGAGTGGTTTATCATCTACTATGATCACAAGATCCTCAAGTAAATCTTCTCATAGAAGGATCATAATCTAAGATAGAGCTAGTGGATAGAGTTCCTTCAGGACTATAATTTTGAGATCATCTATACTCTTGGGAAGGAGAACAAGGTGTTAGACTATCTTAGCAGGAGATCAAGCTCACAACTGTTGAGTGAGGTGATAGAAAATTTGGCCTCGTTACAGTTATCTTTTGTGGACAGAGAGTGTAAAACTTACTTTTAGTCGATGGTTGTCACCCCTCCACTCTTACAATGAGTTAGGGAGGCACAACCTAGGGATGTTGACTATGAGTCTTTACGTGCTTAGTTATCTATAATACACACTCCTGATGGATATTTTCAAGGTGGGGAGAACATAGTTATTTTCAGAGGATGCACGGTTGTACCTGTGGAATTGCACGAGGAAGTCCTGAGGGGGTTTCATACATCCCCCTTGGTGGTACATCTTGGAGTGGCGAAGATGTATTAGGATATTCAACGATAGTTCTGGTGGTCAAGCATGAAGAAGGCAGTGGTAGAGTTCATTTCTCGATTCCTTACATTCCAGTAGGTGAAGGTCGAGCACTAGGTTCTAGCGGGATTAACTCACCTTCTAGAAGTTCCAGAATAGAAGTGGGATGGAATATCTATGGACTTCATGATGGGCCTACCACATATGTCCAAGTGGCATGATTCCATCTTGGTGATCGTTGACTGACTCACTAAGTCATCCCACCTCATAGCTATCAGGGAGTAGAGTTCCGTAGAGATCTTGATATACCTCTACGTGTAGGAGATAGTTTGGCTTCATGGTGTTCCTTCGACAATAGTCTCAGATCAAGATGCCTGCTTCACATTCCATTTGTAGAATGGGTTTCAGGAGGCTTTCAAGACTCAGTTATTCTTGAGCACAACGTTCCACCCCCAGACAAATGGTTAGATGGAGAGGACCATTCAGGTTCTAGAGGATATGTTGTGGGCCTGTATCTTGGACTTTGGTCACTTTTGGGAGGGCCACCTACCACTGGTGGAGTTTTTTTTACAATAATAGCTACCACTCCACCATTGGTATGGAACCATTCGAGGATTTATATGGGAGACCCTGTCGGTCACCGCTTTGCTGGACCGACCCAGGAGAGTCAGCACTTATGGGTACAAAGTTGGTGTGAGCTACCACCGAGAAGGTGCTTATCATCCGGGTGAAAATGAAGACTACACAGAGCCATTATAAGTCTTATGCTGACAGATGACAGAGACCTCTGGAGTTCGAGGAGGGGGACCATGTCTTTCTTAGGGTCTCACCTCGATGAGGGTTGTAGAGATTTGGATGGGGTGAAAAATTGTCTCCAAGGTTCATCGGCCCTTTCTAGATAATGCGTAAAGTTGGAAAGGTGGAATACTGCCTATCTCAACCACCGTATTTGCACCAGGTACATGATGTCTTCCATGTGTCATAGTTGAGGAGGTACGTGCATGAACCATTTTACGTCATCGACTGGGGTGACCTAAACATTGAGGATGGAGAAACCTTTGATGAGTACCCAGTGGAGATCAAGTATCGGTAGGAGAGGATCCTTCGTGGGTGATCAACTTCCTTGGTGTGTGTCTGGTGGCCGTATGAGAATCTTCAGGAGTGCACGTGAGAGCGAGAGGCTCAGATCCGTGCCCAGTACCCACATATTTTTGAGTAGCCTTGTTTGGGATTTTTGGGGACACAAACCCCCAAGGTGTGGAGAATGTAATGCCTCAGATTTTCCGTGTATTTTTTTTAAATATTATATAGAATTATTTCAAGACCAAACCTTTTGACGACGTGTGATTATGAGGCCCAAAGTTCCCAGAATAAATGTTTGAAATAAATTAAACTTTTCAATAGCATGCATGAGTGGGTTTCCTATAAAGTAGAATACCTTTTAAATGGGTGCCCGAATCAAAAATATAAGGGCACCGTTGCATTCAGATCATCGACTTTACCTTAGGCGTGGCCTAAATCGACCAACACGGGTCAGCTGCACGAGTTAGTTTTTGGACGTTTTAATGGAAATAAAATAAATTAATAATTTATTTTATTTTAAATGTTTATTTTTTGAATAGTGACATGATCATCCCCTATTAATACCTTCTTATGGAAAGTTCGCAGGGTTAGCTGCATAACCCTGCGAATTTAGGATTTTCCATTGGAGCTTTGTAGGAGAACCCATTGGCGGACGACGACGATGTGATCGATCGACGCATCTCGTATTCGACTAACCTCACCAACGAACGCAACACAATGATCCTTATTCAACAAAATTGAGGTAGGGGTTTGTTATTTTGATTTATTTCTTCCCTATTCTTTGATTAAACAATGAATGCAGATCAACCCATGAACAGGTTGATCTGCAGATCATACGTTCTTGCGGGAGGGTTATTATTTTCTATTTCTTCGGGGTTTTTGATATGGGAATTTATTTTATGATAATTTTTTAATTTTAATTTTGATTCACCTATTGACCCTATTAATGAGAGTAGATTGACACCATGATGAATGATAGTGGATTTGCATTCTTCCTTTTTTATTGTTTTCTTCCTCCCTTTTTAACCCTTCATTCTTCGCATTCTTCACAGGGTTTTGAACAACGGATTGTTTCACATCCCTTTTGAAACACAACGATCCCAAATTAAAGATTCAACAATTCAACAACCTAGTAGAGGTGCAACAATGATGGAAGATGACGAATCGACTTAGATATGGAGAGACGGTTCTTCGAGCGTTCTTTACGTGGGTGGATCGATGCACATTTTCAGGGCCGATCAGAGGCCCGAAAACAAAGAAAACAACTTTGCGACATCTGGGAAACCTAGAATCTAAAGTTTCATGGAAAACGAATTGTCGAAATGAATATTGAATCTTCCCCGAGGTGCGGAGAAGAATTTCCACAATTCTGGAAATTTTCGGAACACACAGTGTGTATCCTAATGAACATTCCATGTGGACCGGTGGCGGAGGCTAGTGTTTGCGTGTGGAAAGAAATGAAGAATAGGGCGTGCCTCTGGGGAGACATGATGTGTGGGACCAACCCCATGGTGACTGGATTTCTGGGCGACAGGAAGTAGAAACACGGTGTGTAGGTCCTTACATGGACTTGGTGTGTATTTTGAAAGATACATGGACACAGGGTGGGTACATGGTCGTGTAATCCACCACATGGCCTGACCGGGATGGTTACATGGACTAGACCGTGTATCGGTTACACGGTATGTCACACACGAGTTGAAACCATGTATTAGCACATGACTACGTACACAAAAAGAACCCTGGTTACTCTAACACGGTGTATGGTCCATCCTACACGCCGTGTACTTACTTTTCTACATGTCATGTTCTTCTGGATCGGTCCATTTTACACGATTAGTACCCATAGTCGAGACACACGACGTGTGACCCTTCTACACGCCGTGTATATCCTAGATCATGGTTTTATCCTCTTGTACACCGTTCATTGGACAAGTTTCACATGGGTTAGTTCCCCTTTTTCTCATTCCCCTGAAGTTAAGTTATCATTTCCTTCAATAGGATTATGATACCTTTAGTAGGACTTTCCAAGATAGAGTCAGGTATCCCTCTAAGAGGCCTGGACCGAGATCCTCTAACCGTTCTTGGCCCTAGGTAGAGTCAGGTATCGATGTGACTACTCTTATAGGATGCCGATCCTCTACTTAGCAGGTGAATTCAGATGAGTCGTGGTATCTACCAAGGACCTGGTAGAAATCCACATCTGTGTATTGTGATATTTCCCCACTCAGAAGTGTGTTCTTTCAGAATGAGTGTATCTATCTCTCATGAATTTTCCCAACAAACGGTACTTCTCGTACGAACATTATCAGAGCTATCAGACTCTTGGAGTGAGTTCTTCCGGATGAGTGCTTCATGGAACCTCCGAACTGAATCCCTTGTGTGGGTATGCAATTATGTGATTTGTCTCTGGACTACGGGTTTGGGTTTTGAGTATATCTGGATTGTGTTACTCTTGATATATGTTCAGTAGACATATATTTTTTAGATATTACTATACCTTTACTTTTTGTATTGCTTTGTGGTTTTCAGGTTCCTCTACTGAGTATTTTTATACTCACCCCTACATGGGATTTTCCCGCATGTGTTGTGTATTGTGCAGAAGAGCGGCCTTTTGATGGAGTCTAGGGAAGACTTAGACCAGACCAAGCTTTATGAGTTCCCTACATGCTGTTTTGTTCCAATGACTATGAGAAATAGTCCCAGTACCCCTTTGTGTTTATAGGTTGGACTTTCTAGTTTGCAGACTCTTGTTGTTGGGGGGCTTGTATTCTGACCAAGTTTACTTTTTGTAATTTACTTTCGTTGTACTATGTTGGTTGGGTTTAGCTGTATGCATGATTTTTTTTCCTTAATAGTTTTTTCATTTCAGTATTTGTGGTCTTGGATATGGGTGTGTGTGTATAGGTACTTAGGAAATACCAACCATGTTAGTGATATGCCTACTCGGTGCTATTCACCAACCCCTGGCCAATTGGAGGTGGGCTAGGGGATTCGTGACACGAGCCCCACTAGGATGGGTCATGACATAAATAAAGTGTAGAATTTGGTCGAATATCCAAAAGATAAACCAATAATAGAAACTAAATGTATTTTTTTGCAATAAACTTTATGAAACTAGAAATATAGTTAAAAATAAAGAGAGACTACGAGCCTAAGGTTATTCCCAAGAAGAGGGAATTGAATGTGATTATGATTTTACTCCTATTTCTAGTACAGAAGAAATTATATTTTTATTAGTTTTTTATGGTTTACAAATATAAAATTATTTCAAATGGATATAAAAAGTGTATTTTTAAATTGAATAATTTTTGAGGATGTCTATGTTAAACAACCCCTAGATTTGAAAATGAAAAATTTCGAAATCATATTTTTAAACATAATAAATATTTATATGTTCTTAATCAAGATCCTAAATCTTGGTATGAAAAACTAAATCATTTTTTAATACAAAATGATTTTTTAAAGTTAAGGTTGATCGTAACATGTTTATAAAGAATGTTTAAGATGATATACCTATTATGAATATTTATTTTGATGATATAATATTTTCTTCAACAAATGATTTACCATGTAATAATTTTATAAACTAATGAAAAGTTAATTTGACTTGATATTAATGGTAGAATTAAAATTATTCCTTTGTTTATAAATTAATCAATGAAAATATGGTATATTATTAGATCATTCAAAATATGATAAAGTACTTGTTAAAAAGTTTGGACTTGATTCTAATAAGTCTATGAAAACAAAAATGTGTACCAATTCCAAATTGGGCTTAGATGAATCTGGAAAGCTAGTTGATATTAAACTGTATAGAGGCATGATAGGTAGTTTATTATATCTCACTCTATCTGGAATGAAAATAATTTTATCTATCTATTAATGTTCTATATTTAAGTCCAACCCTAAGGAAAGTCTTCTTAATGTAGTCAAGAGAGATGTTAAATATATTAAGGGAATTTTAAGAACTAATTTATTTTATTCAAATCAGAATTTTTTTTGTTTTATTATCTTACTTCGATTTTGACTTTGGAGGTTGTAGGATTGATTATAAAAGAAAAACATTTCTGAGTCATTTTTTTGGAAATTTTTTAATTTCATGGATTCATAAGAAACAACTATCAATAACACTATCTAAATCTAATGATGAGTATATTTTTTCTTCTAGACTTTGTTCAAAAAGAATATGGAGTAAACAAACATTATGTGTTTTTAATATTTTTTTGATAAAATTACAATCTTATGTGATAATTATAGTGAAATTTCAATTTCTAAAAAACCACTACAACACTCTAGAAAAAACATATAGATGTTAGATTTCATTTTATGATAGATCATGTTAATAAAGGTGATATTGTTTAATAATTTGTTTCCACTAAAAAAATTGGCTCACATTTTCAATAAACCTTTATATTCTATGAAATTTGATAAAATTAAGTTTGAACTAGGTGTTCTAGAACCATAGCATTTCTATTTACTAGAAATAATATTTCAATAAATCTACCCACTATTTTAAATTTATACTTACATGTATAATATAACTAAATGTTAATTTTTATGAAATAATTATATTTTATTAATTCTATGTTTTTAATACTATTTAAGAAGGAGAATGATTTAAATATTTAATTTTAATGTACTTTTTGATAAATTTCAAAAAGGGTGAGAAAGTTTTTGAAAGTTTAATAAATGTTTGGTTTATTAATTTAAAAAAAGGGTAATGTTGTTAGAGTTTGAACCTATGTATTAATATTTTAGAGTTTCCAACCATTTATTAATATTTTAAAAGTTATATTTTGATAAATTACTAATTTCCCCACATTTATTTAAATTATATTTTTTTTAAAAAATCATTTTTATTGAATCCATTTATTTTTGAAATGATTAATGATACTCTACTACAAATTTAATTTTACATTTTATTTATTAATCATAAATGATAAATGATTATTTATTATAAGTTAAAATCATTTCTTTTATAATTTTTATTAATGTTTTTTTCAAATTATTTCTCGGTGGCCTTTTAGGAAAAAAACATGGCCAACCCTAACTAGCCACAAAAGCCAGCCTATCAACCACATTGGGGACCCAAGGGTCAACCCCGTGGGAAATATAGCTATAAGGACTATCCATGGTCATAGATAAAGACATGTATAGCCTCATAAGAGTTCCCCCATGTGAGAGTACATGAGATATGGAAAGTGGGATAACATGGGTTGGTGTATCCCATGAGGCCCAAGAGTGTGAATTTGTAAGCAGGTGGTGATCCACCACAACAAGCATGAGAGTGTTGCAGCATGATTCATCTTCAAAATTCGAAGGATTTTTTATGTGAGATTGAGACACTATAGGATAACTGTCCACTTCCACTATTTATGTCTATGGTTCCTAATAAGGAACATCAAACTGAATCTATGCATGAAACTTCGTGATGAATGTATGTTGATCTTTTAAAGAACATCATCCTTATATGTTATCATATTCATCTAACTCATCCATTCTGATGAAACATCTCAATAATCATTTGACCATTACAACATAATGATATAAGATAAAAGTACTATTTGATGGTAGATCCTTTGAATGGTAGATCCCTTGAATGGTAGATCACTATACAATGGTAGATTAACCTACCATTTGATGATAACTCACTTCTATTCTCAAGGTAGGAACAACGATCGAATTATCGATCACCTTCATGGTAGAATTATTAAACCAAAAAGTTTGTGCCAACAAGTACCATTGCTTCAATGACAGTAGAAATACATGTATTCTCCTTCAATGGTATCTACTCATGTGCGATGGTATCAACTTCATTTCTATAACAGTGAATCATTTTTGAAATGGTGGATCATTTCTACTATGGTAGATCTCTTCATGGTAGATCATACTCAATAGTAGATAACCTATAATGGTAGTACCATTCCCCTACCAACTATGATAGATTAATGTAATGGTAGATAATTCTATTGTGTGATGGTATCATGTCATTGGTAGAAACATCTTCCTACCACGAAGAATTTTTATCTACCATCAATTCAAATATTTTTCTAAAAATTATAACTATTTTTATTTTTCTAATTTCATGTGAAGTAAATATTGTAATTACTTTTTTGTTGTTTATATTTTTCTAAAGTGAATGTTCTTATTTGATTAAACAATATTGAGAAATTTTTATTCACATACACATATACACTATATATTCATATAACACTCCGTATTGGTGACTTTTTGATGTTTTATTAAACTAAAATTATATTCATATAATTTTTACAATTTTATAAGTATGTAATATAATTGTTTTTAAAAATGATATTATTGGATGCTTTATGAGGTTATTTCATGCATTATAAAAGTGTATAAAAATTATTTGACATTTAGAGTGGTATATCCAAATAAAGTTAAAAATAATATTATATATTATTAATTCTATAACACATGGCATGAAGTGATTGGATGGATTGATTCTATAATAAGATCTTTTAATTAAGAATGTAGGATTAGTTTTTAGATATGCGATCAAGGGATTAAAATATACTTTATACTATTTATTTAAGAATAAACTTTATAACTTATGGGTGATACATGTTATTATTTTACTTTCAATCAAGAACTCCTTTGAATTATATTTCCTTGCGGATATCTCAAAGAAACTCTAACTATAACATCCTTTTCTGATAAATTATTCAAGATTATAGAACTTCATCATCTTTATCACCTGATCTCTCCACTGGTTTTCAATTATTTATATTTTTATTCATGTAATATTTTAATTATCTATTTATAATTGTCCGCATTACTTTATTCCTTTCCCAATCAAAAGAAGGCATGTCTGTTAGTCATTATACCATCCAAAATAAATTTATTGGGTTTTGAATCCCAAATAAAAGTCAGTTTCAAACTAGGGCAAGGATCCTGTAAAATTTCTGGGTTATGGTTCCAGGTAATGTAAATTGTAGAGTTTTTAATAGGTTATAATACTTCTAAAGGTTAGTTCTTCATAGTGGGAACCATTATTATTACTAAGTAGAGAAGTTTTATTATTAAATTGGGATCTTGGTAATCCAAAAAACTATAAAAATAATGTGTTCTTGTTTTATTTTCCTCTACACTTCATAACTTGAACACAATAGTTACTATCGAATATTTATTTAATAAACTCTAATTGTTTTTTGAAAAAAGTTTTTAAATGGCTATTCACCCCACACTAGTCTATTTTTTTCATCAATAATGATCCCATAAAGTTCTCTTTTCCCTATCTCATATGTTCTCCTTTATGTCGAGTGTATTTTTTAGAGAAATTCATGTAAAAATAGGCTCATATATCTAAATGACGATTTCCTTCAAAATTAAATTAAAATAAAACATTATCTATGTTATAGGTAATTGGGGAAAAATAAGACTAAAGCATCAATGTGTGGTAGTGTTATTTGGGAATGGGTATCCTAATGTTCTAGAATCTACCAGAACTAGCCCATGACGATTGGATGTTTCTTATTATAGACCTTATTATAGAGGTACAAGTTAAATTTCTATAAATACATGAATCATCAAGTAAAATGATATGAGGTATAAATTTTAAATATTATTTCATAGTAATGTGTTTCCCAAGTATTCCATCATTGAATGAAATCATATTGGATCATTCCTAATAGTTTTCACTTATGTTGTTTTTGATGTTCCTGATGGGAACTTTATATAGTATAAACATAAACCTAGTTTATCACCTAATTGTGAACGAAATCTTATCCACATCAATTTTCTATAGCTTCATTACATCTATGTTCAACAATACAGAATAAAATCTACTATGAGAAACTAATATGGTATTATGAAACTCATATATTCGAAGGTGATCCACCACATACCCCTAAAATAATTATATTAGACCACATTTTCTATATGGGGATACCCCTATATAGATATTTCATAATGTGCAATAACTCTTAGACAAGATTAGCACTATATAACATCTCATTACTTGTTTTCAGGTATTCTTTCAAAAGTATTTTGATCTTATTTTGAATGGGTTTTGTTTTGGGAAGTTTTGGGTGTATTTTTGAGAATTATGAAAGTCCTTTGGGTTATACACGGTTGGTTCGCTGTTAGGAAAAACCGTGTGATTTGGCCCAACAAACCATGCTTCTTGTTGTAATCCACTAGAGGGAGGCACGCCATTAGGGTACATTGTTTGTCTATCTATTCATCCACCCCTCCAATATGTGCACCCCATGGATAGAGTTAAACATACGGTTGGTTAAAGTTTAATTTAATTGTTCACCCATACCATGAACCCCAAACAAAATACCAGTAGGGGCGTACGTTTAGGGCACACGTTTTTTCTAACAGTGTGACCCTCTCTAGGGAACCATGAATACAATTTTCAATTACTTTAAATATTAATTTAAAATTCCCAAACCCTGATTTGAAGTTTTCAAATCCTCTCATTCAGACCTAATCTGATTTTTTCCTTTCTTAGAGGCTCTCAAGAAGTGATTTTGTCTCATAAAACCTCCTCCTTTGATTAATCATAGTGCCGATGGAAGATCCGACCCCTCACTGGTAGGTTGATCTTCTATTGGGTGTTATCTTCCAATATTCCATACTATCCTCATTATAGAGTGTTATATCATCATGTTATTTATAAATCTAAACTCTATTTCAATGGGTCTAATATTTTTATTGTTATATATTGATTCTAGTTTTGATTCGTATATCTTATTCGCCTTAGATCACTGTTGGCATTCCTGTTGTGGGTGTTGATCATTTGATTTCCATGATTAAAGATATGTGGTTCCATTTGATATTTTCCATGTAAATAAAACCTTGAATTTCCTGATCTGTTTAAAATAGATTTCAATTGATTTATAAGACCTCTATTTGATATGATATGAAATATGAAATTCGAAATGGCATGGATTTTGAGAAAACCCCCAATTCCAATGGAATTAGAATTAATTTTGAGAATAATGGATTTATTTTTGAGAAAATTATTTGATGATGGAATTGATGAAATGATTTGAGATTTATTTTTAAAAAATTGATTAAATTGAAATGATGAAAACCCATTACTGGTTTTGGGTTGAAAATTCCTGAAATATTGAAAAACATTTGTTATGGCATTGAAATTGAATTAGAATATTGAGACTAAAAACTGGGAAATTGAATTGTAAATGACAATTTATTTAAAATGATATTATTTTAACATTATTTATTTATTTATTGAGAAAATTCATTCTAGGGTAGTTAGTAGGTTATTTGGGACAAGTACACTAGGATCTTGATCCCCTAGTAATGTATTGATGATGAAAACTCTAAAAAAACTCAGTTAGGAATGATTATCTCTAATGGGATATTGATAATTCCTATTTAGCCTAAGCTAGAGGGATGTGTGGACACATGATTAGACTTTATCACTAATTTGAGAAGTGTGAGGATCCTATATCTAGAAACTAACATACTTTCGGGTAGATGACCATGGTTCTTATTGTGTATGATTTGATTATATATTCCATTGATTCAAGAAATATTTTATTCATTCCAAATTATTTATATAAATGGATTTATATAAAATATTTATTTAATCCATGTTTGAAATATTTTTCATCCATTGAAAATAAAGGATGTTTTGTTTTAAATATGAAAATGTTATGTCATTCCATGTCCTGCTTTATTTTAATTGAAAGCATGATTAGTTTTTTATTATGAAATATATTATGGAAAACTTGGTGAGACCCTACATGGATTTTTATCTCACACACTACCTTTGAATTTGAGTGTTTGAAGTCTTTCTTATGCCAGGTCCAAGAAAAGGAAAAGTGATACTTGGCGGTGGAGGATGTTCTTGATCATTGGGACCATGGAGTGATGATGATGATTGGTGGAGCTAAGGTCCACTTATTACATTGGGTTTTGAGAATTTTTATAGTTTCTTGGTGGTAGTTTTGGTGGATGTTTCATTGGGTAGTTTATCTATTTTCTCATGTACCATTTTACTTATTTGAATTTTGGTACTTTCACCTTGATGAGTGTTGATATGTCAACTTTTATCTTGTTAAATTCCACTGTTTTGTGTAAAAATTGTTCCCTCTTTATTAGTGTATGATTTTAGGAGCTAGTCACCAACCCATGGGGATCATGAATTCCCTTTGGGCTATTTTAGTACCATCTTGGGTATCAAGGTACCATGGTATCTGGGTTGGTTTGTGAAAAGGTGGTAATAGAGGTTGGTTAAGAATGTTTACTTAAATACAACATGTGGTCTGGGTTGTACTGATAGATAAGTGGTTAGATTGATAGGAATTCATAGGTAGTTATGATCAAGTTCCAGGCCAACCCTTATTATAAAGAGCCTTAATTCACTATGGGAGCTAGTGGAAAAATGTAATTGGTGAGTATTTTTATCGGTTTCTAGTATTTTCCCTATTTTTTAGAGTGTTCTAAAAATAATAGGCTTTTTAATACCATTAGAGTTGTTTATCTATGTGTCCTTGTTAAAATTTTCTTGTTGTTTATTAATGTTTTATACCATCATGCCTCTGATAATTCATTTTAACTAACCCAAGGAGGGAGGTACTGATGAACTGTGGAAAGAAAACCCTCCAATTGACCAAAATCTCATTTAGTTAGTGGTGCATGTTGTCCAAGCTATGAGATAGGAAACCACACCCATACCTGTTTAGGCTCTAGTTTTGGAACATATAAGGGATGAATCTAGAGATCATGCGTAAGAGTTTATTCCCTAGAATCCACAAGATTTCAAAGGATTTAATGATCATCAAGAGGTTGAGGATTGGTTGAATGGAATTGAGAAACTTTATTAGTTCTTGGAAATGACTGATTCAATTAAAGTAAAGTATGATACTTTCAATCTTGAGGGACCTAAAATAAGGTGGTGGTATTCAATGATTATAGAGAAGAATCATGAATTATTAGTGTAAATACTTTAAGGTACTTTTTACCGATCATTTTTATCCAGAGTCTATGGTTTTAGAAAACTCAATGAAGTTTCTTAATCTCTAGTAAAGTGATAGATTGTGAATCAGTATGAAAAACTCTTTCTTGGGTTGGTATAGTTTTATTCTGAGATTTTGACTAATGAGAAGTTGAATGCTTGAATATTCGATATGGGATTTTGAGATGATATTTGATCCCAAGTTTTCATGATAAAGTTGACTTCTTATGATGATGTACTGGATAGAGTGTTGATGGATGAGCATGACATGGTAGATAAGTCATGGTTAAGAGGAGTTTCTTTTTATCCCAATGGAATTTTTTTAGTTCCATTAAATTAAATAGGAATCATGATGAGTCTCATAGTCTATCTTGATATTAGGGTTCTTCCATACCTCATGAAATGCCTGGTAGAGGCCCTTTTACTTGCTTCTAGTGTGACAAGGAGAGACATTCAAAAAAAAAAATTGCACTGAGGCACCCAATATCTACAGTTCCTGTAGACACTCAGGTCACTTCCAGAAGTTTTTTTGTATATTTTCTACTTCATGCAGTGGAATGGGATAAACAACACCTAAAATTACTATTGTGAATTAAAATTATTCAAGAATAAATGAGTTCCATCCATAGGAATTCAGAACAAAGCTTCTTTATGCAATGGAAGAGACTCCATAAGAAGTTGATAGGGGTCCAATGACTGTGACTTGTACCATCACTATATATTTATTATTAGTGATTTATTTATTTTATAAAAGTACATATAACCCATTTATATCAGCCCATGTTGTTGATTTTATATCTCTTCCAACAATGATTTTTTCTTATGTGATGGATATTACTACAACCCTCAAAATGTAGAGAGAGAAGGGACTTCAGTGTCCTTATGTTTTCTATTTTTTTAGAGATTGATATTAACAGTAATTTCTAGGTCCTTGATATAAAATATCATGATGCAATTCTTAGGATGGATTGGATTAATGATCATCAGGCCTAAATTGACTATTATTATAGGTGGGTCTCCTTTACCATGCCTAAGGAGGTGGGCCATGTATTTCAGGGAGAATGGGACCCAATATTGAGTAGATATAGACCATATTTTATAGATTAGGGTAGGATAATATTAGTTTTTTATTTTGAGTTAGAGTGATAATATTTGAGTGATGATCTCCATCCAGTTTTCATTGAGTTTCCTAAGGTTTTCCTTCTAATTTCTCTAGCTTTCCACAGGTAAGAGATATGGAATTTTATATTAATTTAGTACCTGATACTCAATCAATGTCTATTTCTTCTTACCATATAGAACCAGATGAATTAAAAGAGTTGAATACTCAAATTGATGATTTTATTGAAAAAGGATTTATATGCCTGGGCGTGTCACCTTGGGTGGAACCCATTGTATTTTCAAGGAAATCTGATGGTGTGCTTCACCTATGTGTTGATTATCAGAATATAAAATGAGTTATAGTAAAGAAAAAGAATTATTTTCCTTATATAGATGATCTATTTGACTAGTTAAAAGGGGAAAAGTGATTCTCAAAGATTGATCTTCGATCTAGTTACAACTAGTTATGAATTAATGAATCGCACATTCCAAAGACTCTCCTTTAGGAGTAGGTATATCCATTATGAGTATATTTTCATGTCTTTTGGTATAACCAATGATCATATAGTTTTCATGGATTTGATGAATATGATTTTCCATGAGAACCTTGACCTATTCATTTTAGTATTTGTGGATGAAATCCTTATTTACTTATAAACCAAGGAGGATCATGTACATCATCTGAGGACAATGCTATAAATTTTAAGAGATCATTGTATTTATGCCAATATTTAGAAATGTTGTTTTGAGATTCAGGATGTAAATTTCTTGGGATATGAAGTCTCATAATATGTTATTTTAGTTAATCTTGAGAAGGTGAAAGCTGTTATGGCATGAGAAACTATGAAATGTTTTTAAGATTCAATGTTTCTTAGGTTTAGTTGGGTATTACCACCAGTTTGTCGAGGATTTCTCAAATTTGGATTCCCTAATGTCCACTATCACTCAGAATGGAGTGAAGATTGTTTGGGATGATAAGTGTTAGAGTTCTTTCATTTATCTGAAATGTATTTTGACTTCAACATCAGTGTTACTCTTCCAAAGGTCAGGTAGGTTTATGTGGTCTTTTGTGTTGCATAAGGTTCAGGTTTGGGTTGTGTTTTTATACAAGGTGATCACATCATCTCCTATAGATTTAGAAAAATTATAACACATGATAAGAATTATCCATCCCATGATATAAGACATGAAACCATGATTCATTCTCTTAAATGATGGTGGAATTACCTTTTCGGAGAAAGGATTACCATTTATTCTATTCACAAAATCTTGAGCTATATATTCTATAAAAAATACTTGAATCTTAATCAGATATATTCTATGGAGTAACTAAAGTTGTTTGATTTCAACTTTGATTAAACATTGAGAAAGTTGAATTTCATCACTGATGCATTTATTTGGAAACTTCTAACCCAACCTATGAAATAAACATCATAAGAGTGGAATTTAATGGTTCTCTTTTCATAGTCGAATTTAAGAGTCTTGGAGAAAGAGATTGAATATTTTTTGAATAGTGTTCTATTTACCTCTTCTATTCTTGATATTATTCTTCAGGATCAGTGGTTTAATGATTATTTTTTGTGTGTTAGAGACTCTCTTCGTGGTGGGGAGACTATTGATGATTAGTATTTCTCCCTGAAGGGTATTCTATATTTTCAAAATTGGTATATTGTGACTTTTTATATGAGTAAGGATGTGATGGGAGACTATCATAGTTCTCAATGGGAAGTGAACCAGAGTACCAAAAAGATATTATATGATGTGAAGTGATGATTCTAGTGGAAAGGTATGAGACGATACATTGTTGACTTTGTTTCACATTGTTATAATTTCCAACAGGTCAAGTCTGAGAACCAGAGACCTTCAAGTTTTCTCTAGCCCCTTCTAGTGTAAAATTGAATATGGGATTATATTTCTCTTAGATTCAAGGAGGGTTTAACTCATACCCCTTGAAAAAATAATTCAATATGGGTTGTGATTGACCGTATGACCAAATCAGATTACTTTATAGGAATCCATGATACAATCGATGTTGAGAAATTAGGAAGCCTGTACATATATAAGGTTTTCAGGTTTCATTATGTTCTATATGTGATAGTCTCTAATAGAGATACTTGGTTCACTTATCATTTATGTGGAGTCCTCTAGGAGGTAATTTGATCTCATGTGATCTTTAACATGGCATATAATCCATAGAAATATGGCGATATAGAACATGATATACAGATTTTGGAAGACATGCTCTGTGTTTTCATCCTCGATTTTGGTAGAGATTTGGATAGCCACTTAGGACTGGTTGAGTTTTCCAATTACAAAATTTATCGGTATTCCTTTCATATGTATCAATTTGATGTTTTTATAGGTTCATGTTTAAATCTATATTGTTTTGTTCTAATATTGGTCAAGCTTTCTTTGTTAGACCAATTTTGGTCGAGGAGATGAATACTAAGATTTAGTTGATTCATCCGAAAATAGTGATGACATAGAGTCAGTATAAATCTTATACTGATCATTTTTGATGATTTTTGGAGTTTTTGGTAGGTTATCATACGTTCTTGATAGTTTCACCACAGTTGGTTCATTAACGTCTTAGAAAATAAGGAAACCCCGCATCATGATTTGTGGGACCTTTTTAGGATGTTGAGTAGGCGGGGTAAGTGGCTTACCATTTAGCACTTTTACCATAATTTATTTCAATACATAATGTGTTCCATGTATAACAGCTTTGGAAGTATCTTTATAACCTATTTGATGTCTTGAGCTGGGATGATCTTGATGTTGAGCCTGATTTATCCATGATTGAGAATCCAATCAGGATTATTGATTTTGAGAAAAAGGTAATTCATGGGAGGATTATACCTCTAGTTAGTGTGCTATAATAGTATAGTTATGTTTCTCATTTGACAAGGGAGAGTGAGGAACTGATGAGAGGGAATTGGACTCAAATATTTGATTTGGAAACATATTGATAGGATTTTTGGGAATAAAACGTTTTATGGTGGTGAGGTTGTAACATCCAGTTACTTATTTTTAGGTATTCCATGACCATTTTTCATCTTATTTTGGTTGGATACTGTTTTGGGAAGTTTTTGGTAAAATTCAGAGAATTTTTGAAGTCTTATTGGATGTTCATGGTTTGCGTACGGTTAGGGAAAACTATGCTCCTTAACCTAACAATCCGTGATCCCTATTGTAAGGCACTTGAGGGAGGTACATAGTTAAGGTGAATAGTTTTTCTAACAGTGCAACCACAACTAAAAACCATTCACCCCATGGATAGAGGGAAACAAAGGGTTGGATCATGGTTTGTTTTATCATGTGTCCAAACCATGCACCCCAAACTGAAGACCAGTAGGGGTGAATGCTTTATCAAACTATATGTCACACTCTAGGAAACAATGCATGACATTTTTAATTTCTCCAAACATTTATTTAAAATTATCTAACCCCCATTTATGTTTTATAATCCTCCTATTCAACCCTAATTTTATTTTTCCTTCCTTGTAGGATCTTAAGAAGTGATTTTGACTTCTAACATCCTCCTTTGGTGAATGAAATTTCCAATGGAATATTTTATCTCTCTCT
The DNA here is from genome assembly GCA_963277665.1 of Viscum album. Taxonomy (NCBI): domain Eukaryota; kingdom Viridiplantae; phylum Streptophyta; class Magnoliopsida; order Santalales; family Viscaceae; genus Viscum; species Viscum album. Next base: position 1,566,664,294 of record OY728156.1, read on the forward strand.
AGTAAGTGTATATCCTCTTGGGCGTTCTCTTACAATATATATTCATCCCCTCCTTAGAGTGTGTTAGATATTCAATTTCATGATGAATATAAACTATTTTTTAATGGATGTAATCCTTGTCTTGTTATATCTTAATTCTAGATCTAATTTATAGATCTTCTTTACCTTCAGTCATCATTGGAATTACCATTATAGGTGTTGATCATTTTATTTCTATGATTAAAGGTAGGTGATTCTATTTGAGATTTTCCATGTAATTAAAACCTTTAATTTCTTAAATTGTTTGAAATAGATTTAAATTGATTTATAAAACCCATATTTGAACTTATTTGAAATTTTAATTTGAAATGGAATGGATTATGAGAAAACCCCCCAATTCAAATGGAATTTGAATTATGGGATGAATTTTGAGAATTACAGATTTATTTTCAAGAAAATGATTTAATGATGGAATTGATGAAATTATTTGAGATTTGTTTGGATAAAATTTATTAAATTGAAATGAATAAAACCCATGATTGGTTTTGGATTGAAAAGGCATGAAATATTGAAATATCTATGTTTCGGTTTTGAAATTGAATGGCTATATTGAGACTGAAAACTAGGAAATTGGATTGTAAATGATTATTGATTTTAAATGAGATAATTTTCCTAGATTGGTTGAGCACATGTAAGACTGGGTAGTTAGTAGGTTATTAGGGACAAGCATACTAGGATATTTATCCCCTAGCGATGTATTGACAATGGTAACTCTAACAAAAACCTAGTTCGACATGATTATCCCTGATGGGATGTTTATGAGTCCTATTCAGCCTGATCCCAAGGGACATGTGTACAATTGATTATCTGTGATCACTAATTTGAGAAGTGTGAGGATCCTATAACCAGAAACTAAAATACTTTAGAGAAGATGACCATGGTTCTTATTTTTCATTTTTTTAAAAGCTTGGGTCCGAATCCTCATTTATTATTAAATCAAAGAAAATACCTCTTTAACTGGGTAGAGGGAGACCCATTACTTAGCCTGAAGGCCCAGTGGGCATTTAGATCATTACATTGCCCATAGGCCCAATTTTTTTTCCCAAGACCCATTCTGTGAATAGTACTGCTATAGTACTCGGTTGCTACAGTCCCACACAGTACCCACCTCTGCTATAGTGCTCTACCGCTGCTATAGTGCGGTCGCTGCTATAGTATGTTACCGTACTGCTACAGTACCTATGCCCAATGGGTTTTGAACCCCACTTTTTCATGTAGTATTAAAGGGTGCTTACCACTAAGGCAAACCCCAACTACATGGTTCTTATTTTGTATGATTTGATTATATATCCCATTGATTATAGAACTATTTTACTCATTAAAAATGATTTATATAAATTATTGTATATAAAATTTTTATTTAAGCCATGTTTGAAATGATATCTATCTATTGAAAATAAAGCATGTTTTGTTTTAAATATGAAAATTATATTTTTTTACATGAACTATTTTATTTAAATTTAAAGAATTATTAGTTTATTATTATGGAATTTATTATGGAACACTTGGTGAGACCCTACAAAGATTTATAGATCACACCATACCTTTTCGTTCAAGTGTTTATAGACATTCTTATTCTAGGCTTGAGAAAAGGAAAATCACCACTTGGAGGTGGTGGATGTTCTTGATCCTTGGGATTGTGGAGTGTTGATGGTGATCAATGGAGATGAGGTCCACTTATTGCCTAGGGTATTAAAAATTTAATATTTTATTGGTGGAATTTTGGGTGATATTTCATTGGGTTGTTTATATATTTTATTTGGTACTATTTTAACTGTTTGAATTATGGTACTTTCTCCTTGAGGAGTGTGGATATATTGAATTGTATCTTATTATCTTCCAATTTTTTTTGGAAAAACCATTCCCTCTTTATTCATGTATGATGACTGGTGCTGGTCGTCAACTTGTGGGTAGTAGGAATTCCCTTCTGGATATGTCAGTGTCGTCTTGGGTATCAGGTTACTAGGGTATTTGAGCTAATTCGTGACACACTATGATGTTTATAAAAGTTTCTCATACCAACTATTATTCTATAATAAAAATAATTATTCTAACTCCCAATACCTCATTGAAAATAACCATAAATTAATGAATATTTCTGTAAATATATCTAGTACATTATTTTATGTCACTTAAAGACATTCCCAATACCCCCATTATGTATATTGAACTTCCTTTATAGTCATATAGTAAGAACCTTCAAAGTCTTAGGTGTGTCATATTGAATAGATATTTGGAAAATTTCCCTTTAGATTTAATCCATGAGTCTTTAGAAATATTTTAACCAGAATGATAAAAGAAATATTAATGAATTTAAAAATCCCCTTATTGATTTTATCTTTAGAATCCATCAATAAAACATTCACTAAAAGTGAATTATTTTCATCATCAACCCATATATTAGATGTTAATAGGAACTCATTGTGAAAGTCATCGGGTGTAGGTATACCTGTAATTTTTTTAAAAATACCAATGAATTATCCTTATCTATTAATGTAGTATATTAATTTTTTTTTCTTTAGAAACTAATGGATAATAATCAAAGGGATAAGATCAGTATTTCATTAAACATAAAATTTTGAGTTTTAGTCCATTTCAAAAAGTATGATGACCTTTAATAAATTCTTAAACTCTATATAGATATAGTGGACAAAATAAAACCATTCTCACTCATCATAGAAAATTTTAATAGGGTAAGATATTATCTCATAATTCATCATATTTTTATGTTAATTCTTCAAATAATATAGGATTTTTGAGTATTGAGGAATGGTTATTTTCATTCTTGTATTATATTTTCTGTTTCCAACAATGAATATAATAGGTTATATTACTCTTAATAATTTTCTTCCAAAATAATATAAATTTTAAATGAGATACTTAACTACATGTATAATAGGAAATTCATAAACTATAGTGGTGATATATAATAGATTTATACCAGAATTATTGTTTTGTTTAGGTGGAAAAATTCATATGAGGTATTCTATCAGATAATGGCTAACCCTGGAGCATCGAAATAAGAAGATTTAAGAGTGTCTAGAGATGACGAGAACTTAATTAAAGGAATTTAAACTCAACATCATAAACCATATATTATATCTTCTTAGTTTTATTTCATATATTTTAGTAGGGAGAACTTATAATTACTTTTTATAAGTATAATAAAATATGGAGAAACTATCAAACAAGAATAAACGGGGGAGATAATTGAAGAATTTTTGAAAAATTTAATAAAGTAAAGCCACATGAATAAGTCAATATTTCAAGTATATAAGTTAGTATTTATCAAATGATAGTGTTATATGCATAATTTGGGGCGAGGTATGTACTTATGCTCAATAATTTTCATTATTAAATTAAATAATTTTATTTATATAAAGAATTAGTATTTAGAAGATTAACTTTTATAAAATGAAATATTTTTCTTTGATGATTTATATATTTCTTCGGGTTCAAAATTTTGGTTCAAATCCTATAAAATAGAGGGGTATAAGTGACCTTTAAACTTTCACTTACATGTATAGTGGTGATCAATCATGATAATCATCATTTTATACATAATAATTAGATTATTTTCTTACAGAATTAATCCAATTTTAGGGGTGGAATCTATAGAAATTAAAATTTTGTTAACACACCAACATGAAGATAAATATAAAGATCAACTGGGTTTGAAAGAAAAGGATAAATTTATATATAACTCTCAATTTGACCAATGGATGAAACTCAATATGTTTTCACAATAGGTCACAACAATTATATAGTTTTATTTTTTATTGAACCACAAAATAAATCATTCATTTGATGCATGTAAACTCGATTAATTTTAATGATTGGGAATTATAGTTTCAAAATCATTGTTATATAAGCACCATTTAAGTCACTCATTTATATATATGTAGAATTTTACCAATAAATAGGCCCTTTGAGATGCCCTATAATCATTCTACCAGATCTGGTGACAAAAACATTTCCCTTACACACTGTATTTGATACCGACTAAAGAAACGCAAACATAACCATATATAATTACATGAAATTTAGAAAATATTTCATCACTTATATACCTAATACCTTTAAGGTTTAGTGTTTTAGATAATTAGAAAAAATAATTTTATAGAAAACCCACACCAAATGGAAATTATTTCCATTAAAAAAATCACCATGAGATACACTTCCTTTATTTAAGGTTTAACCTCATATCTTGAACTTTGAAATCTTTTCAAAATCTCCCATAAAATTATCCATACATGATACCATTTTAGAAACATCATACATAATACTACACTTTATTACCTAGGGAATGAAAGCTTAAGAAAGGTTGAGTTGAATTTCTCAGAAAGGTTAATCATAAGTGATAATAATCAAAGATCATAAGTTAACATAAGATAAAAATGTGATCATTGAAAAATAATCAAGGTACATGAACACATCATATAGAAATCATACACAATAAAACATGGATCAAAAGTGATGATCAAAAGATAAGGATTTTAGTATAAATAAGTATATATGATAGGATCATGGAATCATAAGAACATGGAAACAATATAAAAACTAACATCATAATAATATGTCAAGTCTCACTACCTAGAAACATTAAGCACATTTATGTAAAATAAAAACACCATTATTATATCAGAAGAAAATTGTTTTGAAAATTGTTTTTGATAAATTTGATTTTAAACTGAAAAATTCAAAAAATATTGGGAATATAAATTATGTAGGAAAACTATTAAAACATTAATAGGAAGCTTTATTAAGAAAAAGATAATAAAATTAGGAAAATTTATTCATGTAAAAAATGTTTAAAATGAGATTTTTTTTCACACTTTTTAAAATATATTCAAGAATGACTCATGTAGAAAACATTGAAAAGTTTATTTTAAAACCTTTAGAAATTTAATTTAATTATAATATAAAATGACCTTAAAAATCATTTAATTATATAAAACAATATCAAAAAAATAATTTTAATAATGTGGACATAGAGAAGAAAGATCTATGACTAAAAAGTGATAAGGTCGACTCGTCTTATGAGTAATATCTCAGTTGACTTGTGAACCAAAAGAAGTAGAAATAGTAAAGAGACATGTAAAAAATAGAAATAACTAAAAGATAAGAAACTATATTGGGTTTAGAGATAAGGAACACATAGTTTTCCCGAATAAAAATTTAACATAAATAATCTTGAATTCAAAAGTGATATTAAAAAATAAACCCTTCTGAATTTAGTAAATTTTGAATAAAAATCCCATTAAAGATAGAAAATGAAATGAAACTTTTAATACCAAGAATAAAAATAAAATCATGATATAATATGTAAAAAATAAACTATTTACCTTATACAAATGAAAATTTGTGCATAATAAAAAGCATGTATTAAAAAAGGAAATTTGATATGAGACGCCCTTACGACCATGATAACATTTTAATAAAAACCAATTAAAAGATATAAAAATCAATAAATTTTTAAATACCTTGAATTGAAAGAAACTTTTGACAAAAATACATCCATGTTATTGATATAACCCACAAAAAATAAAAAATATGGAGAATATAGAACATATCTCAATGAAAGAAGATTGAGATGAGAAAACCCTTATCTTAGACTTTTATTTGGGTGGATGCATTATAAATACTTATATAATAAACTAATACTCATTAATTATTTATTTAATAGTATTATTCATGTGTATTACCTTATATATGAATATTTAATATTCATTTTTTATATATTTATTACTTATTTTCAGTTAATATTGATCATCAATTGTTAGTAGTTTCAACCGTTCCTTGTCTATTTTGGTATAATGCTTTGAGTCATCATAACATGTTCATGAGTTAATCATATAAAAAATAGTAATGGTACTATAATATAAGTTTTATAATGATTTATGAAGTTTCATTTTAATTCTATGGGAGTTTTAGTTTTGATTCTCCATAATGAAATCTATAACATGCTTTTTTTAATAAGTTTTTAATGAATTAAATGTTGTATGTTAATAATGATTCAAATAATATTATTACCATTATAGAAATAAAAAATACTATTTACTTATTAATATCATATCTTACCATTAATTATGTTTTCTAATCCTTTTGTGATGTATACTTTATAACATTGGTCATGTAGGTGGTAAAACTGACCCATAAAAGGACATGATATAATGACTATATGAGTAAGAAAAAAATATGGTAACAACATCACTTTTAAATAAATCAGATTAAATAATAGGTGGAGGATTGATGTATTTGAAAAAAATAAGGATAATAAGTTGTTACTTAAAAAGAAGAAATCATATCTTATCTTCAAAACTATATTAGATTTGAAAAATTTAGGAAATTACATTGATTCTAGAATCCACACAATGTCGGAGAGTATTATTTGGGATGAAAATATATCCTATTATAAGGAGGAAATATAATTTTATGTGTGCCTAGGAAGGGCCGGTGGAGAGGTCATTTTTTTAAGTGGTAGGAGAGATATTTTTAAAAATATTCAATTCTTAGTATAAAAAGGAATATAATATTAAATTTAAGTGGATAAAAAAGGGATAAAAATTGAAAAAGTATAAGGGGGGGGGGGGGTTATATTTCCCTCATATAACCATTTATATATGAGGTTTTTTGTTATTTTGTGTCTTTATAATTTATTTTTAACATGAAATACCATAGATTTATTTTCAAAGTTATTCATGTAATTTGACATTTAAAAATTATAAAATAATAACAAAATTTTTGTATTAAAATTTAAATAAAAAATTATATTTTCTGAATGAATATAAAATTCATGAAACACCCTAATTCACACAAAAATTATCAATTCAAATGTTTTTAATATTATTTATTTACTTTTCTCTTGCTTTCACAAGCAGTGAATTAATACTACATAAGTATTTAGATGATTAACTCATTATATAACTAAAATTTTTAAATATAGATATATTAATTATTTATTATTAATAATATTTATATTTAATGACAATAATTGACTTATCCATTTGTAAATATCATCTTAAATACCCCCATTTTTACATATCCAATGCTACACAAGCACTACATCTTCCCTAATAAATTATATCATATTTATATTCACATAAAATTTTATTTATAATACATGGATGATATTTTGAGTATAATATCGTGATATTTATCTATTATAATGTAGAAACATGTTTCATAAATTTTTAAGCCTTATTTATTGCATGATGATGTCATAAATGTTATTGTATTCATTAAAGATGCATTCTTTAACTATTCACAAAAAAGTGAATTTACTTAGAAAAATACCAAAAAATTAACCTAAGATAATTTTGACATGATGAAATCAAACATGTAGTCCATTTTATCAAAATAAAATTATAAAATCTATAAATTTAACTTTAAAAAAAACCATTATAATATACATTGAAAAAAATGTTTCTAAACAAAAGAGTTTTGTTTAGCAATGAATGATTAAATTAAAATTATTTATAGTTGATTAATTATTTTAAGGAAGTTATTAATTTATTTTAACACTCAATCCGTTTTTTAATAAATAAAAATTATTGATATCATTCTAAAAATTTAATAAATTTTAAAAAATTCATATTTTATAAAAAAAATGTTTAGAATAAATGATATTTTCACAAATGAATTTGTATCTTTTTATCTATTCTAAAATAAATTATTTGTTTACAATAAATTATATATTATTAATGTGTGTATATATATATATATAAATTTAAATAAACATTATTTATATCAAATGTACACAAGAAATTCTGAACTGGTAATATCGTACTCAATGGATTTATATCCTTTTAATTTGATTCATATATTATATGATTTATTTCTGTATCAGGATAATATATATATATATATATATATATATATATATATAAATTTATAATTGATTTAAAAATGGTTTTATGAATAAAAATGTGTCCTAAAACCCATGGTGTTATATTATACCCCCCAAAAATAGTTTCACCCTCAAAATTATGTTACTCCGAAAACAAATGAGGCTATCCATAAGATTAGAAAGACAGAAGATATAATTTCTAATGAGATATCAACCTCAATATATTAAGTAATACAAAGAAACTAATAATTTACCTCATAATATTCATATGTTAATATTTTCATTTTTCATAACCATTTGTTACAAAAATTACTTCTTATTTTGTTATAGGAGTTTCTAGAGACATATATTTCGTAGCTTCATTTTTATGATCATGTACTCAACCAAATACTAAAATAAAAATTGTTATGATATTATCTTATAAAATTGAATTAAATGATCATATTAATATGAAAAATCAATCATAATATTTATTATCCTATGAAACTTCATTTCAACCCATGATACATTCAGTTCAACTATGACACTATTTGAGAAAACTATAACTATTTCGGTTTAACTGAGGTTTCCATATGTTTCATCTTCTTAATACCAATAACCTAATCCCCATAAATTATAAAAACAAAATTTACCAAGACCTTCTAAATATATTATAAACCCAAAAATCATGTAAAAATATGATCATAGGAATCAAATTACCATTTTATCCCCAAACAATATAAAATCACAAATAAATTAATATTAACTTAATAATAAATACTCTAAAATATACATTAACCATTTATTGAAATAACCTAAATCACATTATCAAAAAAATGACTTCTCAACCCAGAAGTTTATCTATTCTAATCAACTTATATTGAAAAAATCAATTAACTAATTTTACTAATTAACCATAATTAACTCTAAAAATGATATATCAACCCAAAGGGTTATCTACACCTCAATCATGTATTCTTTACAAAATCCTAATAGAAACTTCCAAAATATCATTTTAACCTTAAAATATAATTTCATACAACGTCAAAGGGATATCTATAACTTTTAAATTATGATAAAACATAAACTTATTGACCTGTTATGGTATCTAAAACTCTTAAATAATCCCCATCTGATAAAATTTCAACCTCTCAATTTATAAAAACCTTTTTTTGATACCAATTGAGTTTCATAAGACCCTTACTCTTAGATCTGGTTAAAAAAATATATCCTTTACATATTGGATTTGATACCAACTGAAGTGACCCAAACTTAACCATCCATAATTGAAGGAACTTTAGAAAATATTTCATCACTTACATACCCAATGCCTTTTTGGTTTATAGTTTTATAGAATTATGATAAATCCTTAAAAAAACTATACCAAATGGATAATTATTCCATTAAACCAAACTCATAATGAGATGTAAGTATTTTATTCAAGTACAAAACCTCATATATTGAACTTTTACACATTATTAAACATCTAACATTAAATTCTATACACATAATACCATTCTAGACACATTATACATAATAATAATCTTTATTACCTAGGGAATTGAAACATAAGAAAAGGTGATCTCAAATGCTCAGTAAGGGAAAGCACAAATGATAACAATAAAAGATCAAAAGTGAGCATAAGATAAACATGTGGGAATGAGAAAATAATCAAGGTAAATAAACACATAATAAGGAAATCATGCCCAACAACACATAGATCGTACGTGATAAATTATAATATAAGGAATTCGACATGAGGAAGTATATATCATAGGATCATGACATTAAAAGAATGTGGAAACAACATAAAACAGGGAATCATAAGAATACATCAAGGCTCAATTCCAAGAGAATTATAACATAGTTTATAGAACCCCATATATAATTATAATAAACATTGAAGGAAAATTATATATATTAAAAATACCATTATAATAACTTAAGAAAATTTCTTTGAAAAAAAATCCTTTTATTTTGATAACCTTTATCTTAATTCTTTTACAAAATAATGGTAATATAAATTACATTGTAAAACCATGGAAATTTTAATATAAATTTTAATTAAGAAAATAGTTATAAAATCATAAAAATGAGTTCACCAAGAAAATGTTAAAAATGAGATTCATTTTCCACTTCTATAAAGATTTTCAAAAATGAATCGTGCAAAAAAATTGAATATATTCTTCTTATAACTTTGGAAAGAAATTAAAATATAATATAAAATGAGATAATATATCATTTAAGTAGAGAAAATTTCATCCATAAAATATTTTAATTAATATAAACATGGAGAATTAATATTTCCTGTAAAAAAGAAGAGATAAGTTTGGCTAATCTTATGAGAAATATTCTGGTTGACATTCAAATCAAAAAGAAAAAAAATGGTAAAGGAACATGAAATACCCATAAAAATATATAATATAAGAAAATATATGTATTTTTATATTGAGATAACAAATAATTTTACCAAATGTAAATACGATATAAACAATCTCGAATTGAATGTGAGATTGGAAAGGAAACCCTTATAGATTTGGTAAATTTGGAATAAAAATCACATTAATTATTGGAAATTAAATGAAAATTTAAATACCATGAATAAAAATATAATCATGGTATAATATTTCAAAATATAACTATATAAACTATATAAATTAAAAAAGGCTCATAATACAAAAGAAGTCTTAAAGAAGAAAATTTTACATGAGAAACTCTTATGAAATTTATTATATTTGAACCAAACCCTATTGGAAGATGAAACCCTTGATTTAATTTGAAATACATTTAATTTCATGAAATTCATGATAAAAATACAAATATGGGCAGTATATACAACATAAAAAATAATTAATATGGTAAATATAATACACATCTTAATGAAAGAAGATTGACATGAGAAAACCCTTAACTCAGACTCTTCTTGGTTGAATTTGTTCTAAATCCTTGAATAATAAACTAATACTCATTAATAATTTATTTAATAACCTTATTAATGTGTATTAACTTATATATTAATGTTTTTTATTCACTAATAAGATAGTTATTACTTATTTTCAGTTAATATTGATCATCAGTTGTTAGTAGTTTCAACCATTCCTTGTTTGTTTTGATCTAAAATACTGGGATATCATTAAATATTATTGAGTAAGTCACATAAAAAATAGTAAAATTATCATAATATAATATTCATAATGATTTTTTAAGTTCTAGGTCCATTCCATGGGAGTTTCAGGTATGGTTCTCAAGGATGAAATCCATAACGTTCTTATTTCAGTATGCTTTTAACAAATTAAAGGTTGTATATCAATAATGATTTAAATATTATTATTACCATTTAATAACTAATTTTTTTACCTATTTATATCATATATTACAATTAAATCTGTTTTCATTTTCATTTTTAGCATAAAAATTATAACATTGTCTGTGTAGGTGGTAAAACGGGCCCAAATAAGGACATGTTATAATGACTAAATGAGTAATAAAATGCTATTGTATAGTAATAATATCACTTTTATATAATATTAATTATTTAATTTTTTCTATTAAATTGATAAATTGGATTAAATAATAGGTATATGATGTAGGTATATAAAAAACAAGGATTAGAAGTCGTTACTTACAAAGTCAAAATTGTATCCTCTCTTAGAAACCTTCTTAGATTTGAAGGATTTGGGGAATCTTATTGAGAATAGAATACACCCAAAATGGGAGAGTATTATTAGGTAAGTAAATATATAATATTATAATGAGTGATAATAATTTTATGTGTGTCTTGGATAGGGTGTGGGAGGGGCTCTTTTATAAGTGAGTGGGGTGTTATTTGTAAAAATACTCATTTTTTAATATAGAAGGAATGTATTTTTCAATCCAAGTAGACCCAAAATGGATAAAAATTGAAAAAAGGATAATTTTCGGTATATATTTTCTTCATAAACACATTTATAGTTGAGTTTTTATAATTTTTTGTGACTTTATAAGTTATTCTTAAAATTAAATACCATAAAGTCATTTTCAGGATTATTCTAGAAATTTGACATTTATAAAAAACATAAAGATAAAAAAAATTCATTAATTATATTTGTATAGTTAAATACATAATATAATAATATATAAAATTCATAAAATTCCATTATTCACCCAAATTTTCCACATTAAATCTTTTGAATATCATTTATTTGACTTTCCTCCTCCTTGCACAAGCATTACATCGCCACTACATAACCATTAAGATAATTAACTTGTTATTTAACTATAAAATTAATAGATTTAGATTGGAAATATTTTTTATTAATAATATTTATATTTAAACTCTTTAATAGACTTACCCAATCATAAATATTGTCTTAAATATACCAATTTTTTCTTTTCCAATTTTGCACAAGCACTGTATTCACACTAATAAATGATTTTGTATTTATTTTCAAAGGAAATTCAATTTAAATTTCTTGGATGATATTTCGTGTATAATCTAATTAAATATATCTCTTCATTTTGTAAAATATTTTTTATAAACTTTTAAATCATAATTATATCATGATGATTTCATAAAAGTTATTCTATTCATAAAAGTAATATTTTTAACTATTCACCAAAAATAAACTTTCTTAGAGAAATAAAAATAAATTAACCCTAAGATAATTTTGAAATAATAATGCAAAAATGAAGTCTATTTATCAAATTAAAATTATAAAATTTAGAAAAAACTTTTAAATAAAAAAACACATTTATCATATAATAAAAACAATGTTTTTAAATAAAAAAATTTATTTATCCATGAATAATTAAAATAATGTTCCCTACAGTTTATTAATTATTTATTGGATTTTATTAACTTATTTTTCCAATAATTACTTGAATTTAATAATTAAATTTCATTAATATCATTCTTAAAAATTAATAAATTTAACAAAAATGCATCTTTATAAAAACAGTTCCTTTAGAATAAAAGGTATTTTCAAAAATGATTTTGTATCTTTTTTCTCTATTTTAGAATCACATATTTTTTTTTGAAATAAATTATTTATAATGAAAATATATACATTTAAAATCTAAATAAAATTTATTTATATCAACTTTATACTAGAAATCCTAAACTGGAAATACAATACTCAATTAATTTTTACCCTTTTAATTTGATTCTTATATTGTATGATTTATTTCCTTCTCAAGTTAAAATATTTTAATGGAACATATTTATAATTTACAAAAAAGGTTTTTAAGAAATAATAATGTGTCCTAAAATTTGGATGTTAAATTATACCATGTTAAAATAATTTCGTCCTTGAATTTCAAATACTCAGAAAACAAATGAGGACATCCATAAGATTGAAAAGACTCTATATATAATTTATAATGGGATATAAACCTCACTAAATTAGTAAATACTAGTAAAATAATCCTTACCTCACAATATACATATGTCAAGATTTATATTTTTCATAACCATTTGTGGCAAATATGAATCCTTATTTTGTTATAGGAATTTCTAGAGACATACCTTTCTTAGCTTCATTTTCATGATCTTGTACTCAACTGAATGCTAAATAAAAAATTGTTATGTTAATATCAAATAAAATAATAGTAAATAAACATATTAATATGATAAATTAATTATAAGATGTCATACCATATGTCATCTTAATTTTAATACATGATATATTTTGTTCAACTATGACAATATTGGTTCAAACTATAACTCTTTCGGTTTAACTAAGGATTACATAATTTTTATCCTCTTAATACCAATAAAATAATCCCCATAAATTACAAAATAAATCATAAAAACACATGTTGAACTATTTACTGTCCATGGAATATGGCTTATAAGAAATCACCCCACATTCCACATAGACTCCCTAGGGTATGGTTATATCATAAGTGTATATTTTCAGCAAATATCTATACATGGAACTTTTCATAGAGGAAAAACCTCCCATATCATGTCTAAATAAGCTTCCCTTAGTACAATGAAGGTGTAAGAAAATATTTCATACAAATACATATTCATGGTACATGACCTTGAATAAATCATTACATATGAAAAAAACTACAATTGGTTTGGTGAAGGAATAAGCACACATGTCTAGCCAATACATTCCTAAGAAAAATGTATCATAGGAAACATTCCCACAATTTCTAGATTTTACTCAATAATATTTATGTAATGATTTAATTATCCCCATTTTTGTAATTTTTAAATTCAATTAAGTATTTTTAGTGTTACAACCCCGTAGATCATAGCTATTTTAAATTAAAATTTTGACAACTTACACTACCACTAATTCATAAAATATATGAGTGTGTGTATTTATGAGATATAGATAAATTATTTTAATTAGAATATTTCATTAATCAAGCACAATAATAGAGGTAAATCTATAATATATATCATTATTTCAATGAATCTATTATAGAATAGAATGGATATAAAAAATATATTACAATATAAAACTCTATATTATAAATTTCTCTAAATAGTAAAGTGATTGGTGTGAGGAATCAACCATATTTTGTAGCTACAGTAGATCAGTAATATTGGATTACACTCTGGTGTGTATCCCTCTAACATATTCTACTAGATCCAACTTAATTTCATGTATTTTTTTATTGACTTCTCTACAACTTCATCTTAAACCATTTTAGGTTGTTGTATATGTTTTTATAGAATGACTATAATATTGGCGATTAAATATTCGAGTTGAGATTCATCATTTTTATATGTTTGTTCCCATGTTTCCCTTCATATATTCAACATGTCATACCATAGATTCTACAATGAGTATATCTATTAATAAAACTTTTATCTATTACTAAATAATGAGAATATTCTTAATAAGAGAGTTAAATGCTTGTCTGTCAAACTCTCCATCTCCCAAGACCAAAAAGTGTTTGAGAAAGTGAACCATCTTGTCAACCATACCACCAAAATGAGTTTGAGTGATCTATAGATGAATGTTTTGGTATAACATATTCTTTGCGACATGGTTATCCATAATAATATTAAGGTTAGTGTCTACATCACAATCTAGTATTGGTTTATAAACATTTATAAAGTTAGATCAACGATAGTCATGGGTAAATTATTAGCAAAGGATGGCCTGATAGTTATAGGAGGAGTTTCCTCTAGAATATTATTTAGTTCTATAACTTAAAATAATATTATTAAATAAAAATAATTCACAGACATGATTTTTATAAATTAAATGGTTATCAAGAATTTTCATCACCTTTCTTATAGATAGTCTCAATACCTTAACATGGTTTACTTCCAAATCCGGTATTACATTATTAGGTTTTAAATTATGAAATTATTAATAAGTAGGTATTCCTTTATCTAGTCCTTTCAGGATCCTAGTAGGGATGGTTTTAGTGTCATATGATAAAAGAATCATGGTTCCCTACTCTCGTTTTCCATTTCCTCGATTGTATAAAAGAATGATTTTTTCATATCAAAGTGAAACCCACTATAGTAATACCTATCATAAGAAAGATATAAACCCAGAGGGAGGATATTTCATTTATTTAAATTATAAATTCATCTCAATATCAATTATTGTGAGCTCATAACTTAAATTTTAACCACATATTTATTCTAATCCATCTTTTTGGATAACTTTGTATAAAAATTGAATCCTTTTTTTAAGACCGCAGTTATAGATTTTTTTTGGAAAAACTGGATGAAATACATTAACAGACCATGTCAAGGTCTCTAATCCCTAGTTTTCTCACGATTCTTCTCTTCATCAACAGAAATAATTATATGAGAAGCAAAACACTCTATCAATACTATGTGGATCCCTCCTATGTATGATATGATTATGTGTGAAAATTGTTAAATTTCTAGCATCTTGTAAATCCATAATTTCATGTACATAATTATAGAATGTATAATTCACTTTCTTACTCAAATAATTCATGTATTTCTCTTGTATTGATGACTAGAGTTTCCTCTTGGTCAATTAAATGTCTTTCCTTACCAAAAATCAAATATTATCCATTGGATATTAAAAATTCCACATTCCAAAAATTTTAGTAAATAATTTTATAAGAAAATATACTGAAATCATACCCATTTCGTGTTCCTAATAAATAAAACTATAAGTGAATGACTAATTTCTTTGTTCTATCATGACTATTAGTTTATCTCATAAAAATTTAAATATCCTGAACCATTATGGATTGCACCATAAATTCACCTATAAAGTATATTCCCTTGAAACCCTCACAAAATTCATCCATATTCCCTTTGTTCACTTGGATTGTACTTTAGAGTGTTCGTAAGTGGTGTTATATCCACTTGATATTATGAAAATAGAGTGATTTTTGTATCAAATTTATAGAGGAACTGTGGATGAATTTACCTCATCAAGGGGATTATATTATACCTCTTCAGCATCATGTCCCTAGCCAATCTCCTAATTTTCTTCATTTCCCTCATCATCTTCAACCAATGAACTATATCAACCTTACTCACCTTTCTTAACCTCTCTAGCTACTTTGATTACAAAAACTCCTTTTAAACCTTTGTCCACTTCCGTACTCTTTTAGTAGAGATTTAATTTTTAGCATTAACATAATTATAGATTAAAGAGAGGATTATGGCCTATAAAACTTGAAGATATGATTTGGACTCTATAGAATGATTGATGAACTTTAAATCACTATGGGAGACTACATTCCCTATGAAATGGAGATCAATGTAAATATGAAGGAATAACAAAAGGTTCCTTCATGAATATCCCACCTCACATATAGGAACTCCAATAAATTTAGAATATTTTTACCTCATCTCATGTGCCTACTAGTGTGGTATTCCATAGGGGTGTTGTAAAGACCCGTAAAATTCAAGGAAAATTTTTTCTTAATTTTCTTTAGAATTTTACAAGAGCGCGGTTTCAGACGGCACCTGATTCCGAGGCCCGGAGTGCCCGGAATTAATTTCCGAAGTTTGGCTCGGGTACGTTCAGTGAACGAACGAGCGGGAATTCCTAACTTTTGATCCGGTGCTCGGAATTGAAATCCGAGGGCACCGATGAACTCGCAGCGCCGATATTCGCTTAAAGAGACCCTTTCGGGAGTTGCGTTTGTTGTGAGACGAAAGTTAGTTTTTGGGAGAATTATAAAAAGTTGAATAAAAAAATGTGGATTCTTTTTATTTCACTTTTGTAGGTTAACTCCTCTCAAAAGGAGTTGGGGGTGGGACCCACACCCACTTAACCTACTTTGAGAGGATTAAGTGTGGTGGGACCCACACGAACCTAAACCTCTCAACTTCCCCCTTAAACTCCCCTCTCTCCCTCTTAATTGTTTGTAAACTTAACATCAAATTAATTACACATGACATGTTAATTAATTAAGTGTTATGTTTGAATTTTGAAGTTTTGAATTCCTAGGCTTGGTAAATAAAATAAGGAGAGACCTTATTTTATTTTGTTAGCCAACTTGTGTGGATTTCATTTGAGAGCTCCTCCTCCATCTTCTTCATCTTGACGAAGAACGTTCATCTTGACGAAGAACGCTCAAACTCCGACGAAGAACGACGCCTCTCTTCTTCGTCCTCGGTGTCAACAAGAGGGAACGCCGCATCCTCCTCGGGCCTTCTTCGTCGGCAAACGAAGATCCGCCAACAACGTGTCGCATCGGACGTAACCCTTCGTCAACGGATTTGACGAACGACGACCGCGACGCCCGACTTCCGCGACGCCGTCTTCCGCGGAACGTAGAAGATTCTTTGAATCTCAAACCCGAGGTAGGGGATGTTATTTATTGATTATTTTTATTCCATTCTTGAATCAAGGATTTTAGCATGACTAAATGTGAGGCTTTTGGGTATTCTTTAGTTATGTTATTATTTAACGTGAGGGGGGTCGGACCGCATGAACACGGCCGAACACCCCTCCTTAGTTCTCGTTTTATTCATGCGGGTGGAAGCAAGAGGCGTGGTGCCGTCGCACCACGCGGATGAACATGCTTATAATTTTCCGCAACGCCGCCGCGCTACGCCGAAGAGAGTCTTCAAGAACGCGACGCCGTCGCGCCGCGTTGGAAGGATTCATGGCACGGCGAAAGGGGTGCGGTGCCGTCGCACCGTGCCGGACGACGAACACCGCGGCCGGTTCCGGGCCGCGGTGAGACGAGGAGACCGCGGCCGGTTCCGGGCCGCGGCGGAAGGAAAGACCGGCGGCCGGGCCGCCGGCGTCGGGAGTCGAGGGCGGGACCGGAAATTCCGGTCCCGTTGGTAAAAACCGGCCGGCCAGCGGGCCGGCCGGATGTCATAAAAACCGGGGGATTAAACCCCCGACCGGTCCATCAAGACCCCCCTCTTAATGAGGGGGGCGGTTCATTTAAGGAGGGGGGGCAAAGCCCCCCCGGTTTTTGTCCAGCCGGCCCCCACCTGCGGGGGCCGTTTATATTACAAGGCACGGCTTAAAGCCGTGCCGTTTTGACAGAAACGCGGGGCTTAGCCCCGCGTGCCTCCCGCATGCGCCGCGGCACCCCGCCGCCAGCGCGGCCCGCCGCCGCCGCCGCCCCGCGGCCCGCCGCCGCCGCCACGCGGCCCGCCGCCGCGCCGCCGCCGCGCCGCCGTCCGCCGCCGCCGTCCGCCGCCGCCGGCCGCCGCGCCGTCCAGAGGGGGGGGGGGGGGGGGGTCGGGCCGGGTCGGCCCGGACCCGGACCCCCCGTTTCGGACCAGATTCGGTTCTTGGCTCATAACTTGAGCCTCGGACCTCCGAATGACGAACCGTCTGCGGCAACGCGATCCTTGGATCGAGACGGTCGTTTCGGTATATCGCACTCAAGGTTTCGGGTTACTTTGAGTTCGGCCGGGTTGGTTCGTTCACGAAACCAACCGGGCCTTCGGAGCGGAAACACTCATATCTTGAGCTACGGACGTCCGATTGACGTGCCGTCAGTCGCGTAGTGTTCCTCTTAGTGAGACGGATCCTTTGGCATACTCCGCCCGAGGTTTGGACGCAGGTGGAGTACGGTCGGGTTGGTTTTGCCTTAAAAACCAACCGGGCCCCGGAGACGAAAATGCCAATAACTCTCAGACCGGGCGTCCGATCGACGCGCCGTCTGTTACGTTGAGTTCCTGTTGACGATACGGAACTTTTGGATACATCAACTTCGGTCTTCGTGACAGTTGATGTATCAGCCTCTCGGCTCGTGGAGCGGATCCTCCGTACGAGCTTGCTGTGTGCGGGAACCCTAGTGCTGGCTGCGACTGTTCTACTGCTACGACTGTTACTGTGACTGCGACGACGACAGTACAGAGATCCTGTGTGGATTTGACGACGACAGTACAGAGATCCTGTGTGGATTTGACGACGACAGTACAGAGATCCTGTGTGGATTTGACGACGACAGTACAGAGATCCTGTGTGGATTGGACGACGACGACTACAGCACTCAGCGATCCTACGTGGATCAGTGCTACAGGTTCTGTGTGAGCCCGATCCTGTGTGGGTCCTTGCGCTCAGCGGTTCTGTGTGAGCCAGCGCCTACAGGTTCTGTGTGAGCCCGATCCTGTGTGGGTCTTTGCGGGGGTTAGTTACCTATCGATCCTTCGTGGGTCCGACGACTTAGATGGATCAGTGATCATCTTTATCGTCCTTGAAGAAGTATACCTGTGTGAGCTGAATCCTGTTGTTTTCCTGTGTGGATTGTGTTGTGCAATCCTGTGTGGATTATATTTTGCTTTCCTATGTGGAATACGTATACTTTCCTGTGTGGACTGAGTTGTACTTGGGCTCGGAGGTTGGAGCGTATTTGAATTGATGACTTAGGTATATGTATGGGCATATACCTAAGCAGTGTCGGTTGTTACTTCGTGATTGTGATTTTCTTCGTGGTTTATCCTTTGTGGATTTGAGAGACCTTCAGGGGTCTCGGGGTCCCTACTGAGTAGCTTATACTCACCCCTGCACGGGCTTTGCCCGCACTTCGTTGTGTTGGTTGCAGACGACGGATAGCGTTGACCTTAGCTGAGGCTTGCAGAGCGGGACGGTACCCGGAGGTGGACCACTGGGCGGGACGTGCTCGGAGCGGACGGCGGGACTCGTGGAGCAGAGGAGCTATCTGTACCCACCCTTCAGGTGGGATTTCCAGTGGACAGCTCGGAGTAGCGGCTTTACTTTTCAGTTGCTGTTTTTTTCCCTTTTCGAGTTGTACTTTACTTTCAGTTTGGGTTTGTATTCTGGCCCATTTACTTTTCCGCACTTTCAGTCGTACTCTGTTTGCTTAGTGTTTACTTTCCGCTTGTTTACTCTGTGGTGTGTGTTTACTTTTCAAAGGCAATGCCTTCCCTTTTACCGGGAATTACGCCTTGGTGCTAGTCGCCAGCCCCTGGCCTATGGAAGGCGGGCTTGGGGTAGTCACGGCACGGACCCCGAGGGCGGGTCGTGACAAATTGGTATCAGAGGAGTTCGGTTCTACCGCGAACTCTGATCTTTTCTATGTGGAGCAATAATGTTTAGCGTATTGAGTGTGGTTATCAGTCCAGGGAGTCCAGTGTTGGTGCGGCGGCCGACGTATCCGTACACCAGGACCCTGACTTCTGATTTCCGACTTAATGCACGAAAACATTGATTGCGTGTGTGTTTCAAAGTTTTCTTTGTGATTACTTGTGCCAGCTCACCGGGTATACTGATCTGCTTAATGAAAGTCTCAAGTTTTCTTTGTGATTACTTATATCAGCTCACCTGGTATACTGTTCTAACCGTGGCGCACCTGTTTCCTATTCAGGATGGCCCCACGACGGCAGCCAGCTAGGGTTCCGAGAGTCGAGCGAGACGACAGCCCACCGAGCGACGGGGCTTCGGTGCAGGGCCCTTTGTCAGCAGTGGCACCGGCAGTAGCTTTACCCGCCGATCCCCCGATGCTTCCAGCAGCAGCCGCTGACGATGCACGTCACCTCAGCGCACTGCATGAGTTTCAGCGCCAGCGACCGCCCAGGTTTCGCGGGGAGACGGATCCTCAGGCAGCAGAGGACTGGCTGGAGGCAGTGGTTCGAGTGTTTAGGCTAGTGAGGACACCAGCAGACCTCATGGTGATCCTCGCTGCGAGCCTACTACACGCAGCAGCAGGACGATGGTGGAGCTTGATGCTCCAGGTGCACGATGAGGCATCTCTTCTTTGGATGGACTTTGAGAGCATCTTCCGCTCGGAGTTCGTCCCAGCCACCCTTCGTGCGGTGCGTATCCAGGAGCTTCTACAGCTGCGGCAGGGCAGCATGACGGTCGCTCAGTACTCGGCGAGATTTACCGATCTCTCGCGTTACTCGACCGACATGGTACGGGACCCATTCTTCCGGGCCCGGACCTTCGAGCAGGGTTTAAGACACGAGATCAGGGCATCGCTGATCTCCCTCAGCATACCGACTCAGACAGGAGTACTGGAGCGGGCCCTTCTGATCGAGAGCTTCCTTGCTGAGTCTACACCAGCACAGAGACCCACCGCAGGGCGGCACGTGGCAGAGTCAACTGCAGCTGGCAGTCGACGAATGACTCAGGGGTCTAGACAGACCAGACCTCAGGGCACTGGCTCAGCAGTGCAGGGCACACAACGCGGAGCCAGTCTTTCGAGTGGAAGACTGTGCTATGCATGCGGCGGGCAAGGCCACATGGCTCGTGACTGCCCGACCCGCCATGCGGAGGAGCAGCAGACGGTTGAGGAACCACCTAGGCAGAGGCAGAGGTTCGACCGTGGCGGTCTGCAGGAAGGAGGCGGACGAGGCAGAGGAGCAGGCCGAGCAGCAGGTGGTGGACGACGCTTTGAGGCTCTACCACCACCACCACCAGGAGGTCCACCCCGACCGCAGGGGAGAGCTCAGCTTCAGGCAGCCGAGGCCTTCGATCATGGAGCCCTGGGAGCCGATGGACAGGAGCAGAACTAGTGGTTACATCCTTTGTACTTCTGGTTCCTTGTTGCTTTTGTGTAGCGTCTTGTATTACGAGCTGCAATAATAAAAGACGCATACCTTGTGATGTTTTCGTTCCTGTCCTCTATCGTAATGTTACTAAGAGGTTCCAGTTTTGGCTGTTGACTTGACCCTCACTTGTGAGACATCTACTGGAGGAGACCCAGTTACCACACACTGATGCCGACAGTGTGACTCAACCCTTGGAGGCAAGAGTAACGGTTGAATCTCTTAGTAGTAGCGTCGAGGCCTTACGACGTCATCCTTAGTATGGATTAGTATCATCCATGTTAGGATTGACTGTTTTAGGCAAAGAATGTGGTTCATCCAGGGGATGAGACCAGATTTCTCTTTTCGGCAAAAGAGAAATCTTGCAGCTCTGGTGGGACCGGAGATGGTCCGGGCCACGTCAGAGGAGGTCCATGTCATCCAGGAGCGGGTCCTACATGGGCGATCGATTCCTCTTGTGCGCAACAGATGGCGGCACGGGAATCTCCAGGAGAGCACATGGGAGCGGGAGGCTCAGATGCGTGCTAAGTACTCTCTTTTGGTTTCCCTAGTTTTTGATGTAGCTTTACGGGGACGTAAAGCCCTGAGGTGGGAGTAATGTAAAGACCCGTAAAATTCAAGGAAAATTTTTTCTTAATTTTCTTTAGAATTTTACAAGAGCGCGGTTTCAGACGGCACCTGATTCCGAGGCCCGGAGTGCCCGGAATTAATTTCCGAAGTTTGGCTCGGGTACGTTCAGTGAACGAACGAGCGGGAATTCCTAACTTTTGATCCGGTGCTCGGAATTGAAATCCGAGGGCACCGATGAACTCGCAGTGCCGATATTCGCTTAAAGAGACCCTTTCGGGAGTTGCGTTTGTTGCGAGACGAAAGTTAGTTTTTGGGAGAATTATAAAAAGTTGAATAAAAAAATGTGGATTCTTTTTATTTCACTTTTGTAGGTTAACTCCTCTCAAAAGGAGTTGGGGGTGGGACCCACACCCACTTAACCTACTTTGAGAGGATTAAGTGTGGTGGGACCCACACGAACCTAAACCTCTCAACTTCCCCCTTAAACTCCCCTCTCTCCCTCTTAATTGTTTGTAAACTTAACATCAAATTAATTACACATGACATGTTAATTAATTAAGTGTTATGTTTGAATTTTGAAGTTTTGAATTCCTAGGCTTGGTAAATAAAATAAGGAGAGACCTTATTTTATTTTGTTAGCCAACTTGTGTGGATTTCATTTGAGAGCTCCTCCTCCATCTTCTTCATCTTGACGAAGAACGTTCATCTTGACGAAGAACGCTCAAACTCCGACGAAGAACGACGCCTCTCTTCTTCGTCCTCGGTGTCAACAAGAGGGAACGCCGCATCCTCCTCGGGCCTTCTTCGTCGGCAAACGAAGATCCGCCAACAACGTGTCGCATCGGACGTAACTCTTCGTCAACGGATTTGACGAACGACGACCGCGACGCCCGACTTCCGCGACGCCGTCTTCCGCGGAACGTAGAAGATTCTTTGAATCTCAAACCCGAGGTAGGGGATGTTATTTATTGATTATTTTTATTCCATTCTTGAATCAAGGATTTTAGCATGACTAAATGTGAGGCTTTTGGGTATTCTTTAGTTATGTTATTATTTAACGTGAGGGGGGTCGGACCGCATGAACACGGCCGAACGCCCCTCCTTAGTTCTCGTTTTATTCATGCGGGTGGAAGCAAGAGGCGTGGTGCCGTCGCACCACGCGGATGAACATGCTTATAATTTTCCGCAACGCCGCCGCGCTACGCCGAAGAGAGTCTTCAAGAACGCGACGCCGTCGCGCCGCGTTGGAAGGATTCATGGCACGGCGAAAGGGGTGCGGTGCCGTCGCACCGTGCCGGACGACGAACACCGCGGCCGGTTCCGGGCCGCGGTGAGACGAGGAGACCGCGGCCGGTTCCGGGCCGCGGCGGAAGGAAAGACCGGCGGCCGGGCCGCCGGCGTCGGGAGTCGAGGGCGGGACCGGAAATTCCGGTCCCGTTGGTAAAAACCGGCCGGCCAGCGGGCCGGCCGGATGTCATAAAAACCGGGGGATTAAACCCCCAGTCGGTCCATCAAGACCCCCCTCTTAATGAGGGGGGCGGTTCATTTAAGGAGGGGGGGCAAAGCCCCCCCGGTTTTTGTCCAGCCGGCCCCCACCTGCGGGGGCCGTTTATATTACAAGGAACGGCTTAAAGCCGTGCCGTTTTGACAGAAACGCGGGGCTTAGCCCCGCGTGCCTCCCGCCTGCGCCGCGGCACCCCGCCGCCAGCGCGGCCCGCCGCCGCCGCCGCCACGCGGCCCGCCGCCGCCGCCACGCGGCCCGCCGCCGCCGCCACGCGGCCCGCCGCCGCGCCGCCGCCGCGCCGCCGCCGCGCCGCCGTCCGCCGCCGCCGTCCGCCGCCGCTGGCCGCCGCGCCGTCCAGAGGGGGGGGGGGGGGGTCGGGCCGGGTCGGCCCGGACCCGGACCCCCCGTTTCAGACCAGATTCGGTTCTTGGCTCATAACTTGAGCCTCGGACCT
Organism: Viscum album; assembly: GCA_963277665.1. Taxonomy (NCBI): domain Eukaryota; kingdom Viridiplantae; phylum Streptophyta; class Magnoliopsida; order Santalales; family Viscaceae; genus Viscum; species Viscum album. The sequence goes on from OY728156.1 coordinate 1,566,688,619, forward strand.
CCGAATGACGAACCGTCTACGGCAACGCGATCCTTGGATCGAGACGGTCGTTTCGGTATATCACACTCAAGGTTTCGGGTTACTTTGAGTTCGGCCGGGTTGGTTCGTTCACGAAACCAACCGGGCCTTCGGAGCGGAAACACTCATATCTTGAGCTACGGACGTCCGATTGACGTGCCGTCAGTCGCGTAGTGTTCCTCTTAGTGAGACGGATCCTTTGGCATACTCCGCCCGAGGTTTGGACGCAGGTGGAGTACGGTCGGGTTGGTTTTGCCTTAAAAACCAACCGGGCCCCGGAGACGAAAATGCCAATAACTCTCAGACCGGGCGTCCGATCGACGCGCCGTCTGTTACGTTGAGTTCCTGTTGACGATACGGAACTTTTGGATACATCAACTTCGGTCTTCGTGACAGTTGATGTATCAGACTCTCGGCTCGTGGAGCGGATCCTCCGTACGAGCTTGCTGTGTGCGGGAACCCTAGTGCTGGCTGCGACTGTTCTACTGCTACGACTGTTACTGTGACTGCGACGACGACAGTACAGAGATCCTGTGTGGATTTGACGACGACAGTACAGAGATCCTGTGTGGATTTGACGACGACAGTACAGAGATCCTGTGTGGATTTGACGACGACAGTACAGAGATCCTGTGTGGATTCGACGACGACGACTACAGCACTCAGCGATCCTACGTGGATCAGTGCTACAGGTTCTGTGTGAGCCCGATCCTGTGTGGGTCCTTGCGCTCAGCGGTTCTGTGTGAGCCAGCGCCTACAGGTTCTGTGTGAGCCCGATCCTGTGTGGGTCTTTGCGGGGGTTAGTTACCTATCGATCCTTCGTGGGTCCGACGACTTAGATGGATCAGTGATCATCTTTATCGTCCTTGAAGAAGTATACCTGTGTGAGCTGAATCCTGTTGTTTTCCTGTGTGGATTGTGTTGTGCAATCCTGTGTGGATTATATTTTGCTTTCCTATGTGGAATACGTATACTTTCCTATGTGGACTGAGTTGTACTTGGGCTCGGAGGTTGGAGCGTATTTGAATTGATGACTTAGGTATATGTATGGGCATATACCTAAGCAGTGTCGGTTGTTACTTCGTGATTGTGCTTTTCTTCGTGGTTTATCCTTTGTGGATTTGAGAGACCTTCAGGGGTCTCGGGGTCCCTACTGAGTAGCTTATACTCACCCCTGCACGGGCTTTGCCCGCACTTCGTTGTGTTGGTTGCAGACGACGGATAGCGTTGACCTTAGCTGAGGCTTGCAGAGCGGGACGGTACCCGGAGGTGGACCACTGGGCGGGACGTGCTCGGAGCGGACGGCGGGACTCGTGGAGCAGAGGAGCTATCTGTACCCACCCTTCAGGTGGGATTTCCAGTGGACAGCTCGGAGTAGCGGCTTTACTTTTCAGTTGCTGTTTTTTTCCCTTTTCGAGTTGTACTTTACTTTCAGTTTGGGTTTGTATTCTGGCCCATTTACTTTTCCGCACTTTCAGTCGTACTCTGTTTGCTTAGTGTTTACTTTCCGCTTGTTTACTCTGTGGTGTGTGTTTACTTTTCAAAGGAAATGCCTTCCCTTTTACCGGGAATTACGCCTTGGTGCTAGTCGCCAGCCCCTGGCCTATGGAAGGCGGGCTTGGGGTAGTCACGGCACGGACCCCGAGGGCGGGTCGTGACAGGTGTCTGGATGGAGGGATCTCTTTTTCCCAGATCCTATGTTCTCCTTTACATCGAGTGTAGTCTTTTTAGTGGTCTACATGTAAAAATTGATTCATGTATCTAAATGACTATTTAATTCAAAGTTAAATTAAAATAAAACCTTATTTATGTTGGGGATAGTTAGGGAATAATGTGATACAAGAATTAATGTGTGGTAGTATTTTTTGGGCATGTGTATCCTTGTACGATAGCATCTACCAGAACTAGACCATGACAATTAGATGTTTCTTTTTATAGAACCCATTACAAGGTGTAATTTTTAATTTATATAAATACTTGAATCATTAAGTAAATTTATATGGGGTATAAAATTTAAATATTATTTCATAGTAATATGTATTTTAATTATCCCATAATTGAATCAAATAATATTGGATCATTAGTCATAGTTTTCACAAAATGTTTTAGTGATTTTCCTGATGGTCACATTATATAGTATTAACATAAACATGGTTTACCATCTAATTGTGCTATAAATCATATCCACATCAATTTATACTAGCTAAATTCAATCTATGTTCAACAATGTTGATTAGAATTTACTATAGGAAACTAATATGGTGTTATGAAACTTATATATTCCAAGGTGTTCCACCACCTAACTATTAAAGAGTTAGATTAGAACACATATTTTTTATGGGTATTCAACTCTATGGTTGTTTCCTAGCATGTGATAAGTCTTATCCAAGATTATCACTATGGTGTTCATAAACTTTTCTCATACCAACCATGATTATATAATAAAAAAACTTATCTAACTCTCATATGTGAGTCCCTCATTGAGAAAAACCATACACGAATGAATATTATATTAAATCTCTCTATTAAAAATAGTTTATGTCACTATAATCCATGCCTAGTACCCCCATTATCTATATTTTCCATCCCTAATAGTCATCTAGGAAGAAAATTATGTTTCTTAGGTGTGTCATATTGAGCATCAATTTAGAATTTTTACTTTGAGATTTAATCCACGAGTCTTCAATAATATTTCACCAACCTGATAAAAGAAAAATCAATTTATATAAAAACAACACTCTTCAATTTATCTTTATATTCCATCAATAATGCCTTAACTATAAGTGATATATGTTTATCATCAGCCCATATATTGGAGGTCAGGAGAAACTAATTATGCATTTCATCAGGTATAGGTATACCCTACTCTTTAAAAATACCAAAGTATAAACCATATCAATCAATGCATTATATTAAGTTTTCTAGTCTCTAGAATCTAATGTCTAATAAGATATGGGATAATATTAGTATGTTAGCAGATTGAAAATTATGAGTTCCAGTCCTCTTTAAAAAAGTGAGATCAACTTTAATTGATGATTAAGATCTATATTACCGATGTAGGAGGGATGAATAAATTTAATAAGTATCTTATAAAAAATGTAGTTCCTTCACACAAATATTTATTGGGAAATTCAGGAGAGACAGACTCTGTAGGTATCTTTCATGCAGGGGAAATATGGAAACGAGCAGACCCATCTGGAAAGTAGTCCTTCCTCGCTTTAGAAAATGATGCAACCTCATATCCAAATTCTTCAACAAAACTATCATTGGATTGTGGTACAAAGGGATATCATCTTTTGGTCTTCAAATTGGATGGGTATCAAACTTGGATTCTCAAGTTTTCTAGTCCTGGACAATACTTTCAAGAAAGATACTTATTTCCCTTAGTTCATTCAGAAGGTGCTAGATAAGGATCAACAAATCTTATTTAATCATATTGTGATGATTACTGACCCATATAGGTTATTCTTATCTGTATCATACTATGGTTACTTTTATTCCAAGGATTACCGACATCTGGCAAGGGCTCACAACTCCTCCAACCCTTGGGGCAAGATTCTCTGGCCAAAGAAGATTCCCAATAAATATAATTTCATCTTGTGGCCTGTTAGACATAAAAATATACCTACACATGACAATATCAAGACTCTTGGATTCAACTTGGCCTCCAGGTTCCATTATTGTGGTGATCCTAAAGAAGAGTCATTGGCTCACCTTTATACAAAGGAGACTGGGCACGTTCAATATGGAACTTCTTTGGTTCTTTCACATAGATTTATTACAAAAATTCTTGAGCAATTATTTATTTAATATATGGTTTCAGGGGGATAGCACTTCTGGTCCAAAGAAGTAGGAAAGAGGTGTCATTCTCATTGATGACTGTTTTTGTATTTGGTAGGAAAGGAAGAAAGATCACCATGAGTCCTCCTTATATAGTTGTACCTCCATCATATAGAGAATAATAAATATTCTCATTGATATCACTAGTTTTATAAAGAAATGTGAATATGCACCTTCCATTCACCCCTCAGTTCTTTCCTCTATTCCCCCAGCTGCTATAAGGTCCTCCAGGGTGGTGGGTTTACTGGAAACCGCCTCCTACTCATGGCCTTATGCTCAATATTGATGGTTCTTGTATCTTGGGAGACATGAGAGGAGGCAGGGTCATCCAGGATGCTAGGGGATTTGTCATCCTTGAATTCTTAGCCTTATTAGTCCAAATCAATTCCTTATAGGTATAATTAGAGGCTATATATACATTTTTGTCATTGTGTTCTCAAAATTACATCCAGTTATCAGTGGTTGAAATAGATTCCCTTATTCTCCAGAACTCCCTAATCAGATATGCTATTCCCCCTGGTCCATCATCTATATCATAAGAAGGCGCAAGAGCCTCATCAATAACCATGTAGATATTCTTCATACCTAGAGAGGAGGTAACATGGTGTCCAATTTCCTTACTTCCAATGCTGTTCAAGGGTCTTATGTCTCAATCATCTCTAACTTGGGGTCCTTTACTCCAGAGGGGGTGAGGCTAGTGATTGGGGATGCTCTTGGGAGGAAACATTTCAGACCCCCCAAATATCATGTTTTCTTTTTTTATCCTTGTGTATGTTTCTGGAGCGTTTTTCTTTTTAGTAATAATTTTTTTTGGAGGCTGGGGGAATTTTAGGCTTGGATTAGATTTTCTATTTCCAAAAGTGAATACAATCAGATGTATTCATACTAAGAATTTTCTTCCTAAATAAAATATATATTAAATGAGATAATTAATATTATGTGTCCTAGTGAATACCTAAACTATTGTGATGATATATGATGTATTTATACTAGAATAAATGTTTTTTATTTTGAAAAAGTCATAAAAGGTAGTCTATTAGAAAATGGGTAACCCTAGAGCATCGATATAAGAATATTTAAAAATGTCTAGCAATAATGAATATTTAATTAGTATATGTTGGACTCAAAATCATTAAACATGTATTTCCTATTATCAATAGTATTTTAGAGATTCTATTAAGGATAAATTTTAATTATTTTCTATAATATAAGGAAAATATAGAGAAACCATCAAACATGAATAAATTTGGGAGATAATTGAATAATTGCTGAAAAATTTAATAAAGTAAAACCACATGAATAAGTTATGATTTCATACATGTAAGTCAATATTTGGAACATGAAAGTATTATTTGTAGAATTTTGGTTAAGGAATGTACTTATACTCCAGAATCTTCACACTTCAATTTAGGAATTCTATTTATATAAAGAATCATTATTTATAAGATTAAATTTTATAAAATCAATGTTTTTTCTTTGAGGATTCAAAAGAATTTTGGGGTTCCACCTTATGGTGTTAAACCTCTAAAATAGCGGGGCATAAGTGGCCTTTAAACTTTTACTTACATGAATAGTGGTGATCAATCATGATAATCATATTTTTTTAATTTTAATTAGATTATTTTCATAATAAATGAATACGTTTTTTATAGAGGAATATTTAGAAATTAAAATGGTGTTAACACCCAAATATGAAAATTAATTGGATTCTCAAGTGAAGTAAAAATTTATGTGTAACTCACAATTTTCCAAATGGTTGAAACTCTACATTTTTTCACAATAGGGAACAACAATTCTATAGTTTTGGTTTTTTATGAACAATATAATAAATTATTCATTTGATGCACGTAAATACCACACATTTCCATGTCTGTGAATAATAAATTCACAATCTTAAGTCTCAAGTCACTATATAAATCACTATATTATATTTTTTGTGAAATTTTACCTATAAATTAGTTTTTTGAGATGACCCAAACTCATACTCCTAGATTTGGTGATAAAAAAATGTCTCTTACACACTTGATTTTATACCAACTAATGTGAAATGAATATAACCATCCATAATTACATGAACTTTAGAAAATATTTAATAACTTACTTACCCAACACCTTTTAGGTTTAGAGTTTTAGAGAATTAGGATAAAACCTTTCATAAAAAAAATCACACCAAATGTAAATTTTTTCCATAAAAAAAACTAATCATGAGATACATTTTCATTATTTATGGTTAAAACTTATTTATATAACTTTAAGATAGTTTTAAAAATATCCTATAAAATTAACCACACATGATACCCTTATATACAAATCATACATAATAATCCTATTCATTTACTAGGGAATGAAAAAAATAAGAAAGGGTGAGTTAAAATTCTCAATAAGGGTAAGAATAAGAAATAATAATCGAAGATCATAAATGATCTTAAGATAAACTTCAGTATGAAAACATAATCAAGGTATATGAACACATTATAAAGAAATCATACCCAACAATACATGGATCATAAGTGATGAATCATAACATAAGGGTTTTAGTATAAATAAGTATATATGATAGGATCACGGAATCATAAGAATATAAAAATAATATAAAACCTGGAATAATAATAATATATCAAGGATTATTTCTAAGAAACATTTAAGGGAATTGGCAATTATGAAAAACACCTTTATAATAACAAAAGAAAACTCATTTTAAAATAAGAAGAAATACCATTCCCTTTTGATAAATTTTTTGTTAAAAAGAAAAATTCACAAAAAATTATGAATATAAATTACTTGGAAAAACCATTAAATCCAGAAGAAAAAGATTAATTAAGAAAAAAACTATAAAATTGGAAAAAGGTGTTTATGTAAAAAATGTTAAAAATAATATTATTCCCACACTTTTTAAAGATATTAAAAAATGACTCATGAATAAAATGTTAAAATGATTTCTTTTAAGTCTTAGTCAAAGATAAAATAATATGACCTTAAAAAATTATTTACGTATAGTAAAAATTACCTCTATTTTTTTGAATAATATGGAAATACAGAAGAAAGATCCACAATCGAAAAGAGATAAGGTCAACTCCTCATACATGTAATCTTTTAGTTTAATTATGAACTAAAATAAGTGGAAATGGTAAAGAGACATGAAAAACATAGAAATAACCATAGGAGAATAAACTACACGGGGTTTAGAGTTAAATAATAAACAATTTCCATGAATTAAAATTTATCATAAATAATCTCAAATTCAAACTGAGATTGGAAAAGAAACCCTTACAACTTTGATAAATTTTGAATTAAAATAAATTTAGATATATAACATGAAATTAAACTTTAAATATAGTGAATAAAAATTGAATCATGATATAATATATAAAAATGACACTATTTAAGCTATAAAGATGAAAATTGTATTATAATACAAAAGATTTCATAGAGAAGAGAATTTGAGATGAGACACTTTTATGGCCTTTATAAAATTTGAATCAAAACTTTTTAAAAGAGAGAAAATTCTATGGATTTGTAAATAAATTTAATTATATGAAAATATGATAAAAATTCATCCATGGGATTTATATACACTACAAAAATGAAATAAGGTGGTGAATATTTAACATATATTAATGAAAGAAGTTTGAGATGAGAAAACCCTTACGTTAGACTTTTGTTTGGGAAGATTTGGTATAACTCCCTATATAATAAACTATTAATATTTATTAATTTATTTAAAAACATTATTTTTTTGTATTAACTTTTATTTTAATCTTTTAAAACTATTTATTACATATTAATAACCTATTTTTTGTTAATATTGATCATAAGTTGTTAGTAGTTTTAACCATTCATTTTCCATGTTGGTATAACACTTTCAGTCATCATTGCATATTCATGAGTTAATCATCTAAAAATATCAAAGTTAAAATAAAATACATATTGTACTTGTTTCAGTAAGTTTTTAATGAATAAAAGGTTTTATGTTGGTAATGAGTCAAATATTAGTATTAACATTATAGAAATAAGAAAATTATTTTTTTCATTAATATCATATCTTATCAATAATTAATTTTCTTACTATTTTGAGATGTAAACTTTATAACATTATTCATGTAGGTGGTAAAACTGACCCGAATAAGAATATGTTATATTGAATAAATGAGTAAGAAAAAGTTATCATGTATTAATAACATTAATTTTATAGTATATTAATGATTTAATTTTTTTTAAAGTGATAAATTATATTCATTAAGAGGTGTATGATTAAGGTATATAAACAATAAGGATAATAAGTCATTAATTATAATGAAGAAATTATATATTCTATTCAAAACAATCTTAGCATTGAAGGATATAGGGAATTATATTGAGACTAGAAGCAACCCAATATGTGAGAGTATTATTCAATATTAAAATATGGCCTTTTATAATGAGGAATTTTAATTTTATGTTTTTCTTTAAAGGTTTGGTGGATAGGACATTTTTATGTTGTAGGGGTGCCATTTATGCACATTTTCATTTATTAATACAAAAAAGAATCTCATATTCATGTCAAGTTCATAAAAATGGACAAAAATTGAATAAGGATAATAGAAGGTTGATATTTACCTTATAAAATCATTTATATAAGAGGTTTTTTGATATTTTGTGACTTTATAGTTTATTTTTAACGTTAAATACCATAAAGTTATTTTTAAGGTCATTATTATAATTTGACATTTTAAAAAATATTAAATGATAATAAAATTCATATATCAAAATTTATATAAAAAATTATGTTTCATAAATTAATATAAAATTCATGAAACAACCTAATTCACCCAAACCTTATCACCTAAAATGTTTTTATTAGTAATATTTCTAATTTTCTCTGGCTTGCACAAGCACTATTTCAATTCTACATAAGAATATAGAGACATAACTCATTATATAACTCTAAAGTTAATAAATACATATAATTTTTTTTATTAATCATATTAATTTTTAAATTCAATAATTAGCTCATCCCTTTATAAATATTATATTAAATACATCCATTTTGACTTCTCTAATGCCACGCAAACTCTACTTTAGCATTAATAATTGATTTCATATTTATCTTCCCAAAACATATAATTTATATTAGAAGGATGATATTTTGAGTATAAAATAATTATATATATTTATTAATATAGAGAAAAATGTTTCATAAAATTTGAAGTCCTATTTAGATCATGATGATGTCATAAAAGTTACGATATTCATAAATGATGTATTATTTTAGTATTCACTACAAAAATCAATTTTCATTGAAAAATACCAAATAGTTACCCTAAGATAGATTATTTATTTTTATACAAAAAATTTATTCCATTTTATCAAATTAAAATTCTAAAATTTATAAATTTAACTTTTAAATAAAAAATAAAAAATATACAATAAAAATAATATTTCTAAACAAAACAATTATGTTTAGACATGAATAATTAGACAAATATTACTTATAGTTTATTAATTATTTAATGGAATTTATCAATCAATTTTTCCACTCATTCCATTAATTTAATATATAAACATTTTTTTATATCATTCTTCAAAAGTAATAATTTTTAAAAAATGCATATATTATAAAAAACAATTTCTTTAGAACAAAATATATTTTCACAAAAGAATTTGTTTATTTTTATCTATTATAAAACCATTTATTTGGTTCAAATACATTATTTTTAATGAATATATATATATATAAAACTAAATAAAATTTATTTGTATCTATTTTACATTGAAAATTTTGAATCGGTAATATTATAATCAATGGATTTTTAAACTTTTAATTTGATCCATATATTGTATGATTTATTTAATTCTAAAGTAAAAATATTCTAATAATTCCTTTACAATTGATATAAATTTGGTTTAAGGAATAAAAATTTGTCATAAAATCTGGGTTGTTACATTCTACCCCTCCCCCCAAATAATTTTACCCCTCTAATTCTGTTACTAGGAAAACAAATGAGAGAATCCATAAGATTGAAAAGAATCAAGATATAATTTTGAATGAAATATTAACCTCACTATCTCAAGTAAGACTAAGAAACTCATATTTTACTTCATAATAATTATATTACTAGTTTTTTATTTTTCAAAACTGTTTGTTCGAAAAACGATTTTTAGTTGGTTATAGGAGTTTCTAGAGACATACCTTTCAGAGCATCATTTTCATGATCCTGTACCAAACCAAGTAAAAGAAATTTTTTATGATAATCTATAATATAATCAGAGTAAATAAATATATGAATATGAAAAATAAACCATAATATTTCTTATCCTATGAAACCTTCATTTCAACCAATGATACATTTGGTTCAACTATGCCACCATTGTTTCAAACTATAACTCTTTCAGTTTAACTCAAGTTTCCCTAATTTTAATCTTCTCAATACCAATAAACTAATACCTATAAATTATTTACCAATAACTTTATTAGTATATTCTTTTAATGTATCAATTTTTTTCGTTTAAGAATTTATAATATTTATAAGAATGTTTTTTGATTCCAGGAACTAAAACAACTTGAGATTCCAAGGCCTGGTGAGTCCAGAATTGATATTTTAAGGATTTTAAATATATTAATATCACGTGTGAATATTTTTCCTAAAAAAGTGTAATAACACCCAAAAGAGTCTTTGATCATAAATATAAGACCACTATTGAGTTCAGAATACAGGTTTTACCCTGGGTGTGGCATAATATTTATTTCATTGGGTATTTGGTTAAAAGCATTCGCGAGTGAAAATAATGAACTAAATTATTTAAATTAATTTATTTATTACTTTGATGCATAGAACTAGTTTTTACTCTAAAAATAATATGTTATAACCAATTATAATTTTTATCAACATAACTCTGAGAATTAAGAGGAGACTATGGAAGAATGTTGGCGAGCATTTGGATTGTGGATCGATGATCAGAGTACTATAAGGATCGCCTATGATACCACAACTTGTGGATCTCATCAACAACAACAATGCATGATCATTATTCATTAACGATTGATCAAAATTGAGGTATGGATTTTATTTTGTATAAACAATTTCAATTTTTTTATTAAATTGTTAAATTAAATTCAATAATAGGTGGAGGATTATGGTGTAACAACCCCAACCCCAGTATCCTGGATCCAGTTCCTTACATTATTTTGTTAACATAGATACATGTTTCAAATCACAAAGGACCGATCAGTTTAGCAGTTTCTGAAAATAGATTACAAACATGATTCTTACATTACAATTAAAAATATAAACTACAACATAGATAATCCTTTGAACATCATGATTCTACAAGATTAACTCTATCTATTAGTCATAATGTACATCTTCGCATCCTGGAAAAAATGAAACATAAGAAAGGGGTGATCTCAAATGCTCAATAAGGGTAAATAATACAATGAAAGTTATCTTAAATAAACATGAAATTTTAAGGAGAGGTATATAACTGAAACACAATCCTTTTAAACATAATCCTGATCATAATATGGAAACAATAAATCAAATAATTCTATATATATATATTCACATGGATATTCTACTAGTCAAATAATCTCTTATATTATCTATAACTAATCTTATAATGAGAGAATGCATAATGTTGGACACCATAATCATATCATCAAGGCTTTAGCCAAGACACCACACAATTAAAAACCCAAACTAGTTTGTCTAATGAGACCTACCGATATATCAAGGGGATATTGTAGGCCCCGCCCATCACTTACTAAGTCTATTGAATTCATTTTATAAAAAGTATGAAACACATAAAATATAAATATTCATATTAAAAATAGCATATGAAATGTAAATACATTAACCATAAACCATGAATGGTATCAAAATAGAACATCTATAGTCAATCATATCATAAAATCTTAAATACAACATGGTAGATTATATCATAATAAATCAATCTCAAATAATCATAAAATCAAAAAAATTATTTTGACATAGATGAATATAATCTAATAAAATCATTAAAAATTTCTTGAGAGAAATTCCCCTTTCTTCTTTGAAATAATTTAAAATCCATGAAATTATAAAATAAAAAATTTATTTTGAAAATAAACTTGTAATATTGCAAGGTAATCTTAAAAATGATAAGGAATCACAGTGGTGAAAAAATCTACTCATGCCACATAAGTTAAAAAAACACTCCTTCCATCGAAAATGTCATAAAGTACCTCGTTTGGAAAATGATAAAATATTACTTTAAAACCATATAATATAAAGTAAAAAATGAGTAAAAAATACATTAAACACTTGTATGAGAACATTAAGAATATTTTGAAATATAATTTTAAGAAACATGGACATGGATATTAAATATTCCCCTCTAGACACCTACATATAAACAATCCTGAATAAAATTGAGATTACAAAACTAACCCTTACCTCATACTTTTATTTAATTGGGGGTTTATTAACCTCTTGTATAATAGTTAAATTATTTTGTTAAATTATAAATGAAATATATCCATATTTATGATATCATATATTACCCTCTTTTATCATTTTGTTAATAATATTTCATTATTACTATTGTTTTGGGTGTTAACTACTTCATTTTCTTATATTTTTTTGTCATGTAAGTCTTGTTTATTATGAATAAGATATATTTTATTTATATAAATAATGATATTAAGTTACTAAATAGTATATTCACTCATCGTATACCTTTTATAATCATTCTTGAATGGTTAATGTGGAGAATGAATCTCATTACATCGTGGAGATGATAGGACGTACGTACATACGAGCGATAGTATCATTCCCTTAATAGTAAAGTGGTAATATATTAGATGGTATATTAATTATATATAATCAATATAATGTCATATTTATTATTTATATACATTATATTCATTATTACACCCATCTAAAAAATATGAGGATGAAAAAAATTAAACCACAACGTGGAGACTATAAGCCGTATGTACGCACTATTGGCGATATTATTTTTGTAGGATAATTAAAAAGAGGAATATGGTTATACCATAATCATAATAATATCTCAGAATATATATTATATTTTAGTTATTATTTTATAATGGAAAAAAAACATGAATATGATGTTGAAGAAGAAATAATTTTAAAGGATTCGGTAAAGACGATTACCTCTTCATTGGAGAATATCCTTTGGATCTCCTCTTAGGGACACTAGGGTTGGTATTTTAACAATACTATAACCCATAGGATGGTTCTGAGTGATTTTATAATGGAAATGGTCAGGTTATGGTTTATAAAGAAGGCTCAAAGTTGTGTGAGGATGTGAGGGAGGATGTTCCTTTTTATAATTGAGGTGAGAGTTACTTTTAAAAACTCTCAAAATATTAAATTAATATAAATTTATTTCGATTTAAAAAAGTATAAAATGTGATTGATTTAAATTATAATATGATCATGGGTCTAAATGCTCTCAAAAAATATTTTTTTTACTAGTTTAGGTCTCATAATTACCCTTATCTTTTTTCCTTAACCATCATTTTATCTTTTTAACTCTTACTATGAAACATGAGTTTTTAATACTTAAGAGTTAATATAGTTAATATTAAATGGAAAAACCTCAAATGAATAATTTATGACATATTTAACCATATTATATTAATTTTTCCTTATTTTATATTTTTATGAGTTTTATATCATTTAATAAAATATTATATATTTTAAAGTATCATTTATGTCAATTCGGATACTATTCATTATTTATGTTTTTAAAAATATTTTAACAATATGATAAATCAAAAAAAAACTTGTAATATAGCTTTAAAATTTATAAGTTTTCTATAAAATTTGTGGATGTCATTAATTAAATTGAAATTATATTTATTTTAACATTTTTAGTAACATTAATTTGATATTTCCATTAATTAAAAAATTGCTGCATCATTATTATGAAATCCTTTAATTAAATTATATATTCTCTAAAAATTTAAAATAAATTATAATGATTAAGATAAATTTATTATATTTAAAATTCCTATTTATAGTCTAATTTATCCTATGTAAACCCCTATATTAATAATGGTATATTTAATAAAATTCGAGTATCACATCTTTAACTCTTCTTTAAATAAAATATAATAATTGTCATAATCTGACACAAGTGGATTATAAAGGGTCATAATTTCTTCCAAAGGTTATTTTTGGTTAAAAAAACTTATCCAATGAAATTAGGACAAGTTTTAGGGTAATTTTATAATATTATAATATTATTTTTACCTTTAATTACATGATTTACTCTTATATGTGGTAAAGAAAAATTTACTAAAGTTACTATAAATGTGCACAAAAATAATATAAACCTATGTAAATAATTCATAAAAACTAATTCCAAACATTGAATCCATTTTTAAAAATTATAAAAATAGAATTTTTAGTAATTTATTTAAAATTAATCCCATTAACGGGGTGAGAAAACGAGTTATTAATGCTTAAACATGAAAAATATTGAAACATTTTTCTATCTAAATTCAATGTAAAATTGATCCTAATGACCTAAATTGAATTAAATTATAAAAAATATTATATTTATAATTTTAAACCATTCAATAATATAATTTAAAAATATAATTTTTTTCAATGAAAAAAGTAGTTTTCAATTAAAATATAGTATTTTGCACTATTCATCAAAACATGAAACTTATGAGAAAAATACCAAAAATTGAACCAAAGTAAATTTTGATATTAAAATTTCAAATAATAAGTTTATTTTGTCAAAATATAATTTATATGAGTGTTAAAAACTATATTTAAAACATATGCACCATCAAAAGGTAGAATAAATTCTTTTATAAAAAATGTAACCTTTTAATGCATAAAATTGAATTCATTCTTATCTTATATCTATAAAATATTTTGGATGAGTTTTAAATATAAATATAAATATATATATATATTTCATAATGGGTTTAATACTATTCATTCTCACTATTATAACTATTAGGTTATAATAGTAACTTATTAATAGATAATGGCGTGTTCGAACTCGGTGTTGTGTGTAACACAAGAAATTAAATTATTTAAGAAGAAAATGTACCGTGAAATTTGGGGTGTTACATTATTCCCTCCTTAAAAAATTTTATCCATGACATTTCAATATTATCACCTCATAATAATATTTAGTTGGTTCTTCATCATAATTTCCTCAGGTTCCCACACCGCCTCTTCTATTTTATGGTGTCTCCAAAGAACCTTTACCAATCGAGTCATCCGATTTCTTTACAATTCTTCTCAAGTGTCAAGAATCTTGATAGGATCTTCAAAATAAGATAGATCTATTTTTGATTCTATTTCTTCATAGTTGAGTACATGCATTGGGTATGTCACGTATTTTCTTAATAGTGGTATGTGGAACACATAAGGAACTTTGGAAAGACTTAGAGGCATTTTTAAAAGGTAAGCTACAACTCCAATTTGTTCCAGAATTTCAAAAGGTCCAATATACATGGGATTTAATTTTACTTTATTTCCAAATATTATAACACCCTTCTATAGATATACCTTCAATAAAACATGATTTCCCACTTGAAATTCAAAATCGTCCCTTTGATTATCGGCATAGCTCTTCTTCCAACTTTGACCTGCTTTGATACTAGTCTAAATAGTCTTCACATTTTGCATTGTTTCATAAACAAATTCAGGTCCTATGAGTTTCCTTTCACCAAAATCATACCAAAAAGTTAGTGAATGACATCTCTTTCCATATAATGCTTTATTAGGTGCCATATGAATACTTGAATAGAAGCTATTATTTTAGGAAAATTCTACCAAAGCTAAATACTGATCCCACGTACCTTAAAAGTCAAGTGAGAAAGATCTAAACATGTATTATAATTTATGAATATTCATATCTAATTATCCATCAGTTTGAGGGTGGTAGGCAGTTCTCAAATGAAGCTAAGTATCTAGGGACTTGTGAAGAATTTTCCAGAATTTTTATATAAAATGGGGATCACGATCAGACACAATCGATAGAGGCACACCATGAAGTCTTACAACTTCATTAATATAGATTATTGATAATAATTCAATAGGTAAATCTTATCTTATAGAAATAAAATGCTCTGATTTGATAATATTATCAACAATAACCCATATCACATCCTTCCTTATAGGAGTATTTGGCATCCCCATGACAAAGTCCATTATAATATTATCCCATTTCCACACAGGTATAGGAAGTG
Organism: Viscum album; assembly: GCA_963277665.1. NCBI lineage: Eukaryota > Viridiplantae > Streptophyta > Magnoliopsida > Santalales > Viscaceae > Viscum > Viscum album. The sequence goes on from OY728156.1 coordinate 1,566,704,679, forward strand.
GTTTCATTGCTTCTATAGGGTGTTGTTTTTTAGCCTTTACTTATTGATAACCCAAAAATCCTGACACATAATCAGAAATTTCTTGCTTCATATTTTCCCACAAAAAAATGTTCCTTCAGATCTAAATAAATTTTAGTGCTACCAGGATGCATAGAAAAATTTGATCTATGAGCATCATCCAATAATTCCATTTTTAGCTCAGGTATAGAGGGAACACAAAGCCTCTTTACAAATTTCAAAATTCCATATTTATATATTAAATATATCAATCTCCCATCATTAAAAACATTAATTTTATTTTAAAAATCCTCATCTTCATACTGAGTACATTTTATCCTTTTCAGTAAAGATGGTTTGGAAACCATTTGAAAAAGTAGTGTTGTTTCACCTACCTTGACAATTCTGATATCTAACTTTACTAGAACCATGAACATAAGTCCCTTTCAATTATCATTTTGTTTATAACTCCATAGTCCTTTCTACTCAAAGAATCTAACACCTTATTTTTGATCCTTGGGTGGATGTGTATTGAGAAATCATAATCATCGATTAGCTCGAGCCATCTCCTTTACCTCGTATTGAGATCTTTCTATGAAAAAATATTTTTCAAACTCTTATGATTTGTATATATCTTATATATTTTCCCATATAGATAGTGTCTATATATCATTAGAGAAAATATTACCATTTATAACTCAAGATAATGAGTTGGATAGTTTTTTTCATGAGCTTTTAATTTCCATGATGCATATGCAATAACTATATCATTCTGCATAAAGACACAACCAAGTCCTTTCCTTGATGCATCAATATTAATCACAAATCCATCATTTCCAGATGGTAAATTCAAGATAGGATCATTTAATAATATTTTATTCAATTATTCCAAAAATTCTTCGCATTCTTTTGTCCATACTAATTTAACCCCTTTTCATGTGGGCTTGGTTAACGAGTTAGTCAATTCTGAAATATTTTGAACAAAATTTCGATAGTAACCTTTTAAAATAATGAAACTAAATACCTCAGTTAAGATCATTAGTGCAAGCCATTCTTGTATTGAATTTTTATTTTAAGGATCAATAGAGATTACATCCTTAGAGACAATATGGTAATGAAAATAAATTTCCTAAAGCCAGAATTCACATTTTCTAAATTTACCATATAAGTCTTTCATTCTAAGAGTCTCAAGTATGATCTGAAAATGATTATCATGGTATTCATAACTTTTAAAATACACCATAATATCATCAATGAATAAAAAAAATCATCAAGATATTATTTGAATACTCTGTTAAATAGATCCATAAAAAACGAGGGTGAATTAGTCAATCCAAATAGAATTACTGCAAATTCATAATGTTCATACCTCGTCTGAAAAGATGTCTTCAGAATTTATTCCTTCTTCAATCATAATTGATGATATATAGAACGAAGGAAAATCTTAAAAAATAATTTATATCCATGTAGTTGATCAAATAAATCTTTGATACGGGACATAGGATACCTTTTATTTATTATAATAGCATTGATTTTCCTATAATCAATACACAACCTCATAGATCCATCTTTTTTTGACAAATAGAAAAAATGGCTCCCCATGGAGAAACACTAGGGAAAATAAATACCTTTATACCTAACTAATTATGTTATTTATTCAAATACACTAATTCCACCATATCCATTCTATAGGGATACTTCGATATTAGTCTTGCATCATAGATTAGATCAATGGAAAACTTCACTTCATGCTCTGGGGGTATCTTAGCAATTTATCAAGAAATACGTCAATGTATCCCTTTAAAATTGGTAGATTCTAGGTTTTATGATTATATTCTTCATAACTAGATGCATTTTTCTCTTACTCCCAAGTAATTTTATTTATTAAAACTGCTGGGGGTGGATCTAGATAAGAATCTGGTGATGAAGTTTCTTCTTTAAAGAATAGGGATTTTCTTCTTCCTCATAAATCATAATTTACTTCTTCTAGGAATAAATTTTTTCATAATATTTTGAAATCAAATCCATAACAAGGATTATATCAAATTAAATCACAGGTATGATGACAAGGTAAGTAACTAAAGTGCATTTATGTGTCATAAATGGAATTTCCAGATATATCTTTGTTGCAATGAGACTTCCCATAGAAGTTTTGACCAACAACTCTTTTGTTAAATCAAAAGGGAAATGTATACTTTTCTTGGAAAATTGAGAAGATATAAAAGAATGTGATGATCCAGAATCAAATAAAGCATTGGATAAGTTTGAGGAGATGATTATAGTACCTTTCAACATATCATTAGGAACTTCAATTTCAGCAGTTGTGATCTCATAATCTTAGCCTTGCTCCCTTGGAATTTTTTGATGATTAGGATAATAATTTTCATAATGTCCCATTTTTTCAATATTATCATTGAAAATTGGTAGATTCTTTCTTTCATTTTTAATCACGGGCTTGGTGGAATTTTTCTACACCCTTGTAACAAACTCCCATTACCTTTATGAAAGTTCTAGGGTGTTTCTTCCTAAAACTATTTCAGGATGGAATATCAACTCTTCTATTCTACCCATTTTCCTTATTTTATTTTTTAGAGTATCTAGTAGATTTATTATTCTTTTTCCTTCCTTTAAATTCATAAGACATACAGAATTAATTTTTTTTCCTGATAGCACATGAGATTATATCTTCATATGATAAGAAAGTTTGGGAGACCAATTCCCATCAGAGGAATGGTTTTAACCCATCAAATAATCAATCAATATTCCTCTTTAGATTTCATAGATAATCCAAAGTATGACTTTATAACCTTGTGAAGTTAGATTCTTACTTTTCAAAATTCTTAACCTCATTTTACCTCAAACTCATAAATTGAATCTCCATATCTTCTTGATATTCTTAAGGAATGAATTTTTATAAGAAAAGTTCTTTAAATTAACTTAATTCCATATTTTTAATTTCTTCATCCTCCATCGTGTTTTGAATTAATGGACACCATTGATCCACATATACCAAGAGATGATAAATTTCCATGACAACTTTCTCCCTTTAATTACTTCCCAAATCAATAAATATCTTTTCTAAGGAACTTATCCATTTCTCAGCTACAAATGGATTTTTAGTCTCATTGAATAATGGAGGTTGTTGTGCCATGAAGAGATCTAACAATATTCCTCCACATTATGGATTAGGGTTCTCCATACAAGTAAGGTTATTCTTCATAACTTGAGTCAACTATTCCAGTATAGTTATAAGCTGTTCAGTACTAGTTGTAGCTCCAGCTCCAATGTCATTATCTTGCATAGTAGGTAAATCCATTCATGGATTATGGGTATTGATATGGTTTCAATTCCTTCCAATATGTTCCATTTCTAAACAATGGAATGCACTATATTAGGTTATGAATCATAATACATAATTTCAAACATGTAAAATAATTAACATAAATTGAAAAAAAGATATTTATATATAATCTCATAATCATAAACATGGTTTCTTTAGAGACATATTTACTTTTAAATACTTCATAATGGTTTTCAAATAAAATGTGAATTATCTTAAGCATATCACCCAAGAGTTTCAAACCAGGTGTATAGTAAGGACCATTGTCATATATCAGGTTACCCCAAGTCAGGATCAGGACATCTTGTTAGAGTTTTCACCCCTTGGTACATCTATGCCAGAACCACATCAACTTATAGTATCCAGATAGATATTCATTTATAGAAATACACACATAATCTCTTCTATTCCAAAATTTTATTATGTTCTTATATACTTATGCTCAAAGTATATCTTAGGGTTATGTCCCCTAATACATGTTTTCTAAATCTAGTTTCCAAAGTTTATACCAACTTTCTACAATACCAGTAGTAATGATCTCGAACCCAATAGATATAAGTCAATAAATTACTTTATTAATTTAGCATATATAAAACTATCAAATCCCAAAAGACCAACCAGTTTTGTAGTTTTAGAAAATAGATTACCTATATGATCCTTACATTACAATTAAATATCTAAAATATAACATAGAGAATCCATTGAAAATCATGATTCTCCTAGATTAACCCTACATATCATTCATAATATATATCTTCACATCTTGAAAAAAATGAAACATAAGAAAGGGGTGAGTTCAGATGCTCATTAAGGGTAAATAATACAATGGAATCTAAAAAAAATAACCATAAAATTTTAATATGAGTTATATAATTGTAACACAATACTTTTAAACAAAATATTTAGCATAATATAGAAAGATTAAATCAAATAATTCCATATACATATTCACATGGATATTCTTCTAGTAAAATAATTACATGTAATATCAATAACTAATCCCATAACGAGGGAATGCATAATACTGGACATCATAATCATACCTTCAAGGCTTCGACCAAGACACCATACGAGTAAAAAACAAAACTAGTTTGTCTCATGAGACATACTGATGCATCGAGGTGCTATAGTGGGCCCCAAAAATCCCTTACCAAGTCCAATTCCTTCCTCACATGAAAAGGGCGAAATATATCCAACATAAACATTCATATTAAAACTATCATACGAAATGTTAATACATTAACTATAAAACATGAAAGATATAAAAATAGAAAATCCAATATCAAACATATCATAAAAAATTCAATATAATATATTGGATTGTATCATAAGAAAACAAACTCAAATAATCATAAAATCCAACAAAGGATGTTGACATATGTGAGAATAATTTAATAAAATCATTAAAATTTTCTTGAGTTAAATTCCCCCTTTTAATTTGAAATATTTCAAAAAAAAATACACACAATTATAAAAGAAAACATTTATTTTTAAAATAAACTTGTAATCTTGTAACTGAATATTCAAAATGATAAGGCATTATGACAGCGGAAAAATCCGCTCACACCGTATAAGTTAAAAAAACATTCCTTCCGTTGAGAAAGTAATAAAGTACCTCATTTTTAAAATGACAAAATATTCCTTTCAAACCATTTTATAAAAAATAAACATGCGTAAAAAAAAGACATTAAAAACTCATTGAAGAATTGTAAGAATATTTTGAAATACAATTTTAACAAACATGGACATGTAAGATAAATATTCCCTAGTAGAGACATACATATAAACAATCCCAAATAAAAATGAGATTACAAAACTAACCCTTACTATGTACTTTTCTTTAGTTGAGGGTGAGTCAAACTTCTTTATAATGGTTAAATCATGTTATTAAATTATGACAGAACTATATCTATATTTATGATATCATATATGATTCTCTTTTATTTTTTTAATAATATTTTATTATTATAATTCTTTCAGGTGTTAATTGCTTTATTTTCTTATGATTTTTTTCATGTAAGTTGTATTTATTATGAATAGGATATCTTTTATTTATATATAGAATAATATTAAGTTCATATATATTATATTAACTCATCATATAATTTTTTATAATCATTATTTAATGGTTAACGTGGAGAATAATTCTCATCATGTTGTGGAGACGGTAGGTTGTACGTATACATGGGCAACAATATCATTCCCATAATGGTAATGTGGTAAGAAATTTGATGGAATATTAAATATAATGAATAAATATCATGTCATATTTATTATTTATATCCATTATATTCATAATTTACCCATCTAAATAATGTGGTGATGAAAAAAAAATTACACCGTAGTGTGGATATGGTAAGTCGTACGTACGCACACATGGTGATATTGTTTTTTGTTGGACAGATAAAGAAAGAAAATGGTTGTCCCATCAAAATTATAATATATAAACATATAAATTATACTATATTTATTGTTTTATAATTGAAACAATTAATGGATAGGAAGTGTAAGAATAAATAAATTTGAAGGAGTTGGTAAAGACGATTACCTCTTCTTTGGAGAACCTCATTTGGATCTCCTCTTAGGGAAACTAAGATTGGTATTTTGAGAATACCATAACCTATATAAAGTGTCTAGGTAATTTGAGAATGTAAATGGGAAGGTTTTTTTCAATAAATATGTCTCAAGGTGGTGTGATTAAGTGGGGACAGAGGTACCCTTTTATAATTGAGGGGAGGGTCACTTTGGGAAACTCTCAAAATATTTAATTAATATAAATTAATTTTGAATTAAAAGTAGAATCGAAGTGATTTATTTATAAGATAATATTATTTTGTTTCTAAATCTTCTCATCCAATAATTTTTTGCTTTATTAGGTCACATACGTACCCATATCTTTTTTGCTTTAACCCTTATTTAATCTTTTTGACTCTTACTGTGAAGCATGTATTTTTACTACTTAAGTGTTAATATAGTTACTATAAAATGTACAAAAAACCTAAAATGGATCATTAATGAAATATTTAACCTTATTATAGTTATTTGGATGAATTTAATATTTTTATTAGTATTATATCATTTAATAAAACATTATTTATTTTAAAGTATCAATTATGTGAATTTTGATACTATTCATTATTTTCCTTTTTAAAAATATTCTAAGAATATGATAACTTATAACAAAAACTTATAATATATCAATAACATATCTAAGTTATATATAATTATTTTGTATGTCATTAATTATGTTAAATTATATTCATTTTAATTTTTTTCATAATATTTATTTGATATTTCCATTAATTAAACAATTACTACATCAATATTATAAAAGCCTTTAATTAAATTATTTCATCTCTAAAAATTAAAAATAAATTATCACAAAGAAGAGAAATTTATTTTATTTAAAATTTATATTTATATTCTAATCTATATTATGTAAAAACCTATATTTAAAATGATATAGTTATTAAAATTTGAGTATGTCATCTTTAACTCTTCTTCAATTAAAATATAATAAATATAATAATCTGATAAAAGTGGCTTAAAAAGGGTAATAATTTAGTCCTAAGGTAGGTTTTGGTTGATACAAACTTATCCAATGAAATTAAGACAAGTGTTAGGGTAATTTTATAATTTTATAATATTATTTTTACCTTTCATTACCCGATTTGCACTTAACCATAGAAAATAAAAATTTACTAAAGTTACTATTCATATCCCCCAAAATAAAAGAAACATATTTAAATAATTCATACCCAATTATTACAAAAATTTAATCCATTTTTAAAAATTTAAAACATATAATTTGCATAAATTAATTTAAAATTAATCCTGTTGATGTAGTGACAAAACAAGTTATTAATGTTTAAACATGCAAAAGATTGAAATGTTTTTATATCTAAATTCAATGTAAAATTTATTCCAATTACCTAAATTTTATTAAATGATAAATGGTATTATATTTATAATTTAAAACCATTCAATAATATAATTTAACACTATAAATTATTTTGATGAAAAAAGATGTTTTCAATTAAAATTTAGTATTTTTCACTCTTCATCAAAACATGAAACTTATGAGAAAAAAACAAAAATTGAACCAAAGTAAATTATGATATTATTATTTCAAAAAATATTTTTATTTTTCAAAATATAAGTTATAAAAGTGTCAAAATCTAGATTTAATATAGGTGCGCCATCAAAAGTGTATAAAACTACATTTATAAAAATAATATAACCATTTAATACATAAAAACATATTCATTATTATCTTATGTCTATAAAATATTTTGGATGAATATTAAATATATATATATTTTTTAATATGTTTAATACTATTTATTCCTACTATTTTAACAGCTATGTTATAATAATCACTTATTAATAGATCACAGTGCATTCGAACTCAGTGTTGCAAGCAACACAAGCTATTAAATTATTTTAAAAGAAAACATACCGTTAAATATTAGGTGTTACAAAAGGTCTTTTAAAAAAAGGTTAATAATTGATTACATAAAAAGAATAAATTATTACATATCATGGAAACCTTCATAATTTTGAAGGATTTAAGACATCCTATTGTGACTAGAATCCAAAAACCATGGTATAGGATTATTAAGTAAGGAAATACAAAATATTATAAGTTGTAAGTTTAATTTTAGGTGTGTCTTGGATGACATTTTGGAGGGTTCATTTTATAATTTAGAGGGGTGACATTTTTTGTAAGTACTCATTTTTAATATAAAAGGAATGTAATATTCAATAAAAGTGGATCTAAAATGGATAAAAATTGAAAAAGGATAAGGTTAGGTCTCTATTTCCCTCGTACACACATTTAGGTTGAGGCTTTATTATTTTTTCCAGCTTTATAAGTTATTTTTATCATTAATTACCATGAAGTCATTTTTAAGATTATTCTAGTAATTTTAAATTTAAAAATATTAAAACGATAATTCAATTCAAAAATTAATATTTATATAATTAAATATATTTAATAAAAATATATAAAATTAATACAAATTCATAATTATCCCCAACTATATAACTTTAAATACTTTTAATATCATTTATTTTACTTTTCTCTTAATTGTACAAGAGTTGCACCAATATCAAATAAGTATTAATATAATTACTAGGTTATTTAAATCTAAAATTCATAGATATAAATCGAAATTATTCATTATTAATAATATTTTTATTTAATGTCTATAATAGATATATCTCCTCAAAAATATTATCTTAAATATACCCATTTTGACTTTTCCAATGTTGTGTAAGCATGACATTAACACTAATAAATGGTTTCTTATTTATATTTATATGAAATTTAATTTATATTAATTGGATGATATTTTAAGTATAATGTAATTGCATATATTTCATAATGTTGAAAAATATTTTTCCTAAACTTTAAATTCATATTTATATCACGATGATGTATAAAATTTATGGTATTCATAAAAGCATTATTCTTTAACTATTCACCAAAAAATAAAATTGCTTAGAATAGAACTAAAAAATAACTATAAGATAATTTAGACATACTAATAAAAAGAATGAAATCATTTTCATCAAATTAAAATTCTAAAATTTAGAAATTTAAATTTTAAATAAAAAACATATATACTATACAATAAAAATAATGTTTTTAAAAATAGTATGTATTTTGAACATGAATAATTAAATTAATTATCCTTAATATTCCCTAATTATTAATTATATTTTATTAATTTATTTGACCAATAATTTATTTAAAAACACCAATAATTTTAATTAATATCATTCTTAAAAAAAATTAACAGAAATCCGTATTTTATAACAACACTTCCTTTTTAATAAAAGATATTTTCATAAATAAATATTTAGCATTTTTCTCTATTCTATAATCTTGTATATTTTTTTGAAATTAATTATTTATAATGAAAATATATACATTTAACATCTAAATAAACTTTATTTATATCAATTATATGTTGGAAATCCTAAACCGGTAATAATATACTCAAAGGATTTATACCCTTTTAATTTGATTCATATCTTGCACGATTTATTTCATTCTAAAGTTGAAATATTTTAATATAACATATCTATAATTTAAAAACTTGTGTTTTAAGGAATAAAAATGTGTCCTAAAACATGAGGGTGATACATTATACCCCATTAAAATAATTTCACCATAGAATTTCAAATACCTAGAGAAAAAATGATGGTATCCATGTGATTAACAAGACTCAAGATATAATTTCTAATGAGATATCAACTCGACTACCTTAGGTAAGACTAGGAGAAACATACTTTACCAAATATCATATGCATGTATGTATTTTAATTTATCATAACCATTTGTTCTAAATATTAATCATTAGTCGGTTATAACAATTTCTAGAGACATATATTTTGTAGCTTTATTGTCATGATCCTGTGCTCAACCAAATACTAAAAAAATTTGTTTGGATAATATCAAATAAAATTAGAGTAAATAAGCATATTAATATTATAAATAAATCGTAAGATGTCTTATCATATGACACCTTAATTTCAACTCATGATATATTCATTTAAACTATGACACAATTGGTTCAAACTATAACTCTTTCTATTTAACTGAGGTTTCCATAATTTTCATCCTCTTAAGACCAATAACATAATCCCTTGAAATTACTAAACCTGGATGTACCAAGATCTTAGTTACTATATTATCAATCAATGAATCTTGGAAACCTATGATCCCAGAAATGAACTTACTATTTTTTCCCTCAATAATGTAAAATCAAATACCAATCAGTGTTACCTTAATAATAAATAAAATAAAAAATATATTAACCTTTTCCCAAAATAACCTAAATCACCTTGTCACCAAATAAATTTTCAATCCCCAAGGGTATCTACACAGGAAAAATTATATTTCCAAAATTAATTGAACCATTGTCCCAATTAAATATAATTCTATCAATATAAAATCACATATGACCCCAAAGGGTTATATATACCTCAATCATATATTCTTCCTAAAAACCCAATAAAAATCTCTAAAATAATATTAATCACCTTAAAATAAAACCACACACGACCTAAAAAGGGTATCTATGCCATAGAACTTATGATAAAATTAAAATTATTAACATATGATGGTATCCAAAACTCTTAAATTATCCTAATTTGATAACATACCAAACTATAACATCTTTTAAACCATACTTTAATACCAACTGAGATGCCCATACATATACTCCTAGATTTAGTCTGAAAAACATATCCTTTACACATTAGATTAAATAACAACAAAAGAAACCTAAAAATAACAATCTATAATTATAGTACCTTTAGAAAATATTATATTACTTAAATTCAAAATACCATTTAGGTTTAGAGTTTTACAGATTAGAGAAAACCCTTTCATAACAAAACCCACACCAAATTGACATTTTTTCCAATAAACCAAACTCATAATGGGATGTAATTTATTGATTCAAGGATAATACTATAACAACACTGGTAAATTTAATAATAAATTTTATTCCATATTAGTATACATGAATTATATTTTATATAGTCATATTCATTATAATAATATTAAAAAAATTTTAAATAAAAAAGGAAATAGTTTTATTCTTATTAAAATTATTTTATAATAAGGTTTCTACAGAAGTATAATTTCTAAATTTTGTAATTTTAATTTTGAAAAATAAAATTCATTTTTGAAATCATTATATCAAAATTATCTTAGGGTGAAATTTTGGGGTTTTTTTCTGGAAATATTTATTTTTATGTGAATAGTTAAAAATATCAATTTTTGTAAGACTGTTATTTATTGTCAGTAAATAAAGTAATTTAAAAGTAACATTTGATATTAAAGAAACATAATTATAATTAAATTTTAAATAATAAAATTAATTAAATAGTAATCCACATTATACTTGATTTTGGTATAAGTCTTTTTTGGGCATAAAAACGTATTATTCAAAAAATTGCTTTTCATTACGTTTTGTGTTGTAATATTAAATTAATTTTAAAAAATTCTAGAAAATTAATAATAAAAAATTAAAACCATATTTAGAGCCAGGAAGTCCAAATTTGGTAAATATTTCCCTTTTATTTTTTATCAATATGAATAGTAACTGAAATAAATATTTATCACATCACTAATGGTATATCAGGTAATTAACGATAAATATTTTGTGATAAAGACTAAAAATAACCTAAAAACATTAAATTAATATATTTTTTGACAGGGGTTCGACTATAATCACAAAATATTCAATTTTTTGGAAAATATTTGGAATTCTTCTTTGAAAATGAATTATATATTATTTTAAGTAAATATAATGTAAAAAATGCCACTCTTCTGTTTTTAATATCTACAAAATTTTGTGGAAGTGATAAAAACAAATTATTTTTTTTATAAATGGTTTTTGTATATATTAATGATTTAAATATAATGATTATTTATTTTTTAATTTTTATTGATGAAATAATTGCTTTAAATGCTGATGTAATGCTGACATATTACTTGTCCAAGTAGTAGACAAATCAAGTATGTAATTTTAAAAACACTAAAAGTAATATTTTTTGGGTGAGTTATATTATCTCAAAAATTTTATTGGTATATATAACATATTAGGTAAATGTGAAAGTATTATATTTTAATTCCATTTTTTTGATGTTGTTTGCAAATTAAAAATAAATGAACAGTTCCAAAAATGACATTAAATATATTTTATAATAAATAATTGTTTATTAAATGATTTAAAAGTCATAAAAATATTATATTTATCAAAGTTAATGGGATATGGTTTAAAATTTAAAAAAGGTCCATTTACAGTTCATTTTTGCTTTTATAACATCTTTCATGACTACTTTAGTGTAAAAAAACTTTTATACTATGATAAGTGTCAAAAGGGTTAACATGGGGGTTAGAACAATGAAATCAGTATGAAAACAAAACCTAAACTTATCAAAATATTTTTTATGAGAATATTTAAACTTATAATCATAATATATTTTAATTGTATCAATATGGATTCATTTTCCATGAAAATCTATTTATATTATTTTAATATCTTAAATAATTCCATGTGTTCCCCTCTCTTCTATTATAAAAGGGTACCTCATATACTCTCTTTATCACACCTTTTGAGCACTCTATTTCAGCCAATAAATGAAAAATACTCTCACAAAATTAACTCCCTACATCCTATAGGTTCTCATTTTATTATAAAAGCATACCTAGAAGGCTGTTGGTGTAAACATAAAGAGGTTGTTCAAAGAATAGGTTTATGTCTTAACCAAGAATTTTTGTTTTCTTTATTATTATACCCCTTTTAAATCAATTAAAACCATGATAAAATAATATCATAAGTATCTTACATATAATTATAAGTTATTATTTTAATGTAATAATCAATAACATATCTTGTTCTATCAAATGAGAAATGAAACCATCATTCATGTGTACATTGAACTATTATCTCGAGAATCGATGTAATTCATTTTCCATCACCGCCTCTCATGAATGATTATAATAATAGAATTAATGTATATATATAATATTCATGACATAATTATAATTATAGAAATATAATATATCATATATTTTCTTTCCTTTTTATCAATTGAAAAATTATAACGTTGTTCATGCGTACGTGTAGACTAACACCTCCACGATTCCATACGATTCTCTTTTCATGACCACATCACATGACTTTTATATATAAGCATATTTCAATAAAAAATACTATAATTATGATATAATTATCATTATTTATAGATAAAATAATACTTATCTTTGTTAAATAAATATCATTGAAAAATGGAAATTTTACTCATGAGTACGTATGACATATTGTCTCCATGGTTATATGGTAGTTCATTTTTCATAACCACGTTTCATGGTTGTAACACCATGAGTTTTTATGATTTTTTTAATAAATAAAATTTATTCGAAATCCTATATTACATGAAACACTATTTTAATCTTGCACCACAGACAACACTGAGTTAGCTTGCGTTACACACGACATTGAGTTTTAACAAAACCAAAATATATTATTCTTATAATTTTTTAAACGCAACTAACATAACCTAGTCATTAAACATAGTGACATGAATAGTAATAAATAATTTTCAAATATTAAATATAATGGTTTTATATAAAGAAAATATTTTTATAATAAAATATATAAATTTTCCATAAAGTCTTTACATATTTCAGAAATACAATTTTCTCAAAACAAATTATTTATTTTAGTGAACAATAATAAATTTAATTTTTTGAAAATATTATAAAATTAATTTGATAAAATAAAATTTAGTTTTTATATCATAATTTCAATATTATATTTTGGTAAATTTTGGAATTTTTTTAAAATGTTTCAATTTTTCTGAATAGTGAAAAAATACTAAATTTTAATTGAAAACAATTTTTTTGTTTAATTTATTTATAAAGTTAAATTGTAATTTAAATTAATTTTAAAGTAAAATTAGGATAATTATATATTCATTAATACAATTTAGTTCATTAGTATCAATTTTATATCGAATTTTTACAAAAACACTTTTTAAACTTTCGAATATTTTCTCTTTAAAAACCAGCTTTCTCATCGTGCTTGTAAGATTTATTTTAAAATAAAATTTTCCAATTATGTGATTTAAATTTTAAAAATGGATTATATATTTTTAATAATAATAATTTATTTTATCTAATATGTTTAATTTAATTTTTTACAAAAATAAATTTCAAAAATAGAAAAAATTATTTACCGTGGTTAATGTAAAAATGAGTTTAATTGTGGGGTTAAAATAAAAATATATGTTTTAAAAACAAAAAAAACTTTTAAAAAACAATTTTATGGCCATATTTATACCTTATATTATATATAATACATATTGGTACATTATTGGAGCCTTGTGACATGAAAAAAACGTGGGTGAAATTCTTTCTTTAAAAAAATTACAAGTGTGCCACTCACCTCACTTGAAAAGCATCACCCATTATCTTCTTCTTTATACACCTTAAATCCATTATTTTAGGCCAATACATAAAAAAATAACTTCAAAAATTCCATAATCTCTTATAAGAAGCTTTATTTTTACCAAAATCTCACCTAGGAAGGTTTTTGGTGATAACCTAAGGAGGATACCCGAAGAAGAGGCAATGTTCATCAACACACATTTTTATTTTATTTATTTATACACATCCTTAAGTTATTATTATATCATGATAATATGATAAAATGATTATTATACATATAATTATATTTTTTTATATTGAGTTAATGACCTATAACCATCTCCACTTCCGTCAAATGGTTTACGAGATCATCTTTCGTTTGTATAGAAGACTACAACCACACATACCGATGTCATTTGTTTTTTCCATTGACACCTATAAAGGATATAAATAATTATATATTTATTATTAATATTTGATATATTTGATATTATTATGATTTTTAATCATAATATAACACATACATTCATACTCTCTTTTTTTATAGGAATATGATAACATCGCTCGTGTGTATGGAAGACTTCCGCCTCATGAAGCGATGTGTTGCATTCACACTTTAAATGGATGGTAATAAAGATGGATTTAATGAATATATGTGATATATATGAAACAAAAATCATTCTGTAATTATAATATATAATTTTCCTTTCTCTAACTCAAACCAAAAAGAAAATGGGATCATCGTTTATGTATACGTACGACCTACCGTCTCCATGAACGGTGTATTTCACTTTCTATCACTAAATTTTATAGATTAATATAAATAAATATAAAATAAATATATAATATATTTATATAATTGTTAAAATTTGTGATTTTATTAAATTATTATCATATTAATTGGACCAAAAAATAATAAATCAAAAAATATATGAAAAACAGAGTGGTTATTACTCGAAATGTAACTTTAACTTGGAATTGTTAATAAACGGGTAATAAAAGGTCATATGAAAATAACATACTGTATTATATATATATAAATATTGTTCTATAATTGGTTTATATTAAACTTTATTTATTATTAAGGAGTTTTTAACATGTATTATGGAAGCCAAGAATTAATGTAAGGGATTTTTAGTCTCTCTTTTATTTTTGGGAGACATATGCAAATTTTCCACACATTTCTTTTGTGTAGTTTATATACTTCCCCTTAAACATTTTATATCCTAAATAAAATTATTTTATTAATATTTAAAGGTTAATTTTAGGTTATTATTCATTAATTATTACTATTTAGAAGATTACCAAAGAGGTAAGGGATTTTTGTCTAATTTTCCTTCTTTGAGATGTACATTATGTTATACACCTATATTCTTTAAAAATGTGTATATAAAACACATTTAACATATAATATTATCAATGTTTTTATACTCATGATATTAAGTCCCATTTTATATTTTTACTTCATGGGGATTATGATTTAAAGATACTAATTTGGTAATGATTTTATGTTACAATCTCGTCTTTTATCAGAATTATTTATGATTATGTTTCCAATGATAAAATATTATGGTCCATTTGTCAATAAATACATAAATTTTTTTATCCTATAGTTATTCATGATATTTAAAAGTAATAGAACCACTTCCAATATTTTTTACTTTAGATAATTAAGATTTTTTAATAAAATCTTGCTTTATTTCTCTCTTCGGTTAGAAATCTATTTTCTTCCAAAAACCATGTTTTCTAAAAAAAATTTCAACAATGTTTTATTATTATCCTATGATTTTAAATGAAATTTTTACCCATGTTTTATTTTTACAATTTTTTTAAAGGGAAACTTCATTTCATTTTCAAAACAATTCCTATTTGGATTTTACCAAGAATGTGAAAGGAATAATTGTTTTAACATGTACAAGATGAATAAACTTCCTATCGTCATAAACATTATTTTATTTTAATATTCCTTTATTTTTTGTCAATTTTATTTTCAAGGGAATTTTTTTTTGAAATGTTAAATGTTTCAAAAAGTTTTTTTTTCAAAGTAGAATGGATATTTTACTCAATAAATGTTTTAAATGACCAGTCAAAATTGTTTTCCATATTAGATGTCATCTGTTGATGTTAACTATACCTGAATGGGGATATGATCCAAGGATAAAATTCTTATTCTTTATGTAAATGGTTTCTGTTTATGATGGAGTGATTTTTATGAAGCCCTTTTCTCACCCATAGGCTATTCCATGATATAATTCTTATGAAACCCATTTCTTTTTCAATGAGTTATACCATGATAGAATTATTATAAAGCCCAATTTTTTCCCATAAGTTATGCCATGATAAAACAATTAATTTATTATGAAACCTGTCTCTTTTCCATAGGTTATGATATGATAAAATGTTTATGAAATCCATTTCATTTAATGAGTTTTTATAAGATTAATGTTTTATGATCCTATGGAACATAAATGTATGATTTTCATTATGTGACGAGTGGGATATATATATCCCTCAAATGCATTTGGTAATAATAAAAGTTCTATGTGCTTGGAGGGCACATGGGTGGATATCTCCTGAAAAAAATTAGGTTACATATATGGTTATCCCAATACCAAAATAGGGTACATGGGAGGTTATCCTATGACTCAAGCAGGTACATGGGTGGTTATCCCAATATTAACATGCTATGAATGCCTTGGCGGGTATCCTTGATATAATATTTTCTATGCTTATGTGTATTGCAAAAAACTATGTCTTATGACAATGTTATGCTCTCATGGATCATGTTCTTTGATTCCTTATGATTCATATCTTATAAACTACCAATATTTATTCCATGACTCAAGATTTTAAAATTTTATATGTAGGGTATGATTTTTGTATGTTATACTCATGCTCTTATACACTTATATCCATGCTATGATTGTGTATCTACCTTGTTTATCCTTACTAAGAAACTAATATCACTATGTCTTATGTTTCCTTTCCTTGGTTATGAAGATATATATTATGTATTATTTTTCTAAGAAGGGTTGTAGATTTAAAGATCTTAGTGAGAGATGATGTATCACATATATGGACTAGTTGTTTATGTTTCCAGGTTTCTAGAGGCACTAAACTATTATGGTCCTCCGGAATATGTTTGTGTAATGTAATGAATATTCATATAAAATGATGTAATATATATGTATGATAAGCCTATGTTTCTATAGTTGGTATCATAAGATATTTTTAGTTAACCTCTATAAAATAGGATGAGAAAACCTTAGTGAGATACCTAAGGAAATGCCTAAAGATACATCTAAGGATGAGTCAATGTATAGGAAATGTCCTAGAATTTTGGTAAAGGATAGAGTGAGTGGTTTCTAAACAATTACATCCCCATATATATACTATAAGTGGATGTGGATTTGTATAATAGGTACCTAGGGGAAATAAATCTTAAAATGGAACATTGATCTAGACTCAATCATCACCTAGTGCATGACAATGATCCTTGTTGCACACCCGTTTTGACACTCTTGGGAGATAATCTTTGTAAATTCACATACTATTTACAAGATATCATAAAGTATTTAAATATATGAGGACCATGAATAACCCAGGATAAACATAAGGTTTCATAGATTAAAGAAGGTGTCATGATTTGAAAATCATATAAGTGATTTTTTCATGATTATGTGGTTCCCTATCATGATTTTATTTCTTACACTATTATTTTTTGTTTTAGTCAAAGGAAGAAACCTAAAGAAACCTTGTTAATGATTAATATGATTGAAAATGAAATGATTGTACTATTGAGCGTGAAAATGTTGTGGGATATAGAATGAAAAATGTCATTGTTATACTCACACAACTTTCTCAAGCTATGAATCATGATGGACTTCTTAACGAACAATTTAGGTAACAAAATTAAATTGATTCCTTCTTGAGGAAACATATATAACAACCCAGTCTTAATATACATAGAAATTTCACCATTTTTAAGAATAATTAATAAATTAAAAAAATGGATTCCAAAAGACCATATTAGTTTAGTGCCTTTGGAAACATTAAAACATTAACACTAGTACATGAGTGAGCTATATTATCTCCCACTAAGTTATCCAGGACTATAATCCTTCTTAGACATATCATACGTAAAACATAACTTCATAACATTGGTAAGGAAACATAAAAAGGGGTGAGATTATATTCTTAGTAATGGTAAAAAAGGGAGACATGTGAGCATAAACATGAACATAAAGGTATGAGAACATGATAATAACATTAGAAGATAATACCCTGTATATAAAAAATTATAGAAATGAATTGTGGACTCAATATTAGAAGTTCATAAGTCTTGAATCATAAAGGTATTAGGAACATTATACATGAAAGCATAACATAAGAGTAAGACATGGTACTATTTAATATACATAAAACTAGAAAATATTATGTTAAGGATACCTACCAAGACCTTCATTACATGTTAGTCTTGGGCTATAACCTGTGTACATACTCCGGGATTAGGATAACAACCCATGTACCCTATTATTTTCAAGGTTAGGCTACACACCTTGTACCCTATTACTTTTAGGCTTGGTATAAAACCCATGCAACTACTTATTTTCAGTCTTGGTATACAACCTATGCACCTGCTTACTTTTAGGCTTGGTTTACAACATGTGTACCTTATTTTTTCTGGCTTGGGGTACAACCTACGTACCCTTTGAGCTCATATACCATTGATCATTACCCAATGCAATAGAGGGAGATATAGGTCCCACCCATATCATAATGAAAGCATATATACACATGCCACAAAATCATAAAAAATCATATCATAACCCATGAAGTGAAATGGGTATCATAAACATTTCATGATATTATTATCAATAGAAAATATATAGGTCTCACAATAATTTTAACAAATTATAACCCATGAAAATAATCATATTTAAAAATAATATAACCAGTTGATGATAAATGAGTGTCATAAATATAATTCCATTGAAACATAAACCATTCAATAAGGAATATGAATGGTATTCTTGGATCATATTCCATAGTAAATCATAAACTATAAAAAAAATATCATCTTATATGGAGAAGTATTTTGAAATATCACATGGAATATTTATTAAGAAAAATAGCCTTCCATTGAAAATACTTTTCATAAAACCATTTAAAAAATACTTTTCTTATAAATAAATATTTACCATTTCATTTAAATAATTTCTTGAGGAAATATCATTTATTCCTTAAAAAAGGCTCTTTAAAACATAAAACCTTTTGAAAACCATTTTCTTTTGAAAATACTTTGAAAAATCCAAAATAATTATTGAAATCATTTTGGAAACCATTTCCATTAGAAAATTATAATATAATATTGAAAATATTTTTAAAACCATTTCATTGAGAAACTTTTAAAACTTATAAAGAAATATTGAAAATATTTTGGAAATTATTTTCCTTGAAAACTTGTAAAAGAATCTGGAAAACGTTTTGAAAACCATTTCATTGAAAATAATTTGAAAACTTATAAATAATTATTGAAAACTTTTCAAAACCATTTTCTTTGAAAATAAATTGAAAATTTGTGATTAATACTTGAATTTGTTTAGAAAACATGGTATTTTAAGGAATACATATTTCCGACCAAAATGAGAAATAAAGTCATATTTTCATAATTTTTTTTCTTAATTATCATAAGTATAAAAGAATGAAAAAATGGTAACATTAAATTTTTATAACATGAATAACCATATTTTAAGAAAATTAATGATATTTATTGAGATATTGATCATAATATTTCATCAATGAAAGCATAATCATAAACAATCTCGATAAACGACAAGATTGTAGAAATAAACCATTACCACTATGGTAACTTTGAATCATAATAAAATGGAAATAATAACATTACATGAAGGTTAAAATATCATGAAAATAAATATATTCATGATATAACATGTCAAAGGTAGTATATATACATCAAGGAAAAATATATGTGCGTGACATGGCATGTGTCTCAAATAATGCAATTTGTTTTTAAAGAATCTAGAAATTTTTTTATTGATAAAAAAAGAGATTACACAAGTCTAAAGTAAGGTCTTTTGCTAACATCTAGAGCATAAAAGGGATTAATTCAGTAGGAATATCATCCATCCAATAAAGGTCATGACTGACCCCAAGATTGGCAAGCCCATCAGTGATCCTATTGGCTTCGTGGAATGTGTGAGTGGTGATGAAGTTAAGCCCAACTAGAGAATTCAAACAATCCATCCAGCGGGCAGTGAGAGGTCAAGCAAGGGGGATGGTACCATTCCAAATGGCCTGAATGATTTTAGTGGAGTTTCTCTCAATCCAAATATTATTCCATCTTTGTAATATGACAAAGATGATTGCATTGATGACGCCCATCATCTCAGCTTCCAAAGAGGAAGAGGAACTGTAAGAGCCATAAAAGCATCCAAGAATCTGGTCCAGGTGATTTCGGAAGATGGCCCCACAACCCACTGGGCCCAGGTTGCCTTTGGAGGCTCTATCCACATTGATTTTAATCCATAATAGAGGGGGAGGGAGCCAAAACACTTCAAGAGTAGAGTGAGGGCGAGGGTAGATCCCCTCCACCCAACATGTCTGAGGATCCCAAAGTCACGAACCAAGTTTTTGCAGTGAGATTTTTGGATAGAAGTTGCTTCTAGAATGGCCATGAGGATTCTCAATTTTCCTGCATTAATATTAAAAGAATTATTGCGGAAAATTATATCATTTATACCATACCAGATAATATGAAGAAGTTCCATGAAAACCACAATCAAAAGGTTCTTGATTTTCTGTGAAGGAGACAACTCCAAGAAACTCTGAATCTGCATGTTGATGGTATCAAAAATCAGGCATCTGCACTAAAAAATGTCATGAATATAATGCCAGAGAGCGGTTACTGTGTCATAGGAGAGAAAAAGATGGTTAATATCCTCTCTATATTGGTTGCACATATAACATTTAGAACAAAGAGTAATCCTGAAAGTTTGTAAGCAAGTATGTATGGGGATTCTTTGATGGGAAATATTCTAAACTAAAGCAAATCTTGAGGGTTTTATCAAGGCTTTGTTGAATTTATCTAGCTCGGGGTGATTATTGTCAACATTGATGAAAAAGTGCTTATAAAAACCTTTGGAGTTAAGAATCCCATTGTGCACAGGCTCCAAAATAAGTAAATCATTAGTAATAGCAAAATGATAATTTTTGAAAATTTGAGTAATATTCTCAGGGAGATCGAGGTTATGCATATGGATGATCGAGTCAATAGAATACTGAAGATAGGGAGGGGATTGGTTGTTATCTATCAAGGAGATCAGGGGAACACTAGTCTAGTTATCAAACCAAAATTTAAAGTTGGATTCCTTAGTGGCCATCCATCTAGAGTTAGACATGATAGAAATGAAAGTACTTTTCATGGAGGAACAAATAGAGGACTTAAGGGAGAAAGAACTAATATTTCTAAGTTTTTCAAGGAAAATTTCCTTGAGAGAATTAATGGAGGAGGAAGTATTGTGAATAATGTTCCACGTAAGTCTATCTTAAAGTGCCTCATTGAAATTGGAGAGATTTTTGATGCCAATCCCCCCTTTATCAACAGCTTTGCAGCAAGAGGTCTAGGGGATAGCCACGAGCTTTCTCTCCGAAGTGCTACCAGTCCAAACAAAATTTTTAATAGCAACATTATTGTGTTTTAAAATACTTTTTTGCCATTTATATATCATCATGTAATAAAAAAGTTTAGAAACAATCGTGGATTTCACCAAACAAATTCTCCCAGCCATCGAAAGGGTCTTTCCCTTCCAGGAGAAAAGATGTCGAAGCGTATGGTTAGTAATGTGAGAGAAATAATCTGCTTTTGGTCTACCCCAAAATATAGGCACACTAAGGTAAGTAAAGGTGAGAGAGGATTCTTTAACGCCTAAGATATTAGAGATGGTAAGTTTTCTCCTTGGAGGAAAGTCTTTATTGAAAATGATAGAAGATTTATTCCAGTTTATGTGTATACCAGAGACTTCCTCATAGTGGAGAAGGATATCTTTAAGCTTAAGAATGTTCCTTTTTTCTCCCCAAGTAAAGAGAATAATGTCATTAGCATAAAGAAGATGCGAATGGACTTATAAATTTCTAGAGGCAGAGATAGGTTTTATGGTCCCTTTTTCAATCTCCTAGGAGATCAACCTATTCAGGTAATCTTATGCAATGGAGAAGAGGATAATAGAGAGAGGGTCACCCTGTCTCACACCTTTAGTGTAGTTGAAATATCCCCTAGGTGAGACATTAATGAGATATAAAACCTATTGAATAAATTACATAAAATATATGTGTATATATCCATAAATATAATAATCATAATCATAGAATACATACATGGTTATTATACACACCATATAAAATGATAGACTGGTGAATAAGGCATGTATCTCAGAGAAATAAAAGGAGAGATGAAATTCCCTTACATTGTGTCCGATTTGTCATATATGAATTTATATTCTTGAATAATAAAATTATGTTAATTATTTACTTTATTTATAACATTTTTCATGTTTATTATTACTTTTAATTTAATTATTACAATTTTCTACACAAGTACTTAAAGAATTATGTTTACATCAGCTGTTTTGACCAAATTTGGTTTATTTGTAAAAAACAACTTTGGTAGGTCAACTATGGTCAAAGGGGTAATTATATAAACACATACATGATAATAATCATGAAATAATTATCATATTAATACATAAATTATACTTTTAAAATAAATCATGAAATGTGGTTATGAAAAATGACCAGACATTACAACGATGGAGATGGTAGGCCATACATAAGCATGAGTAACGTTACCATTTTTCAATGATCATTATGGGAAGAAGGTAAGTAATATTATATCTTTAAATAATGATAATAATATCATAAATAAAATTTTATGTAATCATATATAATTATATATGTAATTATTGAGATGTAAAAGGAATCACATCACTTCAGGGATGCAGTAGTCCACACATCCATGAATGATGTCATCACTTTTTATTGTGTAAAAAGGGTAAAAATATGATTATGTATTGTATTTAATGAAAGGTAATTATTTAATGAATATAATATATATTTTTTTATGTAAAATATTTTTAATTAAAACAATCCTTTATAAATACCATGTATAGCGTGAATGAATCACATCACTTTGAGGAGGTGGTAGTCCACACTTCCACAAACGATATTATCATAATTATAGAAAATGAAAAGTATAAAGGTATGTGTTATAAAAAAATTAAATAAGAATAAATAAATAATAAATATCATATATAACTTATATTAATAGAGTTTTCATCATAATTACCTCTATGTGAGGCGGTAAAGGAAATGTGAGTGATGTCGTTTTGTGAGGTGGTAGTTCACCATACACATAAACGATAAGTTAATTACCCATTCGATGGAAGTGTGTGTAAGTGTAGGTAATAAACCTAATATTATGTCATCTAAGTATATTTAGGATACTGGTGTTATTTTATAGTCATGTAATAAATAAAATTTAATGTTTTTAAAGAGAAATAAAACTAAAGTTCATCAGGAAGGATGTTACCACTTATTTAGGTAACTCTTTTGATTTTCACCAAGGGGATTCATTGGATGTATTTATGTCCAAGATTAGGATTATTGGGTTAAGTTAGGTATGTTTAAGATCTATTTTTTTAGATCTTGGTTGATCCAAAGTGGATTTGAGGTGTGATGAAGGAGTAGATTTGGTGGCCTTTTATAAGGGAGGGAGGGACACACTTGGCATTTTTGAGAATATGATTGGTGGACCCACATTTTTACCAAAAATAAATAATCCAAAAACAAAAAAAACTCAATAATGGAAGGTTTATAGATGCAATATGGAAATAAAATGGGATTTGGATAAGTTTATAGGTCATTTGAGTCGTTAATTTTAAGGTTTAGTCTGTCGTTAGGTTTAATTTTACCTTAATAGCTGTAATTAATTTTAATCACCTTCACTAATATTTTAGATAAAAAATTATGTTGATATTATTATAATATAAATATTATACTAATTAAAACCATTTATGTTTTTAAAAAAAATTAAATTCACATAAGTGGAATAATTAAGACTAATGTGTATCTCACAGACATGGTAAGAAAGCAGTTTTTTAAAGTGAGAATATTCAAAAGTTCATAAGATTTTATATCTAATTTCAAAATAAAAATGATAAAAATGACTTCAATTGGATTAATATATGTATAATTTATTTATTGTGACTTTAAAAAAACTTATAAGATAATTTTACTTTACAATAAATTAGATGAAAAATATGTTTTGAATTAAAATTATGTATTTTTAACTATTCACCCAAAAATGAATTTTCTTTTAAAATCTCAAAAATTCACTCTAAGATAATTTTTACATTATTAATTAAAAAATTAAGTTTATTTTATCCAATTGAATTTATAAGGCTGTCTAAAATTAATTTTATTATTGTTTACAGAAAAATATAAAAAGTAGTCTCTTTAAGAAAATGGTATTTTTAAACATATAAAGACTTTACCAAAAATTATATATTTATTTATAAAGATATTTTATTTACATGAAACATTTACAATTAAAATATCAAAATTAGTTATTAATACTCATATTGTCTACTTTAACATTTATTTTATAACTATATTGTTTAAATAATTATAATAATAAAGTGTTGTTTCACAGAAACTCAATATTGTGTGTAACACAAACCAAGTCACTATTGTATATAGCACAAAATTAACTTGGTGTAGTGTATAATTAAAGTATGAATTAGAGATTTAATATATAAAAAAAATATTATTTCTACTTTTGTGTGAAATTGTAAATATCAAAATGATTAAATTAATTCAAAAAATAATTCAAAAAATATCAGGGTGTTTCATTCTACCCCCATTAAAATAAATTTCACCCTCATAATTAATCTAGGATGTAAAAGGTTTAATAATTGAATGGTCCTTTCATATAAACCCACAATATAAAAATGAATACTAAAACTTCCTTAAATAAGGGAATGTTGTAAACTTAATGGTTAGCCAAAGTAACTCATAACTAGGTTTCTACATTGGAGAACATAGGTGGAAAGTGAAAACACAGACATGGAAGAAAAGAAAAAATAATTATAGGGATTGATAAAGATCCGTGATAAATAAAATTGTGTGATCTAGAGAAAGTTAAAAATAAAAAAAATCATAAAATGAATAAGCATGAAAGAGGTCATTGATATCATCATAATAATGACAATAGGACAACATTTTATTTTAGACCCTTTTTCGAAAGAATATATACTTACTTGATTTTCCATACCTTATGAAGAATATCATCCTTTTTTTGTTCCTTGTTCAATTCCTAATTCATCCCTTACTCTAGGGAAGGAAGGTGGGTTTTTCATTAATGAAGCATTAGCAGATCATGAGATCCATAAATAGAATGTCAGTTCAATACATATGTCTTTATCATAATAAAAATGTTATCACAAGTTATCCAATACGCAAAACATCCTCATACGTTGAGACAATACTTTAATCTGTAAAACCTTATCCAAAGTTTAACATAAACCATTCCATAAATGGTTAACTTTATAACCGTTCCAGAATTTGAAAGTCCAAAACTCTAGAAAGGATGTCACTAAATTCATCAAAATCAGAATAACATTGATTCCACCATATATCATATAGATTCTATTATTTGTTACATACCAAACATGTGAATTCCTTCAACAATTATTCCCATGGAACAAGTTAATGACTGAGATTACCATAAATCCTTATTCAAATCATCCATTCTTCCAAAAGATAATTCACCCTTTATTCTTTAAACACACTCTTATATTAAAAAAAACTTTTTTATTGTAATATTGGGTTTATCCGTGTAAATATTGAAAATAAATGTGATTTCATTAATCCAAAATTCATGTAGAGAGAGATAATTAATGCTTAGAATCATATCAAGTTCCACTAAAGTATAAATAATAATATTTTGAATGATATTATTTTTACAAAATCCCTCAAGAAATTTCCCACTATAGAGTTCCCTGATTATAATTGTTCACTTAATCCATTTTGATTTCATAAGATTTACCTTTTTCCTTTTTCTTTATAGGTTGTTGGCGCTGAACACCATTATTAACCCCTAGATTTGGGATCTTTTTGAAAATATGACCAAACTCCATGAAATTGAAACACTAAAGTGTGGGAGGTACATTATGTGGTCTTTTCTAATTATTCACATCATTATATAATTTTTTTGAATCACTTTATCATTCATCCACTTGATGTCCTTCCTTTCCACACTTGAAAAATTTTATAGTCCTGTTAATACAATTCCCTCCATGATTATTTTCACGCATAGATCATAAAGTAGGGCTCAAATTATTATCTCCATGGATTTTAGATAGTACTTTGAACTCCATAATCATCTTTTTGTTAAAACCATAAGATTGATATATAACTCTAACATCTATTTCAACTTTGATTGAACAATTCACAATCTATTCACATCTAATAAAGTATATTATAGAAAATTACCTTCTAATACTTGGATTTAAGCCACTAAATAACCTATCAACCTTAATTTCTGGTTGGATGATAATTCTAGAAGTGAACCTTGAATGTATTGAAAAATTAACCTCATAGGTAATGACATATTCATCTTCCTTTTGTTTCAACTCAAGTAACTACATTTCTATCTTTGTAAAAATAACATGAGGAAAGTAATTATTTAATAATAAGTTCATAAACTCATCCCAATACAAGGATTCAATTTATCTTTCTTCCTAATATTATTTATTAGCGTCCACCACTGATCTGTTACACCTTTTAACCGATAAACAGCTAGAATGACTTTCTCAGGATCCGAACACTGGATAATGGAGAATATATTTTCATTGGTACTGAGCCAATGTTTAGAAATAAGTGGATCAAAATACCAACTGAAATAAGGTGGATGTTTCCTTATGAAGGAACAAACATAATGTTGTTCCTTCCTTTGCTCATTTGTAATCTCATCATGATTCATAGCTTGTGAAAGCTATGTGAGCATAACAATGAGGTTCTGCATTCCATCTCCAATAGAATTTGGATTCTCAGGAGAAAAATCATTTCATTTCCCATCATAGTAACCATTAATATAGCTCCTTCGGGTTCTAGAAATTGACTAAAAAAATTATAGAGTAAGAAACATTTTTCATTGTGAGGAACCACATAATCATGAGAAACCACTCACATGATATCTAAATTATGAAACCTTCCACAATCTCTAACAACCGAGGTTTATCCTGGGTTACTCATAGTCATATTATAATCAAATACTTCATGATGGTTTGTACAGATATTGTGAATTTCCAAAGCAAGTCCCATGAGCATGTCAAAATAGGTGCATAGTAAGACTCGTTATCATGTACCATGTTACACCGAGTTAGGTCCGACACACAATATCAGAGTTATTAATCCTTGGTACATATGTAACAGAACCACATCGACTTGTAGTATCAAGATAGGGTTGTATGTATAGGAAACCACCCACTCTATCTTATAACATAATTATAGTACATTTTCTTAAATATTATATCATCCTTATACTTATCCTTAGAGGAATCTCAACACAGATCCTTAGAAATATCCCTAGAGATCTCACTAAAGTTTTCTCATCACAGTTCCAAAAGGTTGACTAAACCATTTATTTGATACCAACTATAACGACCCAATCTTAACATACATATATATTTGATCATTTTTTCATAATACTTAATACATTACAAAAATGGATGCCCAAAAGCCATATTAGTTTATTGCCTTTGGAAACCTGAAAACATAAACACTATTTCATGAGTGATCTATATCATCTCCCAATAGGTTATCCAAGACTAAAAACCTTCTTAGACATATCATACATAAAATATATCTTCATAACCTAGGGAAGGGAACATAAAAAGGGCCAGATCAGATGCTCAGTAAGGGTAAACAAGGAAGATATGTGAGTATAAACATGAAAATAAGGGTATGAGAACATGATCATTACCTAATAAGATCATACCTAGAATATGAAAGATCATAAGCATGAATCATGGAATCAATACTAGCAGTACATAGTCCATGAATCATAATGTAATTAAGAACTTAATCCATGAAATCATAACATAGGATTCATATACAGAATTATGGCATACATATAAACATAAAAGTTCCTATCTCACGGATACCTACCAAGACCTTCGTAACATTTTAGTATTGAGAAACAACCCATGTACCTACTTTGGGATTGGGATAACAACCTATGTAACCTCTTATTTTTAGGTTGGGCTATAACCTGTGTACCATTTTACTTTTAGGTTTGGGATACAACCCATGAATCTACTTATTTTTACGCTTGGGATACAAATCGTGCACCTAATTGTTTTCAGTCTTAGGATACAACCCATGTACCTTATTGTTTTTTGGCTTGGGATACAAACCATGTCCCCTTTGAGATCATGTACTATTTATCATTATCCAATTAATTAGAGGGAGGTATATGTCCCACCCATCTCATAATTAAATCATACATAAATGTTCCACAAAATCATAAACAATCATTTCATAACCCATTAAGTGAAATGGGTATCATAAAAATTTAATCATATCATTACCTATGGAAAATATATAGGTCTCACAATCATTTCATAAAAGAATAACCCAGAAAATAAGAGGGTTTAAAAAGAATATAATCCGTGGAAGAGAAATAGGTGTCATGAAAATCATTTCATCAAAACATAAACTATTCAACAAATAATATACATTGTATTATTGGATCATATCCCCAATAAATAATAAACTATAACAAAGTATGTCATCTTATATGGAGAAAGATTTTTAAAGATCACATGACACATTTTTTAAGCTAAATATCCTTTCATTGAAAATTATATTTATAAAACCATTTGAAAAATTCTTTTCTCATAAATAAATCTTTAATATTTCATTTAAAACATTTCTTTAGGTAAATGTAATTTCATTCTTGAAAAAGTGTTTTGGAAATATAAAATCTTTTGAAAACCATTTTCTTTGAAAATAATTTGAAAACTCAGAATGAAGGCTTGCAATAATTTTGAAAACCTTTTTCCTTAGAAACTTATAAAATAATATTGAAAATATTATTAAAACCATTTAATTTAAAACACTTTGAAAACTTATAAATAAATCATGAAAATATTTTGAAAATCATTTTCCTTCAAATATTGTAAAAGAAGACTGAAAGTATTTTGAAAACATTTTCATTGAAAATACTTTGAAAAATTATAAAGAATTATTTAAAAAAATTTTAAAAAAATTTTCATTGAAAATACAATACAAACTTATGAGGAATATTTTATTATTTTTAGAAAATAATGTTTTGAAAGAACACAGATTTCCAACCAAAAGGAGAAATAAACTTGGGTTTTATAAAACAATTTAGGAATTATCTTAAGTAAAAAAGTTTGGGAAAACGGTACCATTACATGGTTATAACATGAATAAAAACATGTTAATATATTTCATGAGATTTATTGAGATATGGATCATAATATTTCATCAATGGAAGCATAATCTTAAATAATCTTGATAATAGATGAGATTGTAGAAATAAACAGTTACCACTATGGTAAATTTAAATCATAATAAAATGGAAAGAGTAATATTAAATGAATATTAAAATATCATAAAAATAAGTATATTAATGATATAACAAGCCAATTACATTAGATACACATCGTAGAAAAATATAGGTGCATAACATGACATGTTTCTCAATGAAGGAAAATTGAGAAAAAAATTATTTTCCAATTTGATAAATTTAGAAACATAAACCATATGGAATAAATAAAATAAAATAAATATGTATATATCCATAAAATTAATTATAATAATAATATAATATATCCATGGTCAGTATACACACCAACCAAAATAAATGAGTGGTGAATAATGCATGTATCTCATCGAAACAAAGTGAGATGAAATTCACTTACCTAGAGTCCGACTTGTCACGTGTGTCTTTATATTAATTAATAATAAATGTATGTTAATTATTTAATTTATCCATAACATTTTTCTGGTTTATTATTAATTTATTCAATTATTATAATCTTCTATACAATTACTTAAACAATTATGTTTATGTCAGGTGTTTTGAACAAATTTGGTTTATGTGTAAAAAATGGCTTCGGTAGGTCAACTATGGTCAAAGGGGTCATTATATAAACACATAAAAATAATAATCATGAACCAATTATCATATTAAAACATAAATTATAAATTTACAACCAATCATGGAAGATGGTTATGAAAAATTAACCAACAATAGAATCATGGATACAGTGTGTTGTACATACGCATGATTAACATTCCCATTTTCAATGATTGTTATGGAAAGAAGGTAAGTAATATTATATTATTAAATAATTATAATTATCTCATAAATAAAATTTTATTTAATCAAATATACGTATATATATAATTCTTTTAATGTAAAAGGAATCACATCGCATCGGGGAGGAGGTAGTCCACATGCACACGAACGACATTATCACTTTTTAGTGTTTGAAAAGGGTAATAAAGAAAATGATGTATTGTATTTTCAGAAATTTAATTATTTAATTAATATAATATATATCTTGTGTATGTAACATAATTTTAATTAAAACCATCATTTATACATTGCATATATAGTGTGAATGAATCACATCGCTTTGAGGAGGCGGTAGTCCACACTTCCACAAATGATGTTATCGTATTTACACAAAATGGAATGTATGAAGGTATATGTTATAAAAAATAGAATAAGAATAAATAAATAATAAATATAATACATAATATATATAAATAGAGTTTTTATCATAATTCCCATCATGATAGATTGTAAAGGAAAAATGAATGATGTCGTTTCGTGAGGTGGTAGTTCACTGTACACATAAACTATAAGTTCATTACCCATTAGATGAATGTTTGTGTAAGTGTAGGTATAATCATTAATATAAAAATATATAAGTATATTTATTATAATTTGGTTATTATATAATCATGTAATAAGGATAATTGAATTTTTGGAAATATAAATAAAACTAAAGAGCTTGAGGAAGGATGTTATCTCTTATTTGGGTAAATCCTTTCGGTTTCCATCAAAGGGGATTATTGGATGGATTTCAGCCCAAGGTGAGGTTTATAGGTTGAGTAAATGGATTTTTAGGATCTATTTGTGATGTTTTTGGTCAGTACAATGTCGATTGATAGGTGTGGGGAAGCGGCATAGCAGATGGCCTTTTATAGGGGAGGGAGGGGACACACCTGGCATTTTTGAAAACAAGTTATGTTTACACATGTTTTTACCTAAAAATAGTCCTAAAAAACAAAAAAAAACTCAATAATGGAAGGTTTATGGCCTAAATATTCCCATAAAATGGATTTTTTACAATTTTACAAGTCATTTGAGCCCTTAATTTTAAGGTTTAGTCCCTTGTTAAGCTTAATTTTACCTTAATCACTATAATTAATTTTAATCATTTCCACTAATATTTTTGGTCAAAAATTAAGTTTTTATTATTAAAATATAAATATTATACTCATTAAAACCATTTATGTCCATTTTTATAAATTCAATTTACACAATTTTTAAAATTAAGTTTAATTATAATATCACAGATGTGGTGAGAAAGTAGGTATTTAAAATGAGAATGTTCAAAAGTCCATTAAGCTTTTATATATTATTTGAACATAAAAAAGATTAAAATTAACAAAATTGGATTAATATATGTCTAATTGACCTATTTTTTACTTTAAAACAAACTTAAAATATAATTTATCTATATAAAAAAATTTGACAATAAAACAACTTTGAATTAAAAGTCAGTATTTTTCACTTTTCACCAGAAAATGAAGTTTCTCAAAAAAATCCTAGAAATTCACCCTAAGATAATTTAAACATTTTAAATTAAAAAAATAAAGTTTATTTTATCAAATTAAATTTATAATATTATCTAAAATTAATTTTAATATTGTTCATATAAGGACATAAAAAGTAGTTCCTTTAAGAAAATAATATTTTTATACATATAAAGAATTTACCAAAAGTATATATTTAATTATCAATATATTGTAAATATATGAAACAATTATAAATAAAATTTAAAAATAATTTATTAAAATTCATATTACCAAGTTTAGTTTATAGGTTATAACTATCTTGTTTAAATAATTCTAATAATAATGTGTTGTTTCATAAAAACTTAGTGTTGCGTGTAACACAAGATAAGTAGGTATTGGATCTATAAAAAGTCAATCTCAGCGTAGAGAATAAGAAAGTATGATTTAGTTCTTTAATATATATAAAACATTTCTAGTTTTGTGTGAAATGCTAAATATAAAAATGATTAAATTAATCCGAAAAAAATAATTCACAAAATCTCAGGGGGTTACAAAATCCACTTTATTTCTATGGTTCTTATGATACAGTTGTTGTTGAAAAATGGATCAGCCCCACTAAAAAGATATTTTCCATTCTCTATTGTTTATAACATGAAAAATTAATTTTGACTATCTACTATTTGTAAGGTGAAGCCTATCAATGGTGGACTCTAGTCAAGAATATGATGCAATAGGATGAAATTGACTCCATATATTTAGACAAGTTTAAGAACTTGTTTTTCAATATGTAATTTCCTCATATTTTCTATATAAATATAGATAAGTATTTCCTTGAGCTAAATAAAATTTACGATGAATCCTATAGAACC
Organism: Viscum album; assembly: GCA_963277665.1. Lineage (NCBI taxonomy): Eukaryota > Viridiplantae > Streptophyta > Magnoliopsida > Santalales > Viscaceae > Viscum > Viscum album. The sequence continues at coordinate 1,566,737,755 of OY728156.1, forward strand.
AATGATAAAAATTTTACAAGACATGTGGAGAATGTTTTGGATATTATCATCTAACCTGAATGTAAGATCGATCAATTCTTTAGTGTCTTAAAACTATATCTTCGAAGGGTGTTATCCAAAATTACGTTTAATAGATATGAATAGATTGTTTTATGTGTGATCAAGGTGGAAATCGAGGTTGAAATTACCTATCAATATCATGGAGTTGATAAGAAGAGAAAAATTGAATTCAAATAAAAATATTACAACCATGGAGAGAAGAAGACGAGCTTTTCTTTATGATCAATGTGTGGGAAAAAGCATAGAGGAAATATCCCAAGGGGAACTTATAAATATTTTAAGTGTGGAACAGAAGGTCATAAAGTAATTGATTACCAAAGTTATGGTAATAAGTTATCTAATGATGCGAATAGAGAAAAATATGCACAAAATTCACCACCCATACTCTACTGTTTAAAATGCAAGGAGTTTTGGAATCATACTAACAATTGCCTAAATCTGAGGGTTAATGATGGTGATCAGTTCCAATAGCCTCTTCAGTTGGTGGAAAAAGGTAAATATCATGTGATTACTTTTTTTGAAGAGGGGTGTGATAATGACATGGTGAAAGGTACACTTACCATCCACTCTAGAATTACTAATATCTTATTTGACTCATGATATACACATTCTTTCGTATATGAAGAATATTCTAAGGGTATCAATATCCCACCCAAATGATTAGATGTAGAATTATTAGTGAAGAACTCTAATGGTGTTATGATCATATCTCAAGTACATGAATCTTATCTGGTTGACTTTGGTGGTAATGTGGTTCTTGTAAATATTGTCATTATTCCTCTAGTTGAATTTGATTTTATATTGGGTATGGATTGGATTTATCTATATAAAACCACATTAATTTTTGAGGAATGGAAGTTACATTTGATATTACAAACCAACATATGATCATTTAAAAATTTGAGGATAATTTAAAACTTTCTATGGAGATCATATCTACTATATTGGTCATAATGACTTTTCAGAATGGGTTCTTATCATAGATGGATGAAATGAAAATCGAAATCAATGATATGCCTATTGTGCAGGAATTTTTTGATGTCTTTCTATAAGAGTTTCCCAAACTTCCACCAAATTTTGAAGCTGAGTTCCCAATATAACTCATACATGGTTCCATAGAAATTTCAAATACTTCTTATATAATAGACCTGATTGAGTTGTAGTAATTAAATAATAAACTCTAGGAAAACCATGATAAGAAATTCATTCATCCAAGTGTTTCACCTTAGGGTGAACCTTTTATTTTTATTGAAAACAGATATGGATCAATGAGACTTGAAATTTATTATCAATATATAAAAAATACCATAATTAAAAACAAGTATCCTCAACCCCATATTGATGAATTAATTGATCAATTATAAAGAGCTCAATACTTATCTAAGATTGACCTTTGTGCTAGAATCCATCAATTTAGGGTCAAGAAGGAGGATATACCCAAGAAAAAATTTCATAAAAGGTATGGACACTATGAATATATAGTGATTTCATTCTGTCTTACTAATTCCCCCACTATATTCATGGATTAAATAAATAGAGTCTTTATAGATTACCATGATCAGTCTGTGGTATTCTTTATTGATGATATTCTTATCTAATAAAAGAACAAGGAAGAGCATGAAGATCACTTGAGAATTGCACTAAAGACCATGAGGAAGGAGAAACTGTATGAGAAATTTACAATGTGTGAATTTTGGTTTCCAAGGGTCTCATTTTTGGATCATATAATCTCAAGAGAGGGTATATCTAAAGATCCCTCAAAGACTTAGGCTATTGAATGTTGACCTAGACCAACCATAGTGAATAAGATCTTTAGTTTTTTTGTTTTAGCTTGATATTATTGATAGTTTGTAGATAATTTCTCCTTAATATATAATCCAATAACAAAGTTAACTCTAAATGGAGCTAATTTCCTTTGGATAGATGGATGTGATGAAAATTTCATGGAATTGACGGGAAGATTAGTGAGCACACATGTGCATGAATTATACTATAGTAGAGAAGTATTTTCATATATAATGAAACCTAAAAGAATGTATTTTGATGTGTTATTATAAATAATTACATGGTTATATCTTATGCCTCATGAAAATTGAATATTCAGGAGAAGAATTACAAAAATCATAATTTGGAGTTAGTTGTAGTAATTTTTTCAATAAATATATAGAGACATTACCTTTTTGGAGAAAAGTGTGATATATATACCGATCATGAAATCTAAAAGTATATATTCACATATATTCAGTTGAATATCTGCCAAATAAGTTGGTTAAACCTGATTAAATAGTATAACAAATCAATATATTAACAACCTGGGAAAGAAAACATAGTGGCTAATGATTTGAGTCCAAAGGATTATACTAGATTCTCCATGATGAGGATTAAAAAATATATAATATTTCTAGATTTCAAAAGGATGGATCTTTAAATCCTAGATAAAGTGTAAAATCCAATCTTTCCAAATTTAATGTTATACTATCTATCCATTTAAAGACTAAAGAGGTGAAAAAGGATGATGTAGAGCCACAAAAGAAGGTTAAAAATGTTCTTGAGTTTAATATTGATCGTGATGGAATGATAAGGTTAAGTAATTTTTTATGCATTTCATCCATTCTAGATTTGAAGGAGTAGTTATAGGAATCTCATATTTCTTTATTCTATATTCATTTTGGAATTATAAATATGTATATATATTTAAAATAATATTTTTGGATGAATGGATTGAAGAGAGATATCAAAAACTTTGTATCTCTGTTCTTGGTATGTCATCACGTTAAGGCTAAAAGAAAAATGTCTAAGGTTATTTTAAATACATTACCCACACTATAGTGGAAATGTAAAATCATCCCCATGGATTTTATCATTAGATTACCCAAAACATATATTTGGAATTATTCTATATGGGTTGTATTCAATCACCTTACTCAGTCATCACACTTCATCACAATCAGAGAAGACTTATATCTAGATAAGATTTCCAGGATATACAATTAATAATTGGTAAGGTTTTATGGAGTACCGCATTATGTTATGTCTGATAAGGATATGGGGTTTACCATAACGTTTTGGTGAAGTCTTTAGTAAGATCTTGATTCAAATTTGTGTTTTAGCACTGCGTTTCATCCTCAAAGAGTATTAAGTCTGAAAGAACAATTAAAAACCTAGAGGATATATTGATATATTGTTATTTGGATTTCAAAGGTGTTTGGGATCAACACCTTTCTCTATTTGAGTTTTCATGCAAAAATTTATTTCACTCAATAATTCAGATGGCTCCTCAAGAATTCCTCTATGGGAAAAAAGTAGAGCTCTAATGTGATAGGATGGAGTTGGAGAAAGAAAGATATTGGGACCTAAGATAGATTAAGAAGTGGTATAGATAGTTAGATCTATTTTTCAACACATCAAGGTAGATGATTGTCGACAAAAAAAGTTATGATGATAATCACTGACATGATCTAGAATTTGAAATTTTTGATAAGGTGTTTCTAAGAATTTCTCCATGGAAGATGGTTATGAGATTTAGGAAGAAGGGGAAACTAAGACCTAGGTATATCAACCCCTTTGAAGTTATTGATCATATCAATACTTTAGACTATCACTTGTAGATTCAACCAAACCTCTCTCAATTCCATGATGTGTTCCAAGTATATCTTCTGAGGAAAAACATACTTGACTGTTCACATGTACTGAACTCAGAGGTCATACCACTAGAGAAATATCTATCTTATATGAAACAACCAGTGGATATTATTGATCAAAAAAATAAATTTATATGAAATGAGACTACTCACTTGAAAAAAAATTAGTGGAGAAACCACCAGTTTGAGGAAGCTACATGGGAACTTTAGGATATGATGAGGCATAATTATCCTTATTTATTTGTATCAGAGTGACAAATTTTGAAGGTGAAATTAATTTTAAGGGGGGTAGAATGTAACAAATTGAGTTTTTATGGATTATTATTATTATAATAAATTTAATTTAATTTATATCTTTCATTATACACAACATGAATTTAATTTTACACCAAACATAACACTGGGTTAGCTTTCATTACACATGACCTTGAGTTTTAAGAAAACCAAGATATATTATTATTATAATTATTTAAACATGTCCAATATAACATAGAATTAAAGTTAGAGATATAAATAGTAATAAATAGTTCTTAAATATTAATTATAATGGTTTTATATAAAGAAAACATATTGATAATAAAATGCATAATTTATAGTAAATTCCTTATATGTCTCAAAAATACTATTTCCTAAAAAATTTATTTTGTATTTTTTTGTGTACAATAATAAAATTAATTTTGAAATCATAATTTCAAAATTATCTTAAGTATATTTTTTAAGATTTTTTTGAAATGTTTCAATTTGTTGGTGAATAGTGAAAAAAATACTGGATTTTAATTAAAAAATGTATTTTTATTTAATTTATTTATAAGGTTTATTTTTATTTTAAATTGATTTTAAAGTAAAATTATTTCAATTATACATCTATTGATATAATTTATTTTATTTTGATCAATTTCATATTGAATTTTAATATAAAAACATTTCAAACATTAGAATATATTCTCTTTAAAAACCCACTTTCTCATTGCGTCTACATGATTGAATTTTAATTAAAATTTTCCACTTATGTGAGTGAAATTTTAAAAAATGGATTCTATATTTGGAATAATAATAATTTATATTATCTAATATGGTAAAATTAATTTTTTACAAAAAATAATAGTATAAATAGTAAAACAAATTACCGCAGTTAAGGTAAAAATTGGTTTACCAAGGGGAGGGGTTAAACTAAAAAGATAATGGTTAATAATAACCCAAAATTTTTAAAAAACAAATATTATGGACATATTGAGACCTTATAACTTGTTTTATTGAGAACTGTTTTATTACTGGACCCTAGTAACCTAAAAAAAGTGGGTGGAATCCTTCTTTAAAAAAATTACAAGTGTACCACTCACCTCACTTATAAAAGGCCACCCCTTATCCTCTCCTCTTTAAACCATAAAACCATTTTTTAGACAATAATTGAACAAATCACTTTCAAAATTCCATCCTCTATTACTATAATCCTTATTTTGGATAGAAATCTACCGTAGGAAAGATTTTTGTGCAAACCTAAGGAGGATACTAGAAGAAAATGGAACGTTCATCAACAAGCATTTTTTTATATTTCTTCCTCCACCTCATTCAATTGTTATTATACCATGATGATATGATAAAATTATCATCTTATATATAATATATTTTTTAATGTTAACATAATGACCTACAACCATCTCCACTTTTGTCAAATAGGTTATGAAATCATTGTTTGTGTGTACGAAGGACTACCGCCTCGTGAACCGACACCATTTTTTTTACATTTCCACTACTCAATAATAAGAATAATGATGGATTTATTATTTATATTTTATATTTACGATATTATTATGATTATGGAACAATAATATCACACATAACTTCATACTCTCCATTTTTTGGGAATATGATGATGTCACTTGTGTTTACGGTGGACTTCCTCCTAGTAAAGTGATGTGATGTGATTCACTCATGCTTTACATAGAAGGTAATACAGATGAGTTTAATAAAAAAATATGATAAATATTATATAATTTTTTTTATTTTGTGATATTATATAATTTAACATTCTTTATTTCAATCAAACAAGAAAATGTAAACATCTTCTATGTGTATGTACGACCTACCATCTCCCTGAACGATGTATTTCACTTTATATCACTAAATTGTATAGATTAATCAAAATAAATATATACTGAATATATATTATATTTATATCATGGTAAAAATTTGATATATTATGAAATAATTATCAAATTAAGAGTATAAAAAAATTAACAAATCAAAACATATACGAAAAACAAAGTGATTATTACCCAAAACGTAACTTTAACTTAGAATTGTTAATAAATAAGTAATAAAAATTCATAATAAAATAATATATAATATTATATATATAAATATTTTTTCTTTAATTTATTTTTAATAAACATATATTTATTATACAGAATGTTTGAACATGTACGATAGAACTCAATACTTAAGGTAAGATATTTCTAGTCTCTCTTTTATTTCTCAGAGACATATGAAAATTCACCACTCATTTATTCTGTGTGGTGTATATACTACTATTTTATAATTTTATATCATTAATCCCTTTATTTTAATGATATTTAAATTTTCATTTTATTTTATTCTTTATTGGGGATTACAATTCAAAGGAGTGCTAAAGTGGTAGGGGATTTTGTCTAAATTTTCCTTCACTAAGACGTAAGTTATATTATAAACCTATATTATTTAATGAAGTGTATATACGTACCCTTTGATATGTAATATAATTAACTTATTTATCCAAATGATATTTTAAGTCCCATTTTATGTTATTCCTTTATAAGGATTATGATTCAATGATACCAAAGTGTTAATTATTTTATGTTACAATATCATCATTTATCAGGATTATTTATGAATATGTTTCCATTGGTAAAATATTATAATCCATATATAGTTAAAAAAATAAATTTATTATTCTTTGTTTATTCATGATTTTTTCAAGTAATGTTATCATTTTATACTCTTTTTTACTTAAGATAATTGAGAATTTTTTTTCAATAAAATATTATTTTATTTTTTATCTTTGGTCGGAAATCCATTTTTTCCAAAACCATGTTTTCTAAAAATGTTTTAGAAATTTTTTTATTATTTTACTATGATTTTAATATAAATTTTTACCCATTTTTTAATTTTTACAAAAATGTTTTGAAAATAATATTTATGAAATCTTATAAACAATTACTATTTTTCTCTTACAAAAAATGAGAACGGAATTTTTGTTTTAATGTGTATGATATGAATGAACCTTCTTATTGTCATAATAATTATTTTATTTTAATATTAATTTATTTTTTTCAAGGTTATTTTCAAAGGAAAATATTTTTAAAATGTTTAATGTCTTTAAAATATTTTTTCAAATCAGAAAGGATATTTTCCTCAAGAAATTTTTTAAATGAAAGATCAAAATAATTATCCCTCTAAGATGAAATCCATTGTTGTTACCAATGTATTACTGGGGATATGATCCAAGGATAAAATTATTATTCTTTTTTTAATGATTAATGTTTTTGATAGAATGATATTTATGAAACCCATTTCTCTTCCATGAGTTATACCATAATTGTATTCTTATGAAACCTAGTTTTTTTCTATGGGTTATAACATGATAGAATTATTATGAAACAAACTTACTTTTTCCTTGGGTTATGCTATGATGAAATAATTTATTTATTATAAAACCTTTCTCTTTTCCATAGGTTAGGATATGATGAAATGTTTATGAGCCTTGTTTTATTTCATGGGTTATTATAAGATGATTGTTTTATGATCTTGTGGAACACATCTGAATGATTTTCATTATGTGATGGGTGGGACCTAAATCTCTATACAATGCATTGGGTAATGATAAATGTTCTATGAGCTTAGAGGGTGCATGATTGGTTAGCCCAAGATTTAAAAGAATGTTAGATGGGTGTTTATACTAAGATCAAAAGAGGGTACACATGAGGTCTTCCGAAGCCCGATGAAGGTAAATGGGTGGTTATCCCAAGCCTTAAATGTTATGAATGTCTTGGTGGGTATCATTGTTATAAGATTTTCTATTCTTATGTGTGTTCCACAAAACTATGTCTTATTCCATTGTTACGCTCTCATAGATCATTTTATTAGATTTACTTATGATTCATGTCTTATTAACTATAAATATTTATTCCATGAATCATGATTTTGATCTTTGATATACATGATATTGTTTTCATATGTTATACTCATGTTCTCATACCCTTGTCTTCATGCTATGCTTATGCACCCTCTTGTTTATCATTACTGAGAAGTTGAGATCACCCTTTATTATGTTTCCTTTCTCCAAGTTATGAAGATATGTATTATGTATGATTTTTCTAATAAGGGTGATAGATATGAAGATCTTAGTGGGATATGATGTAGATCACATATTAACTAGTTTTATATGTTTCCATGTTTCCAAATTTACTAAACTATTATGGTCCTCAGGCGTGTGTTTGTGTAATGTAATCAATATTTATCAAAAATGATATATTATCTATGTATTATAAGCCTGAGTTTCTATAATGGTAGGTTTTAAAATTATAATTTATGTATATAAATATTAATTATTTCATGATTAATATTCTAGAGATGATGAAATAATGACCTCATTGATCACAGTCAACCTAATGAAGTCATTTTGGACATGTGAGTCGAATATCATCCAAATGTCCAAGATGAACTTAATTGATTAATTAATTGAATATAACAAGATATTAAATAAAATAAAATTAATAATTAACTTGAAAAAGGTTCTTAAGAATGTAAATAACTAATATAATTTTATTATTTAATAAGATAAAGAATGTATGTGGCGATTAAGACTCAGTGTAAGGGGAACTTTTTCATAAAACCTGATTTTACAAAACATTACCTGCTTGTGCTTGCATGGGAAGCCTATCCAGATGGCCTTGAGAAGGTGGATATATACTATAATGATGCAGATGCTAGGGAGGGGATGTTCCTTGTAGATAGTCTGGTTTAATTCCCTAAGACCTTTGGCTCATGTAATCTCTTATGCCTACGGTCCATGTAATCTCTGAGCCCATGGGCCTTGTAAGGGTTCCCCCTTATCCCTTGAAAGGAGGGTTATCAAAAATCAATAAAAATTAAGGCCTTTGGGACATTTAGGCTAGGTTATTAATTTGATTCTCAAAGTTTCCTAAAAGGGTTTATATTTTATTTCTATTAGTTTTAAATGTTTTCTTTGAGAAAAATTGTTTTTATAAGGGTATTTTTATTTCACATGCTCAAGTGATTTTGTGATAAAGGCAATCATTTTTTAGGTTTTTATTTTTTTCACTGGACTAACAAATTTCCTTCTTTTATATCCTTTTTGGATATTTTTGTGCTCATCCAACAATTATAAATATTTTTCATAGGGTTTAAGGATCAGTAAAAAAATAAGAATCCATGTTTAAATTTATGAAGATTTTTCATAAAATTAAAACACGTTTTATTATAAAAGTTTTACATTGTGGGAAAAATGTTTACTGAGTGGTAGTTCTTACCTTATAATATACAGGTTTTTATATAAGAGTTATGACTAAAATCTCTAAAACTCTAAATAGTAATGATCATAAAAATGTAATAATGTTAATTCATGAATAAAAACTCAATATTACATAATGTTTAAGGTTAAGTACTTATAGTTAGTATCATAGGGTAGATTTAGATATCTTTAGTGGTTAGGATAATTTTAATAGAATGAACTTAAGTGATTCAACTTTATATTTAATTTGAAAACTTATTTCACTTGATGATTACCATGTTTATTCATATAATCTATGTCTATTCAAAAAAAATTTCCATAGAAGAAACAAGGAGGCTGATGTAGGATGGTTTCAAGAGGAAAATATCATTCCAAATCAGCATCCTAGAATAGTTGGAATTGGAAATTAAAAATTTCTTGTAGTGATGGATTAGTCGGAGCTGGCTATAAATGATGGTGGAATACATGTTATAGAGAAACCATGTTTACTAAAAAGGAACATATCAATAGTTGATAATTTCATGAAACAAAACCCTCCATATTATAACTGAACATCAAATCTAGTTGTTTTCTAAGGATAGATCAATGTTCTGGAAAATATATTCAAAGTCATGGGATGTTAATAACTTCAAAAGATAACTCTTTCCATTTTCCATTTTGATGGAAAATCTGACTGATGGAGGTCAATAATTAATAATACCAGATAGGGAAGGTATTTATTCTATGTAATGGGATAAATTTAAGAATATTTTATACAGAAATATTTACCAAAGGTTGTTTGACTCAGGATTGAGAAACAATTCATGTAATTGAGACGAAAAGGCAATGATTCAGTAGTAGAATACGAAGAAAGTTTTATAGGATTGTCCAGATACGTACAAAAATTTATTTCAGATATTTATAGTAATATTTATAGATTTTTCTCAGTATTGAAACCAATTTTACCAAGTGGTATGGCTCCATGATAATTTATAAGTTGTGGGTGATTTTTTTATTATGATGAAAAAGTTGAGATAATGTTTTCTGACACTTATATTCCTTGAGATGATAAGAGTAAGAAATGGTCAAGGTAGAAATAAATGGAGAAGAAGACTACTAATAAGCCTGGAGGTAAGCCCCAATATGTTCTAAATGCGATTAAAACATTCTGAGGAATGTTTGATCAGATAAAAAAAGTGTTACTGGTGTGGTAAGTTTGATCATATGGATTATAACTAAAAAGAAAATATTCCTGAATAATCCAAGAATGGGGAAACATATATCTAGCCAACGATGAGATATTTTAATTGTAAGGAGTTAGGGAATGACACTAACATGTTTCTGATGTTAGTTAATCAGGGTGTAAATTACTAATACTAAATGAAAAAAGGTGTGAGAAAATAATTTTTACTACTATGGTTGATGTTGTATCATTTACTAAAGTGGTGACATGTACGTTACTTATTTATTCAATTTATGATGATGCCACATTTGAATTAGGATCTTCAAATTCCTTCATTTAAAATAAGTTTGAAGTAAAAAAGGGAATATCACCTCATAAAAAGAATATAGAACTTTTGGTGAAAACTCTTGGTGGAAATATTAAAGCAACCCAGATTTATATGAATCTTTCTATTATTATAAGTGGGATGGCCTTTCCCACAAATCATATTGAACTGAACATAATGGAGCTTTTTTTTTCTTGTTATGGATTGGATTTCAATTTATTATGATAATACATATTATAAAGATAATAAATTTAGACTTAATTATATCATACCTTTGATAACATATCAAGGATATTGAAAATTGATTAGAGATGATAGTGAAAGTTACCTAGATCATATTATTGAAATGTAAGAAACTATTCAAATTAGTGATGTTCTAAAAGTGAATGAATATATAGATAGATTTCATAATGATTTTCTTGATATTATTCTTTAATGGGAGGTTGATTTTACTAGTATCATAATTCTTGATACCTATTTAAAAACCCCCGTATCGAATGGCTTAAGTAGAAATTTTTGAATCGAAAAATTAGTCATAATAATTTCTAGATAAAGGTTTAATTCATCATATATAATCACCTATTGGTGCTCTTATTTTATTTTTTAAAAAGAAATATTGTTTAATTAGACTTTTCATTGACTATATAGCCTTAAATAACATCACTATTAAGAACAAGTATCCTTTTCCCCATATCAATGATTTTTTTATCATCTACAAGGATCGAAATATTTTTCGAAGATTGATATTAGGTTAGGGTACCATTAGTTGAAGGTGAATTCGGAATATATTTCAAAGTTAATGTTTCATAATAGATACGTAAATTATGATTTTTTATTTATTCCATTTAGGTTGTCTAATACAACATCTATATTCATAGATTTTATGAATGGAGTTTTCATAACTATTTCGGTAAGTTTCTTATTGTATTTATTGATGATATGTTGGTATATTATAAAATTCATGAGGGTTATGAAATAAAATCAAATATTATTTTTAAACTAAAAAAGAAAAGTAGCTATGTGGAAAATTAAGTAAGTGTGAATTTTGGTTTCAACAAATTTTATTCCTTAGGGATATTGTTTAAAACGATGGAGTAAAGGTTAACCTAGCTAAAAATTATAATGGAATAGACCTCTCTGGTCCATTACTTTGCTGAAATATTGTGTTTGAGGTGTTCTGGGAGGTCAAAGTGACTTATCCCCAACAATTTTCTAAATTTCAAGTTCTCTGAATAGTGTTTCCTATTTTGTGAACAATGCTTTCATTGAGTCATTTGTGAAAAGTTCTGTTGGAAAGTCCTTGGTGAAAATTATTGTCGGTGAGTCATTTGTGAACAGTGTTATTGGTGAGTCATTTGTAAATAGTGCTGTCAGTGAGTCATTTGTGAACAGTGATATCAATGATTCATTTATGAACAATTTTTTTAATGAGTCATTTGTGAGCAGTTTTGTCTATGAGTCATTTGTGAACAGTGCTATCGGTGAGTCATTTGTGAATAGTGCTATCAATGTGACATTTGTGAATAGTGCTTCCAGCTTCCTATAGTTTTCCCCTTTGATGTAAAATGAAAACAAAGACTTGTTTTAAGGGATTTAAGGCAGATTCAAATCCCCTAAATCCTATCTTAATATTCTTAAGTGTCAGAATGCCTTTACTTGGTCAAAACGTGTAATCTTGACCAGATCCACCATTAATGGAAAATATAAAACCATATCTATACTGATGCTCTTCTAAGATTTTCAAAAAGGAAAAAAATAACTTTCACCTTGTTCTTCCTTGGTATGAGAATCCCAAAGTTCTTTCTATAGGTTTCGGGCATACCATAAGCACGTGGATGAGTGTACCCACTTTAATTTTACCATTAACAATGATCAATCTAAGATATGTCACGGTGCTAAAATTCTAGATATTTGGAATAGAATGAAGAACCAAAAGGAAATAGGGTAGTCCTGGAACCATAGATAGGATCATCATATGTTGGTTATAATTAATTTAATTAAAAGACAATAATTACCCTGATGGAATTCTGTCTTTGTTGATTCTTCTGGTCATGATCAAATTTGATCTATTGTTGTGTCGCAGAAGCCAAGTTTAGGGTTCCTCTAGTGGTGATCCACATGTGCTCCATGTATCTCTTGATTTTTCTGAAGGTATCTCTAGGTGATAGCATGGAAGAACCTTCTATTATGATCTCCACCATCTATTGTCTTGAGATCTGCTTCCAAAGCACTCTCCTTGATCCGATGGAGGAGGAACTCTCTCATAACTTGAGAGCGTTCTTAGAGGAAAGGAATTATCTCTTATCTTGAGAGATTTCTCCAGATCCATTGTGCACAACCATAGAGAAATTATAGATCTTAATGTGAATAATTTAACTGGTATTTATATTACTTAGAATAATAAAATTAATTAATTACCCAAAGTAATTTATTCATTTAATTTAATTCTTAGTAAGTCCCCATTCCAAATAATAACAGTTTACTATTATTACCACTTTACATGAGTCCATCAAATTACACCTAATATTATTTAATTAAAGAAAATATATTATCTATCACAAATCCCCGGAAAAAACTATATGGCATGTATATTAATAAACACAGTGTGTACTTTTGTTTTTCCATTTTATTTATTTCCTCCACCACATTAATTAGACCTTGAATAATAAATATTTATTTCTTAAATAAATATCACTGCATTATTCACTAATACATATATTATTTCACCCAAAAAATATTCTCCTGAATAAATAGTGTCAAAATAAATATGACCATGAATCCTTGAATAATTATTAAACCACAACAAATAATAATATTTATTCATCTAGTTAAATGAATATTTAATTGAGATACTTGGATATACTTAGTGTGTGACCCTCTAGGACTCTTTCTTAGTGGCATTAGGCAGAGCTTTTCTAAATTCTAAGGTTAGCATCTAGAAACACAAGAAGGCACCCAGAGAGAAAGAAGTTAACACCACAATGAAGCATCACCTCATACTAATTCTTACTATGTAATGTAATCCATTTGTAATGATATCTCGAATCAAGTGGGTTGCATGCTAGTGTCATCAACCCATGTTCTCAATTACTCTTTCTTTGACCTCCCTGAATTGAACATGCCCATTCCTCACCATGACCATGGATTTATTTAGGATATATCAATTAAATTAAAGGGTCTGAGATATAAAATTATGTTATGGAACAGAATGGAAAAATCCTTTCTCACATTATCTATTAATGTAGTATTATTCATGACGTGCCCAACATATCCTACCTCACTGCGAACAATGTTTCATCACAGTTTTCATTAATACATATTAGTGCATGAGTTTTAATACCAATTAATAATAATCTTAAAGTCTAAGGACCAATACATACGTCCACATATAGGAACATCCAAATGACATTATGAAATATGGATTTCCTACTGGTGGGTCTCGTTCTCATAATATCATCCTGGATATTACCAAGGCCACAAACCATGATAAGGGGCCTCAAAGTTTTATGAGTCCTCACCCTCAATTGCCTATATTATTTGTGTCCCTAAAATAACATCATCCGGCCATATAACATATATTCAAGAATTGTGTTATGGAACTTCCAGGTTCTCATAATAGCAGGGATCTTCTTTGACCCTTTAGTGCAATGACTATCCTTAGAACATTATCACATGCATTATCACACAGAAGAATAATGAAGATGTGATAAGGTATTTATTAATTTTAAAATCCACTAATACAAGTTTATTATAAAGTAAAAAGTAGTTGGTTATATGTCACTAACTCTAAAAAACCCCACTTGGACTAGATCCAACTTCTAACAACCTTTAAAACGAAAGCTCCCACATGATATTCATGATTCTGCTAAGATAGGCCTTTAGTCATGGGTCCACCTCATTCTCTTACAGGGACACTCTGCTCACTACAAATTCACCACTTTGATAGAAATCCCTTAAGAGGTGATACTTCCAAAGAATATGCTTTGTCTATTGATGTGACCATGGTTCTTTTTCACGAGCCACTGCTGTAGTATTATCACAATACAATGGTATAGGTTATCTACTTCTAGGAACCACATCATGCTTATGGACAAAGTTATGAATCCAGATGGCTCCCTTGGATGAATTAGAAGCTTCTATATGTTCTGAATCCGCAGTTGAATCAATGAAAACTAGTCTCTTTGAACTCTACCAGCTCACAGATCCTCAATTGAGATAGAAAACATATCCCAATTTCCACTTTATATTGTTCTTATATATCTAAAAACCAATATCAACATAACCTATAATGACAAGATCCTTGTCTCCTATATACACAAGGAACATATTCTTAGTTCTTCTCAGATACTTAAGGATAGTCTTAACAGTATTCCAATGCTGTTTTCCTAGATTTTCTTGATATCTTCCTACCATGATCAGCACATAGGAAACATCATGTCTGGTACATGACATGGCATACATGATGGATCCTATAGCCAAAACGTATGGGATCGTACTCATCCTATATTTTTCCTGTTGTGTCTGAGGACACATTCACTTAGAAATATTTAGGCCATGTGACTCTGGAACTAATACACTCTAGAATTGTTCCATACTAAATCCCTTTAGTATTTGGTCAATGTATATACCCTGACTTAGTCAAATAATCCTCTTGGGTATATCACGAATGATCTTCATCCCTAGAATGTCGGTTGCTTCACCTAAGTCCTTCATGGAGAAACACTTAATTAACCAGTCCTTAACTGATTGTAAGACTGGTACATCATTTCCAATAAGTAATATCTCACCAACATATAATATTAGGATAATGACTGTATTCCCATTAAATCACTTATAAACACATCTCTCACAATATTTCTTAATGAAACCAAATTCATTTATGGCTTCATCAAATATAATGTTCCATGACCTAGGTTCTTTCTTTAATCCATAAATGGATTTTGGAAACTTGTAAACCCGTTTGGCTTCACCTAGTGTCACAAAACCTTTTGGTTGTGTCATGTAGACCTCTTATTAAAGATTCCCATTAAGGAATTCTGTTTTGACATCCATCTTCCAAATCTCGTAGTCATGGTAAGCTGCTATGGAAAGTATGATTCTTATGGATTTAAACATGGAAATTGGTGAGAAGGTTTCATCATATTCAATTCCTTAAAATTGTTTTAATCCTTTAGCCACATGCCTTTCTTTATAGGTGCTAACTTGACCTTCAATTTCCAACTTTATCTTGAACACCCACTTTCATCCAACAGGATTTACACCAACTGGATCATCGACCATAACCCAGACATGGTTCTAATAGAAAGAATTTATCTCAGAATTTTTAGCTTGTAGCCATCTTGCAGTTTCTGAGCTCTATACTACTTTTTTGTAAGAGATTGGTTCATCATTTTCCAAAAATAATGATTGACCATCCTTAGTGACCAGGAGAACAAATCTATCTAGTTCCCTTACTTCTCTTGAGATCTTACATAGTACTTGTGTTTCTAGAACCTATTCCATGGGGACTTGTGGAAATTGTTACTGTAACAACTCTTGTGTATCTTGAGCATCAACTTCATTGAAGTCAATATTTCTCCCACTATCCTTTTTGAGGATGTGATATCTCTCAAGAAATACGACTTGTATGGAGACAATCACTTTCTTTTCTGAACGGTTATATATGTAATATATTTTCATTTCCTTGGGATATCCTATAAAGATACACCACGTGGTCCAGGATGCTAGTTTGTTTCTTGAGAAGGCCTTAACAAATCCCTCACATCCTAATACATGTGTGTGTGAAAAAATGGGTTTCTTTCCATTCCATAACTTAGAGGTAATTTCATTTTCCACCTTATTTGGTACTCGGTTTAATGTTTATGCTGCATTTTGTAATGCGTATCCCCAAAAGAATAATGGAAGACCTACATGAATCATCATAGACCTCACCATTTCCAACAAGGTGCAGTTCCTCCTTTCACTAACAACATTCCACTATAGTAAATAAAGATGTGTGAGTTGAGATAGAATCCTAGACTTCCATAAAAGGTCAAAGATCTCTTGGTTCATATATTCTCCACCTCGATCTGATTGAAGCTTCTTTATCTTCTTACCAAGATGATTCTCTACTTCATTCTTGAATTCCTTAAATTTCTACAAGGAATCTGACTTATACCTCATTAATTAGATATATCCATATCTACTCAAATAATCAGTAAAAGTAATTAAGTAAGAATATACACATATATATTCTACTCGAAATGGTCCACACACATCCTTGTGTACCAATCCTAGAAGCTTCTCAACCCTTTCACCCTATCAACCAAAAGGTGGATTGGTCATTTTCCCTTGTAAACAAGCGTGACATCTATCAAGTGGTTTTAGCTCAGTAGAGTCTAAATAATCATCTTGGAAAATATTTGTCAAGATGTTATCATTTACATGACTGAGATGGTGATGTCGTAACTAGTTGTTGTATGAGTCATGTCTGTTTGTTTCATTATAAATTTCCAACACATGGTTTTGGTAATTTAATACATACACACTGATATTTAAATATGCCATACCATAACATACATTGTTCTTATAAAAGAAACAAACCTTATTTAAAAACAAGAAAATAAATCCATCCATATCCAAACATGATATAGAAATTATGTTCTTGGTAACACTAGGTATATAATAACAGTTATGTAAAACCAAAATCATCCCAGTTGGAAATGAGATATGGTAATCTCCAATGGCCAATGTATCTAGACTCATGGCATTGGTAGCTCAAAGATCCACCTCTCCTCTGGAAATATTTCAAAATCTACTTGGTTCCTCCATTTGAATACAGATGTGGGCCTCACATGTTGTATATAATACCCAATGTGTAGAAATAGAAAGATTACACTCGATAAAAAAAGCACGTTTAGTGTCCCCACGCTTCTGGGTGCAGTTCTTATTCTAGTGGCCTGGCTTTCCACATGAAAAACATATTTCCTCCCATTCCTTGCCCTACCTCTAGATCTTCCCCTTCTTCGAGGGACGATTATTAGGGGAGTCAAACCATTTATAAATACTTGTCCACTTTTTCTAGTTCTTCCTCTTCTTATTCACTATAAGGATTGTGGGTTTGTCACGCCCCATATCCTTATCTACCTAGAGAATCAAGGTCAAAAGTTCTGATAGACTATTCTAATTGTTGCTCAAGTTTTAATTGAAAATAAGTCAAGATAAGGTCTTGGATAGTGATGATAGATGATATCTGTATACAACTCAACTGAGAACTTAATACCTAAGATGTCCAGACATTCAATGAAGCCAATAAGCTTCACTATATAAGGCCCAGCTGGCACAAAATATCCAAGATTAGTATTGAAAAAAGCATTGGAGATATCATATATATATATATATATATCCTATCTCACATTCTATTGATAGAGATCATTAAGGTGATACATCATGCTATACACATCCATGTTTTCATCTTTCTTCAAGAGCTCATTAGACATGTATGATAGCATGAAACATTGGATATATGCGGTATCATTCAAATGTTTCATATAGATAAATATTTCCTTATCACTAGAATCTTTTCCTCACACAACTAGAATATTCTCATCGAGCACATACAATTTCTTCTCTTGGCAAAGGATGATGTGTAAATGCCTCTGCCAGTCCTAGAAATTGGTGCTAGTGAAAAGGTTCTCCTTATCGAGTATGGTTCTTAATGATATGCTTGATGTCATTTTTCTTTCCATTACTAAAAATTAAGATGATAAAAGATTTAGTACTTTATCATGATAAAACTGAGACAAATAAATAAAATAATACTTATTAGTCTCCCAATATTTTATCTAAATCCAATATCCCTCACCATTAACTTTAGAATATTCTATTGCATTAATATTCTAGTGGAAAGGATCCATATTTCCCTTTAAATTACCCCAACTAGGGTTAGTCAAGAAACTTGAAAGGTTTTAGTTAGGCATTCTAAATTCCAACTGCATTAACTCGCAGCTCCTTGATCTGTTGAGTGGACTCCCCAATCCTGAAATCCTTTATTTTGGATTTCCTCAACCATTACCTATTGGTCACACCAATTCCTTCTATGGAAGTCAACCCTTGATGTGAACCAATTCAAGTCAACCCAAAACCTCAAATTATAATTCCACGATAATTGAAAGCACCACTAATAGGTTTGGTGAAGCACTTTGAACTATGGTTCCATTCTAACCAAGATTAAGGACGGCTACGCCGATTTAATATTTCCCTGAGGGATTTTATCCTTATACATAAATTTAAATTTTATTATATTTCTTACATTCTTGATAAAATTAAGTGGGATATAATTAATTTATTAACCTTGTTTAAGATAATATTTACGCATAATCCAGTCTTATTTTAGTTTCATCTTGCATGCTTGTTTAATTCATTAATTGTGTGATCGCGGAAACACACCCACAATAAATAAACCATGCAACTAATAGAAATAAAATAAATCTCATGATCATGAGCTTGTTTTATTGGTTTGTTTATCTATCATTTGATAATCTAACCCAATATCTAGGCGATAAAACACCTTGAACCTTTTGGGTTTTTGTTAACATCATTCCACCATCCACCTTTGTATCTCCTTGGACTGGTTTTGCCTTGGATCCTAACTTGATCCACCTCCACTATCTTGGGAGCTCCATCCGTTACATATGATTTTATCTCACATGCATGTGAGGGGTAAAATGGGGTTTTAAATAAAAGAAAAATTGGGAGCACATGAACTATATATTAATGTGGAGAAGGATCACATGACAAAAAATTTAATTTAATTAAATAAATTAAAAGAAACCATCCACATACAATGTTCATGGTTTAGATCATGATCATCAATACATGAAATGATATATATGCATAAATAAAACTAGTATTCAATTCTTTAATCATTATTGTTTAAGATAAATCGTGCTCGAATCAATTAAATATTATCTTTAATTAATCAATCCTTTTATCTTAAACCGTTTTTCTGAAATTCCTTGAGATTCTCATCCATCATAATTTTTGACAAATAAATTCATTTAAAAATAACTTTTTACGTTACTTTTACCTTGGAGGAAACCTGATTAATTCCCATTCATAACTACCCAATGAGTGGAAATGAACATTACACAGATGTTAAATTAAACACACACATATATATAACACTTGTCACATGTTTCACCCCAGATTTACACCCGCACCATGTTACACATCTCAAGGGTTTGTATAATATAATAATAAATTTGAATAAATCTATATGATTTGGAAGAGTACACGGTGTGTAGTTCCTGCTAAACGGTGTGTACTATCATTAACCATCCATCCGAAGTACATGCCTGAGGATACGACATGTAGATGTACATAGGAAATCTTAAGAGTATACAGTATGTCCAGTGGGCCACATGTTGTGTAGTATCCATGTTACATAGTCTATATTTGGGCAAACCATGTATGGAGTACATGGTCCAACCCTAACCCGAAGGCGTTACATGTTGTGTCTAGTGGGACACACGATGTGTAATCCAAAAACCGCGTTCCACCTGTTCCTAGTTAACTCACAGAGTAATAAAGACTTAGATAAAATCTAACACATGGCTTGGATTGGCAGATCAGTACCAATGAAATGAACCTTGACTACACAACGTGTGAGGAAAAATACATGTCGTGTGTTCTGGTGTTGTACGACCAGGTACCTTTGGTTCCTCCAGATTAAATACTCTATTTTTATTTTAATAAAAATTTAAAAAAAGATTGTTTATGTAAGGTGAACGAGAAATGAAAGAGGTTGAATATATCTTGAGATTTAGATTTACAAAATGATTGACTTTAATTGATACAACTAAATTATTAAATATGTAAATCATCAAAAAAAAACTAAATAATTATAATCTATGATATGACCAATCTGATACAACTTGTAGGTTCTGGGCACAGTAGAAGCACGTTGATGGGAATACCCTATTTTAATTTTACCGTTAACAATGATCCATCCGAGATTCTTCATGATGATAAAACACCAGATCATTAGAATAGAACGAAGAATGAAAAGGAAAGAGGTAATTCCTAGAGTTATAGAGAGGATCATCATATATTGGTTATAATTAATTTAATTAAAATAAAATAATTATCTTGATGCAATTATCTCTCTGTTAATGATTCCGATCATGATCTGCTATGATCCGCCATTATAACATCCCACATTTTTATCACATAAACTTTCATTACATTATATAAAACCGAGGATATTAAAGGTTTAGTGTCTTGGAAACCAGGAACTTAATACATGACAACATAAAACATTCTTATTAAACACTTTAAAGGATTATTCATCTGTTCATCCTAGGTTCATTACAAAATCTATTAACCTAGGAGTATACATCAAAGGAAAGGGTGACCAGAAGGCCCAGTAAGGGAAACAAGGGAAACATTTTACATGTGAACTTGAGATACATTAAAAGTCATGAAAAACAACTTTAAGGCATGAGAAAGATATCATGAGGCATATCATAAAAAAATAACGTGTTTCATAACTTGAATATGTGGCTACAACATTTAACATAGACAATCATTTCCGTTTCACCAAGGTTCATCCCCAAGGTGTCATTAAAAATTACCAAGGTTATTCACCAAGGTATCTTTAAAAATGGTCATCACTAGAGATTAAGTATTTACCCAATGAATTGGAGTGCTATCAGGGCACACCCTTAATTTGTCTTTATTATCATATGAAACACATATATAATCATAAAAATTTTTATAAATAACCCATATATAATAAAAGAAATGTGTTTCATTTCATAATCACAACGTTTTAAAAACCGCTTTAAAGACATGATCTTTATGTCACTTTAAACCCACAGAAAAGGAAAGAGGGTTTCATGTATGTAAATCCCAGAATTAAAATAATTTTTTTTGATATATATGTGAATACCACTATATAATAAATATCTTTGAGTATTCACATAATAAAATAAAATAATTTGAGAAAAAGAGAGAGACATTTTGAGACAAAAATTTTGCAGCATAACGGCTATGTTACAGGGTTTTAGAAAATATTGAAAAGAGAGGGGACATGGGTCACCCACTCATAAATGATACATAAAACAGTATAGGGATGGAATATAAAGGATATAATAACATTTTAATGAAATTTTAAATACATACCATATGAAATTAGAAACATGAAGGGAAGAAAAAAATAAGATTTCTCTTATTAAAATTCAGCAGCCCAACGACGTCACTTAAAACTTTAAAAAATGAATTGATGAGATCAAATAGGGTCTCTAATAATATGAACATAAAATAAAAGTATGATGGATATAGATATCATACCACAACATAATAAAAAGTAACTTTAAAGACTTAATATGAAAATAGAACTTGAAAATGAGAAGGGTGAAAGAATCCCTTACAAAAATTCGGCAGCCTAACGACGCCACTTAAACATTCTTAAAATGAATTGATGCGAGAAAGAGGGGGTATCTCATCATATGAAAATGAAATGTAAAGTAGTATGAATATAAAAGAACATCCCCAACATAAGAACATGGAGATTAAAATAAATGACATAAAGGAGAATACATGAAAAGAAAGAGAGAGGTAGGATCCCTTACCTTGAAGAGTAAATTCGAAATCTTGAAGTTTGGAACCTTGGGAGGCTTGAGGGCACCTTGGGAGGACTAATTGGGAGGTAAGGAGACCTGAAATTAGTTTAGGAGGGTTTTGGAATGGAAAGGATGAGAGAATGGCTTGGTATTTATAGGGGAAGTGAGGGGACAAGGCATTAATGGCCAAGGGACACCTCATTAGTGGTATTGACAAAACAAGTGGTATTTCCTCATGGTATTGGCCACTTGGGACACCTCATACCTTATATTACTATTCATAAGTCGACCATCCCGAAAAATATCTCATGACATCATCATGACACAGTTATGATGTCATTAAACATACCGAAACCCTAAAACTGTATTTTTACTATTCACTGAAAATTCAACCTTTTCAGAAAACTCCTAAAAATTTACCTTAATATAATATCAATGCCCTGAATTCAAAAATAAACCCCATTTTAAAAAAATAATTTTCTAAATATTTTTAATTTAATTTTTAAATAAAAACACTATTCACCAAAAATTCATTTTTTTCAGAAAAATCCCCAAAACATTACCTTAACATAATATCGATGTTCAGAATTCAAAAATAAAGACCATTTTATAAATATAATTTTCTAAATATTTTTAATTTAATTTTTAATTAAAAACACTATTCACCTGAAAAAACTAATACCTGACTAATAATTTCTGAAACAGTTATTTACCTATTTTATTGAATCACATTACTTAATCAAGGTGCCTATATTATATTAATACTTTCTTTGAGTGAGATTACTAATCCATTTGGTCACATTATTAATCATAAGCGTAAAATCACTATTCATAAATTACTATTCACCAAAAATTTTGTTGATCATATAAGACTCCAAATTTCTTACTGAACACATTTTCGGAAGAACATTTTTTGAAAATCATTACACATCATTAATTATTTAAGGTTTACCAAAATATTTTAAAATATCCTTGTTTTCAAATTCATCAATAATATACATCCTACATTTATCCGGACATTTAAAAATTTACAAACTTCACCATAATAAGAAAACACAATTTTATTTATCACAAAGGATTACAAAAAAGCAGTTATGGTCTCCTTACGTAGCCCCTTATAACCCCAGCATAGGACCTAAGTGTAAGGTGTGCTAAGGTGAGAGAATCCGAGGGCGGCTCAGCCAACATTGCACGAGTAGTAATTGCTATCAGTTTGAACATATCGCGATGGTGATTCCATTCTAGCTTCACACGATGATGTTCAACTTGGGTTTGGTCCAAAGAAAAGCCCAGTGGTGCTACTTCCTTCCCAAGTTCTGTTAGATGGGCTTCGATTGGACCAAGACTACTGGATGGGGCCATCAAATCTTCTTTCTATATGAATTAACCAAGATCACTTGTATTTAGAGACAACAATCGCAACATTTAGTTTCCAACGGTCATATTGACCAATGGTCATATCACCGTCGAAACCCAATGGTCTCATTTTAATTATAGTCATGTTATCAAATGAAACAATTTTGTTGAGTATAAAATAAAATAACACACAAAATTACGAAACAATATTTATTCAAAATTCCGGGTCGTTACATTCTTACCCCCTTAATAAATTGTGTTCTCGCAATTTTTAAAAATGGGATTGGAAATTTAATTGAAAGTCCCACATCGAAAAAGGAGTCAGTAAAACTATTACTTTAAAATAAAGGAAAGGAAGTACAGAGGTCACTCGAGTTAACCCATACTAGGATTCCATTTAAGGAAGTATGGATATGGAAGAGAAAAAAAAGGGTCATGTTTTGATGTAGAGTGATAGAAAACATGATTAGGAGAAAGTTAACCACAAGAAAATCACAAACTTATGATGTGTGTAAACGGTCTTTGATTACCCTGTAAGAAACATAAACCAACAACGTTTTTGTTTTACGTTCCTTTTCATAATTTTGAGGAATTCATTTACTACATAGAATTAAAACATAAGGAAATACTCCTACCTTCAATTAGAGTTTCATCCTTTAATAAGTTTCTACCAAAACTAATCTTTTCTCCAAATGATGAGCATTCAAAAACACTTGGTCTCATCAAAAGCACAAGAATCATCTTCTAGAGAATCAAATAATCCACAAAAGATTAACTGTCTATTTCTTCTATCTTTAAACATTATCCCAAAAACAGAAAGGGTAATATAAAACAACTCTTCAAAAAGAAAGAACCCCATAAGAAGGGAAACTACTTTTAAATCTTCAAAATTCCACGGTACTACCCAAAGTTCATCATAGACCATTCCATGAATAAATTTCCTTAAAATTCCTCAAAATAAACCAAACTAAGATTGAAACCCAAATACAAGAAGGATTTGATAACATAGTCTTCCAAGATAAAATTTATCATTCATATCCAAACAACATCAACCACTCCTAACATCTTAGAACAAAAGTAACCAACCTAAAAATATTTTTCCCCAAGATAGGTTAATCATTTCCATATGTAACCTAAATTACTATAAGTTCACCTTCAATTAATCTATTCTTCAAAATATAAGTCAACCTTTACTCCTCAAAGAAAATACCATAGTAATCTATTTACATCGATCATATAGGGTTCCCAAAATAGTGAACGTATTCCAAAATAATAATCATCTTTTAATCCCCTAATCATCTTTTTTTTCAAGAAGAACAACTTCACAACATCAACATGTGGTAAATAACAATATATGTCTTCCTTAATGATATAAAACCATCTTAGGTAGTGACTCGATGTTCTTAGAAAACATTAAAGATATGATCATAGGGAATGAACTAAAATACAACATGACATAGACAATTATTGAAAATAAGTTACATGTGCTTTAGTAATCATGATCCATCTCAGCACAAGACTTGCATTGTTCCCTTTTCCTTGAATATTGTTGA
The DNA here is from genome assembly GCA_963277665.1 of Viscum album. Taxonomy (NCBI): domain Eukaryota; kingdom Viridiplantae; phylum Streptophyta; class Magnoliopsida; order Santalales; family Viscaceae; genus Viscum; species Viscum album. The sequence goes on from OY728156.1 coordinate 1,566,762,964, forward strand.
TGCTCATCATACTTCTCATCACTTCCAAGAGAGCATTTCCTTGGATAATGTCCAACTTCTCCATATTTACGACATTGAAAATTATAAGGTACATTAGATCGAAACTTATCTCTATTCATCACATTATCCATTTTTTTAAAGCAATTGGCTACTTTATGCCCTATCACCCCACACTTAAAACATCTCCCAATTCCTTTGTGACATTATCCTTGGTGCCTCCTTCAACACTTTTTTCACAAAGGAAATTGGGTCTTCTTTCCCTTATCAACTTTATCAGATGAACGTCCTTGAGACTTCGTCTTCTACTTCCTTGATGAATTTGGAAATTCAACTAGGTACCAATTATTAATTGTGATTTTTGATAGCTGGTTTGGAATAATCACAATATGTTCAACTTGATCTCTCATCATATCTGTCATATTAATAGGGAAATCGTCACATTTCATATCACATTGGTTGTTGGGACATTTTCTTCTATTTCCCTCCATTAACTAAGAAAAGAAAGTATAATTAGGGGGCCTATATACTTAGCCAATAATCCTGAAAAGGAAACTTAAAGCATAGAAGGATAAACTTATAGAAGAAAAGTATACCTAACTTGTGATCCCCTTGGTTCCAATCTAGGTTATCCATGATCACATATTCTTATGTGAATCTTTATTTTATTTTATCTTTGTCCCTTTACACTAGTGCAGAAAACGTTATTTACGTCACCATTTTTTACGTCGGTTATATATAACTGACGTGATAATCTGTGAAACGTGGTTTTTTACGTCGGTTATTTTATAACCGACGAAACAAATGTGGTTAGTAGCTTTTTAACGTCGGTTATTTTAATAACCGACGTGACAAATAGCGCGTGTTCGGTTTTTACGTCGGTTATAAATTAACCGACGTAAAAAACAAAAGTGCGGGGGTTTTTTACGTCGGTTATTTGATAACCAACGTAAAAAACGAGATATCTATAATTTTTTTACATCGGTTATAAAATAACCGACGTAAAAAACCAAAGCGCGAGCGTTTTTTACATCGGTTATTTTATAACCGACATAACAAAACAACCCACAAAACATTTTTTACGTCGGTTATACAATACTCTATGTAAAAAACTGTGATTTTTGATGTCTTTTTTATGTCGGTTATAGAATAACCGACGTAAAAAACCAACACACAGATTTTTTTATGTCGGTTATAAAATAACTGATGTAAAAAAAAGTTGTATCTGATACATTTATAATGTAGGTTATTATAATAACCGACATTATAAATGTAAAAAAAACAGTTTATAACTTCGGTTATTAAATAACTGACGTTATAAAACATTTAAAAAATTAACAAGCCCCGTGGATTGTCATTTACGATTTTTTGATTGACAATCCAGTGGATCGTCTCTCTCGCGCTGTAAACCCTAATCAACTCATCGATCTCGTTGCGTTAAACTCGATTTGCCTTCATCGTTTAACATATTTACTCTCCTTGGATATATCATCTCAACTCGCATCACTCAAGTAAGCCTTCCACAAATATATTTCGTTCATTTTTTACCGGATAGTCTATATTTATGTTTTGCGATTTTTGTGTTTAAACTAGGTAAGATTCTTTGATTTCGAACCCTCTTACCTCTTTTTTCCATCATCATATTATTTATCATTCCTAGATCTATTAGATCAACTCACAATATTCATGTAAGCCTCAAATACTTTTATTTAGTTTGTTTTTGTTTCGCGAATGCCCGACATTGATGGTAATTTTTGTTGTCATTGAAAACTAATGATCTCATTCACCTATATTACTGCATAGAATGGTTATTGATTAAATGTATGAATTCAGAAATGATATTTCATGTGTTGTTAAGGCTTATGTTTATCCTCTTTTATATGAGAATCTATTAGACATATAATGTAATAGTTGTTGACCTCTATGGCCCTTCGATTCATTGCTATGTCTCATGATTCCAAATAAATATGGGTTCTGCTGAGGGCTTACCCTAGTATTTTTTGAGTCCTTGTCCAAGGCCTCGAAAATATGTTTAAGATTTCTAGAATTATCCATTACCTCATTATGATATTAGTTATCGAGAAAACTTGTGATCGTTTGACTAGTTGAATATCAATGGTTATTTTTAATTATCATACAATCATTTAAGTAGCCATATTTAATAATATTTAATTCCATCTATTTCATGATGAATTATATATTAAATTCATGTGTTTTTAGTTGTTCACCATGCCTATTTTTTATATATAAACCATTGTTTGGGGGGTTGTCCGGGGGGGGGGGATGTCTAGAGGGTTGGGGGGTGTCCAGGAGGGTGTCCAAGGGGGTGGGTGGGTGTGGGGGGCTGTCCAAGGGGGTGAAGGCCTGTCCAGAGGGTTTTGGGAGTTGTCCGGGGGATGGGTGTTGTCCAGAGGTTTGGGGGTGTCCAGGGGGTGTCCAAGGGGGTCGGGGGTGGGGGTGGTGTCCAGGAGGGGTGGGGAGTGCTGTCTGGAGGGGTGGGGTGCTGTCCAGGGGGTGGGGGGCTGCCCAAAGGGTTGGGGGGTGTCCAGCGGGGTGTCCAAGTGGGTAGGGGTGGGGGTGGTGTCCAGGAGGGGTGGGGGTGTTGTCTAGAGGGGTGGGGGGATGTCTAGGGGTTGGGGGGCTGTCCAGAGGGTTGGGGGGTGTCCAGGGGGTGGGTGGGTGTGGGGGGCTATCCAAGGGGGTGGGGGCCTGTCCAGAGGGTTTTGGGGGTTGTCCGGGGGGTGGGGGCTATCTAGAGGGTTGGGGGGTGTCCAGGGGGTGTCCAAGGGGGTGGGTGTTTGTGGGGGCGCTGTCCAAGGGGGTGGGGGACTGTCCAAAAGGTTTTGGGGGTTTTCCGGGGGGTGGGGGATGTCTAGATGGTTGGGGGGTGTCTAGGGGGGGTGTCCAAGGGGGTAGTGGGTGGGGGTTGGTGTCCAGGATGGGTGATTTTCTCCATCTGAATTTTTATTTTAAATATTATTTGATTCTCAGGTTTACTCCATTCTCTCCAATTTTATATCAACCATGTAGGTGCCATGGTTTTCTTTTATTCAATGGAATTTAAAACTGTTATATCTAACTATATTTTCTTTTAATAATAATATTCAAGCATATTTTTTATAAATAAGCATAGATTTGTTTTATATTTCAAAATTGTTTTACATTCAAATTATGATTTTTTTCATATAAACTTATATTTGTCTTATCTTAAAAATATATATATTTTTGATATTTGTTATAGGTAATAATGAGTCGAAGTTGGATTACGGAACATCGAATGAGCAATGAATATGAGGAAGGTGTTGATTCCTTTTTGGAATTTTCTAAATGAAATATTCCATGTAGTGACATTTTTTTTCTGTCCATGCCTGAAATGTTTGAATATGAAGAAGTTGAAAAGTAGAGAGATAAAAGATCATCTGATATGTCATGGTTTTAATCTGAGTTACAGCACATGTATTTGGCATGGTGAAACTGGACGAAATGTCACTGATGATGATGATTCACAAGATGGTAACTCCGATGGAATTGAAGAAATGATTCGCGATATTGTAGCAGAAGAAATTGAGATAGAACCGACAATTGCGCGTCTATATGGTGATGCTGAAAAACCATTATATCCTGGTTGTACAGATTTTACGGTTTTTTCGGTGGTGTTAATATTGATTAACCTGAAGGCGAAATGTGGATGGAGTGATAGAAGTTTTATAGAGCTGCTACAATTGATGAAAGACATTCTTCCAAAAGATAATGATCTTCCAGATTCACATTACAAGGACAAGAAAATATTATACCTGATGGGATTGGGATACAAGAAAATACATTCCTGTCCGAATGACTACATTATATATAGGAAGGAATATGAATTTATGTCAAAGTGTCCTAAATGTGGGACATCACGGTATAAGGTGAAAGAGAAATCACATGCTGATATAGAGATTACAAAACTCCCTTCAAAGGTATTTTGGTATCTCCCTACAATTCCTCATTTCAAACGTTTATTTGCTAATTCAAATGATGAAAAAAGGTTAAGATGGCATGCTGATGAGAGGGTATGTGATGGAAAGATACGTCATCCAGCTGATTTTCCACAATGGATGAAAATTGATGAGTAGTATCCTACATTTGGAAATGAAATTAGAAATCTCAGACTAGGGTTGTGCACAGATGGAATGAATCCATACTGAACCCTCAGTTCACACATAGTTCATGGCCTGTTTTATTGGTAATTTACAAACTCTATCCTGAATTTTATATGAAGTGAAAATATGTCATGTTGAGTATAATGATCTCTGGTCTGAAGCAACACGAAAATGATATTGATGTTTTTTTGTCACCATTGACCGATGATTTGAAACTTTAATGGGAGGATGGTATTAGGGTGTATGATTCTTATAAAATGTAATATTTGCAACTGCATAAAATGCTTTTGTTAACTATAAATGACTACCCAGCATATGGAAATTTGTCTGGATACAGTGTTAAATGGCATAAAGCATGTCCAATTTGTGAACAAGAAACTTCATATTGTCAATTTCATCATGGGAGGAAAACTGTGTACATGGGTCATCGAAAGTTTTTGCCTATGGATCACACTTATAGAAGACTAAAAAAGGCATTCAATGGCTCAAAAGAATTTTATATTGGTCCAAAACCTTTATCCCCAGATCTATATTTTGAGAGGGTGGAAAACCTTGATGTGACATTGGGAAAGACACATAAATCTGGTAATGACAGACATATTTGGAAGAAAAGGTCAATATTTTTTGAGCTGCCATATAAGAGATATTATGAAGTTAAACATAATATTGATGTCTTGCACGTGGAGAATAATAATTGTGATAGTTTGATTGGAATATTGCTATATATTAAAGGAAAGACAAAAGATGGGTTGAATGCAAGATTAGACTTACTATCAATGGGAATACGTTTGGAGTTAGCTCCCAATCCAAATAGAAGATGAACATTTATTCCCCCAGCATTTCATACATTATCTAAGAGGGAGAAAATTATCTTTTTTAGTGTCTTCATGATATCAAAGTTCCTCAAGGTTATTCTTCAAATGTAAAAAATTCTATCTCATTGAAGGACTTAAAGTTGATAGGTATGAAATCTCATGACTGTCAGGTTATGAAGTAACAACTTCTATCAGTTGCATTACATGGAATATTTCCCATCCATGCCAGAAATACTATAATAAAGTTGTGTTATTTTTTCAATTTAATTTTTAATAAGGTGATTGTTGTGAATTCTTTGAACATTTTTGAAAAGGATGAAATTTTTATACTTTGTCAATTGGATATGTATTTTCCTCCAACTTCTTTTGATATAATGGTGCATTTAATGATTCATCTGGTTCGAGAAATAAATCTTTGTGGACCTATATATCTTCGTTGGATGTATCCTTTTGAAATGTATATGAAAATATTAAAGGGTTATATTAAAAATCTATATCGACCTGATGCCTCCATTATTGAAAAGTATATTTCTGAGGAGGTAGTATAGTTTTGTACGAGATACTTGGCTACGACGCAACACATAGGTTTGCCTCTATCTCGCCATGAACGAGTTAATAATGAGGGAAAGGGGATTTGTGGCTTGAAAGTCAAATCATTGATAGCTGAACAGATGAAGAAGTTAGAATCGTACATGTTGAATAACATAGCTGATGCTCAACCGTATATCACATTTCATATTAATGAGTTGAAACAATGTCATCCAAAGAAGAAATAAATGTGGATTTTGAATGAGCACAACAAAAGTTTTTTGTCATGGATTAAAAAGACTTTGCTTGGTAGATCAGATGTATCGGAGACATTAAAATGGATAGTGGGTGGTCCATGTTTAAATGTGATAACATGGTCCAGTTATGACATTAATGGATATACATTTCATTCGAAAGCTCAGGACAATAGAAGTGCAGTTCAGAATAGTGGTGTATTGGTGTTTGCAGAAGCAATGTATTTTTCGAGTGCTAAGGAAAAAAATCCAATTTTTGCATCAAGTGCATATTATGGTGTGATTGAAGACATATGGGAGGTTGATTACTTTAAAATTAAAGTTCCTGTTTTTAACTGTAAATGGTTTATCGGTAACAACAGTGTCAGACACGATGAATTTGGAATGAAACTTGTTAATCTGAATAGATTGGAAGACACAGCTGATTCTTTTATAATGGAAACACATGAAAAATGAATTTTCTATGTAGTAGATCAATCAGATATGCAGTGGGCTGTTGTTTTATAAGGGAAAAAACAATTTGTTGGTGAGGATGAAGTTGATGAAGATGCTGATTTATATGAGATCCCTACTTCAATGGATATATTAACAGAACATAATGATGATCATGTTGGAGACATGGTTTGTGCCATAAGAAATGATCACGACGAAGGGATTTGGGAAAACAATCCATTTGTATATTCCTAAAATTATAGGTAACATATGTTTATTTCTTGTTTACATTTATTTTTTTATAAATGTTAGATGTTGTAAGTTTTTTATTTATTAAAACATGTTTTAAAACAAAATAAGTATAATTTTTTGTTTGTTTTAAGTTTGTTTAGTTTACTTTATCATGTTTAACATTACATGAATTATATATCTATTATATTTGTTCAGTGACAATTACTTTACCATGTTTACTAGGTTTACCATGTCTACCATGTTTACCATCTTGACCATCTTTACCATCTTTACCATATTTACCATTGTTTAACATGCTTACCATATTACCAATGTTTACTATTACGTAACTTAGTACACTTTTCTATTTTCTTATTACAGTAGTATTAAAATATTTGAATTTGTATATTTTTGAACTAACGTTTGTTTTTTTGATTTGAAGGATAATGACAGATCATTCAGTTGATCAACCACATGATTCTGGAGATGAGAATATTGGTCATACCTATGGGGAGGAACATTCACAGGCTCCTATTACGACAAAGAGTTTAATGGTTGGTAAACGTGGGTGCACACGTTTACCAAAATTATCAGTTGCCCGTACACAGGATCAGAGGATAGTCATTGAGTTTGATGATGATGATATTCTGAGAGGTCCAAATGAAAAAGATTTTAAGAGTTTTTTAGAAACTCAGGCTAAGAGCAAAGTAAGCATTCTGTATGATGACTGTAGAAGTGTGGATAAAGCGATAATATCTCAGTTATGGGAGACGATTTTGGTAAGATCTTTTTCTATTGTTTGAATATTCTTTAAATGTTTCTAGTATATATAATATGTTTAACCTCTAATTTATCAGATGACATTTGATATTCCTGACACTGGAGGAGTTAGGAGGAAATGCTTATCATTGGATTCCAGAAGATGGAGGGATTTTAAATCAACCCTCTCATCTGATTTCATTTATGGTCATAGGAGTCATGAAAATCCATGTCGTATATATCCTTTTATAGATGAAGACACATGGAGTCAATTTTTTGAAAGTAGAAGAAAAAAGTCATTTTTGGTAAGGGAAGTGTAAAATTTTATAAGATTTCTTATGTAAATGATCTTATTAACATTTTGTTAATGATATCTTATTCATAATTTACAGAAAACAAGGAAAGATCATCAAGAGATCCAATCTAAAAATGTATACCCTTTATCTCGGGGAGGGTATGCATTATTGGAAGAACAAATGATGGTGGAAAAATTTCAATAACTAAGAGATGAGTCTTCAAGATCAAGAGAGGTGGCCCCTCCATCCCCTCTATCTAGACATGAAAAATGGAAGAGAGCTCTGAAGGGGAAAAAGGGAAATATCTTTCAGATAAATCGAGAATCGTAGCTGAGAGGATTGTAAGATATATATTTTATTTATTTAAGTTAACCATTTTCTTCATATAATTTCAATCATTACAGAAATGTTCAATTAATTATTACAGGACTCTCTTGAGGAGAAGAGTTCACAGGGGACATTTACAGCTACTGGGAGGGAAGATATTTTATCCGTAGCATTGGGAAGGCCCGAACATCCTAGTCATGTAAGAGGATATCCAGCAGGTGTATCGGTAAGAAAAGTGTTGCCATGTTCTTCAACTTCAAACATTGAGGGGGTTTATAAAAAATAGAATCCTTGGAGGCTGAAGTTCATAATATTAATGCGACGATGGAGGACAAGATTAGAGCGTTGGTGTAGTCTATGTTTGCAGACATGCAAAGACAATTTCAGACTGCAGCTCCCACTCCTCCACCTCCCCCTACAGACCCCATTATTTATCCTCCCCCTCCACCAGTAGCTCCCACTCCCCCACATCAGCCTAATGAACCCATTTTTTATCCTACTCCTCCGCCGCAGCTTCCTACTTATTGCGAGTTGTATGTTGATGATTCTCAACAGCATATAGTAGCATATGGGTTGGTATATTGTATAGGAGATACAATTCATCATCAACAAGTAGAGGTAGAGAATCAGAGGGTCACTGTACAGGATATTATAGATAGATCAGCTCAGGTACCATTAGCTACAGATGAGGTGGCGACAGTTGGACATAGTATCGACCATTTTTTAATTTGGCCATCCAAACTTCTTTGACTCATTACCATAGAGTTATGAATGTTATATCTTTTATTTTTTTATTAAAGTTGTTTTATCATTTGAAAACTAATATATTTTTCAATTTTTTTTACAGGAATACTTCAAAGGTAAAGAAATACTATATAGACAACAACAAATACAAATGGATATGACATCAGATATAGATTCTAGTAGTCTTGACAGATTTTCAAGATATTCAAATTTGTTGGCGGGTCATTATGAGTTTCCAATGGAAGCTCATGTTTGTAGATGTGAAATAAATGTGGGGATTATGTAAACTGATATCATGAAGCTCGTTACTGGAGATAAGTTAGGCATCAACGTGGTGCAAATTTTTTCCCTGTAAGTATTAACACATTTTCCCTGCATTATATTTGTTAAAAATGTATACTTATGTCTTATTTGTATTAGGTATCTTTATAAAATTTGTGAGAGGAATGAGCTGATAGTTGTATATGGATTCATGGACCCGCAATTGATTTCCCCTGAAGCATGTGCATTGGATGAGGAATAAAGAATGCTTTTATATTTCTAAAAGACTTAAAAAGAATATAGTCACAAAATGTTGGATGCTGCCTTTTTGTGAGAGGTATGAAACACAACTCTCTCAAAGAGTTAATTATCTTTTAACATAAAAAACCACTAATGTTAAATTTCCTTTTATCAGTGATCATTGGATGTTAGGGGTTTTTTTCCAAGGGAGAAAGCACTTTATTAGATATGCTCTATCCATGATGATGTGTGGGAAAGTTTTAAGAATATATTGGAAAAGTAAGTTTAAATTTCTCAATAGTTTTATATATTATAATGAATTTTAAATTTACCACATTAGTATTATTTTATAACAGGGCATGGGCCTACTTTCGAAAAAAAACAAAGAAAAGGAATGCAAAGATCAAATATGTAAATGTGAAGGTAAATATCCATTTATAATTTGTATGTTTTGATTTATTACATTAAAATAATATATTGAATTTACACTCATTCAAATAGAATTGTCATGAACAACAAGGCTTCATAGAATATAGATATTATATGTTAAGATTTATGTATGAAACAATAACAACTGGGACAGTTGTGAATTTTGACCTGGTAAGATTTCCTCTTAAACTTTTCCATAATATTTCAATTTGATTTACTCATTATACACATTAACTACTATCCTTTTCATTTGTAGCTTTTTGATGACCCTCAACCCTATAATGCTGATGAAATCAAACACTTACAAGTGGAGTGGTCAAATTATTTTACAGGTTTGATTAAATTTTATTTGTTTGTAATGTAAAATGTAATTTTGATTATTGTCCTTGTAATTGTGTATTTGGTAGTCATTTAGGTTGGATTTAGTTTTTTTTTGAGGTTGAAAGTGTAAGTTTTGAATGTTATATACGTGAATGTTTAATTTTTCTCTACTTCTTGTTTTGGTCTACTTATGATTATTTTTCTGGTATGGATTCTGGTCTGGGGGGAGGGGTTTCAAGGGTGTGGGGGGGGGGGTGTTCAGTGGGGTTGGGGGTGTCCAGGGGTCTAGGATGGATGTCCGGTGGGGTGGGGGTATACATGAGGGTGGGGGGGGGGGGGTTGTCGAGGGGTGTTTGGGGCTGTCCAGGGGGTTGGGGGGTAGTCCAGGGGTGTGGTGGGGGCTCCAATGGGGTGGGGGAGGGCTGTCCAGGGTGTGGGGGGGTATACATGAGGGTGGCGGGTTGTCCCGGGGTGTTTTGAGCTATCCAAGGGGTCGGGGGGCAGTCCAGGGGTGTGGTGGGGGATGTCAAGTGGGGTGAGGGGGTGCTGTTCAAGACGGTGGGGGGGTTGTAGAGGGGTGTTTGGGGCTGTCCAAGGGGTCGGGGGGCAGTCCAGGGGTGTGGTGGGGGCTCCAATGGGGTGGGGGCTGTCAAGTGGGGTGAGGGGGTGCTATTCAGGAGGGTGGGTGGGGGGGAGTCCAGGGGTGTGGTGGGGGGATCCAATGGGGTGGGGGAGGGCTGTCCAGGGTATGGGGGGTATACATGAGGGGGGGGGGGGGGTTGTCCCGAGGTGTTTGAAGCTGGCCAGGGGGTCGGGGGGCAGTCCAGGGGTGTGGTGGGGGCTGTCAAGTGGGGTGAGGGGGTGTTGTTCAGGAGGGTGGGGGGGGGGTTGTCGAGGGGTGTTTAGGGCTGTCTAGGGGGTCGGGGGAAGTCTGGGGGTGTGGTGGGGGCTGTCAAGTGGGGTGAGGGGTGCTGTTCAGGAGGGTGGGGGGGTGTAGAGGGGTGTTTGGGGCTGTCCAGGGGGTCGAGGGGCAATCCAGGGGTGTGGGGGTACAGTCCAGGGGTGTGGTGGGGGCTCAAATGGGGTGGGGGAGGGCTGTCCAGGGTATGGGGGGTATACATGAAGGTGGGGGGGGGGGGGGGGGGGGTTGTCCCGGGGTGTTTGGAGCTGGCCAGGGGGTCAGGGTGCAGTCCAGGGGTGTGGTGGGGGCTGTCAAGTGGGGTGAGGGGGTGCTGTTCAGGAGGGTGGGTGGGGGGGTGGATTGTCGAGGGGTGTTTAGGGCTATCCAGGGGGTCGGGGGCAGTCCAGGGGTGTGGTGGGGGCTGTCAAGTGGGGTGAGGGGGTGATGTTCAGGAGGGTGGGGGTTATAGAGGGGTGTTTGGGGCTGTCCAGGGGGTCGGGGGGGGGGGGGGGGCAGTCCAGGGGTGTGGTGGGGGCTCCAATGGGGTGGGGGCTGTCAAGTGGGGTGAGGGGTGCTGTTCAGGAGGGGGGGGGGCAGTCCAGGGGTGTGGTGGGGGGATCCAATGGGGGTGGGGGAGGGCTGTCTAGGGTATGGGGGGGTATACATGAGGGTGGGGGGGGGGGGGGTAGTTTCGGGGTGTTTGGAGCTGGCCAGGGGGTCGGGGGGCAGTCCAGGGGTGTGGTGGGGGCTGTCAAGTGGGTTGAGGGGGTGCTGTTCAGGAGGGTGGGGGTTGTCGAGGGGTGTTTAGGGCTGTCCATGGGGTCGGGGGCAGTCCATGGGTGTGGTGGGGGCTTTCAAGTGGGGTGAGGGGGTGCTATTCAAGAGGGTGGGGGTTGTCGAGGGGTGTTTGGGGCTGTCCAGGGGGTTGGGGGCAGTCTAGGGGTGTGGTGGGAGCTCCAATGGGCTGGGGGAGGGCTGTACAGGGGGTATACATGAGGGTGGGGGCTATCAAGTGGGGTAAGTTTCATATGTTATCAAGGTAAATGGTTAAATTTTCTTTAGTTCATGTTTTGATGTCCTTCTGTTTTTGTGGTACGAATTATTGATTTGGTTACTGGTTGATTTTGGGGGAGAGCAGAGGATTGCAGTTGATTTTTTTTAAAAAAAATTGTCTTTCACGTCAGTTTTTTATAACCGACGTGATAAAGAAATCGAGAAGCATTTATCATGTTGGTTTTTTTCATGACTGACTTGATAAACACCTTTGGAATGGTTTATGACGTCGGTTATGTAATAACTGACGTGATAAAGGACCTGGGAAATGATTTATCACGTCGGTTAATCAGTAACCGACATGATAAACCCCTCCTGGGACTGGTTTAGCACGTCAGTTATTTAATAACCGATGTGATAAACCATCGCCCAATATTTTATCACATCGGTTATTAAATAACCGACGTGATAAACTCCCCCGCACGTGTTTATGACGTCAGTTTATAACCGACGTGATAAAGCCCCCACGGGTTATCATGGTGGTTATATAATAACCGACGTTATAAACCCCCCCCCCCTGCGGGATTTTTCACGTCGGTTATTAATTAACCGACGTGATAAACACCGCGGTGTTATGTTTGTTACGTCGGTTTTTAAATAACTGATGTAAAAAACATTATTTATATTGTCGTCCGTATTAACGTCGGATAAAAACCGACATAAAATATGAAAAATAACCGATGTAAATAATGTTTTCTGCACTAGTGTTAATAATGGTTCATACAAATCTTATGAATTTACCAAAGCATATCCCCCAGGAGTGTCAAACCGATAGTGAATCAAGGCCCGTTTTCGTGCACCAGGTTACCCCAAGTCAAACCCGAAACACCTTGTCAGAGTTTTCACTCCTAGGAACATCTCTGCTAGAGCCACCTCTACTTGTTCATATCCATACAAGATTTATTTTTTTGGAACCCACTTACTCAATACTCACCAAAATACCAGGAAGATTTCCTATATTTAAACTTTTCTATAGGGTTATTCCTCAATTGTTCATATACTAATTTCCACAAATTACTAAACCATCCTTTGATACCAACTATAACATCCCACCTTTTTATCATATAAACATTCATTACATAAAACAAAACCGAGGATCATTAAGGTTTAGTGTCTTGGAAGCCAGGAACATAATACATGAAAACATAAAACATTATTATTAAACACTTGAAAGTCTTCTTCATTTGTTAATCCTAAGTTCATTACAGCATCTCATAACTTGGGAGCATACATCAAAGGAAAGGGTGAGCAGAAGGCCCAGTAAGGGAAACAAGGGAAACATTTTACATGTGAACTTGAGATACATCAAAAGTCATGAAAAATAACTTTAAGGCATGAGTAAGAGATCATGAAGAATATAATAATAAAAATAAAGTGTTTCATAACTTGAAGATGTTGCTAAAACATTTAACATAGACAATCATTTCCGTTTCACCGAGGTCCATCCCCAAGGTGTCATTAAAAATTACCAAGGTTATTCACCAAGGTATCTTTAAAAATGGTCATCTCTAGAGATTAAGTCTTTACCCAATGCATTAGGGCACTATCAGGGTGCACACTTAATTTTTATTTATTATCATATGAGCCACATATATCATCATCACACTTTTCATAAATAACCCATATAGAATAAATGAAATGGGTTTCATTTCATAATCATAACGTTTTAGAAACTGCTATAAAGACAAGATATTTATGTCACTTTAAACCCACGGAAAAGGAAAGCATGTTTCATGTATATAAATAAAAGAATTAAAATAAAAAAATATGATATATATGTGAATACCCCTATAGAAGAATGATCTTTGAGTATTAACATAATAAAATAAAATAATTTGAGAAAAAGAGAGAGACATTTTGAGACCAAAATTCTACAGCATAACGACTATGTTACAGGGTTTTAGAAAATATTGAAAAGAGAAGGGACATGGGTCACCCACTAATAAATGATACATAAAATAGAATAGAGACAGAATATAAAGGATATAAGAACATGTTAATGAAATTTGAAAGACATACCATATGAAAAGACAAACATGGAAGGAAGACAAAAATAAGATTTCTCTTATGAAAATTCGGCAGCCTAACGACGTCACTTACAACTTCAAAAAATGAATTGATGAGATCAAATAGGGTCTCTAATAATATGAAAATAAAATTACAGTATGATGGATATAGAGATTATACCCCAACATAATAAAAAGGAACTTTAAATACTTGACATGAAAATAGAACTTCAAAATGAAAAGGGTGAAAGAATCCCTTACAAAAATTCGGCAGCCTAACGACGCCACCTAACATTCTTAAAATGAATTGATGAGAGAAAGTGGGGGTCTATCATCATATGAACATTAAAAGGACAATAGGATGAATATAAAATAACATCCCTAACATAATAACATGGAGCTTAAAATAAATGACATAAAGGAGAATACATGTAAAGAAAGAGAGAGGTAGGATCCCTTACCGGGAAGAGTAACTTCAAAATCATGAAGTTTGGGACCTTGGGAGGCTTGAGGGAACCTTGGTAGGACTCCTTGGGAGGTAAGGAGACCAGAACTTCGTTGAGGAGGATTTTGGAATGGAAAGGATGAGATAATGGCTTGGTATTTATAGGGGAAGTGAGGGGACAAGGCATTAATGGCCAAGGGACACCTCATTGGTGGTATTGGAAAAACAATGGTATTTTCTCATGGTATTGGCCACATGGGACACCTCATACCTTATCTTACTATTCATAAGTCGACCATCCCTAAAAATATCTCATGACATCATCATGACGTAGTTATGATGTCATTAAAATACCGAAACCCTAAAACTGTATTTTAACTATTCACTGAAAATTCAACTTTTTTAGAAAACTCCCAAAAATTTACCTTAGCATAATATTGATGTCCTGAATTCAAAAATAAACTCCATTTTATAAAAATAATTTTCTAAATATTTTTAATTTTATTTTTCAATAAAAACACTATTCACCGAAAATTCATTTTTTTTTCAGAACAATCCCCAAAAATTACATTAACATAATATCGATGTTCTGAATTCAAAAATAAATTCCATTTTATAAAAATAATTTTATAAATATTCTTAATTTAATTTTTAATTAAAAAACACTATTCATCCAAAAAAACTAATACTTGACTAATAATTTCTGAAGCAGTTATTAACCTATTTTATTGAATCACATTACTTAATCAAGGTGCCTATATTATATTAATACTTTATTTAAGTGAGATTACTAATCCATTTGGTTACATTACTAATCCGAAGCATAAAATCACTATTCATAAATTAATATTCCCCAAAAATTAAATTGATCTTATTAGACTCCAAATTTATTACTGAACACATTTACAGAAGACCATTTTTTGAAAATCATTACACATCATTTATTATTTAAGGTTTAAAAAAATATTTTAAAATTTCCTTTTTTTCAAATTCATCAATAATATACATCCTACATTTATCGGGACATTTGAAAATTTACAAACTTCACTATAATAAGAAAAAAAAAATTATTAACTCAAAGGATTACATAAAGCAATTACGGTCTCCTTACATAGCCCCTTATAAACCCAGCATAGAACCTAAGTGTAAGGTGTGCTAAGGTGAGAGAATCTGAGGGCGGCTCGGCCAACATTGCACGAGTAGTAATTTCTATCAGTTTAAACTTCTTGCGAAGACGATTCCATTCTAGCTTCACACTATGAAATTTTGGTTGGGTTTGGTCCAAAGAAAATCCCAGTGGTTCTACATTCTACCAAGTTCTATTAGATGGGATTTGATTGACCCGAGACTACTGGATGAGGCCATAAAATCTTCTTTCTATATTAATTAACCAAGATCACTTGTATTTAGAGACAATAATCGCAACATTTAGTTTCCAATGGTCATATTGACCAATGGTCATATAATAGTCGAAACCCAACGGTCTCATTTTAATTATACTAATGTTATCAAATAAAACAGTTTTGTTGAGTATAAAATAAAATAACACAAAAAATTAGGAAACAAGATTTAATCAAAATTTCGGGTCGTTAGAGTCGTTGCATCGCCGAATCCAAGTGTAGGATTCTTCTAGGAGTGGTCCACATGTGCTCCATGTATCTTTGGACATCGCTGAAGGGATCTCCAAGTGCTAGGATGGAAGATCCTTCACTTGCGATGTCCTCCTTCGCTCACCTTGAGAGCCATTTCCAAAGATCTCTCCTTGATCCGGTGGAGGCAGATCTCTCTCATAACTCGAGAGAGTTCTTGGATGAAAGAAATTATATCTTGGTTTGAGATCTTTCTCTAGATCCATTGTGCACAACCATATATAATGGCTAGATCTTAATGAGAATAATGTAATTGGGATTTAAATTACATAGAATAATAAAATTAATTAATTACCAAAGGTAATTTATTCATTTCATTTAATTATTATTAGGACCCCATGTATAATAATAACATTTTACTATTATTATCACTTGACATGCGACCAAATAATTACACCTAATATTATTTAATTAAGTAAAAAATATTATTTCTCACAAATCCTTAAAAAAACTACACAGCGTGTATATTAATATACATAGTGTGTACTTCTGTTTTTACATTTTCTTTATTTACTCCACCACATTTATTAGACCTTGAATAATTACTATTTATTTCTTAAATAAATATCACTGCATTATTTTCTAATAAATATATAATTTCACCAACAATATATTTTCTCTAATAACTAGTGTCAAAATAAAAGTCATCAGGAATCCTTGAATAATTATTAAACCAAAATCAGGAATAATCTTTATTCAACTTGTTAAATGAGTATTTAACTGAGATACTTGGATATACGTAGTGTGTGACCCACTAGGCCTATTTCTCAGTGGCATTAAAAGTATCCTTCTGAAAGTCCAAGGATAGAGTCTAGTAACACACCAATACACCCATAGAGAAATAAGTTAACAACGCAATGACATGTCACCTCATATAACTTCTTACCGTGTAATGTAATCGCGTTGTCTCGATATATTGAATCAAGTGGGTTTCATGCTAGTGTCATCAACCTATGTGCTTGATTTATCTTTCTTCGACCTCCCATAATTGAACATGACAATTCCTCACCATGGATATGGACTTATTTAGGCTATATCAATTCCATCAAAGGGCATGAGATATCAAATTCCCTTTTGGAATAGGAGGTACAAATCCTTTCTCGCATTACCTATTAGTGCAGTGTTACTTGTGATGCACCCAACATCACTGTGAGCAGCGTGTCATCACAATTTTTGTCAATACATCTTAGTGAATGATTTTTAATACCAATTAATATTAATATTAATGTCTAAAGACCAATACACACGTCTGTAGATAAGAACATCCAATGATACTATGAAATGTAGATTTCATACTGGCAGGTCTTGTTCTCATAATATCCTCTTGGATATTACCATGGGAGAACACCATGCAAAGGTGCCTCAAAGTTTTATGTGTACTCATGCCTAATGGCCTGTATTATTTGTGTCCCTCAAATAAAATCATCTGACCATAGAACATATATTCAAGAATTGTGTTATAGCACTTCCAGGTTCTAATCATAGTAGAGATCCTCTATGACCCTTTAGTGAAATAGCTACCCTTAAGACATTATCACATGCATTTTAATGCAAAAGAACAATCAAGACGTGATAATGTATTTATTAATATTCAAATCCATGAATAAATGTTTATCATAAAGTGAAAAGTAGTTGGTTATTGGCCACTAACTCCAATAATTTCTAACATAGGAGTCGTACGTTGTGTTGCGACTTCAGAGTGTGTTTACCCTAGAGTTTCTTCCTACTGTATGCACCCCTTATTTTGGGTGAAACCAAGATGTATCAATCCATATGATATAAGGTGTTCCCTACTGCCGTCATTTTGGGTTTTTGTTGTATTTCATACCATTCTACTTTCCATGTTTTGGCATGTGATATCCATGATTCTAATGGATCTTTCTTAGGTGTTGGTTGATGCAGTTGTGTCGTGGCGTCCTTGGGTTGATGCAGTCGTTATGGGATGGGTGATCATGATCCATTTTGTTGGACCGTTCTCATGAAAATAAAACAAAAACCTTTTGAGGTAGGGGATTCATAGATTCTCCATTCTATTTACATGTAGTAGTAGATTTAGCATGATTTAATCCCAATGGATCACAATGGAATTGACATAATTAATATTAAACTGGATTAAAGAATTGGTATCATTTTCTTTGCAATGTTGTTGCCTCTTGATTTTCTAGATAGTGTTATATCTATACTTTGCTTGTCTAGCATGTCGTTCTTGATGAAAATTGGTAAAGAACATAAATATGGGATTAATTTTAAATTAATTAGCTAAAAGATAACGAGGCATGTTAATAAATTTGAGTATTGATATAAAATTGATGTTAACCAAATTGATGTAGATGTGCATATTTAATTAAATTAGATGATAAAACAAAGGCATGTTGATTATTATTGATAATGAATTATAGGTATATAAGAATAATTATTAAATTAATTTTTGATAGATATGATATCTTGTTGCTTACTTTTCCAATAGTTGAAACATATGAACAATGAATCTGTTAATTCAAGATAGATTAAATAACTAGCTGTTTGATAAAATATAATGCCTAATAGGGTTCTGTGTTACCCTCTTGCTTGTAAGGACAAATACCTTGGGATTTGGAGCCATGAGAGATCATTGTGTGGGAAGGATGCATGCCTTGTTTGGGGCCAAGGGCCCAATTGATTTGTTATTTGCTATTGTTTTTGATGTGATGTGAGACTGGAAGGCTGTTGTGATATGTGGGGGCATGGTTACCTAGTGGTTGTGGCAGTAGTTGTTTCTTAGAGCGGCGAGATGCATCAGTTCATGCATATGAGTGTCGGGGGGGGGGGGGCACCCTAGGTGATGTAAAGGGTTGAATATGGGCTTACCCAATGATGTTAAAGTTGAATGCTTGTTTATTCATTGCTTGTTTACCTGATTTACTCTCCCCACTACTTAAGAGATTTGGTCTTTCTTACCCTCCTTCCAAAAGGGGTGAATACATACAAGTTATTCTACATGGTTCATGTGTTTAGCTTCTTGAGGATGGATGGTCTATACTCCATCTATATGTGGAAAAGACTCGATGATTAGTTCATCTACTCACTGTGTTGACCCCCTTATGTCTGGTAGCTTAGAATGCCTTCCTAGAATATCTATAATTATGGTAACTAATAATTTTGTTAATAAATGATTTAATGAATTATATTGAACCCCTAAGGATGGAGCTTACTGGTATGTAATGCTGAAGTGGTATTTATGAAGAACTGTGGACTTAGTTTGGTTATGTCTGGAGGGCATGTGACATTGTTGGAATGCTAATGTAAAGTAATGTTAAAAATGTTGATGGTTAATTAATGGTTAAAGAGTTAATTATCCTAAATTGAAACTAATTAAAAAGGACAAGATGATGAAATAAAGATCTTTAAATGGTTGTGTGCTTATAGGATATCTGGTCTTAGTAGTGGTAGCCGGGAGTCCGAGATATGTTAGTTGCAGTTGAGTCTAAGTCTAAGTTTTTACCTTAGTCTGGTTGTGAGATATATTATAACATATAATTATTTTTGTTTCTATATGTTATCCCACCCTATATTTTAGGGAAATTTACACCCTGGGAATTCTGAGCCCTGGGGGGTGTTTTCCCCCAATATCCTGGTGGGAGGATGGATGACATACTTCCCCCTTTGTCCCTGATTTCTTCTCTTGGCAGTTACATGTGATGGTATGCATGACAGTTGTTTTTCTCCATATATGTGTGTAAAAGGATGTAATGGATTTTGGTTATTTCACACACATAAATTATGGATATAGTTTACTATGGAATACTATAGGTATAACATGTATAGGCTGTGATGACTTGAGGATCGTTACTCAGTGTATGCGATTTAATGACTTGATTAATAATACCTGATGTATAATACATGTCATTCAGGCTGTGGTGGATCCCATAAACTACATGATTAATTCTTTTTGGTTGGATGGTGTGGTGCTTCACATAGGTGTTTGTGGGAAAGCCTTGTATTGCATGAGGTGCAGGTTGTGGTGCTCGCCTAGGTGTCTTTGGGCTATCCTTTTTAGAGAGAGTTGGATTATGATGTGCAATGTTAGAAAAAAGTGTAAAACCAATGGAGAAGTGGTAGTGGGGTACCCTTGATATTCTTTTTTATATTATATACTATTTTATGTGATAATTGGTGAGAGTATCCATGGTGAGGTTGGGAAATTGATATACCTGTTTAGGTGATGAATTATTTTCACTTGTTGTTCATTTTTATTTAGAATGCTTTGTTTACTATTGCATGAGATGATCCTGGGAGGATCCTATTGAGTATACTATTATACTCACCTGATGTTATATAAATTTCTTTTCAGGTCACTTGGAGAAGATTGGAGATCAATCTAGTTACCACTAGTTCGGGGTTTTTCAAGATCTGTTCGGGATTCATGGTTGTTGTTTTTATACTTTATTTTGGTACTTGTAGTTTTCCCTTTCAGTGGTATTAGTTCTTGTGTTACATAACGTATGTGTACTTGGGATTCTTTTTATATTCTAGTCTGAAAAGATGTTTATTGGTGACTATATTATCTCTATCTTTTGTATGTGTTCTCTTAAAGGGTAATGCCTCCTATTTGTGTGTTTATGATACCCTTAGTGCTAGTCGCCAACGCAGGCCCTACTAAAGGTAAGAATTATGGGTCATTATCTCTCTTCTCACATTGCCACCCTAAGAGGGGTACACATTGTGGAGAGGGGGTCATGACAGAGTGGTATCAGAGGTCTGGTTGAGGGATATGATGACATTTGGATTTAGGCATAGGTGAGGTTACATGGGTTGGTGGGGAAAAAAGATCAGTAAAGTTTATCAAGTGTTCTCGACACTAGAGACCGGCTGAGATATTGGTATTTAGGGACCCTTGTGATCTGATGCATGAAAATTTAATTTCACAGTGGATTCTAAATGAAATGATGTTGCTTGAAGGGTATAGACCTAGGGAATGATCATTCATTATTATTCTTTGAGATTGTGTTTGAATTGGGTAGAACTTGGGATAGGTTAACATAAAATGAATAAAAGAAAAGATTTAATTAATGTAAAAGTATTCCATATTACATGATTAGGACCTCTAATTGTTTTTTCTTTTTCATTTTTGGCTCTAGGTTGAAGTCCTCATCAGGTTCATGCATAATATGTTCATTAGGTTGCACTGAAAAATCACCATAGCGTAGAGGTTGATGAAGATGACACTTGGGGGAGGACCCTCTGAGAGTTTCAGTACCAGAGTCTACAGAAGTACAAGGGATTCATCTCAGATGTAGTCACAAAATAATGGTTATAGGAGGTTAAGATAACCTTTACTTCAATCTATGATCGAAAGGAGAATTGGGTGTCATTGGTTGTGACGATACTGTGTGGGGCAGTGAGGTAGTGGTGGTTCTTATTCCTCAGGGATTGTGAGGAGTCGACGATCTCATGGGAGAAGTTCCAAGAGCAGTTCAGAGCTGAGTTCCTCTCTTAAACTATGAAGGAAGCCTATCACGAAGAGATTCTTACCAATCAACAGGGAATATTGAGTATGAGAGTGTTCAGAATTGGTTTCCAGAACCTTCGGCGATATGATTCAGACTTGCATTCATATAAGGAAGCGAGGGAGATGAATTTTGATGACGCTTTAAATCTAGGGATCTAGCACTAGGTCACCCCAATTATGCTAACGACATATCTCGAGGTGATGGAAAAGGAACTGGTCATTGATAGGACGTTAGCTAGAACCAGATCATCATGAGAGGGGAGTTGTCAGGATTCTTCAAAAAGTAGAGCTATGGTTAAGAGTTCCAGGTTTTCAGTGTAGAAGAGTTTCTGTTCAGCCAGGGGTAGGTCCCATCCCTTAATGTCTTGTTTCTATAGGGGCGGTAGTTCTTAGGCCTATGTTAAGGGATCCAGTACTTGTTTTTATTGTGGAGGTAGTGGCCATCAACATTGAGACTACCCGACCCTTCAGAGCAGTCAACGTGCTTTAGGTGTTTTGATTTAGGCTCCTCCACTGAGGCAGTATTTAGAGTAGGTGGTGAGACTCCATAGAGTCCCGGGGAAGATCATTTCTTATATAGATCCCTATTTTACCTCCAGGGTGTGGAGAGGTCTCCATCATGTTTTCAGTTCTCATTTATTCCATAGAACTTCTTTTCATCTTCATATTGATAGTAAGATAAAGAGGACCATCCAGACTATTGAAGACATGTTGCACTCTATTGACCTGGATTTTGGAGCTTCCTAGATGAGGTATTTACCCATGGTAGAGTTATCTTACAATAATAGTTTCCACTCCACCATCGGTATGGAACCATTTGAAACCTTGTATGTACGACCTTTCTGTTCTCTATTGTGCTGGACTGGGGTCATAGAGTCAGTAATTCTCAGGCCAGAACTAGTGCATAATATGATAGAGGAGATTTAGTTGATACATGGGAGGATGAAGGTAGTGTAGGATTGTCATAAGTCCTATACATACAATAGGATGAGACTTTTGTAATTTGATATTGAGGATCACGTGTTTTTAAAGGTGACTCCCCATCATGGGAAACTACGGTTTGGTCATGGGAGTAAGCTTTCTCCCTGGTTTTTTGGGCCCTTCGAGGTGTTGGATCTTGTTGGAATCTTTACGTACAGGGTATCACTTCCACCATAGATGAGTCAGATACATGATGTTTTCATGTGTCACATCTCCGTCATTATCTTCATGACGACTCTCACATCATCTACTAGGGTGAAATCAAAGTTGATGATGATGTGACATTCGAGGAGTGGCCTGTAGAGATTCAAGACCACAAGGAGAGGGTGTTGCGTGGGTATGCTATCCCCTTGGTTCATGTCTTGTGGAGACATGGTGGTGTGGTGGAGGTTACTTCAGAACATGAGTCACAGATAGGTTATGAGTACCCCAAGTTTTTTGATGTTTCGATATTTTCTTGTAACAATGTCTGTTTTGTGGTTTTAGACCTTTTCTTGTTATGGTATTTCTTTCTTTTGTTTCTTGTTGTGGCTTGCTCTCTTTTGAGAGGTATCTCCCCCAGGAAAGTTTTTAGGAGCTGGTAGTGGCTGTCATGTGGTTTTGTGTGTTCCTTTTTGAAGCGGTGGACCTCCTTTGGTGGCGAGATCCTTGAGAGGTATCTCGAAGGGTGGTTGTTTAGATCCCTTTTCTATTTCCTTCATGGGTTGGTTTTGTATTTTTGAGGATGAGAATATTTTGAGAGGTATCTAATGTAATGTCCTGATCCTCTCTGGTTTATTCCATTGCTGAAATATGGTGTTTGAGGTGTTTTGGAAGGTCAAGGTAACTTTTCTGAAACACTTTTCAAAATTTCTAGTTATGTGAATAGTGTTTCCTATTTTGTGAATAGTTCATTCGGTGAGACATTTGTGGATAGTGTTTCCAGCATCTTACAGTTTCTCCCCTTGGAGGTTTTCTGTGATGCAAAATTCATTCAAAGACTTGTTTTAAGGGATTTAAGGTGGATTCAATGCCCATAAATCCTATCTTAATGTTTCTAAGTTTCTGAGTTCTATTACTTGGTCAAACTACGTAATCTTGACAAGATATTCCATTAATGGAAAATCTATAATTGTATCTATACTGATGCTCCATTTAGATTTTTGAAAAGGCTGAGATACCATTCACCTTGTTCTTCCTTATAATTCTTCCCTGGTATGGGTAGCTCAGATTTTTTTCTAACATTGGAGTCATATGTTGTGTTGTGTATTCAGATAGTGTTTTCCCTAGAGTTTTTCCTACTTCATGCACCCCCTATTTTGGGTGCAACTAGGAGGTATAAATTTGTATGATATAAGGTATGTTCTACAGTCATTCTTTTGGGTTCTTCAACCTATTTACCCATATTCTCCATACCATGTTATATCATGTGATCTCCATGATTCTAATAGAGCTTTATTGGGTATTGGTTAATGTGGTTATGACACTGCATCCTTGGGTGGATGCAGTCGTTACGTGAGGGGTGATTGTGATCCATTTTGTTGGACTATTTTCATGTAGAGAACATCAAAAACCTTTTGAGGTAGGGGATTCATGGATTCTCTATTCTATTTACATTAAGTAGTATATTTAGCATGATTTAGCCCCCTGGATCACAATGGAATTGAAATAATAAATATTAAAATGTATTAAATAATTGGTATTAATTACTTAGCGATGTTATTACCTCTTTATTTTCTAGATAGTGTTATATCTATTCTTTTATAATCTAACATGTCGTTCTTGATGGAAACAGGTAAAGAACATAAAGCTGGGATTAATTGTAAATTTATTGGCTAAAAGATAATGAAGCATGTTAATTAATCCAATTGTTGATCTAAAATTTATGTTAACCAAATTGATGTAGATGCGCAGGATTAATTAATTTTGGTGATAAACCATAGGAATGTTGATTCTTGATGATAATGAATTACATGCATGTTAAATTAATTGTTAAATTAATTTGTGATATATATGATATCTTTTTTTATGTTTCCCATAGTTGGAACATATGAACAATGAATTAGTTAATTCAATACTGGTTGAATAATCGATTGTTTGAAAAAATATAATTCCAAATAGTGTTTTCAGTTACCCTCTTGCTTGTAAGCATGAGTGACTAGTGCATTGGTCCATGAGAGATCATTGTGTGTGAAAGTTGAATTCCTTCTTTGGGGCCAAGGGCCCAGTTGCTATGTTATTTCCTGCTTCTTGTGATGTGACCTGATCCTAGATTGGTGTTCTGATATGTAGAGGTAGGGATGCCTAGTGTTTGTAGAATTAGTTGACACCTAGAGTGGTGAGATGAATCGGTTCATGCATGTGAATGTCAGGGAGGAAACCGGAGGTGATGGAAATGGTTGAAGCTGGGCTAACCTGATGATGAGAAAGTTGAATGCTTATTAATCTGTTGCTTGTTTACCTACTTTACTTTCCACACTCATTAAGGTAGGTTGTCTTACTTACCATACTTCCAAAAGAGGCAAAGACACGTGGGGTATTCCATGTAATTTTTATGTCTATATTCTCAAGGATGGATGGTATATACTCCTACTATAGGTGGAAAAGACTTGATGAGTAGTTTATCTACTCACTGTGTTGAGACCCATGTGTATGGTAGCCTAGAATGTTTTCTTAGAATTCCTGGAATTATGGGAAGTAATAATGATGTTAATAAATTATTGAATAAATGATGTTGAACCCCTGGGGTTGGAGCTTGCTGGGATTTAATACTAAAGTGGTACTTCTGAGGAACTGTGGACTTTGTTTGGTTATGCATAGAGGGCATGAGACTTTGTTGGAATGATAATTTAATGTAATGTGGAAATGTTGATGGTTAATTAATGGTTAAATAATTAGTTAATGTAAAGTGAAAATAATAAAAAGGGATAATATGATTAAATACATATCTTTAAATGGTTGTGTGATTATAGGATATCTAGTCTTAATAATGGTAACTAGGAGTCCGAGATATATTAGCTGCAGTTGATTCTAAGACTAGGTTTTTCCTTTAGTGTGGCTGTGAGCTATATTATACCTTGTAATTTTTGTGTTTCTATATGCTAACCCACCCTATAGGTTAGGGTGAATGACCCACTATGGATTCTGATGCCTAGGGGTGTTATCCCCAACATCCCGATGGGAGGATGGATGGATGACTTCCCCCTTTGGCCCCACTCTCTTATTTTGGTAGTTACTTGTGATGGTATGCACTACAGTTGGTATTCCCCATATATGTGTATAGAGGAATGTAATGGTTTGTAGTTATTTAACACACATATATTTAGGATATAGTTTTATATGGATTACTATAGGTATAACAAGCATAGCATTTGATGTCTTGAGGATCCTTACTCAGCGTATGGGCTATAATGGCTTGAGGCATAATACCCAATGTATGATACACGTTATGTGGGATGTGGTGGATCCTGGAAACTACCTGGTTACTTCTAGTTGTGTGTATGGAATGGTTATTCACACAAGTGTTTTTGATCAACCCTTTTGTTGCATGAGGTGTAGGTTTTGGTGCTCGATCAGGTGTCTTTGGGCTAGACTTTTTGGAGAGGGATGGCTTAAGACGTGCGACATTGGGGGAAAGTGGAAAACCAAAGGGGAAGTGTTAGCAGGGTACCCTTGATATTCTTTGTTATATTATAAACTCTTGTATATGATACTTGGTGAGATTATCCATGGTGTGGATGGGAACTTATTATACCTATTTAGATGATGAGCTAGATTCATTTTTTGTTCACTATGTTTTAGAAAGCTTTATTTACTTTTTCTTAAGAGGCTCTGGGGAGGATCCTAATGGGTATACTGTTATACTCACCCTATGTTATCTAAACTATTTATCAAGTAACCTAGATTAGGTTGAATATTAGGCTAGTTACTACTAGTTTAGGGTTTTTAGGAGCTGTTTGGGCTTCGTGTTCATTACAGTTATACTTTCTTTTGGTACTTGTAGTTTTCCCTTTAAGCTATATTAGTTCTTGAATTACATTACATATGTGTATTTGGTATTCTTATTATATTGTATTCTGAGAAGGTTTTGATTGGTGTCTATCATATCTCTCTCTTCCGCATGTACTCTTTTATAAGGTAATACCTCCCATTTGTGTGTTTATGATACCCTCAGTGCTAGTCGCCAACTCGGGCCCTACTAGGGGCGAGACTCAAGGGTCATTATCTATCTTCTTAAATTTCTGTCCTAGGAGGGTTACACTTTGTGGTGAGGGGGTCACAACAAAAATAATGTTTTTGAAGAATGGAAAAGACCTACACATGTTACAATGATTCATAGTTTTCTTGTATTAGTGGGTTACGATCATCAGTTTTATGAAAAAAAATCATGGTTATCTAGCCCAGTAACTTTGTTAACTCGAAAAGGAGTTAAATTCACCTAGATGAATGAGTGTGATCATTGTTTCTAGTAACTGAAAATAATATTACTGAATGATCCAGTTTTGTACTTTCTATCTAGAGATGGTGACTTTTTTATCAATAGTGATGCTTTATTGAAGGGTTCAGGTTGTGTTTTAAAGGCGAATGATCAGTAATTACTTACGATACAATATAATTGAAATATCATGATAAAATTATCCAACTCATGAACTTGAACTTATAGATATAATGTTTTATTTAAAAATTTGGTGTTATTATCTACATGGTGTCAAGTGTGAAATATATAATGATCATGAAAATTTAAAGAATATATTCAACTATAAAGAGTTGAACATGAGGTTGAGAACATGGTTGTAACTAATTAATGATTATGATTGCATAGTTCATTACCATATTAGAAAAGTAAAAATAATATCCAATTAGATTATTTGAAAATAGAATACATCATTAACCATGATTCATTTGGAACATGATCCTTTGGTAAATGATTTAATAAATGATATACTAGAAATTGTATATAAAGAAACTTCCTTTGTCCTGTTTCATGTTTTAATATAGTCAACATCTTCAAATTGAAATAAATAATCTTAAAAGAAGGACTATGATTAACAAGGAAAGGTAGAACTGTAAGGAAAGGTATGTTACCTAAGTTTAAATTTTAAAATGAAGGGGTTTTGAGATTAGTAAAGAGAATATGTGTTCTTTATGATTCCTTTTTAAAGAGTGAATTTCTATCTATAGATCATAGTTATCCATTTTTCAATCATCCTGGAATCACTAATATGTATAGAGACCTTAGAGAGTATTATTGATGGGATAGAATGAAGAAATATATTATTTAATTTACCACAAAATGTTTGAATTGTCAATAAGTAAAATCTGAATGGAAACTATAAAAATGAATCTTTAACATTTTCCTATTTCGGAGTGGAAATGAGAAAATATTTCCATAGATTTGTTTTTCGGATTACCAAATAATTTTCAAGGTAATAATTAAATTTGGCTTATTATTGATCTAATAACCAATTCTTTACATTTCCCTACTATTTGAGGTACTATGTCATTATATCAATGTTTATGATTGTAACTCAAAGAGGTAGTCATGTTATATAGAGTTTCTCCTCCCATTATATCTGGTCATGATTCTAGATTCACTTATAATTTTTGGAAATGAATTAGAAGTCATTGGGTAATTATTTAATTTTTTATAGATTTTCATCCTCAATATGAAGGATAGTCCCATTGAATGATTTAGACATTGAAATCCATGATTCATGCTTGTTCAATATATTTTCATGGAAGTTGGGATCATAATCTCTCATTAGTTGAATTTTCCTATAAGAAAAATTATCATTATAGTATATAGATAAAACCTTTTGTGGCATTATATTGGTGTCAAAATCCAGATTTTTGGGATTTAGTAGGATAAATGATGTTTATGGTACCATATTTGGTTGAAGAAATTGTTAAGAAGGTGAAGATGATTCAACAAGATATGAACATGGATCAGAGTAGGAAAAAATTTTATGTGGATAATTGGAGGAAATATATTTCTTTCAAGGGAGGTGATCATGTTTTTCTTAAAGTATCTCCATAGAAAATTTCTAGTCATTTTGTTAAAAAGGGGAATCTAAGTCTGCGGTTCATTAGAACATAGTAATTCCTCGAAAAAAATGGATTAGTTTCCCACTAAATGTCTTTTACTTAGAGTTTATCTTATAAGCAAGATGTATTTCATGTTTTTTTTAAAATATATTTTGGATGCATCTCATATTTTGATCCTTGAATTAGTTCAATTTGAAAAAAACGTTCTTATGAGTAATGACTAGTATATATTCTTTACCATAGAGAGAAAGTGATGTTGAATAATGAAATTTATCAGCTTAAGATTTTTTATAAAACCATATTTTTAAATAAGAAACATAAGAATCGGTAAATTTGTATGAGGGATAGATATTCCCACTTTTTCAAGTAATTAATTATAAGGAAATGGCCATAATCAATCTTTAAATTGAATCTCTATAAGGGAATTCAATTTCTCTTATTTTGAGGATCTTTTTAGGTTTAGAGTTCTAGATAATTAGGTCACAAATATTACATTAAAAATACATAAAATAAAATTTGGAAACATCCAATTAGTATGAAATTTTACCATAGTACAATAATTTTAATATATAACCCATTTTATTTTCATGATAAATATTTTTGATTTTCAACTTGACTTCTTCTTTAATCCCATTCATTGTTAAAACCGATGATTTTTTTTAAATGTGGGATGAGAAAAAAAATCTTTGTAAGGGGTATAAAAAATGTAATAAACATATTTGTCCCATTTAAAACCATGAGATTATAAAAGAGAGTTTTTCTTTAACATAATAAACTTTGATATCAAATTATTGTTCAGTTACACCTAAAATAAGTTTTTCTCCCTAAAGTTTTGCATAGAACACTTTATATAAAAACATAAAGGAAAAAATCATAATCATGATAATTTCTTTGATAACATGGGAAACCTAAAATAAATTTTCTTAAGAACACAATTTTTTAACCTAAAAGGAAAAAATTCTCCCTTGAAAATGACATTATAATACCTTTTGAAATCAAATTATTTCCATGAATTCTAATTAGTAAGAATAGAAAAGGCATGTAAGTGCCTTGAGACATCATCATTATAAAACACTTATAATATGAATAAGCAATATGGTCAAATTATAACATAATTATTCAAATAACATAATCATTACCCAATACATTGGAGAGATATATCATTCTCACATGTCATTTGAGAAATATCAAGCTCACCCATTATCATGTGCTATATCAGGATCACCCATCATCATGGGATATATCAGGATCACCGATCATCATGATCTATATCAGTTTAACATACCATCATAAACAATTTCCAAGGACCATTTCATGAATAATACATTTTAATCTCCCAACTTTTTTATTTTAAATCTATTGAAATCCTCTTTTGAACCCTTATACAAAATAATTTCAGATATCAAAATACCATTTCTTTTTATTTTTTTTAAATAAAATATACATAAAAAAGGGGTGAGGGGGATTCTTTGAGTAAAATATTAAATATTATAATGGAATCCAAATATCAAATAATGGTTTTGGTAGTAGAATAGTCTATTGATGTTGTATATATTAAAATAGAATATTTATTTTTTCCTTTTGTAAATAAATTTAATACATTTTATAAAAATATTCCATTTGAAAAACTTTGTAAAAAATTAATAAATATCATTTATAATTCATTAATATTTTTATAAATACATTAATAAAATGTTTTTAATATTATATACATGGAAGATATTATTTAGAAAGTAAATATTTAAAATAATTAAAAAAGAGATTTTTAGGGTAAAGTGTCCCTTACCTTGATTCCGAATCAGAACACACATTATTTATATTCCTAAATAATAAACCTATATTAATTATTTACATTATCTAGAACCTTTTTAATTTTTATTAATACTTTTATTTTATTTATTATCATGTTTTAATTAATTAATTAATCATTTAAGTTCATGTCAGATGTTTTTACGATATTTGGCTTATAAGCCCAAAATGAATTTTTTAAGATGATTACGGTCAATGAGATAATAATTTCTTAATCTCAAGAATAAATCTCATTAAATAATTATAATTTTTATATATCAATTATAATTTTAAATCCACTATGAAATATGATTATGAAAAATTTACTACATTACAATCTTGGAAACGATAGGCTATATGTACTCGTGAGTAACACTTCCATTTGTCAATGATCATAATGAAAAGACTATAAGTATTATTTTATCATTATAGAATTTTTATTATAACATAAATATAATATTATTGCACTAAATATACTTATATATATAATCCATGTGTTGTGGTTATGAAAAACTAACCATATAGATCAGTGGAGGTGAAAATCTATAAAAACGAACAAATGACGATATCATTTTTCGATGGGTGTAAATGTCAGAAATTAAATGATATATTATCATTAAATAATAATAAATATTTAATTAATATAATACAGAG
Organism: Viscum album; assembly: GCA_963277665.1. Taxonomy (NCBI): domain Eukaryota; kingdom Viridiplantae; phylum Streptophyta; class Magnoliopsida; order Santalales; family Viscaceae; genus Viscum; species Viscum album. The sequence continues at coordinate 1,566,793,729 of OY728156.1, forward strand.
ACATTAAATTCATTATTTTAAATATTTTTGAGCAGTGGTGATAGAAAAATAATTACATCAGTTCAAGAGGTGGTAGTCTATTGTACACTTGAACGATGGGTTCGTTTCCCATTTGATGGAAGAGGATAAAGATATTGGATTTTAAATTAAAATAATATAATATTAGTATATGAAATATATTGATGATATTATTTTATAATTTTTGAGTAATATTGTATGGATTTACATGAATAAATAAAATGAAAACACTTGGTTGAAAACTACACCTCTTGTTTAGACAACCAGTTTAGGTTTATACCAAAATCATTCATAGGTTCTTTTTATAATAAAAAAGGTCCCTTTATTGAGGGGAAGGATTTATGTAAATGATTATGGTTGGTCGTGGATGATATAGAATGATCAAAATGTGTGAGGATTAGAGGAGATGAGGTACCATTTTATAAGGGTGGGGGGGACTCTTGGAATTACTCAAAGTATTAAATTAATATAAATTTATTTTCATGGAAAAAGTGGATCCAAATTGATATAATAAGAATATAATGTGAGTTTTGTTCTAAGTAATATCATCCAATAATATTTTGACAATATTATATTATGTTTTTACCATTATCTCTTTTCTTTTACCCCTATTAACCCTTTTGACAATTATAGTGTTATCAATTCCTTTTACACATTAAGGGTATTGAAATTTATCATTAAAGGTAAAATGACCAATAAATTTTCCATGATTGACATTTTAAAAAATATAAAATATAATTGTATGAATATAGTATTTTAGGAATATTAAATCATTTAATAAGATATTTTTTATTATAAAATTTCATCAATATTATTTTTAAAACTTGTTATTTAATTTTATATCGAAAAAATTACAATAGGGGAATTAGAATATAAAAATTTAAAAAATAAATAATATTTTATATTAATATATAAATCTAATATGAAACTATAACTCTCCCAAAAAATATTAATTTTAGTGTTATTAAAATCATTTACTTGTTTTTTTGTTGCTTGCACAAGATTTGTGTCGGTGTTTAGTAAGCATTTAAGAAACTTATTCATCACTAAAAATTAAAAATAAATTATCTTGATGAATTTTTTTATTAATATTAAAAATGAACATTAATAACTAAACATAAGTTTTTTTATCCCCATCACAAAATATTATAGAAATTAAAAGGAGGAAGTGAAAATTTTGACTTTATCCTTAACATTAATATAATAAAGGTCAAACTCAAAGAGAAATGGAAAAAATGTTATATTTATGAATTTTGGATAATTATTTATAAAATATATTCATAAAATGAAATAAATTAAATTTTTAATGAATCTTAATCCTTATCACATTAATTTTACCTGCTATAAACCCATTTTAGATTTACCGTGATAACATAAAGTTACTATGATTACTCTTCATAAAGACAAAAAATAAAAGGGAAATATTTAAAAAAGAAGGACCTAGTAATTAAAAATATGGATTCCATTTATTAAGATTAAATTTATAGAAGTGGAATAATCTTGTTTAAAATTATACACACAAAATAAGACGAAAAATGATTTTTTTTAAAAAATGCCTTTTAATTATAAAAATGAGTTTATATCAAATTAAATTATAAAATTCTTCCAAAATACAATAATTGGTTTTTATTTAATAAAAAGGTAATAAATAAATATTAAAAATAATCATAATTTTAATTTTACTTTTAAAATAATTAAAAAGAAAATACAGTTTCCAAAAAAATCAATATTTTTCCCTATTCATTGAAAAGCCAAACTTTTCAGAAAACTTTAAAAAATCAGCCTAAGATATTTTTAACATGATGAATTAATAAATGAAGATAATTTTTTAGATTAAAATTATATAATTTTAAAATATGGATTTTAAATAAATCCCTAAAAGGAATGAAAACCCAACTTGGTTAGAAATAATGTTTTTTTTCCTTTTGATAGAAAAATTACATAATATTATTAAAATTAATATAAATATATAGAATCAAATTAATTAATATATGAAAATAATTTATCTTAAAATTACCATGTTTTTAAAATTATTTCCCAATTTTGGAAATTTAATCATCACAATTTTATTTATCATTTAATCAAATGGGGATTTTTTTCTCCTCATAGCATTTTCTAATTCACATGTTTCTTATTCAACTATATGGTTTTAACCTTAACCTAGTGAATCATCATATTCCATAACACCTATTTTATATTGTCAATAATCATTACATAATATCCTTATTGTGAAATATTCTCTTCCAACTAAAATAGTTGAGTGCTAAAAAAATAAGATTCATCTAGGATAAGTTTTCTTAACAAAGAAACATGAAATATATCATGTACTTAAGATAAAGTTAGAGGTAATGACATTCGGTAAAAAATGATCTAAATTTCTCCAGGACTTCATACATTCTAATTAACCATGTACTTAGCTTCCCATTTTTACTATAACACACAACATTTTTCTATGGAGATACTTTAAAAAAAATGTAACTACCAACCTCGAATGAAATATCATTCCTCTGGTTATCTATATAACTTTTCTAAATACTTTGATACATCCACATATGTTGATATATCATCTTCATCTTACAAAACATTTATTCTACCAATTCTAGTCCCAAAAACATTCTTTCACATACTTTATCATAAAAATTCAGAGTTCAAAACTACTTTCTATATAACACCTCAAAAGGCTCCATCTGTATACTAGAATGAAAAAAAATATTATAAGAAAATTTCAATAATATACGATTTTGATCCTAACATCCCTGGTAATCTATTGAACAAGATAAAAGCATATATTTCAAGGTATAAATTGTTCCCTTTAACTTTCCACTAGATTGAGGATGAAAATTTGCACTGAAATTTAATTCAGTACCCAATGACTTATGATGACTTTAATAAAAATTATAAGTAAACATGGGATCATGTTCATATACAATGGAGAGAGGAACTCTATGTAACCTGATTGTCTCCTTAAGATATAGTCAAGAAATATGATCTAATAGCATATTTTATTGAATAGGGAGTAAATGCACATATTTAGTTAATCGATCAATAATAACCCAAATTTCATTATTACCTTGAGATTCTATTGTAAATACCACCACGAAATCCATAGATATATTCTTCTATTTCCACTTTAACACTAAAAAAGGACGGATCATCCCCTTCTATAATTTTAATTCTACTCTAACCTATTGAAAATTGAAAAATTTCATGTTAAAGTTAGTAATATCACTTTTCATTACATCTCACTAGTAATACCCATGAAGGTCCCTATACATATTAACATAACCAGGATAAAAAAATGGTAAAATATGAGCTTAAATCAGAAATTCAATCTTCAAATGGGATTTAAAAGGAATACATAATCACTTTGAAAATATGATAACACCTTATTCATTAACATTAAACTCTAGAAACTTACCCTTCTTAATAGATACAAAATTTTCATATTAAACATGATCCTCTTTCTGATATTTCATAAATATTTATGATATAGATGATTTTATTGACACCTAAAAAAATAGTGGAATTTCCTCCATGCACAATTGTTAGGATAAAATTCATCAAGTCATTAACCAAATAGTAATGTTCTAAACACAACATAGTTAATAAAACATTATCCTTACGACTAAAAACATCTACTACGTTGTTTACATTTCCATGATGGAAATGAATCGTGTAATCATAATCCTTAATCATTTCCAATAATCTTCTCTACCTAATTTTTATCCTTTTTTAATGAATATATTATTCAAAATTTAGTGACCAGTATATATTTTTCACTTTACTCCATATAAAAAATTCCTCCAAATTTTTAAATAAAAACCCACAGTAGCTAATTCCCAGTCAAATGCAGGTTAATTTAACTCATAAGGTTTCAGTTCCCATTAAAAATAAGTAATTACCTAATTATTCTGCATCAGAACAAAACGAAGTCCCTTAAATGAAGCACCACTATAGATGAAAAAATCACCATTCCTAGAGGCATGGCCAAAATAAGATCATTCACCAATATTCTATTTATTTCTTGGAAACAATCATCATGATTTTTTCTAGATAAATTTTGAAATCTATGTTAACTTAGTATGTGGGCTAGATAATCGAGTAATGCTTTCAATAAACTACTGGTAGTAACCTACTTATCCATGAAAATTTCCTATCTCTATGATATTTTTAAGTCTTTTCCATTATAAAAAGACATTATTTTTAGTAGGTTCAACAGTTTTTCCATCCTTAGAAATAATTTTCCAAAGGAATGAAATATGTTAGAACCAAAATTCACACATACTAAATTTTCCATATATATTATTTTATTCCTAGGTTTGATAAACAATCCTTAAGTGACATTTATGATCCTCATGACTCATAGAATATTTCAATATATCATCAATATAAAAAACTATAAAATTATCTAAATATCCATATATAAATCTATTGATAAGATCCATGAATACAATTAGAGAATTCATCAACCCAAAGGGAATAAATACAAATTCATAATTCCTATATCTAGTCTGAAACACCATCTTCAGAATATCATCCTCATTCACCTTTAGTTGATGGTATCCTGACATGAGATTAATATTTGAAAAAAACAACACTCCTTGGATAAGATCAAATAAATCATTAATATGAGGAAAATGATACATGTTCTTAATAGTTACTCTATTTAAGGCTCTATAATCAATATAAAGTATCATTGAACCACCATTAATTTTAACAAATAAAATAAGAGCACCCCATGGTGAAGTTCTAGGATGAATAAAATCTTTATCAATTAACTCTTGAATCTAAATTTTCAATTCAAAAAGTTATAATTGAGCCATTTGATAAGATGGTTTTGAAATTGGATTATATTTAGGAACTAAGTCAGTAGTAAATTAAACATTCCAACCTGGTATAAGGCAAACTAAGTCCTTACAAAAATCTAGATATTTATTTACTATAGGGACATCACTGATATAAAAAATATCACTCTTCTTAATAATATGTGCAATATAACATTCATTTACTTCTTTTACTAGTTTCACAGCTCATTGATATTTTATAAAAGGCATGAATTCCTTAATGTATAAAAATTGAAGCTCATTCTGAAAAATAACTTCCTTAGCCCTATAATATATCTTATCATGGTAAAAATAAATACAATCCAAACACATAATAATATTTAACTATATTAGGGGATATAAAATATGTTTTGTAGGTGATGTTTTTCCATAGAAAACAACATGAAGATTCATTTAATTTCTATTTACCTTAATACTTACCCAAGTGTATTTACCAAAAGATTTGGCAACATTTCTTGAGATGAAATTTCTAATTTATCAAAACATTTATTGGTAATGAAAAAGTTTCTAGACCCCAAATCAAAAAATATATTGGAATAATAATAATAAACAAGTAATTTACCTAACAAAACAGCATTGTATGGTCCAATATATCATAAACTAGTTACAAAGTATTTATACATACCTTTCTATTTGTGATTTTAATGATTTCTATCCTTCATTCCCATTTTTGGACAAGTACTTGAAAAATGAACCAACTCATTAAATTTAAAGAATCTTATTATTGACGTTTTCATTATTTTTCTGATCATTTTATTTTCACTCATGAGACAAATGTACAAATTTACCACCTTACAAACACTTTTAATATTTAATAAAAAAATTTCTAGGGTTCATTTTTCCACACCTATCACAGACTATAAAATTTATTTTATAACCTTCAAAAATATTTGATGGATTCTTTCCCATTTCCTATCACCTAATTCTTTTCTTCTTCTTACTGTCATGGAATAAATGGAAATTAGAAAACTTGAATTCTGCATTCTGGACCCAACAAAAATGTTTATCATAACATTTGAATTCAAATGGAGCTAATGTCATTTTATAACTTGGATTTATTCCTAACTAAAACTAATTAATTTTTCAAACAATATCCCATTTTAAATTTTGTAGTTACCTTGAAAATTAGGTGAAATTTTCTTCATATGTGGCCATTGAATCTTCCTTCTTTTACCTCACATCCAAGAATTTATTTTCCATCCAAATTTAAACAACTTTAGGAAAAAAATCAAGGAAAATATCCTTCAATGTGTCCCATTCCATGGAATCAATCTCTTATCTTTCTATAGTATTTCTAAAAATCGACCACTATTGATTATCTTCCCCTTAAAAATGGAAAATACAAAGAGTTACCATTCAATGATCTGAATAAACCATGACTTTGAATATATTCTCCAAGGAATTAACCCATCCTTTAACTATAATAGGGTCAGATGATGCAATGAATGTTGGGGGGACCTGTTTGAAGAAATACTCCACCATATACATGTCCCTATGCATTTAATGTGGTTACTCTATCACATGAATAAAACCACCATTTATATGTTTTTTAATAGATTAATCATCGAAAAAACATATATTTTCTAATTACAACCATTTTGATTTTTTTATTTGGAAGGATATTTTCCTCTTAGTTCCTACATCAGAGTCCCAATTTCCTTTGTGTAAAATAAATTTGAATAAGAATAGTTTAGATAAAGAAACATGGTAATCTTAAAATTATAAATTAGGGTAACAATAAGTTATAATATCTTAAGGGTATTTACTTCCTTTATCCTAACATATGAAATTATTGAAATCGATCATTGATACCAACTATAAGGACACAACCTAAATTAAAATGTAAATTAAATATTTATAAGAGAATTCACTTTCTTTTATTTTGAGGATCTTTGTTGGTTTAGAGTTTTAGAGTATTTGGTTATAACTATTACATAACATACCCATAAATTTCAATATAAAAACTTCCTCTTAGTATCCATTTTTACCATAATATAGGACCTTTAAAATAAAACATATTTTTTCATGAGAAATCTTTATAATTTTCAACATGAATTATTCTTTGTTCATATCATCCTTAAAAATTTTGAAAATCATTTGAAAATGTAATATGAGCACAAAAATTTCACTAAGGGAAATAAAAAAGGGAATAAACCCATTAGTCCATTTTCAAATATGAGATTATAAATGAGATTTTTCCTTTAACATAATAAACTTTTAGCTTAAATAATAATTTACTTACAAATTAAATCAACTTTACTTCAAAAAAAATTTCATAAAAAACTGTATATGAAAACATAAATTAAAAATAATAATCATGATGGTTTCTTATAAAACATGATAACCCCTGATTTTTTTTCTTAAAAACATACATTTTTATATGAAAATGGAAAAATCCTTCCTTAAACAGAATATCATTACCTTACCATTTCAAATCGAATGATTCCCTTGAAAACTCATTAGCATGTATATAAAATTCAAGTTGGTTTCAAGGTAAATCATCTTCATAGAACCCTTAAAATGGAATAACTAATATGGTTAACTTCTACCAAAATTTTCAAGATAACATAATAATTACCCAATTCATTTGAGAGATATGTGGGTCTCACCTATCATCTAATCTATATTAGGCTTAGCCGTCATCATGAGCTATATTAGGTGGACCCATCATCATGAGTTATATTAGGCTCACCATTCATCATGAGATATATCAGGAACACAAATAATCATAAAGAATATCCAAGTAAAATATCATGAAAAAACATTTTAATCTTTTACCTCTTCTAGTAAAGCTCTTGAAATTTTTTTTGAACACTTATGAAAAAAAATCAGATATCGAAATACCCTTTCCTTTTAAAAAAATCAAAAAAAAATACAAAAAATAAAAGGAAGGAAATTTTTTATTTAAATAATTCATGTAAGATTATAAAGGAATCCAAATATAAAATAATGGTATCTATGGCTGGAAGATTCATTTATATTGTATATAGTAAATTAAATACTATTTTTTCCATTTGTAAAGAAAGTCAAAAAATTCTATAAAAAGATTCCTTTTTTAAATTTTTTTAGGAAATTAAAAAGTTTCCTTTTATTATTCATTCATGTACATATGAATACTTTAATAATTTTTTATGTTTATGGACATGGAATAATAATATTTATATAATAAATCCTTAAAATAATTGAAAAGGAGGGTTTTAAAGAAAGTGTCCATTATCTCTAGTCTAGATCATCACGTACATTATTTATATTCATTAATAATAAAGTTATAAGAATTATTTAATTTATTAAGAAAATTATTCAAGTTTATTATTCCTTTTATTTTACATATTATAGAGTTATATTTAATTACTTAATCTATTAAGTTCATGTTATATGTTTTGATGATATTTAGCCCATAAGTACAAAATAAATTTAGTAAACTGATTGTGGTAAAAGAGATCATTATTTCATCATCTATAGAAAAATTTTCATGATATAATTTTCATTTTTATATTTCAATTATACTTTTAAAATCAATCATGAAAAATGGTTATGAAAAATTAACTACGTTACAATCATAGAGATGGTAATCCATACGTACACATGATTAACCTTTCCATTTTTTTGATGATTATATGAGCAAAAAGGTAATTATTATTTTAAATTTAAATAATTATGGTTATATAATAAATTTAATATTTTTTCTTTAAATACACTTATATATATCATCCATGTGATGTGGTTATGAAAAATGAATCACATCGCTTTGTGGAGATGGTAATCCACACATACACACGAACGATGTTATTATTTTTCAATGGATTGAAAGGTAAGAAATATGATGATATACTATATTTAAAAAATGATAAACTTGTGATGAGTATCATATATATACAATAAATCCACTATTATAACCATCCATTAGTGGCATTGATGGACAACGAATTACATCGGTGCGTAGGGTGGTAGTCTACCATACACACAAATGATGGTTTTGTTTCCCATTTGGTGGAATATGAGATGTATAATGGTTATTCCATAAAATTAATAAACTCTAAGTGTATGGAAAATAATGATTTTATTATTTCATCATGTTTGAAAAATACTTTTAGGAGCCAGAAGAAGAAATAAAAAACCCTCAATTAAAATCTATACCACTTCTTCAGAGAACCTCTTTAGGTTTATACATAAATATTTCCTTGGTTGGTTTTATAATGAAACCAAGGAATATATAACGAGTTAAGGGATGTGATTAATGTATTTTTATAGATATTATTTGAAATAGAGTACTCAAAATGTGTGAGGAAGAGAGGAGATCAGGTTCCCTCTTATAACTATAGAGAGGGGCACTCTGGGAATTATTTAAAGTATTAAATTAACATAAATTAATTTTCATGAAAAAATATATCTAAATTGATATTATTTGAATATAATATGATTATGTGTAAAACTTATATCATAAACTATTTTTTTTAAATTTTAGAATATGTTTTTACCCTCACCTATTTGCTTTAACCCCATGTTAGCCCTTTTGACGATTATGGGGATAACAATGTTTTTACTCTTTATGGGTAAATAAAGTTTCTAAAAAAAGAATAATGAAACATTAATAGACCAAATTTGATATTATAGAAAATATAAAATTAACTTTTCTGAAAATAGTTTATTTAGGAATTTTAAATAATTTAATAAATTATTTTTTATTATAAAATATCTTTAATGTCATTTTTGAACTATTCATTTAATTTGACATTGATAAATTATTTAAAACAAAGTAATTAAAATATAAAAAATTAAATATCCCTTATATGTTATATTTATATATAAAATTAGAGGTGCACTATAAATCATATAACAATATTACTTTTAGAGTTTTTAAAACCACTTACATGATTTTTTACTACTTTCTTAGGCTATATGTCAGTTTTTAGCAAGCATTTAATGTAATTATTTCATCACAAAAAATTAAAAATAAATTAATATGATAATATAAATTCATTAATGTTTCAATTACCATTTATATCTAAACAATGTTTTTTATTTATAGAACAAATTATTATTTTTATTAAAAGTAAGCGAGTGGAATTTTTGATTTTAGCCTTTACTTAAATATTATAAACATCCAAATAAAGGATAAATGGTAAAGGTCATATTTTTTATGTTTGGATGAATAAATGTAATTTATAATAATTCAATGAAATAAATGAGAGTGTATTAATGAATTTTAATCCTTATCACATTAATTTAAACCCTAGTTAAACAATTTTACCTTTACCATGATCAACTTTTTTTACAATGGTTACTATTCATAATGACCAAAAAAATATATTTCATATTTAAAAATTTATACCTTATAATAAAAAATATGATATTTAATTTTAAAGGTAAAATTTATAGAAGTGTAATAATTTAATTTTCAATTATACTCGCAAAACGCAATAAAAATGGTTTTTTTAGAAAAATGTCTTTGTATTTTTAATATTATTTTATAACAAATTCAAGTATAAAATTCATTCCAAAGACCATAATTGGATTTTTTGAAATGAAAATAAACTAATTAAATTTTGAAAATAATTCAAAATATAATTTTAATTTGTAAATAATTTAATGAAAAATATAGTTTCCAATAAAAATAAATATTTTTCACCATTCATTGAGAAATCGAACATTTTATAAGATTACAAAAAATTCATCCTAAGCTAATTTTGACCTTCTTAATTCAAAAATTAATTTTCTTTAGTTAAATTTAAATTATATAATTTTGAAATTGAGATTTTCAATTAAACCATATAAAGATTTGAAAGCCAATTTGGTTAGAATTAAATATTTTTCCCTTTTGATTGAAAATTACATAATATTATTATAATGAATATAAATCTATAAAATCTAATTTATGAATATTTGAAAATTATTTATCTTATCATCACCTGGGTTTTCACATGAATAAAATTATGAGGACACAATTTTCAAAATATGTGAATAATGTAACAACCCATGAAAAGTTAATAATAAATTTCATGCTATATTAGTATTCATGAATAGGATTTTGTATAGTTATATTAATTAAAATAATATTAAGAAATTATTAAATAAAAAATGAAATAATTTTATTATCATCACAATCCTTTTCTTATAAGGTCTAATTTAAAAGTTTAATTTCCAAATTTTAGATTTTGAATTTTGTAAAAGGAACTTCATTTTTGAAATTATCACTTTAAAATTAGCTTAGAGTGAAATTTTGATATTTTTACGAAAATATTTATTTTTCTATTAATAGTTAAAAATACGATTTTTTGTAAAATATAATTTTATTCTCATTAAATAAATCAATTTGAAATTCCATTTGATCTTAAATCAACATAAATATCATTTAATTTTAAATAATCTAATTAATTACAAAGGAATTATCATTATACATACTTTTTTTAGAAGTCCCTTTTGGGATTAAAAACTAATTGTTCAAATAACTATTTTTTCATTTTGTGTTTTAAAATTAAAGAAATTTTTTTAACTTATAGAAATTGAATCTTAAAAAAGTGAATTACATATTTTGAATCAGTAGTTCCAAATCTGGTATATATGTATCTTTTATTTTTTATCAATATGAATCATAACTATAATAAATAGTTATCACCCCGGTAAGGGTAAATTGGATAATTAAGGTTAAAAATAATATAATAAGGATTAAAAATAACTCTATTAATTGAAATAATTCTATTGTATGAGTGGATTTTTACCATCATCATTTAATATTCTAATTTTTTTTAATTTTTTAATTTTTTTTCTATAAAAACGACTTCTATATTATTTTAAGTAAATGTGAAGTAAAAAATGTCACTTTCATTCTTTTAATTACTGTACAATTTTTTTATAGGGATAAAAACAAAATAAGTTTTGTTATAAATGGTTATATAAATAAAATATTATTTTATTTTATCATTTTAATTTTTTTTTAAATTTTTATTTATGAAATAATTACCTTAAATGCTTACACAACACTAACACGTCGCTTGTTCATGCAGTAGCAAAATCAAGCGATAATTTTCAAAACACTAAAAGTAATATTGTTTGGGTGAGTTATAATATGTAAAGAATATATATATATATATATATATATATATATATAACATATTTGGGATGTGTTAGTGGATTATATTTGGATTCTATTACTTTCATGTTGTTTTCAAAGTCAAATTAAATGAAGAGTTCCAAGAATAACAATAATGATATTTTATAATAAATAATATATTAGTAAATGATTTAAAATTACTAAAAATATTATATTGTAATAAGTGAATGGTATATGGTTTATAATATCAACCATGTTCCATTTATGGGTAAATTTTTCTTTTATATTAACATTCATGACTCTTTTAGTGTAAAAAACCTAGATAACATGGTAGGTATCAAAATGGACAAATATGGGTTAAAACATAAATAAAAGGGTGAATAAAAAACCTAAAAATCTCCAAAATTTATTGTTTTAGATTATTTAGACTCATAATAATTATATATTTTAACTATTTCAATTTGGAGCCATTTTTCATTGAAAATTAATTTATATTAATTTAATATTTTATTTAATTCCAATAGTTCCCCTCTCCTCACATATAATAGGGAACCTCCTCTCCTCTCTTCCTTGCTCTTTTTTATCACTCAATTTGTAAAATACCTTCCCAATAATCTCCCCAAATTCACTCCCCACATCTTATAGTCCCTATTTTGATTAAAAAGTAGTCCATGGAAGGCTTTTAGTGAACACCTAAAGAGGTTGTCCATTGAAGAGGTATAGTTCTTAACCAAGTGTTTACTTTTAATTTATTCTTATACCTCATTAAAATATTATTAAACCACAATAAAATACTAAAATCAGAATATTAATTATTTTGAGATTATATTTTATTAATTCAATAATATATATCCAAAAAATCTACCATAAAATGAGAAATGAAATCATCATTCATGTGTAAAATGGACTATCACCTCACAAACTTATGTAATTATTTTTCCATCACCTCATCTCACAAATGGTTATAATGAAGGATTTAATATATATATATATATTAAATTAATTAAATAATTATCATTATGTAGATATAATATATTTTCTATTTTTACCTTTCCATCCATTGAAAAATGATAACATTGTTCGGGCATACGTGTGGAGTTCTAGCTCTATGAAGTGATGTGATTGATTTTTCATGAATGTATCAAATGAATACTATATATAATTGTATGAAAATAAATAATATGGAATTTATGATATAATTATAAATATTTAAAAATAAAACAATATTTATTTTCTTTTCATCCCGATCGTTGAAAAATGGACATGTTCCTTATGCGTACGTTTGGCTTTCTATCTCCATGATTGTATCATATTTCATTTTTCATAATTTTTTTACATGGTTAGTTTTAAAATTATACTTTATATATAAAAATAATAATTATAGATTTATTATTATTCTATAGATGATGAAATAATGACCTCATTTACCATATTAAACCTATTGAATTCATTTTGGACATGTGAATTGAATATCATGAAAACATCCAATGTGGACTTAATTGACTAAAAAATTGAATATAAATTTGTATTAAATAAAATAAAAGGAAAAAACTTGAAGAATTTTCAAGTAAGTAATAAGAATAATTTTAATATTTAGGAATATAAAAAACTTACTTTACTAGTCAGAATCATGGTAAGGGACACGTAACATTATGCCTTGTTTAAATGTTTTAAAGATTTATTTTCTAAATATTTTCTTTCCAATATCCATATTCTTATAATTATTTTATGGATGTATTTAAATAGACATAAATAAATTATAAAGTACATTTTAATTATCTTTTGAATTTCATTAAAATTATTTCAAAAGAAATATTTTTACATTTTTTATATGGAATTTTTTGAATTTTTTTACAAAAAAAAAATAAATGTGCTATTTTAATGTATACTATGTCAATATATTTTCATTCACTGCAACCAATATTTTATGTTTTTATTCCTTTATATTAATCCATTTTTTCTTCATATAAAAACATTTCTTCCATTTGTTTTGGGTATTTTAGTCTCCAAAATGGTTTTTATAATAAATTGTAATTCGATATCCCAAAGTGTATTTCATATGGGTTCAAAATAGGGGTTTTAAGGGTTATATAATGAAAAGATTAAATCATAAAATGTTTTATTCATTATATCTTCCTTGAAAATTATATATGGAAACATGTGATATTGATAAAATATATAAAAATTTCTAATCTCAATAAAACTTATATGAACTGGTGAGCCCGATACAACTTATATGAATGGGTGAGCCCAATACAGCTTATATGTAGGAGTGAGACCAATATAGCTCTCAAATGTGTTGGGTAATGTTCATTGTATTCAATGGAAAGAAAGAGGAAGTTAAGAAATATATTTTCTCTTATAGCTTTAATTGGGAACCAATTATTTCTGACATGAGTGGACACAAATTATGAATATGATGCTCTCAGTTTCCTAAAAGGGTTTCTATTTACATTAAATGGGATTTAAATGTTTTATTTCAGAAAAATGTGTGTATCTTCCTTATCAGTAGGATTTATTTCATATGATCAAAGAATTTTGTGTTAAAGGTAAAATTTTATGGGTTTTCAGACTAATGAATTTCCTTCTTTTTTATCCCTTAATGATATTTTTTTGATAATCACATGTTTTTAAATTTTTTACATATAGTTTAAGGATGACTAATTAAAAAGAATAATTCTAGTTGAAATTCATGATTTTTTATGAAAATAAAACACGTTTCATTTTAAAAAATTTAAATTTTAGAAAAAATGGATACAGAGTAGTAGTATCCACTTTTTAATATATGAGTTTTTTATATAAGAGTTATGACCTAATTCTCAAAAACTCAAAATGATAAATATATTAAAAATGTAAAAAAGAGAATTTTTGACTAGATACATAAGTTTATGAAATATTTGAGGCTGGGTACTTATAAAAACCTCATATCTGGAATATGGACATAGTTTTCAACATCTCTTATAAAATTTTGTTCACATAATACCCTTTTAGAAAAATCATACATAATACTCCTCTTCATTACATATAGAATAGAAATATAATAAATAGTGAGATCAGGCTCTCAATAAGCATACTAATAAGTAAAAAAATTGAAAATCATAAGTGAGAATAAGATAAACATAAGGATATGAGAATATAATCATGGTACATGAGGACATAATAAGGAGATCATACCAAAAAACCGTGGTTCATATGTGATGAATCATAACATAAGGATTTGGAATAATGAATTATATATAATAAAATCATAGAATCAAATGAATGTTGAAATAATATAAAAAAAATTCTTCATAAGTATATGTCAAAGAACACTTCCATGACCATTATAACATAGTGGATAAAGTCTCATAGTGCATTGAGTTTACTCCCCATGCCCATACATGTATTCTCATTAGATAAAAAACATTACACAATGCACTAGAAGATTATAATAAACCTTCTCATTATATAATAATACATCATACATATATGTTCCACAATAACTTGAAATCATTCAAAATTACACTATAGCTTAATTTACCCATGTGAAAAAATGGGTTTCATAAAAAATTATCCACAAAATGATCATAATTTATCCAGAGAAATAACGTGGATAGTATCTTTAGATCATATAACTATTTAATAATATGAAATATTAAAGGATTTTGAAATATATAAAAAACAAATTTATAATAACATAATAAAAATTAAATGAAAAAAGAAGAAATATCATTTTCTCTAGATAACTTATATCTTAAAAAAATCACAAAACAATGGGTATATAAATTACTTAATAAAACCAATAAAAAATAAATAGTAATATTTATTATTAAAAATGATTATAATATTGGGAAAATGTGTTTATGTAGAAAATAGTAAAAATAAGATTAATTTTTCAGTTTTGTAAATAATGTCAATAATGAATCATGCAGAAAATTTTAAAAAGATTATTTTAAACCATTAAAAAAATTAAATAATAATATAAAATGAACTTAATTAATCATTGAATTATATAAAATGGGATCTATAAAAAAATTTAAGAATATGGACATAGAGAATAAATATTCTTGGTAAAAAATTAGATATATGGTCATCTCCTCTTGCAAGAAATATTTTCGTTGAATTGAGAACCAAAATAAGATTTAACAATAAAAATACATATAATTTGATAAATAAATAGAGGATAAGAACCTAGATGGTGTTTTATATTGAAATAAAAAATTACTTTCCCTAAATGGAAATTTAACATAAACAATATCAAATTAAAATTGAGATTAGAAAAACCCTTATGGGTTTAGAGAACATGAAAGGATAATTTAAATACCTTGAATAAAAATATAATAATTACATAATATGTAAAAATGGAACTGTAATGACCCGAAATTTTTAAATAAATTTTGTTCCCTAATTTTATGTGTTATTGTTATACTCAACAAAAATGTTTTATTTGATAAACATGATTATAATTAAAATGAGATCAGTGGGTTTTGACTATTATATAACCATCGGTCAACATGACCGCTGTGAACAAAATGTTTTGATTATTGTCTCTAAATATAAGTAATCTTGGTTAATTATTATAGAAAAAAGATTCGATGGCCTCACCTAGTAGTCTTGGACCGATCGAAGCCCATCTAACAGAGCTTGGGAAGGAGGTAGCACCACTGGGCTTTGCTCTGGATCAAATCCAAGCCGAACTTCATCATGTGAAGCTGGAACGAAATCGCCTTCGTGAGAAGTTCAAACTGATAGAAATTACTACTCAGGCAATGTTGACTGAGCCGCCCCAAGCTTCTATCACCCTAGCACACCTTACTCTTAGGTCCTATGCTGGTATTATAAGGGGTTATGTAACGAGACCGTAACTACCTTGTGTAATCCTTGTTTTAAATAAAAATTGGGATTTCTTCTTATGATGAAGTTTATGAATTTTGAAATGACCGGATAAATATAGTATGCATTTTTTTTGATGAATTTTAGAAAAAGGATATTTTAAATATGTTTATGTAAACCCTAAATAATTAAAAATGTGTAATGATTTTCAAAAAATGGTCTTCTACAATTATGTTCAGTACTAAATTTAGAGTCTAATAAGATCAACTTGATTTTTGATGAATAGTAAATTATGAATAGTGATTTTATGATTATGATTAGTAATATGACCATATGGATTAGTAATCTCACTTAAAGAAAGTTTTAAAATAATCTAGGCACCTTGATTAAGTAATGTGATTCAATAAAATAGTTAAATAACGGTTTCATTAATTATTATTCAAGTATTAGTTTTTTCGGGTGAATAGTGTTTTTTAATTAAAAATTTAATTAAAAATAATTAGAAAATTATTTTTATAAAAATGACTTTATTTTTGAACTCAGAGCATCGATATTATGTTATGGTAATTTTTGGGGTTTTTTTTCTGAAAAAAATGAATTTTCGATGAATAGTGTTTTTATTTAAAAATTAAATTAAAAATAGTTAGAAAATTATTTTTATAAAATGGATTTCATTTTTGAAATCAGAGCATTGATATTTGGTTAATGTGAAATTTTGGGATTTTTCTGAGAAAGTTGAATTTTCAGTGAATAGTAAAAATACAGTTTTAGGGTTTCGGTATGTTTAATGACATCATAACGGTGTCATGATGATGTCATGAGATCTTTTGAGGGTTGGCCGGCCAAGGGTGATGAATTATTGTTTTGGGGGCCCCATGTGGCCTAACTCCATGATAAATGACAAGGGAGAGCACATGGGTTTGAGAAAAGCCCATGTGAGGTGTCCCTTGGCCATTAATGCCTTGTCCCCTCACTTTCCCTATAAATACCAAGCCCTCCTCTCATCCATTCGACTCCCCACTCATTCCCAACGAATTTCTGGTCTCATTACCTCTCAAGGAGTCCTCCCAAGGTTCCCCCAAGACCTCATGGTCCCAACCTTTGAGGTTTAAGAGTTACATTTTAAGGTAAGGGATCCGACCTCTCTCTTTCTTTTCAAGTAATCTCTTTTATGTCTTTTCTTTTATACTCCATGTTCTTATGTTGGAGGATGTTCTTTTATATTCATCCTACTGCCTATTTCATGTTCATATGATGAGAGACCCCCCCCTTGCTCTCATCAATTCGTTTTAAGAATGTTTAAGTGGCGCCGTTAGGCTGCCGAATTTTTAAGGGATTCTTTCACCTTCCTCGTTTTCAAGTTCTATTTTCATTCAAGTCTTTCATGTTTCTTTGTATTATGATGGGGCATGATCTCTAAATTTATCATACTTATCTTTTATGATCATATTATGAGAGACCCCATTTTATCTCTTCAATTCAATTTTTTTGAAGTTTTATGTGGCGCCGTTAGGCTGCCAAATTTTTTAAGGGATTCTCTCACCCTTCTCCTTTTCAAAGTTCTACTTTCATGTCAAGTCTTTCAAGTTAATTTCTATTATGTTGGGGTATGATATCTATATCTATCATACTGGACTCTTATGTTCATATGATGAGAGACCCCATTTGATCTCTTCAATTCAGTATTTTGATGTTTTAAGTGGCGCCTTTAGGCTGCTGAATTTTTAAGTGGTTCTTCACCCTTCTCGTTTTGAAGTTCTACTTTCATGTGAATTATTTCAAGTTCCTTTTTGTTATATTGGGGTATGATCTCTATATCTATCATACTGGACTCTTATTTTTATATGATGAGAGACCCCATTTGATCGCTTCAATTCAGTATTTTGAAGTTTTAAGTGGCGCTGTTAGGCTGCCGAATTTTTAAGTGGTTCTTCACCCTTCTCGTTTTGAAGATCTACTTGCATGTCAATTCTTTCAAGTTCATTTTTGTTATGTTGGGGAATTATCTCTATATCTATCATACTGAACTCTTATGTTCACATGATGAGAGACCCTATTTGATCTTTTCAAATCGTTTTTGTTGAAGTTTAAGTAACGCCGTTAGGCTGTAGAACTTTCATAAGAGAAATCTAATTTTTGTCTTCCTTCCATGTTTTTCATTTCAAATGGTATGTCCTTGAAATTTCATTACCATGATCATGTATCCTTCTTATTCTGTCCATATACTGTTTTATGGGTCATTTATGAATGTTTGACTCATTTTCCCTCTCTTTTTAATGTCTTCTAAAACCTCATAACATAGCCGTTATGCTGCAGAATTTCCATCTCAAAATGTCTCTCTCTTTTTCTAAAGTTCTTTTATATTATTAAGTGAATACTCAAAGCTCTTTCTTCTAAAGGGGTATTCACATATATACCAAAATGTTCTATTTTAAATTCTGGTATTTACATACATGAGACCCACCTTCCTTTTCTGTGGGTTTTAAAGTGACGTAAAGATCATGTCTTTAAAGCAGTTTTTAAAACGTTATGATTATGAAATGAAACCCATTTATTTTATGCTATGTGGGTTATTTATGAAATGTTTGATGATGATATATGTGGCTCACATGATAATAAAGACAAATTTAAGGGTGCGCCCTGATAGCGCTCCAATGCATTGGGTAATGATGTAACCACTAGAGATTACAATTTTAATGATGCCTTGGTGAAAAACCTTGTTAATTTTTAACGACACCTTGGGGATGGACCTTGGTGAAACGAAACGATTGTCAATATTAAATGTTGCAGCCACATCTTCAAGTTATGAAAAAGTTTTATTTTTATTATGATATGCCTCATGATTTCATTTTCATGCATTAAAGTTCTTTTCATGACTTTATTGATGTATCTCAAGTTCATATGTAAAATGTTTCACATGTTTCCCTTGCTGGGCCTTCTGCTCACCCTTCCTTTTGATGTATGTCCCCAGGTTATGAGATGCAGTAATGAGCCTAGGGTGAACATGAGGAGAAGCCTTTCAAGTGTTTAAGAAGATTATTTTTTTGTTTCATGTTTTATGTTCCTTGTTTCCAAGACACTAAACCTTAAAGATCCTCAGTTCCGTGTAATGGAATGAAAAGTTATGTTATAAAAAGACGGGATGCTATAGTTGGTATCAAAGGATGGTTTAGTTATTTGTGGAAATTAGGATATGAAAACTCTAGGAGGAACCCTATAGAAAAGTTTAATATCGGAAATCTTCCTGGTATTTTGGTGAGTATTGAGTAAGGGGTTGCCAAGCAAATACATCCGTGTCTGGATACGAGCAGGTAAAGGTGGCTCTGGCACAGATGTACATAGGGGTAAAACCCGAAAACACCGCTTTGAGCTAGACTCGAACGGGAACTGGTACACGACAACGGGCCTTGCTACACTCTTGGTTACGACACTCCCAGGGGATATGCTTTGGTAAATTCATAAGCTTGGTATGAACCATTGTTAAAGGAACAAAGATAAAATAAAATAAAGGTTCACATAAGAATATATGATCATTCATAACCTAGATGGGAACCTAGGAGATCACAAGTTAGGGTATACCTTTCATATACAAGTTATCCTTATTTGCTTTCAGTTCCTTTTCATGATTATTAGCTAAGTACTTAAGCCCCTAATTATGCTTTCTCTTCTTAGTTAATGGTGGGAAATGGAAGAACATGTTCCGACAACCAATGTGATAGGAAATGCGACGATTTTCGTATTAATATGACAGGGATGATTAGGGGATTAAAATATGATTATTATTTTGGAAGACGTTCATTATTTTGGGAACCATATTTGATCGAGGTAAATAGATTACTACGGTATTTTCATTGAGGAGTAAGGTTGACTTATATTTTGAAGAATCGATGAATTTAAGGTGAACTTATAGTAATTTAGGTTACTTATGGGAATGAATAACCTATCTTGGGTAAAATATGTTTAGGTTAGCTACTTTTTTATAAGATGTTAGGAGTGGTTGATGTTGTCTGGAGATGAACAATGAAGTTGTTTTGGAAGACTATGTTATAAAATCCTTATTGTATTTGGGTTTCAATCTTAGTTTGGTTTGTTTTGAGAAATTTTAAGGACCGTTATTTATGGAATGGTCTATGATGAACTTTGGGTAGTACCATGGAACTTTGATGATTTAAAAGTATTTTCCATTCCTATGGGATTATTTCTTTTTGAAGAGTTGTTTTACCTTAACCTTTCTATTTTTGGGATAATGTTTAAAGATAGAAGAAATAGATAGTTAATCTTTTTTAGATTATGATTCTTGTGCTTTTATGAGACCAAGTGTTTTTGAATTCTCATCATTTGGAGAAAAGATTAGTGTTGGTAGGGACTTGTTAAAGGATGAAACTCTACTTGAAGGTAGGTATATTTTCTTATGTTTTTGTTCTATGTAGTAAATGAAATCCTCAAAATTATGAAAAGAAACGTAAAAAAAAAATGTTGTTGGTTTACGTTTCCTACTAGGTAATCAAAGACCGTTTACACACATCATAAGTTTGGGATTTTCTCATGGTTAACTTTCTCCTAATCATGTTCTCTATCACTCTCCCTCAGAACTTGACCCTTTGTTTTTTCCTCCATGTCCATGTTTTCCTACATGGAACCCTAGTGTGGGTTAACTCGGGTGACCATTGTACTTCCCTTTCTTTATTTTAAATTAATAGTTTTACTGACTCCTTTTCCGATGTGGGACTTTCAATGAAATTTCAAAACCCAATTTTAAAATTGCGAGGACGCAATTTCTTAAGGGGGGAAGATTGTAACGACCCGAAATTTTTAAATAAATTTTGTTCCCTAATTTTATGTGTTATTGTTATACTCAACAAAAATATTTTATTTGATAAACATGATTATAATTAAAATGAGATCAGTGGGTTTTGACTATTATATAACCATCGGTCAACATGACCGCTGTGAACAAAATGTTTTGATTATTGTCTCTAAATATAAGTAATCTTGGTTAATTATTATAGAAAGAAGATTCGATGGCCTCACCTAGTAGTCTTGGACTGATCGAAGCCCATCTAACAGAGCTTGGGAAGGAGGTAGCACCACTGGGCTTTGCTCTGGATCAAATCCAAGCCGAACTTCATCATGTGAAGCTGGAACGAAATCGCCTTCGTGAGAAGTTCAAACTGATAGAAATTACTACTCGGGCAATGTTGACTGAGCCGCCCCAAGCTTCTATCACCCTAGCACACCTTACTCTTAGGTCCTATGCTGGTATTATAAGGGGTTATGTAACGAGACCGTAACTACCTTGTGTAATCCTTGTTTTAAATAAAAATTGGGATTTCTTCTTATGATGAAGTTTATGAATTTTGAAATGACCGGATAAATATAGTATGCATTTTTTTTGATGAATTTTAGAAAAAGGATATTTTAAATATGTTTATGTAAACCCTAAATAATTAAAAATGTGTAATGATTTTCAAAAAATGGTCTTCTACAATTATGTTCAGTACTAAATTTAGAGTCTAATAAGATCAACTTGATTTTTGATGAATAGTAAATTATGAATAGTGATTTTATGATTAGGATTAGTAATATGACCATATGGATTAGTAATCTCACTTAAAGAAAGTTTTAAAATAATCTAGGCACCTTGATTAAGTAATGTGATTCAATAAAATAGTTAAATAACGGTTTCATTAATTATTATTCAAGTATTAGTTTTTTCGGGTGAATAGTGTTTTTTAATTAAAAATTTAATTAAAAATAATTAGAAAATTATTTTTATAAAAATGACTTTATTTTTGAACTCAGAGCATCGATATTATGTTATGGTAATTTTTGGGGTTTTTTTTCTGAAAAAATGAATTTTCGATGAATAGTGTTTTTATTTAAAAATTAAATTAAAAATAGTTAGAAAATTATTTTTATAAAATGGATTTCATTTTTGAAATCAGAGCATTGATATTTGGTTAATGTGAAATTTTGGGATTTTTCTGAGAAAGTTGAATTTTTAGTGAATAGTAAAAATACAGTTTTAGGGTTTCGGTATGTTTAATGACACCATAACGGTGTCATGATGATGTCATGAGATCTTTTGAGGGTTGGCCGGCCAAGGGTGATGAATTATTGTTTTGGGGGCCCCATGTGGCCTAACTCCATGATAAATGACAAGGGAGAGCACGTGGGTTTGAGAAAAGCCCATGTGAGGTGTCCCTTGGCCATTAATGCCTTGTCCCCTCACTTTCCCTATAAATACCAAGCCCTCCTCTCATCCATTCGACTCCCCACTCATTCCCAACGAATTTCTGGTCTCATTACCTCTCAAGGAGTCCTCCCAAGGTTCCCCCAAGCCCTCATGGTCCCAACCTTTGAGGTTTAAGAGTTACATTTTAAGGTAAGGGATCCGACCTCTCTCTTTCTTTTCAAGTAATCTCTTTTATGTCTTTTCTTTTATACTCCATGTTCTTATGTTGGAGGATGTTCTTTTATATTCATCCTACTGCCTATTTCATGTTCATATGATGAGAGACCCCCCCTTTCTCTCATCAATTCGTTTTAAGAATGTTTAAGTGGCGTCGTTAGGCTACCGAATTTTTAAGGGATTCTTTCACCTTCCTCGTTTTCAAGTTCTATTTTCATTCAAGTCTTTCATGTTTCTTTGTATTATGTTGGGGCATGATCTCTAAATTTATCATACTGATATTTTATGATCATATTATGAGAGACCCCATTTTATCTCTTCAATTCAATTTTTTTGAAGTTTTATGTGGCGCCGTTAGGCTGCCGAATTTTTTATGGGATTCTCTCACCCTTCTCTTTTTCAAAGTTCTACTTTCATGTCAAGTCTTTCAAGTTAATTTCTATTATGTTGGGGTATGATCTCTATATCTATCATACTGGACTCTTATGTTCATATGATGAGAGACCCCATTTGATCTCTTCAATTCAGTATTTTGATGTTTTAAGTGGCGCCTTTAGGTTGCTGAATTTTTAAGTGGTTCTTCACCCTTCTCGTTTTGAAGTTCTACTTTCATGTGAATTATTTCAAGTTCCTTTTTGTTATATTGGGGTATGATCTCTATATCTATCATAATGGACTCTTATTTTCATATGATGAGAGACCCCATTTGATCGCTTCAATTCAGTATTTTGAAGTTTTAAGTGGCTCTGTTAGGCTGCCGAATTTTTAAGTGGTTCTTCACCCTTCTCGTTTTGAAGATCTACTTTCATGTCAATTCTTTCAAGTTAATTTTTGTTATGTTGGGGAATTATCTCTATATCTATCATACTTAACTCTTATGTTCACATGATGAGATACCCTATTTGATCTTTTCAAATCGTTTTTGTTGAAGTTTAAGTAACGCCGTTAGGCTGTCGAACTTTCATAAGAGAAATCTAATTTTTGTCTTCCTTCCATGTTTTTCATTTCAAATGGTATGTCCTTGAAATTTCATTACCATGATCATGTATCCTTCTTATTATGTCCATATACTGTTTTATGGGTCATTTATGAATGTTTGACTCATTTTCCCTCTCTTTTTAATGTCTTCTAAAACCTCATAACATAGTCGTTATGCTGCAGAATTTCCATCTCAAAATGTCTCTCTCTTTTTCTAAAGTTCTTTTATATTATTAAGTGAATACTCAAAGCTCTTTCTTATAAAGGGGTATTCACATATATACCAAAATGTTCTATTTTAAATTCTGGGATTTACATACATGAGACCCACCTTCCTTTTCCGTGGGTTTTAAAGTGACGTAAAGATCATGTCTTTAAAGCAGTTTTTAAAACGTTATGATTATGAAATGAAACCCATTTATTTTATGCTATGTGGGTTATTTATGAAATGTTTGATGATGATATATGTGGCTCACATGATAATAAAGACAAATTTAAGGGTGCGCCCTGATAGCGCTCCAATGCATTGGGTAATGATGTAACCACTAGAGATTACAATTTTAATGATGCCTTGGTGAAAAACCTTGGTAATTTTTAACGACACCTTGGGGATGGACCTTGGTGAAACGAAACGATTGTCAATATTAAATGTTGCAGCCACATCTTCAAGTTATGAAAAAGTTTTATTTTTATTATGATATGCCTCATGATTTCATTTTCATGCATTAAAGTTCTTTTCATGACTTTATTGATGTATCTCAAGTTCATATGTAAAATGTTTCACTTGTTTCCCTTGCTGGGCCTTCTGCTCACCCTTCCTTTTGATGTATGTCCCCAGGTTATGAGATGCAGTAATGAGCCTAGGGTGAACCTGAGGAGAAGCCTTTCAAGTGTTTAAGAAGAATGTTTTTTTTTTGTTTCATGTTTTATGTTCCTTGTTTCCAAGACACTAAACCTTAAAGATCCTCAGTTCCGTGTAATGGAATGAAAAGTTATGTTATAAAAAGACGGGATGCTATAGGAACTATATATGAAATATAATTGAAAATAGGATCATAACATGAAATATGTCTCAAAGAAGGAAATTTGAGATGAGAAAATCGTATGACCTTTATAACATTTGAATCAAAACCTCCTGAAAGAGGGAAAATTTGATGCATTTGAAAATTATTATATTTTATTGATAAATGTGATAAAAATATATCCATGAGAATTATATTCACCAAATAAAATAAATAAGGTGTAAATATAGAATATATCTCAATGAAAGAAGGTTGAGATGAGAATACCCTTACTTTAGATTTCCACTTGGTTGAATGCATTTTAACAAGCTACATAATAAACAAAGACTCATCAATCATTTATCTAAGAACACTATTAATGTGAATTGAATTTTATATAAATATTTTATATTCATTTATTAGAAAATTATTACATATATAAAGTTAATATTGATAATCTATTGTTAGTAGTTTCAACTATTCCTTGCATGTCTCTATATAGCGATTTCGGTCATCATTCAATGTTCATAAGTTCATCATCTCAATAATAATCAAGGTACAAGAATTTAGGTTCTATAATTAGTTATAATGTTCTAGATATATTCCATGTGAGTTTCAGGTATGATTATCTATAATGAAATCCACAATGCACTTATTTTGGTACATTTCTACCAAATAAATGGTTATATGTTAATAATGATTTAAATCATAGTATTACCATTATAGGAAAAAAATTATTTAATTATTAATATCATATATTACCTTGAATTATTTTTTATTATTTATTTATAAAGTAAATGTTATTATATTTTTCATGTAGGTAGAAAAAACGACCCAAACAAGAATACTTTATAGTGACTGAATGACTAAAAACATGTTATTGTAAAAAAATAATTTCACTTTTATAGAAGATTAATGTTTTCAAATTTTTTTATTAATGTTATATATTAGATATAATAAGATTTAAATTGTGAAGGTCAATGGATTATAAGGATAAAAACCCTTTACTTACAAAGAATAAATTTTATCTTCTCTTTGAATCCTTCTTATTTTTAAAGGATCTTGGGGATCCTATTGAGACCAGAAGCCACAAAAAAATGATAAGATTATTAGGGAGTAAAATACAGTACATTAAAATTTATAATTATAATTTTATTTGTGTATTTTAATGGGTGGTAGAGGGGTACTTTTATAGGTGAAAGGGGTTTCATTTTTATAATTACTCATTTCATAATATAATAGGAGTGTCACATTCAAAGCAAGTGGATCAAAATATTAGTTGAAATTCGAAAAAAGATAATGTGATTTTTATATTTCCCTCATAAAACCATTTAGATACTAGATGTTTTTGATATTTTGTGACTTTATAAGTTATTTTTAACAATAAATACCATAGTAATTTTCAGGGTTATGCATGTGATTTGAAATTTAAAAAATATTAAAGTGATAATAAAATTAATTAATTAATAATTATATAATTAATTTTATTTCATAAATATAATTAAAATTCACGAAACACCATAATTTACTAAAACTATAACTTAATAAATATATTTAATACCATTTATTTCACTTTTTCCCTGCTTTCATAAGCATTGTGTCAAAGCTGTGTATGAATATGAATAATTAATTTTTTATGTAATTCTAAAATACCTATATATAAAAATTATTTATTATTAATTATATGTAACTTTTAAGTCAATAATTGAATTATCTCCTCATAAATATTTTCTAAAATGCACCTATTTTTACTTTTCCAATGCTGCATAAGCACCACATCAACACTAAAAATGATTTCATTTTTATTTTCCCAGAAAATTTAATTTATATTAATTGGATGATATTTTTATTTTAATATATTAATATTTATCTCTTAATTTTTATCACAAATTTCGATTAACTTTTAAATAATGTTTATATCATGATGATTTTGTAAAATTTACGATATTCATAAAATTTGTGCTCTTTAACTATTCACAAAAAATTAAAATTGATTAAAAAAATACAAAAACAAATCAACCTAATCTAATATTTACATGATGAAACAAA
Source organism: Viscum album (assembly GCA_963277665.1). Classification (NCBI taxonomy): domain Eukaryota; kingdom Viridiplantae; phylum Streptophyta; class Magnoliopsida; order Santalales; family Viscaceae; genus Viscum; species Viscum album. The sequence goes on from OY728156.1 coordinate 1,566,820,894, forward strand.
AAAATGAAGCCTAATTTATAAAATTAAAATTTTATGATTTTGAAAATTAAAATTTAAATAAAAACGTATATAATATTCAATAATTAAAATTTCTAAAAAAATAGTTTTATTTTTCCATGACTAATTATATTAATAATATTTATAGTTTCATAATTATTCATTAAATGAAATAAATTTATCTTACCAATCATTCCATGAATTTATATGATACACTTTATTTATATTATTCCAAAAAAGTAATAAATTTTATATAAATTTATATTTTATAAAAATAATTCCTTTTGAATAAAAGGTATTTTCAAAAATGATTTTTTATATTTTTTTGAATTATAAAATATTTTTTTTAAAAAAATATTTATAATTAAAATATTAAAATTTAACATCTAAATAGACTTAATTTATATCAATTTTATATAAGAAAGTATTAATCAGTAATATTGTTCTCAATGGATTTATACCCTTTTAATTTAATTATCACAAACCATCTTAGACACCTTGGTACACTGATAAACTGGCTCTGACATGACACAAAGGGTATTCCCAATCCCCAAAGGTTGGTTACTATCACCTAGAATCATACAAGAATTAAGAGTGAAATATTATTCTATAAAATAACCAAAGAGAATGAATACATGTCGGTATGTCAACACTCCTCAATGAGAATGTACCAGAATCAAAAAAGTAAAACAATACTCAAACAAAATATCATCAAAGAAACTTCAAATGTCAATATAAAACTAAAAAACCATGTAAAAGGTCTATAAAATTTCCACCGATCACCTCTATCACTCCAGGTCCCACGAATCAAGTTCACCTGCCACCTCTAAGTAGTTCTTTCTCTTTTCTTGGACCGTGCATAATAGAATTTTCAAACACCGGAAGGTGGAGGTATGGTTTGAGATAAACAACATAATAGGGACTCACTAAGTGTTCTATAAAAATTAAAACATTTATAGTTTCAATTTAAATAAAACAAGGCATGGAAATTCATTTAATTATATTCAAAAAATCAATCTTTTAATCAAAAGATAAAAGATATATCAAAACATGATTAAATTAAAATTTTTTATCAAAAATTTATATAAAATAGTTGACATGAATAAAATAATTCTATAATCAATGGAATTTATAATAGAGGAAAAAAAACAAAGCACCATGATCATAAGCCCTACGATATGTAAGTTTCTAGATATAAGCTCCTCTTAATTATTTTCATCATCACAACTATAGATATGTGTTCACACTCACATAAATAGCCCAATAGGGAGGGGGATTATGAGTTATAAATATAAACCATATCAGGAGACCCTTTAAGGGAAATCATGTTGAACATTGTTTAGTTAGTGTTGTCACCATCAATCCATTTCCAGGGAGTCAGAGTCCAAGCGTGATTTTCCTAATAACAGCTAATTACCTAGGCTCACTTTTTTTTCCGAAAAATAATCAATAAATCATGGGATAATCAACCATTTCAAATTATTTCATCATTCATGGTTCAATTTCCCAATTTTAGTTTCAACATACCTTTTCATTTCAAAATCAAACCTTTGGTGTACATCAAATTAATGCCTTTTAAAATCATCATTAAATTTTTTTTTAAGAAGAATCAATATTTAATCATGTCAATTCATCAAATTAATCAATCAAATTAATTTCTAAAATTAATCCATCTTTCAAAAATTTATTCTATAATTTCAATATCATTAAAATTGGGTTGTTTTCTCAATTTAAATGCTATTTAAAATCACAAATAAAATCATTTTAGTTATGGATTTTTAAATCAATGAGAAACTAATTTCAAAACAACCATGAAATTTAAAGTTTTAATTATAGGGTAAAATCAAATAGAACCACATAACCTTAATAATGAGTTCAAATGATCAACACCCATAATGTAGAACACAAATAAAGAAAAAAAATGAAAAGGAGATAACAGAATCAAACCTTGATTCAAGAACTATAAAAAAAAATTTATATCCATCAATAACATAATGTTTTATCAATATTTAAGGAGTATATAAAGGAAGATATGTCGAAAACAAAATATAGGAGATACACTTACCTGGACGTGATAAATTGCAATCACCAAAGAATCAATTCACAAATAAAATGGGTTGGGGGACTAAATTTCATATCTTGAGATCCTTCAAGGAATTATGAATCTGATTAGGGTCAAAATAGGGTGATTATGAGTTAAATTGGGGGGGGGGGGTCTTGGGAAGTTAAAGTAATTTTCAGGGGATTAAATTACCATGTGCATGGTTTTCTAGAGGGTGAAAACAATTAAAAAAATATTCACCCTAAATATGCACCCCTAAATTTTGGGATTCACAATTTCCCCTATATGAGAACATTTATTAGGAAACTATGTTCCAACTATGAATCCCTACTATTTTTTATGCACAATTTGAATGGGGGGTTCACTGATTGGAAAAGCTATTTTCTAAACATGCATTACCTAAAAAATTCCCAAAATTTTCCAAATTTCACCAAACAACCCATGAAAAAACTCAACCAATGTGGGATCAAAACAAGAGTCAAAAAGTACCTAAAATAAGATAACAAGATGTTACAACCTCCCCACCATTAAAACTTTCTGTTCCCAAAAAGACAATCAGTAAAATTCTATAATAAAGTGACGAGGACATTTCTCTCTTCTCAGTTCCTCACACTAACAAAGTTTCACATGAACCAGAACCTTACTTCTATAACACTCAAACCAAAGGTATCATCTTAACATGAATAACCTTTTTCTCATAGTCAAAAAACCTAACTAGATTCTCTATCATAGATAAATAATGTTCAACATCAAGATCTTCCCATCCTAATACATGAGAAGGGTTAGAAAGATGCTTTCTATGTTTTGATACATGAAACACATTGTGGATTGAAAAAAACTATAGTGGGAGTGAAAAATGGAAATCCAGTTTCCCCACCCACTCAACAATCTTAATAGAACCCATAAAACTTGATATAAGTTTACACTGCTTCTCAAGGCGTTGTTGACCCAACCAAGTTGAAACGCTTAAAAACACATATTAAATAATAGAAAAATCCATTGTTCGTCGAAGATGATCAATATTTAATATATACTAGGTCTATATCGTTAGTATTATATGATGAATCAACTGAATATTCACCATCGTGTCTTGGACCAAACTCAATCCAAACAACAAAGATTCACCAATCTATGGCCAACACTATAGAGATATACATAGATTACCAAAATGGCCTCAAAATATTCTATCCTAATAGAAGACTAGTAACTATTTTTATAATAAAAATCACCTAGTCCCAAATTAATGTCCCAAGATCCACTAAATTAAAGAATTTAAGTACATAGTATGTTCTAAAGAATCTGTATAGTTTTTTCTATATGGAAATCCTTCTGCAGATGATATGTTGAGATCAAATGTACCTGAGATCCTATTTCCACCTGGAGGCCTTTCTAAAAGTGAGAAGTAAAATAGGGATCTTGATCAGAAACTATTACATATGTAACTACATGCAGTTTGAAAATCCCTTTCATAGAGAGACTTCCTTAGTCATCAAATTTGGTTTTATCTTGAATGGGTATAAAGTGAACCAATTTGGGAATAATATTGATCACAACCCATGTCGCATTATTTCCTTGAGGGTTATGTGGTATCCTAACCAAAAATTCCATCGAAATATCATCCCTCTTCCATGTCGGCATTGGAAGTGGATGAATCAATCCTGAATGTCTCTAGTTCTTAGATTTGACATGTTGGATAGTATAACAATGAGAAACAAAGTCATTGATGTATCATCTCATATAAGACCACAAAAATCATCACCACATATCATCAAACATATTTATAGTACCTAGGTGCACTGACCACTAGGAATTATAGAAATACACCATCACAACCTTTCTCACAAGAAAAGGTACAATGCATTGGTTAAGAAAAAACATGATTCCCTTTGAAAAAAATGACCAATCATTAATGGTATCCCCACCATAAAGAGATCCCTAATTCCATTGAACTCATAATCAAGCTGCCGCTCCAGAAGAATCATCTCATGAATAGTGGAGGTCAACTAACTGCTATTCCAAATAACATCGGTCACATCATCCTAGACTCCCAAATGCAACCAACAAAAGAGAGCCATCAACTTCCACTCTTCTGATGATTCTTTCACATCCTAGTTTAGAATTTTCATACTCAAAAAATCCTCAATGAAATTCCCCTTTCTAGGGGTACGGGCGATATGAAAATCAAAGTTCTATAGATACACCACCCAATACCTCTACCAAAGGTTAAAATATTTTTGAGAGAAGATATAACTCAACCTTTTATACTCTAAATAGATGGAAAAAAGTTCTCTAAAAATGTAATGTCACTAAATCGTAAAAGTAATCATCACATATGCGAGTTCAAGATCATGTGTAGGGTTATTGTTTCAAGTGGTATAATATGTATAGAACTATAGGTTACCACATGTTCACCTAGTATAAGAATACAACAAAAACCTAGAACTGACATGTCAACAAAGATCATATAGCTCCACCCAAAATCAAGAAGATTCAACATGGGTTCATAAGTCAACATAAATTTCAACTCATATAAATAAATATAACATTTTGAATCCAAAATTAACCACACTTCTTTAATATTTAGAGTTTTCATTGGAGAATCCAACTTCAAGAAATATCTGATGAACCGATTGCAATACCCCACTAAAATGAAGAAGCTCAGTATCTCAAAAACATTATATAGATTCTCCCATGTTGTATCATATTTTAACTTAATAGGATAAAAAATACCACATTTATAGATCATGATTCCCAATAAATTAACTTATTAAATCCAAAATTTACGTTTAGAAAGCTTCAAATAAAGTGGGTAATCTCTCGAAATTTACAAAACATTCCTCTGTTGATGCACATGATCATCCCATATTTTGGATTTAATTAGGATGTTATAAAAAATTACTACCATGGGCAAGTCAAGTAACTCATAAAATATATTATTCATCAAATCCATGAAAACAATGATAGAATTTATTAGAGAAAATTTCATAATATGTTACTCATAATGACCATACCTACTCTTAAAGGTTGTGTTTTGAATGTCAGACTCTTTTATTCTAAATTGAAGATAACCAGATCAAAGATCAATCTTTGATAAACCATTCAACCCTATCAATTGATCAAAAAAAGAATCAATTAGGGGATAATTCGTTTTCAATTTATCATAACACTATTTACTTTTTAGTAATCAATACATATGTTAAGTGTTCCATCAAATTTCTTTACAATGAGAAATGGTGATGCCCAAGGTGACACACTTTGGAATATGAAACCATTATATAGAAGATCATACAACTAATATTTATACTCTATAAAATCCTTGGGTTCCACACATTATGTATTAATATATATAGGCTGAGTACTAGATAGTAAATCAATATAAAACTCCACCATTATTACCGGTGGCAATCCAAAAAAAAATTAGAGGGAAATTGTTGGGGAACATGATGACAACCGACGGGATATCATCACTCGAAGATTCAAACTCTAAGTAAAAAAGTGAAAACTGATATTAACCTAACCAAATCAAGAAAAGAAGGTGTAATCCTACTAAACCTCAAGTCCCATTCTCTATAAAAAACATGGAACACCCCAATGGGTGTAGTAATAGAGACCTGATGAAGGTAATAGTCAATCCAAGAATTATGGGAAGTCATTCAATACATACTGAAAATGATTTCATATGTTCCATGTCAAGAACCAAAAAATTAAAAGTGAGATTAATCTATCATAAATAGAAAACACAAGAAGGACATCAAAGTACCTACTCTCTCTTAGTTCCAAGGGGCATATTAATATCCATCACATAAGAAAAAATAACCATAGGAAGATTTAGTAAGTTAATAACTTGAGTTGTTATAAATTAGTGAGATTCACTAATATTAAATAAATAAATCACTAAATATGGATTTATAGTGATGGTACCTCTCGAAGTCACTGGACCCACTTCAACTTCTTCTAGAGACACTTCCACTGTGCGAATAAGCTTCATTCTAGATGTATATGGATATAACCACTCAGTTCTTGAAGCATACAATTTCACCATGTGATAATGCAACTAAATATAGTTGAAAATTCATTGATGAACTTATTTAAGTGACCTGACCATCCGCATGAACTACAGGCCTTAGGTGTCTCAATTAAAACATGTTTCAAATTCCCAACATTTCCACACTAAAAGAAAGTCATAGGGACTATTCTAGGCACTAAAGGAGTTATGGATGTTTCCTATAGTTGAGATCCAGCATGAGACTCAATTGTATTTATCTTTCCTTCAAAGGAACTAATAGAACTTCCACTACAAGAGAAAGAAACTCCCATAAACCCTAACTTACCAGACATATCAATCTCAACCATCAACACTCTATCGAGTATGTCAGCAAAAGAGGTGAGATTAAAAATAAAAAATAGGATATAAATTTTCGATCAAATACTCATATAAAACCTTCAAGTTTTTATTTTCTTGTTCATAAATACCTCTAGAGGAAAACTAATATGATCAATAAAAAGAATCACATACTGTGTTGTGGCCCTATCATCCTACTAGAGGTTGAGAAACTATATGGATTTCACCAAGATTGTAGATTTTTGATAGAAATGATCTAAAAAAATAACTCCAAAGTCTTTCGACTAAATTTCCTCAAGTTTCTTTTTTATAACCATTGAATCCCACCATCTATTTATGGGCTCTTCCATCTTGAATGTAGCACAATTTACGTTTATTGAATTAGGATTTATAATAAATCAGAAAGAGTATCTATCTTTTTCAACCAATTCTCATCATCTTGAGGAGTATTAGAGCCATTGAAAATGGGTGGATTCTAGTGAAGAAACTCTTGAGCATGATTTAAATATTCATCCATTCGAGGTTCCACTACAAGAGCTTTAATGGGTATAGGTGCAAGTGTATGTTCTAGAAGATAGATAGAACAAACCACTATATTAATAATATTTTGGTCTACCAGAGTATTATCTTACTATGGTTGACCAGATGCTTCCTCCTATGAAATATTTAAATATCCTCTCAGAGGCATGATGCTACACAACATAAATAGTCGACACTAAAAATATCTGTTTGGATACACATATCAACAACCTAATCAATATTTAAAATTATATCAAAGCACTCAAATCAACTATGAAAATACAATAATTAGATCAATTAATTCCTCAAAGACACTTTTCCAAAACACCCATGCTAGCTTAAGTATTTTTTTCCATGAGATCTGGTAATGAAATCACTCATAACTACCACTTAAGTCCTGAAAAACCTACCTCATGTCTACAAGGACAACTCAAACTATATACCGACCACCAGAAAAAATGAAAAACCTTACTTTGAAACCAAATTGTCATAAACCATCCCATACACACTAATATAATGATACATGAGCCAGTTCATATATGTCCAGAAGGGTATTCCCCATCTCCATGGATTGGGGACTGAAACCTAATATCCTAAAATAATTAAGAGGAAATAATTTTTCTAAAAAACATTAGAATAGAAATAATACAAGTCGGTATATCAACACACCTCAAGGAGAAAGTATAATAATCAAATAGGTAAAAAAAATTCCCAAACATTACATCATCAAAGACATGATAGATTTCAAGTTAAAGATCATAAAAAAAATCCATGTGATTGTTGGATCATATATCCACTAGTCACCTCCATCACACCAGGTACCATGAATGAAGTACACTCATCACCTCTAAGTGTAAATTTTTCTTTTCTTGGATATAACATAAGCTAATCTTCAAATTCTTGAAGGAAAATGTAGGGTGTGAGATAAACACTCTAATATATTCTCACCATGTGTTCAATAATTAATTTCATAAAAATTAAAATATTTATGATTTTAATTTAAATAAAAAGGAATGGAAATTCATTTACACATTTTCAACAAAACATTATTTTAATAAAAATATGGAAGATATATCCAAACTATCTTAAATGAAAACTTAATATAAAAAAGTGTATGAAAAATTTGTCATGAATAAAATAGTTTTTTAATTAATGGCATATATAATCAATTCAAACAAAGAAATAACCAAGCTCACAATCCATGTGGTATGTTAGTTGCTAGATATAGGATACTCATGCTTTTTAATCATCATCATGACTCAAGATATATGTTCACACTCACATAAACACATTAATATGGGACCCATTATGGGAAATAACTCTACAACCAATTTGGGAACCCATCATGGGAAATCATTCTGAACATAGTGTAGTTAGTGTTGTCACCATAAATCCATTTCTTGGGAGTCAGAGTCCTAGAGTACTTGTCCTAATAACCACTAACTACCCAGACACACATGTGTATCAAAAAATCAATCAAAAAATCATATAAAATCATTATTTTTAAATAATTTCATCATTCACATTTCAATTTTCCTATGTCAGTTTCAACATGCCAATTCATTTCAATACCCAACCATAAGCTTTCATAAAATTCATGCCTTTTCAAATCATCTTTATATTTAATCCAATTTTCAATTGGATGAACAATTAATCATTTTAATTTCTTAAATCAATAAATAAAATAAATTTCTAATAAAATCAAACCATCTTTCAAAAATCTATCCAACAATTTCAATATCATTGAAATTGGGGGGGGGGGGGTTCTCATTTTCTTTGAAATTTCAAATCATACATCAAATCATTTAAATTCAAGTTTTTTAAATTAATTAAAAAATAATTTAAAAATAATAATGAAATTTTGGGATTTGATTATAGGAAAAAATCATATGGAAGCACCTACCAGTAATCACGATATCAAATGATCAACACTCACACCAGAGAATGTTAATGAATAAATAATTCAAAGGAAATTAATTTATAAAACCTAGATTTAATATCCATAAAAATAGAGATTATATCTATCAACAACATTATGATATAACTCTCTCTATAGAGTATAGAAAAATATATTGTGAGAAACCAAAAGTGATGAGATCAACTTACCTATATGAGATCGAATAAATAAATTAATCTTATATCCACAAATAATTTTTTTGGAGGAGTCACTTTCTCATATTGAGAGTTTTCAAGGACCATGGAATCATATTAGGGTCAAAATAATGTTATTATGGGTTAAAATAGGAGGTCTCATGGTTTTAAAATAAATTTTAGGGGATAAAATTCTAATGTGCATTATTTTCTAGAGGGGGAGCACAACTAAACTAACTCTGACCCTAACCATGCACCCATACTATTCAGTGAACATAGTTTCCCCTAGGTGGGTGCGTGTTTCTAGAAAATTTGTTCCAACCATGCATCCCCTACAATTTTGGGAGAGAAATATTTACCAGGGGAGATCACAGTTTGATAAAATCTCACACAAACCATGAATTGGCCAAAATATTCCCAAAAGGTTCCAAATTTCTCTTGAAAAACCCCATGACAAGACCCAACTAATAAAAAATAAAAAAAGGGTCAAGAAGTTCCTAAAATAAATTAATAAGATGTCATATTAATACATATCTTGTATGATTTATTTTTTCTCAAGTTAAATTATTTTAATAGGACATATTTATAATTGATAGACGTATGGTTTCAAAAATGAAATGTGTCCTAAATCAGGGGTGTTACATCCTTCATCCAAGAATTCAAATAAATAGAAAGAGATACTTAGATAGAGACTTAAATAGATTCTCCTAAATATGAAAATTCATAGAATTCCCTATATGATTACAACACACAACTCCAAAAATACCCCAAATCATGAGGGTGGATTACTAGATTTAAAATGAAATTTATATTAAAGGGATGCGCCTTATGTAAGTCTCGTACTTGGGGTTTGTACTCAAAGCCTTATCATATTAGTTAAAATTTATCACTTACATGAAGTATGCATAAATTGAGTAATTTATTGATGGAGTTATACAATACACATTCTTGTGTGATTCCCTAAAATATAATGATACTCAATCATGGTTCCCATGCTTTCATGTAAGTCCCCTTACTAGTATAACCCACAAATTTTATACAGTATGTTCATATATTTAATGATCATTTGTTGTTCATGATGTTCACCACTCATGTGAGTATAGTAAACCATGTGTCACTTGTATGTAAGTCCAACATTCCATGTCTTAGTGTATCTACCTTGATGCACATATGTTGTTGCTCATCTGAATACCCCTCCATAGGGTTTTTCTTTTGATATTTATCCTTGTCTAATCGATTATAGTGATTTCTAGGTTCCCATTAAAAAGTTTATCTTCCTCTATTTAGTTTATCTACAATCCCTAAAGCCTTGAAATAATTATTTTTAATCCTCATTAATATCATTGTAGGATCAAAATATGAATGTATATTCTCAATTACCAGAGGGAGGGGGGGGGGTGAATTGTAAGTTAAAAAACGTTCATTTTTAGCCTTAAGGAGAACTATGTTTAACAAAGTTAAACCAAGTAAATTCACAAGACCTCTTTCACTTCTACTAACTTTCTAGGTTCTAGAAATGATACTTAAGAAAAGTTTACAATGAAAAGATTCTACCTTAAAGCATATATAATCTTAAATATCAGAGTATACAAAAGTAATAGAATGTATAATAAAGTTATACTTTATTCTTTTATCAAAATACATCGGAAGTAAACTTGAAACAAAACAAGTAACAAGTATGAAGTATGTTGACCCAAAGAGTTGGGTATCTAACAAACATGGATAAAGGTCCGTTGACTTATACTTTCTAGAAAGTCTATCATACCCACACTAGGGTAATCCCTCAATAGGAATATCAGAATATGTCTTGCTATCCCCACAAGCCCTCAAATTTTAAGTTATTTGGCACCCCTGTCTTCGTATCCTTGGAAGTCCTCGATTGTACTGAACAATAATCAGAGTCACACGAAGCAAGCTGAAAAAGATGTTCAATACACACATGGAATGAGAGTATCTCTCTAGAAATCACTTCAGTTGCATGAAATCTCTATAGTGATGGAATAGTCATGAGCTCATTCAAATAGTATTTTATTTATAGGAACTTCTCTAATGGTTGGATCCCTCCTCCAATAATAATATTTTTCCTCAAATTTCGAAGGGACCTGTACACGTGTCACTCAAACAACGGTTAGTTATAAATAGATTGTATGCCATCATTTCATAACTATAACAAGTGAAAGAAAAATATGGTTGCTTAACCAAATCTATTTTTCGGAGTCTAAGGGAAAATAATGTTCAGAGTCTAACCTTATAATAATTTGGAGACTATAAATCATGGATACTAAGATTTTATTTTCCAAATAATTTAGAACCTAAATTATATAGATTTTGGAATCTTAATTCCAATGAATTCAGAGTCTGAATTCTGAGGAATTCGGAGTCGGAATTCTGAGGCATTAAGAGTACGAATTATGAGGAATTCGGAGTCCGAATTCTGAGGATTTCGGAGTCAGAGTTCTGAGGAATTGGGAGTCTTAATTCTAAGGAATTTGGACTCTGAATTTCAGATAATTCAGAGTTTCAAAATAGAAGACTCTATAACCCAGTATTTATAGGGTTATAAGGTTTTATATGTGAAACTGAATTTCTCATTTTGGAATAAAAAGCGTTAGATTTATAAAAACTATAAAAGTAACAAAGAAAACATTGGTAAGGATAAAATTTCCATGGGGAAGGAAAATTTTCATTATTAATATAATTCTTAGAGAAAATATAATTTTCCTTAAGATATAGTTTTACTTATTTTCAAAACATAGAGGAATAGAAATGTCATAAGGAAACCTTATTGACTCAACAATCTTCCCCTTTTTGGAAAGCACGAAATTCCTTACGAAAAAGAATATAAGGACTTAGAGTTTATCTTTATGGACTTGAAAATAAAAACTTTTCTCCCTTTACTTATGAATCATATTGAATATGAATAATGCCCCCTTAGGTTTTGAAATCCCCAAGGATCGTATTCTTGACTTCATTAAATATAATTTTCCTTTCCTATTTAAGGAAATCTACTTTGATGAAACTCCCCCCTTATATAGATTTCCTCATACTTATGGAATTCAATTATTTACATAGTATTCTTTTTATCATTCCTTTATCCCCCTTTTTTATTTTCAAAAAGGAATAAATAGAATGGAAAAAATATGGTACCTGAAAAATTTGTATTAAACAATCAAATATATGAAGAACAACAAAAATTCCATTATGATTGAAAGAATTTGAACAAAGATAAAAATACAAAAAATATCAGAATGAGGTAGAATTATCCTTCTTTCTCCTTCGGCATTAACTTCTCAATGATGGGTTTTAGCTTCTTTATCTCCATGTGATCTTCTTCCACATTCTTCAGAAGCTGATCCTAACCTTCATTTTTCTTTTCCAAGGCTTTTATATTTTCTTCCTGAGCCTTAATAATATCTTCCTGAGCCTTCAAAACTTCTTCTTACTTATCAATCTTTTCTTCAAACTCTATTCTGAGATCCCTTTCTCTATTCCAATTCATAGGCATAGAATTAAGCTTCCCATTCAAGTCCTTGACTTCCTACTTCCGAGTTGTTTGTTTGAGTGTCATCTTTTCCTAAAAAAACATAGTAAGATATTTGAACTTCCCATTTTCATTGTCAAAGGCATCCTTCACACTATCTTGGAAATCATCAAGGATTCTCATTTCTTTAATTGTATTCTTTGACCACTTGGTATTTTCCTTGAATGACATCCTATGAGCATCATACCTGATATAAAAGGATTTGAAATCAGCCTCAAGTCTGAAAAACTTATCTATAAGCATGAATATTGAATCTTATTTCTGATTAAAGGAATGTTGAAGCATCTGGCATCTTGAGTCAATACTCAAGAATAAAGGAATATTATCATCTAGATTGTTCAAAGACTGTACCAAAAAATCATGTCCAAGGGAAGATGATTCCGAATCAGAGTGTTTGGTTGGTGAGGATTCCTTTTCTATATCTCCATATTTCCTCTATGAAAAAACACCAACATCTTTCATTTTCACCACAGATTTACTTGGTGTATCGACTAACACCTGTTTTCCCTTATCATCTATTGGAACGATCTCTTCTACTTTGGGTGATTCATGATCACTATCTGATAACTGAACAATCTTGTCTTCCTCAAGAATTTATTTCTTGGAACCTGCCACAATATCATCTGGATGAATAAAATCATGGTTGCTACTTTCTTATTTAGATTTTTTATTCACTTCTTCCTGGCTCGTTTCTTCTTTTCCTGGTGTAGCAAGTTTTGAATATTTTGATTTAGAAGTTTGGATTGTTAGTTTCTTAGGACTCTGATTCTCATGATAATCCTATACTTGCCTTATCATGTATTTGGTATCACCACTTCCTTTTTATTATTCTTCTTCTTCTACCACTTCTTCCTCTTCAACTATTTCTTCTTCTTGATGTGGTTCTAGAAACACCAACTTATTTCACAGATTCAGAGGAAGTGATTCTTGCAAAAAAAAATTTGGTTCTTGAATTTGGTCATAGGATTTCTCAGCATCCTTGAGAAGGGATTGAACTATCTCAACTCCAGACATCTTCTTCTTCTGTTTCTTTTCTTCCTCTTGCTTTTCAAGATCTTTAGAAACCTTCAACTTCAAGGCTTTTGCCTCCTTAGGATCCAATCCAAAACTAGGTTTCCCTTCCTTCTTATTATTATATTCCTCTTTCCCCTTAGCAACCACTTCATCAAGGTAAGTATTTTGCTTCTTTGGTTTTGGGGGTGCTGATTAAGTTCCCTTAGCCACTGGAATTTTTTCTTTCTCTTCTGGTTCCTTCGCCTTCCTCTTCTTTCCACCTGTCTTGGAAGTTTCATCCAATTCTAGTTTCCTTGATAGAGCTTCGATTTCATCTTTAGAAAAACCATATAATTCTATTTATTCACTTAAAAAACCAACTTTCATTCTACTTAGAGTATCATCACTCAGTAAAATTACTTTAACATTCCTTGTCTTAGAACTACAAGGGATTTTTAATCACTGAAGACAAAGAACTATAATCTTAGAGAGAATATCCAGATACATGACCACATGAGTTTTTAGAGATCCATTCTTGATGTTCTCAATTGCAACCAAGATATACTTGACCAATTTTATCTTCCTGAGGTTCACCATGAAATCCAGAATATAGATATCACTTTTTTTAGGGAATCCTTATCCCCTTTTCTTAGAATAATAAAACCTTGAACCTATAATTCAAGAATCCAGAAGTTTTTAGATAGATGAAATTTTTTTGGATTCTTCACCGCTAAAATACGAAGAAATTTTATAGCTTTCTCCTTATCAAAAGATCATTCTACATCTAGTAGCTTTTGGGCAAAGAACTCTGCTTCTCCTTTATATGAAATTCCAATCAAGATTGTGGCCTTAATGTAAGAAAGAGAGTAGGTCTTTCCATAGATCTTGAAGGAAAACCTGTCTATCCCTCCATCGTTGAATAAACTTTCTAATTCATATAATTCAACCAAAAACTCTAGATAAACCGGATCTTGTGCCTTTGGTTTTGATACACATAGGATCTCCCAGCCATTCAACTTAATATTCTTTGAAATGATATAATCATACTTAGAAAAGAATTTCGGATCGACTATCCTCTATCTGTATATTTTCCATTAAATTATTTTTTTATAGATGACATTTCTTTCTGAGGAGAAGCTTTCACAGACATTTTGAGTTGTGGAAAACCCTTAAGATTCACAACTACCTTAAGTTGATCAACATGGTTTCAGCACACCAGAGATTTGAAGATCAATTTGGGACAAACATCGGGGGGTCTTTATATAGGAGTTTTAGGCGACAGTTCAACTTCCTTGATTGATCCAATAGTTGAAAAACTCATGATCATATCAAACAGTTGAGATGATAGTTGAAGAAGGAATTTGGTAGGTTCCGATCTTTTGATGTTTTTACGATAAAAAATTTGGATTTAAGGAAATGTAAATCCAAAAAAAAATGAAAATACCAACATAAAAAATGATTATGAATATTTAAGAAAGGAAACATACCTTCCGGATTTCTAGGAAAATTATTCATATTGAAGAAAATTATTCTTTAATAACATTATATTAAAAAAATTTATTAATAAAAAATTTATTATAAAAATTTTGATTACAAATATTTTTCTAATCAAGAAATTGTACTCCTGCTATGAAAAGTAGTTTTGTACTGTAAGGAGATAGGTTTAATTAATAAGTTAATATGAAATATTACCTTACGATTATCATTCCTAACTTCCGTTTAATGTATTCAAATCTATCATAGTATAAAGATATTGTCAAAATATCAGCAAGTTGTTCTTGCGTTCCGATAAATTGAAGAATGATATCCCCTTTTTGTGTGTGATCCCTAAGAAAGTGATGCCTAATATCTATGTGTTTTGGTCTTGATTGATGTGTGGGGTTTTTACATAGGGAAATGGAACTAGTATTATCACAAAATATCTGTGTTTTGGTAAAACTAATACCATAGTTTGTGAGTGTGTGTTGAATCCACAAAACTTGAGCACAACAACTTCCACCTGCTACATATTCAGCTTTAGCTGTGGAAAGTACTACTGAGTGTTTCTTTTTTCATAACCAAGAAACAAAAGAATATCCTAAGAAATAGCATGTTCTATATGTAATTTTTTTATCCATTCTACATCTACCAATGTCAGCATCCAAAAAAAATTTTAAAACTAAATCATTACCATAAGTATAAAAGAGTTCTAAATCTGTGGTTCCCTTTAAGTAATGAAAAATTATTTTCACATCCTGTAAATGTGATTCCATGGGATTGGATTGATATCTTTCACATATGTATACTAAGAACATTAAATCTGGATGACTAGATGTCAAGTATAGTAAACTTACTATCATATCTCTATATGATGTTTGATCTACTGGTTTCCCAGCTTCATCAAGATAAACTGAATTTGAGGTACCAATGAGAGTACTTATACTCTTAATATTTTCATATCCAAAATTTTTAAAAAGATATTTAATATAATTATTTTTAGATATATAAGTTCCTTCTATTTTTTAAGAAATTTGAAAACCTAGGAAAAATGACAATTCACGCATCAAACTCATTTAAAACTCATATTTAAATGGATTCACAAAGGAATTAGTTAAAGATTGTTGAGTTGAACCAAATATAATGTTATCAACATAAATTTGAACAATCAAAATTTTATTCTTATCTTTATTTATAAAAAGGGTTGGATCATCATTTCCCTTAACATTATTATTTTGTAACAAAAATCCTGTAAGTCTATCATACCAGGGTCTAGGGGATTGTTTTAGTATATAAAAATCTTTGGTATGTTTGAAAACATATTCAAGATATTTTTGAATTTTCAAAACCAGGAGGTTTTTCAACAAAAACATCCTCTTGAACAAAACCATTAAAGAAAGCACATTTAACATTCATTTGAAAAAGTTTTAAATTAAATGATGTTGTAAAGGCAAGTAAAATACTAATAGATTAATGTATAGATACAGGAGAATAGGTTTCTTTATAGTCAATCTCTTCTTGTTGATTATAGCCTTTAACAACTAATCTATCTTTATTTCTTACAATGACCCCATCTTCATAACACTTATTTCTAAAGACATATTTTACTCCAATAACAAAATTTTCTTTAGGTCTTTCAACCAAGGTCTAGAATTTATTCCTTTGGAATTCATTTAGTTCATCTTGCATGGTTTTAATCCAATCATCATCACCTAAAGCTTCATCAGTGCTTTTTGGTTCTAATTGAGAAAGGAATGATATATGTTCTACCTCATTTCTTAAGGAAATTATGGTCCTTACTAGTTGATTTACATCACCAATGATACTATTACTGAGATTATTCTTATGAAACAACTTATTTAGGTTTTGTAATACATGTTCATCAACATGTGGTAGGAAGTATTCTAAGGTAAATTCATCAAAAATATTTTCTTGAAAAATTTCTTTATTAGAAGGATCTTCTATCAAGGGTTGATAATCTGTTTTTGAAAACACACCTGAAGATGTAGATTGAGGTTTTTTGAAAACAAAAGGATCAATTTCATCAAATTTAACTTGAACTGTTTTTGAACAATACAAGTATTTTTATTAAAAACTCTATAAGACTTGGAAATTTTAGAGTAGACAAGAAAAATTCCTTAATCATATTTGGGTGCGAATTTGTGTAAATTATCATTAGTATTCAGAATGAATAATTTGCAACCAAATACTTTGAAGTAGAAAAGTATAGGTTTTATATCATTATACAATTAATAAGAGGTTTTGTTAAGAAAAGGTCTATTCAAAACTCAATTTATAGTATAACAAGTTGTACTAACAAATTCAGTACAAAAATGTTTAGCTATCGAATATTCACTCAACATGGTTCTGGTTATCACTTGAAGAATTCGATTTCTTTTTTTCAATAAAAACATTTTTTTGAGGATTTCTTGGTGTTGAGATGTTATGAGTAATGACTTTTTTACGGAAAAAGTTTCAAAATCATAATTTTGAAATTCTTTTCCATGATCACTATGAATAGCTAACAATGAAAAGTTATTATCATTTTTAACATGGGCTCTAAAAACATTGATATAAAAAAAATATTCAGATTTATTTTCTAGAAAATAGACACACGTAAATATAGTTTAATAACCAACTAGTACAAATACATAATATTTGCCTCCAATTCTTCCACTTTGTGTTGGTCAAAAAAGATCCATATGCATCAACTGTAATGCATTAGTAGTTGAGACTTCACCGATTGATTTAAAATGTGATTTATGTTTCTTTCCATGTTGAAAAGGATCAAAAACTTTTGAAGAATCAAATATAACTTTGGTAGATCCTTAACTAGTCTTGTATTTGAGAGTTTACATAGGTTCCAAAGGTTACGGTGTCCTAGACTTCTATTCCATAACCAAGATTGATCTTCCATTACACTAAGGAAAGGTAGGTTTTGGCTCCTAAGGTCTTATAAGTTTATTGTGTATACATTCTATTGACTATGGGCAGAAAGAATAAAATCTTACTTGGAATTGTGTACTAAAGAATTATCATTTATAAAATTCACATGGTAACCTTTATCACATAGCTGAATTATGCTAATGAGGTAGTGATTAAGATCCTTAACAAATAAAACATTTTAAATCAATGTTTTTCCAAGAAGAACAATGTTACCTATACAAATAATTTCTCCGTGAGCATTATCTCCAAAATTTACTTTCCCTCCTTTCAACTTGATAATCTTTTCAAAGATGGTTTTTTTACCAGTCATATGTCGGGAACATCCACTATCCATGTACCATGCATTTATGCTAGAACTATCTTTATTTTCCTGAATAGAAGTCTGTTATACTTCCAAATCCAAACTTTCTTGGTTCTGGAAATTTTTGAAAGAAAGATTTTGGTTATCCACTTTTTCATAGAAAAATAAGCATTATGAAAATCTAAAGACTGGGTTTTATTTAAAGAATTTTTTTCCCAATGTCCACCACACTGACATTTAGTGCAGAATGGAGCACTTTGAGAATTAAAATAGTTATTACTAAAAACTGGTTTAGAATGAGTATATCCAATTCCTGAACTATTTCTTAGAGGAAAAATTTGAGAATACATATTTTCAAAGTTTTCATTACCAAAGGTAAAGTTTGACAAACACTTCCTCAAGTAAAATATTTCTGACCTTAGTTTAATAACCAAGTTTTTATCTTCAAAAACATTATTTTTAAACTAGAGTTAGTCTCTAAAATATTTATCTTAGAAATTACATTTTCAAGATCTTTAGAAAGTTTATCCTTCTCAGAATTATCTTCCTCAAGGTTTTTTGAAACACTTTCAAAATAAAATATTTTCTTATAAAGATATTTAGAAATATCTGATACTTATTTAGTAAGAATATAGATTCTATAAATTTCCTTATCAAATTTTTTTAGAGTTTATAATTTTCATTCTAAAGAATTTTAGAAAACCTAGATACTTCTTAATAAGTAGGTTTTATATTATATTCATCAGAAGTAGATTCTTCATATGAAGACTTATAGTATTGATCATCTGTAAAATTTGCATTTAAATAAAAAATTGTGATAGATTCATCACTGGGTACCTTATCCATTAGACAATAATTTTCAATGGGTATTCTGGATAGTAGACCAAGATTCTTCTAACCAGAAGATTCAAACTCTGAGGATTCATCAGAAGAGTCATCACCAATGGCACTCTAGGTGTCATTATCTTTCAAAAATTTCTCATCTTTAGCCTTATAATAATTCTTTCCCTTCCTCTTATAATTTTTTTTCTTTCTATCCTTTTTCTTATACATAGGACAATCTGGCCTGATATTCCCTGCTCTTTTGCATTCATAAAAAGTGAATTCTGAATCTTTCTTGGATTTTCTTTCACTCTTCTTATATCTATACTAAAAATCCTTTTTTCCAACTATCTTGTTCATACTTTGAGAAAGATTAGCTAGCTCATTCTCAGAATGTTCATTTTCATAGGATTTATACAAAATAGTGACTTTCTTGGATTTGGATATTGTAACCCTTTCAGGAGTCTTGGAATTAGTAGTAGTAAAGGCAACACTTCCATTGTCATTCTTCTTATTATTCATATCATAATCTCTTTTCATTCTTTTCTCATGTGGAACAAGAGTTCCAAAAATCTCATCAAGAGTGCTTTGGGACACTTTCCTATTCTCATCAATAGCTGTTCTCTTAGATTCCCACTCATTTTCCATGATATCTATAATCCTATCCACAAGTGCTTCATCATTTAAACCTTTCTCACCCATGTATTGTATACTATTAACAATGTTCATAAACCTTTGTTGCACCTTGCATACTGGTTCTCCATTAGGAAAAAGAAATCCATGATATTCTTCTCTAATCATAGGTATTCTAGTTCCAATGACTTTGGATGTACGAAAATGTGTAACTTCCAATTTCTTCTAGATACAATTTGCAGCTTCACAAGAAGAAATATGACTATATATATTCCTATTCATGGAACACAACAAAGTATTGTGTACCTTGTAATTTAGTTGATATTATGAATTTTTTTGATTGGTGAAGGTTCTGAATTCTTGGTGAGGAATCTTGTAATCTCCAGTAAGAATAAAAAAGATGTCCACTCCAATAATAATAACAAAGGTCTTCATACGATCTCTCTAATATTCATAATCATTACCATAAAATATAGGTGGTCTAGTAGGATTTAGATTTTCAATCGAATTGAAATTCATTCCTGTCATATAAAAGAAAATATATTTCTACAAAAAACATGATAAAAATTAAAGTTTGTAAACTAGAAAAAAAATCTATAAGCAAGGAAAAATTTTAGAACAATGAAAACTTCACCAAGAAATCTTATATGCGAATATAATTATTTTAGAGAAAAGCTCTGTTACCAATTGTAGGATCAAAATATTAATGTATATGTTCAATTACAAGAGGGGGGTTGAATTGTAAGTTTAAAAAATTTATTTTTTAACCATAAGGAAAACTATTTTTAACAAATTTCATAATATGTTACTCATAACAACCATACCTACTCTTGATGGTTGTATTTTGAATGTCAGACTCTTTTATTCTGAACTGGAGATAACCAGATCTAAGATCATTCTTTGATAACCCCTTCACCCCTATCAATTGATCAAAAAATCATCAATTAGGGGAAAATATTTTCACTTTATCATAACATGATTTAATTTTTAGTAATCAAGACATATGTTAAGTGTTTCTTCAACTTTATTTACAATGAGAATTGGTGCTACCCAAGGTGACACACTTGGGAATATAAAGACTTTATCTAGAAGATAATCCAACTAATATTTCTACTCTATAAAATCCATTGGTTCCATATATTATGTATTAATAGATATAGGTTTAGTACTAGATAGTAAATTAATATAAAACTCCACCACTATTACCGGTGGAAAGCCAAAAAAATTAGAGGGAAATTATTGGGAAACATGATGACATCTGAAGGGAGATCATCACTAGAAGATTCCTAATCTAAGTAAAAAAGTGAACATTGATATTAACCCAACCAAATAAAGAAAAGAATGTGTAATCCTACTAAACCTCGAGTCCCATTCTCCCTAAAAAACATGGAACACTTCAATGGGTGTAGTAATAGAGACCTGATGAAGGTAATAGTCAATCCAATCCTTATAGAAAATCATTCAATCCATAATGAAAGTTATTTCAATATGTTCCATGTCACGAACCAGAAAATTACATGTGAGATTAATCTATCATAAATAGAAAACACAAGTAGGACATCAAAGTACATACTATCTCTTAGTTCCAATGGGCATAGTAATATCCATCACATAAGAAAAAATATCCATAGGAAGTTTTAGTATGTTAATAAATTGAGTTGATATAAATTAGTGAGATTCACCAATATAAAATAAATAAATCACTAAATAAGAATTTATAGTGATGGTACCTCTCACAGTCATTAGACCCACTTCAACTTCCTCTAGAGACACTTCTACTGTGTGAAGAAGCTTCATTATAGATGTATATGGATAGAACCATTTAGTTATTGAAGCATACGATTAAAACATGTTATAATGACACTAAATATAGTGGAAAAGTCATGGATTAACATCTTAATGTGACCTGACCATCCACAAGAACTACATGCCTTGGGTGCCTCAATGAAAACATGTTTCAAATTCCCAACCTTTCCACA
Organism: Viscum album; assembly: GCA_963277665.1. NCBI lineage: Eukaryota > Viridiplantae > Streptophyta > Magnoliopsida > Santalales > Viscaceae > Viscum > Viscum album. Next base: position 1,566,842,596 of record OY728156.1, read on the forward strand.
CTAAAAGAAAGTCATAGGGACTATTCTAGGAACTGAAGGAGTTATGGATGTTTCCTATAATTGAGATCCACCATGAGACTCAATCGTATTTATCCTTCCTTCAAAAGAACTAATAGAACTTCCACTACGAGAGAAAGAAACTCCCATAAATCCTAACTTACCAAACAGATCAATCTCAACCATCAACACTCTATCGAGTATGTCAGCATAAGAGGGGAGCTCAAACATAAAAAAATTGGATTAAATATTGTATAAAAGACTTATCTAAACCCTTCAAGACATTATTTTCTCATTCATCAATACCTCTAGAGGAAACCTAATTTGCTCATCAAAAAGGTTCACATACTGTGTTGCGGCCCGATCATCCTACTGGAGGCTGAGAAACTCCCTGGATTTCACCAAGATCATAGATTTTTTATAGAAATGATCCATGAAAATAACTCCAAAGTCTTTCCACTAAATTTAATCATGTTTCATTTTTATAACCATTAAATACCACCGTCTATTTAAGGCTCTTCCATCTTGAATGTAGCACAATTTACCTTTATTGAATCAGGCTTTCCAATAAATATGAAATAATATCTATCTTTTTCCGACAATACCCATCCTCTTGAGGAGTATTAGCGCCTTGGAAAATGGGTGGGTTTTAGTGAAGTAACTCTTGAGCATGATTTAAAGATTAATCTATTCAAGGTTCCACTACTAGAGCTTTAATGGGGATAAGTGCAAGTGTATGTTTTAGAAGGTAGATATAACACACAACTATCCTAATAATATTTCGGTCAACCAGAGAATTATATTACTATGGTTGACCAGATTCTTCCTCCTATGAACTATTTAAATATATTCTGAGAGGCATGATGCTAAACAACATCAATAGTCAACACTAAAAATATCAGTTTGGATACACAGATCAACAACCTAATCAATATTTAAAATTATACAAAAGCACTCAAATCAACTAGGAAAATAAAATAATTAGATCAATGAATTCCTCAAAGACACTTTTACAAAACATGCATGGTGGCTTAAGTATTTTTACCATGAGATCTGACCATGAAATCACTCATAACTACCACTTAAGTCCCAAAAAACCTACCTCGTGTCTACAAGGACAACTCAAACTACATACCGACCTCCAGTAAAAATGAAAAACCTTTAATAGACACCACATTTTCATAAACCATCCCATACAACCTAATATAATGATACATGAGCCAGTTATGATATGGACATAAGGTTATTCCCAATCTCCATGGATTGGCGACTAGCACCTAATATTATAAAATTATTAAGAGGAAATAATTTTTCCAAAAAACATTGGAATAGAAATAATACAAGTCGGTATATCAATACTCCTCAATGAGAAAGTATAATAAACAAACAGGTAAAAAAATACCCAAAAATTACATCATCAATGACATGATAGATGTCAAGTTAAAGATCATAAAAAATCCGTGTGATATGTGGACCATATCTCCACCAGTCACCTTCATCACACCAAGTACCATGAATGAAGTACACACATCACCTCTAAGTGTAAATTTCCCATCTATTGGATATAACATAAGATAATCTTCAAATTATTGAATGAAATGGTAGGGTGTGAGATAAACACTCGAATAGATTCTCACAATGTGTTCCATAATTAATTACATAGAAATTAAACCATTTATGATTTTAATTTAAATAAAATAAGGAATGGAAATTAATTTACACATTTTCAATAAAACATTATTTTAATCAAAATATAGAAGATATATCCAAGCTATCTTAAACGAAAATTTAATATAAAAAATTGTATGAAAAATTTGTCATGAATAAAATAGTTTGATAATTAATGGCATGTATAATCAATTCAAACAAAGAAAGAACCAACCTCACAATCCATGTGGTATGTTAGTTTCTGGCTATAGGATACTCACTTTTTAATCATCATCATGAATCAAGATATATGTTCACACTCACATCAACACCTTAATATGGGACACATTATGGGAAATAAATCTACAACAAATTAGGGAACCCATCATGGGAAACCATTCTGAACATGGTTTAGTTAGTGTTGTCACCATCAATCCATTGATTGGGAGTCAGAGTCCTAGCGTACTTTTCCTAATAAACACTAACTACCCAGGCTCACATGAGTATCAAAAAATAAATAAAAAAATCATAGAAAATCAATATTTTCCAATTATTTCATCGTTCACATTTCAATTTTCCAATTTTAGTTTCAACATGCCTATTCATTTGAAAACCCAACCACAAGCTTTCATAATATTCACACCTTTTCAAATCATATTTAAATTTAAGACAATTTTCAATTGAACGAAAATTTAATCATTTTAATTTCCTAAATAAATCAGAAAATAAATTTCTAATAAAATCAATCCATCTTTTAAAAATCTATCCAATAATTTCAATATCATTGAAATTGGGGTTTTTTTTTCTCATTTTCTATGCAACTTCAAATCATACATCAGATCATTTCAATTCATGTTTTTCAAATTAACTAAAAACTCATTTAAAAATAATAATGAAATTTAGGGATTTGATTATAAGAAAAAATCATATAGAAGCACCTACCAATAATCATGATATCAAATTATCAACACCCATATCAGATAATGATAATGAATAAATAATTCAAAAAAAATTAATTTATAAAAACAAGAATTAATATCCATAAAAATAGATATTATATCTAAAAATAATATTATTATATAAATCTCTCTAAGGAGGATAAAAAATATATATTGGGAGAAACCAAAAGTGAGGAGATCAACTTACCTATATGAGATCGAATAAATCAATGTAGCTTCTATCCACGAATAATTTTTTTGGAGGAGTCACTTTCTCATATTGAGAGTGTTCGAGGACCATGGAATCATATTAGTGTCCAAATAGTGTTATTATGGGTTAAACTAGGAGGTCTCAGGGTTTTAAAATAAATTTTAGGGGATAAAAATATAATGTGCATTGTTTTTTAGAGGGGGACCACAACTAAACTAACTCTGACCCTAACCATGCATCCATACTATTCGGGGAACATAGTTTCCCCTAGGTGCATGCATGTTTCTAGAAAATGTGTGCAAACCATGCATACCCTACTATTTTGGGAGACTGATATTCACCAGGGTGGATCATGATTTGAGAAAATATCACACAAACCATGAATTTCCCAAAAAATTCCCAAAAGATTCCAAATTTATCTTAAAAACCCCCATGAAAAGACCCAACCATTGGGAAATAAAAAAGGGTCAACAAGTTCCTAAAATAAGTTAATAAGATGTTATATTAATACATATCTTGCATGATTTATTTCCTCTCAAGTAATATTATTTTAATAGGATATATTTATAATTGATAGACGTATGGTTTAAAAAATAAAATGTTTCCTAAATCAGGGGTGTTACATCCTTCATTCTAGAATTCAAAGAAATAGAAAGAGAGACTTAGAGAGAGACTTAAATTGATGCTCCTGAATATGAAAATTCATAGAATTCCCTACATGATTTCTGCACATAACTGCAAAAATACCCCGACTCATGGGGGGAAGATTTCTAGATTGAAAATGAAATTTCAATTAAAGGGGTGAACCTTATTTAAGTCTCGTACTTGGGGTTTTTAATCAAGGCCTTCTCATATTAGTTAAAATTTATCACTAACATGAAGGATGCATAAATTGATTAATTGATTGATGGAGTTATACAATACACATTCTTTCAAGAATCCCTAAAATAAAATGATACTCAATCATGGTTCCCATGCATGCATGTAAGTCCCCTAACTAGTATAACCCACAAATTTCATACAATATGTTCATATATTTAATTTTCATTTATTTTTCATGATTTTCACCACTCATGTGAGTATAGTAAACCATGTGTCACTTGCATGTAAGTCCAAAATTCCATGTCTTAGTGTATCTACCTTGATGCACGTATGTTGTTACTCATATGGAGATCCCTATATATGGTTTCTATTTTGATATTTATCCTTGTCTAATAGATTATGGTGATTTCTAGGTTTCCATCATAGAGTTTATTCTTATTTTTTTAATTTATCTACAATCCTTAATGCCTTGAAATAGTTATTTATAATCCCCATTTATATCATTGTAGGATCGAAATATGAATTTAGATTCTCAATTACAAGAGGGGGGTGAACTGTAAGTTTATAAATGTTCATTTTTAACCTTAAGGAAAACTATGTTTAACAAAGTTAAAAAAAGGAAAATTCACAAGAACACTTTGAGTTCTACTAAATTTCTAGGTTTCAGAAATGAAACTTAAGAAAAGTTTACAAGGAAAAGATTCTACCTTAAAGCGTATAGAATCTTACTTATCAGAGTATACAAAATTACAAGAAAGTATAAAAAAGTTATACTTTATTCCTTTATAAAAATACATCGGAAATAAACTTGAAACAAAACATGTAACAAGTATGAAGTATTTTAAACTAATGAGTGGGGTATACAACAACCTTGGATAAAGGTCACTTGATTTATACTTTCAATAAAGTCTGTCCTACCCACACTAGGGTAATCCCTCGATAGGAATATTAGAATATATCTTGCTATCCCCGCTAGCCCTCAAATTTTAAGGCAGTTGGCACCCCTGTCTTCTTATCCCCGTAAGTCCTCGATTTTACTTAGTAAAAATTAGAGTCGCACGAAGCAAGGTGAACAAGATGTTTAGTTCACATAAGGCATGAGAGTCTCTCACTCTAGAAATCCCTTCAGCACCATGAAATCTATAGAGTGATGGAACAATCAAGAGCTCATTAAAATGATCTTTTATTTATAGTAACTTCTCCAATGGTAAACTCCCCCCCTCTCACAATCATATTTTTTCTTGAATTTCGGAGGGACCAGTACACGTGTCACTCAAACAGTGGGTATTTAGAAATAGATTGAATGGAATCGTTTCTTAACTATAACAAGTGCAAGAAAAATAAGGTTGCTTAACCAAATCTATTTTTTGGATTCTAAGGAAAAATAATGTTTGGAGTCTAACCATACAATAATTTGGAGACTAAAAATCATGGATACTCAGATTATGTTTTTCAAAGAATTCAGATCCTAAATTCTATAGATTTTGGAATATGAATTCCAATGAATTTGGATTCAGAATTATGAGGAATTTAGAGTCTGAATTATGAGGAATTCAGAGTCCAAATTATGAGGAATTAGGAGTTAGGATTCTGAGGTATTCAGAGTCCAAATTCTGAGGAATTTGGAGTCAGAATTCTGAGAAATTCAGATTCTGAATATCGGAGAATTCGGAGTTTGAAAATAGAAGACTCTATAGCCAAGGATTTATAGGATTATGAGGTTTTAGATGTGAAACCTAAATGCTCACTTAGGAATAAATAGAGTTAGATTTATAGAAACTATAAAAGGAATAAAGAAAACATACGTACGAATAAAGTTTCCTTTGGGAAGGAAAATTTTCCTTATTAAGATAATTCTTAGGTAAAATATAATTTTCCTTAAGATAGAGTGTTTGTGATTTTCAAAACATAGAGGAATGTAAAAGTTTTAAGGAAACCTTATTGACTCAAAAATCTTCCCCTTTTTGGAAAGCACAAACATCCTTATGAAAAATAATACAAGGACTTAGATTTTATCTTTATGGACTTGAAAATAAAGACTTATCTCCCTTTACTTATGAATCATGGTGAATATGAATAACTTCCCCTTAGGTTTTGAAATCCCTAATGATCGTATTCTTGACTTCTTTGAGAAGAATTTTCCTTTCCTGTTTAAGGAAATATTCTTTGATAAAACTCCCCTCTTAGATAGATTCCCCCATACTTAGGTAATTCAATTATTTACTTAGTGTTTTTTTATCATTCCTTTATCCCCCTTTGTGCTTTTCAAAAAGGAATAAAGAGAATGGAATAAAATATGGTACCTGAAAAATTAGTACTAAACAACCAAATATATAAAGAACAACAAAAATTCCATTATAATTGAATGAATTTGAACAAAAAAGAAAATAAAAAAATATTAGAATGAGGTATAATTATCCTTCTTTCTCCTTTGGAATTAACTTCTCTATGATGTTTTTAGATTCTTTATCTCTATGCGATCTTCTTCAACATGCTTTAGAAGATGATCCTGATCTTTATTTTTCTTTTCTAAGGATTTTATCTTTTCTTCCTGAGCCTTAAGAATATCTTTCTAAGCCTTCAAAAATTCTTCTTACTTATCAATATTTTCTCCAAAGTTTATTCTGAGATCTCTTTCTCTCTTCCAATTCATAGACATAGAATTAATCTTCCCATTGAAGTCCTTGACTTCCTGCTTCCGAGTTGTTTGTTCAAGAGTCATATTTTCCTCAAAACACTTAGTAAGATATTTGAACTTCCCATTTTCATTGTCAAAGGCATCCTTCACACTATCTTGGAAATCATCAAGGATTCTCATTTCTTTAATTTTCTTCTTTGACCACTTGCTGATTTCCTTGCATGACATCCTATGAGCATCATACCTGATATAAAAGGATTTGAAATCGACCTCGAGTCTGAAAAACTTATCTATAAGTATGGATACTGAATCTGATTTCTGATTAAACGAATGTTGAAGCATATGGTATCTTGATTCAATACTTAGGAATAAGGTAATAGTATCAACTAGATTTTTCAAAGACTATACCAAAAATTCATGTCCAATGGAAGATGATTCTGAATCAGCATGTTTAGTTGGTGAGGATTCCATTTTTATCTCTACATCTATCCTATTTTAAGAAACACCAAAATTCTTCTTTTTCACCAAATATTTACTAGGTGTATCGATTAACACCTGTTTTCCATTATCAGCTCTTAGAATGATCTCTTCTACTTTGGGTGATTCATGCTCACTATCTGATAACTGAACAATCTTGTCTTCATCAAGATTTTTTTTCTCACCACCTACCACAATATCATATGGTTGAATAAAATCACCGTTTCTACTTTCTTGTTCAGATAGTTTATTCACTTCTTCCTATCCCTTTTCTTCTTTTCCTAGTGTAGCAGGATTTGAAGATTCTACTTCAGAAGTTTGGATTGGTAGTTTCTCAGAAGGAATCTCCTTCTCATGACAATCCTCTACTTTCCTTATCATGTCTTTGGAATCACTACTTCCTTATTATTATTATTATTATTATTATTCAACTTCTTCCTCTTCAACTATTTCTTCTTCTTGATGTGGTTTCGGAAACACCAACTTCATTCCCAAAGTCACAGGAAGTGATCCCTGCAAAAATGATTTTGGTTCTTGAATTTGTTCAGAGGATTTATCAGTATCCTTGAGAAGGTATTGAACTATCTCATCTTCAGACATCTTCTTCTTCTGTTTCATTTCTTTCTCTTGCTTTTCATGATCTTCAAAAACCTATAACTTCAAGGATTTTTCCTCAGTAGGATCCAAACCAAAACTAGGATCCCCTTCCTTCTTATTCTTTTTGTCCTCTTTCTACTTAGCAACCACTTCATCAGTGTATGTCTTTTTCTTCTTTGGTTTTGGGGGTGTTGATTGAGTTCCCTTATCCATTGTAATTTTTTCTTTCTCTTCCAGTTCCTTCACCTTCCTATTCTTTCCACTTGTCTTGTAAGTTTCATCCACTTTCAGTTTCCTTAATAGAGCTTCGATTTTAGCTTTAGAAAAATCATAGATTTCTCTTTATTAACTAGAAAAAACAACTTTCATTCTCCTAAGAGTATCATCACTCAGTAAAATTACTTTTAAATTAATTTTCTTAGAACTACAATGGATTCTGAATGACTAAAGACAAAGAACTATAATCTTAGATAGAATATCTAGATACATGACGATTTGAGATTTTAGAGATCCATTCTTGATGTTCTCAATTGTATCCAAGATATACTTGACCAAGTTTATCTTCCTGAGGTTCACCATGAAATCTAGAATATAGATATCACTTTTGTTCAAGGAATACTTATCCCCTTTTCTCAGAATAATAAAACCTTGAACCCATAATTCAAGAATCCGGAAGTTTGTAGATAGTTGAAAAAATTTCAGAGTCTTCACTACTGAAAGACCAAGACATTCTATAGCTTTTTCCTTATCAAAATATCATTCTACATCTGGTAGAATGTGGGTACGTAACTCTGCTTCTCCTTCATATGAAATTCTAATCAAGATTGCATCCTTAATGTAAGAAAGAGAGTAGGTCTTTCCATAGATCTTGAAGGAAAACTTGTCTCTCCCTCCTTCATTGAAGAAACTTACTAATTCAAATAAATTCAACCAACAACTCCAGATAAACCGTATCTTGCGCCTTTGGTTTTGATACACATAGACTCTCCCAGCCATTCAGATTGATATTCATTGAAATGATATAATCATACTTAGAAAATAATTTCAGATCGACTAATATCTCTATGTATATTTTTGATTCGAATATTTCCTTTACAGACGACATTTCTTTCCAAGGAGAAGTTTTCCTAGATATTCGGAGTTGAGTAAAACCCTGAAGATTTGGAACGACCTTAAGTAGAGAAAAATGGTTTCAACATGCCAGAGCTTTGAAGATCTATGTGCGACAAACATCAGGGGTCCTTATATAGGCGTTTTAGGCAACGGTTCAACTTCCTTGATTGATCCAATAGGTGAAAAACTCTTGATCAGATCAAACGGTTGAGATGATAGTCGAAGAAGGAATTTGGTAGGTTCTGATCTTTTGAGGTTTTTAAGATAAAAAATTCATATTTAAGTAAAATTGAATCTGAAAAAAAATAAAAATACCAACATAAAAAAATATTTTGAATATTTAAGAAAGGAAACGTACCTACCATATTGCTAGGAAAATTATTTGTATTGAGGAAAATTCTTCTTGAAGAACTTTATATTAAGAAAAATAATTAATAAAATTTTTATTACAAAAATTTTGATTACAAAAATTTTGATTACGAAAATTTTTATTACGAAAATTTTTCTAATCAAGAAAATGTACTCCTCCTATGAAAAGGAGTTTCTTACTGTAAGAAGATATGTTTCATCAAGAAGTTAATAGGGAAGATTACCTTAAGGTTATCATTCCTAACTTTTGTTTAATGTATTCAAATCTATTATAGGATAATGATATTGTGAAAATATCACCAAGTTGTTCTTGAATTTTGATAAATTGAAGAATGATATCTCATTTTGTATGTGATCCCTAAGAAAGTGATGACAAATTTCTATGTGTTTTGGTCTTGAGTGATGTGTGGTATTTTTACTTAGGGAAATGGATCTAGTATAATCACACAATGTCTATGTTTTGGTAAAACTCATACCAAAGTCTGTGAGTGTGTGTTGCTTCCATAACACTTGAGCATGACAACTTCCAGCTGCTACATATTCAGCTTCAACAGTGGAAAGGGCTACTGAGTGTTGCTTTTTGCATGACCAAGAAATTAAAGAATCTCCTATGAAATTAATTGTTCCGGATGTACTTTTTTTATCCATTCTACATCCACTGAAGTCAGCATCCAAATTTTTTTTAAAAAATAAATCATTTCCAGAAGTATAAAAGATTTCTAAATCCATGGCTCCCTTTAAGTAGTGAAAAATTAATCTCACTACCTTTAAGTGAGATTACATAGGATTGTATTGATATCTTACACATAAGAATACTGAAAAAATTAATTTTGGATGACTAGCTGTCAAGTATAGTAAACTTCTTATCATACCTCTATATGATGTTTGATCTACTGGTTTCCCAGCTTCATTAAGATCAAGTGAATTTGAGGTACCAATGAGAGTACTTATACTCTTAGTGTAGTCATATCCAAACTTTTTAAGGAGATATTTAATATACTTATGTTGACATATATAAGTTCCTTTTGGTTTTTAATAAATTTTAAAACCTAGGAAAAATGTTAAGTCACCCATCATTCTCATTTCAAACTCAGATTTCATTAGATCCGCAAAGGAATTAGTTAAAGATTGCTGAGTTGAACCAAATATAATGTCATCAACATAAATTTGAACAATCAATATTTTTTTCTTATATTTCTTTATAACAAGGGTTGGATCCACATTTCCCTTAACATAATTATTTTATAACAAAAATCTTGTAAGTCTATCATACTAGGTTTTAGGGGATTTTTTTAGTCCATACAAAGATTTGGTAAGTTTGAAAACATGTTCAGGATATTTTGTATCTTTAAAACCAAGAGTTTTTTCAACAAAAACTACCTCTTGAACATAACCATTAATGAAATCACATTTAACATCCATTTTAAAAAGTTTTAAATTAAATAATGCTTCAAATGAAAGTAAAATACAAATAGATTCAAGTATAGCTCCAGGAGAATAGGTTTCTTCATATTATATTGCTTCTTGGTGATTATAGCCTCTAGAAACTAATATTGCTCTATTTCTTACAATGAATGCATTTTCATCACACTTATTTCTGAAGACCCATTTTACTCCAATAAAAAAAGTTTCTTTAGGTCTTTCAACCAAGGTTCAGAATTTATTCCTTTCAAATTAATTTATATTATCTTGCATGGTTTTAATCCAATCATCATCACTTAAAGCTTCATTAGTGACTTTTGTTTCTAACTGAGAAAGGAATGCTAGATATTCTACTTCATTTCATAAGGAACTTTTGGTCATTACTGGTTGATTTACATCACCTATGATACTATTAATGAGATTATTCTTAATAAATAACTGATTTAGGTTTTGTAATACATGTTCATCATGTGGTAGGAAATCTTCTGGGGTATATTATTCAGAAATATTTTCTTGAACAATTTCCTTATTAGAAGGATCTTCTATCAAGAGTTGACAATCTATTTTTGAAAACACATTCAAATTTGTAGTTTGTGGTTTTTTGAAAACCAATGGACCAGTTAAATCAAATTTAACATGTACTGTTTCTTCAACAATACAAGTATTTTTATTAAAATCCTTATAAGCCTTGGAAAGTGTAGAGTAGCCAAGAATAATTCCTTAATCATATTTGGGTGAGAATTTCTGTAAATTATCTTCAGTATTCATAATGAATAATTTTCAACAAACACTTTGAAGTAGGAAAGTCTAGGTTTTCTACAATTCCATAATTTGTAAGGGGTTTTTTTAAGAAATGGTCTATTCAAAACTTAATTTATAGTATAACAATTAGTACTAACAGATTCATCCCAAAAATGTTTATCTATCAAATATTCACTCAACATGGTTATAGTTATCTCTTGAAGAATTCAATTTATTCTTTCAACAACACCATTTTCTTGAGGAGTTCTCGGTGCTGAGAAGTTATGAGTAATACCTTTTTTACTGGAAAAAGTTTCAAAATCATAATTTTGAAATTCTCCTCCATGATCACTATGAATAGTTATTAATGGAATATTTTTCTCATTTTTAACTTGGGCTTTAAAATCTTTTAAATAAAAAAATTCATCATATTTTTTTCCAAGAAAATAGACACACGTAAATCTAGTGTAATCATCAACTAATACAAATACATAATTTTTGCCTCCAATTCTTCTAGTTTGTGTTGTTCCAAAAAGATCCATATGCACCAACTATAATGCATCAATAGTTGATACTTAACCCATTGATTTAAAACTTGATTTATGTTTCTTTCCATATTGACAAGGATCCCAAACTTTTGAAGAATCAAATCTAAGCTCCAGTAAATCCTTAACTAGTCTTGGCTTTGAGAGTTTATATAGGTTACTAAGGTTAAAGTGTCATAGCCTTATATTCCATAACCAAGATTGATCTTCCACTTCACTAATTCAAGGTAGGTCTTGGCTCCTAATGTCTTCTAAGTTTAGTGTGTATACATTCTCTTGACTATGTGCAGAAAGAATAAAATCTTCCTTGGAATTGTGTACTAAATACTTATCATTTCTAAAATTCACAAGGTAACCTTTATCACATAGCTGAATTATGCTAATGAGGTTGTGCTTAAGACCCTTAGCAAATAAAACATTTGATATCAAAGTTTTTTCAAGAAGAACAATGTTACCTTTACCGATAATTTCTCCCTGATTATTATCTCCAAAAGTTACTTTCCCTCATTTCATCTTGATAATATATTCAAAGATGTTTTTGTTACCAGTAATATGTCGGGAACATACACTATCCATGTACCATGTATTTATGTTGGTAATATCTTTATTTTTATGAAAATAAGTGTGTTTAACTTTAAAAATCCAAACATTCTTGGTTCTGGAAATTTTAGAAAGCACGATTTTGGGTATCCACTTTTTTTTAGAAAAATAAGCTTTATAAAAACCTAAATACTGGGTTTTATTTAAAGAATTTTTTCCCAATGCCCAACACACTGACATTTAGTGCAGAATGGAGCACTTTGAGGAACAAAATAGTTATTACTAAAAACAGGTTTAGAATGAGTATAACCAAATCCAGAACTATTCCTTATAGGATTAATTTGAGAATACATATTGTCAAAGTTTTCCTTAACAGAGGTAAAGTTCGAAATACACTTCCTCGAGGAAAATATTTCTTACTTTAGTTTAATAAACAAGTTTTTTTCTGCAAAAACATTAGTTTTAAACTAGATTTAGTCTCTAAAATATTTATCTTAGAAATTAAATTTTAAAGCTATTTAGAAAGTTTATCCTTCTCGGAATTAACTTCCTCAAGGTTTTTTGAAACACTTTCAAAATCAAAAATTTTATTTTCAAGATATTTTGAAAGATCTGATACTTATTTAGTAAGAATAAAAATTCAATAATTTTCCTTATCAAACTTTTTCTTTAGTTTATAATTTTTATTCTCAAGAAGTTTAGAAAACCTAGATACTTCTTCATAAGTAGGTTTTATATTATCTTCATCAGATGTAGATTCTTCATATTAAGACTTATAGTATTTATCATCTATAAAATTTTTATTCAAATAAACATTTGTGATAGATTCGGCATTGGGCACCTTAGCCATTAGACAATAATTTCAAAGGGTATTTTGGCTAGTAGACCAAGATTCTTCTGACCAGAAGATTCAAAGTCTGAGGATTAATCAGAAGAGTCAACACCAATAGAACTCCAGGTGTCATTTTCTTTCAAAATATTCTTAGATTTAGCCTTATAATAATTATTTACCTTTATCTCAGAATTCTTTTCCTTTAAATCCTTTTTCTTAAGCATAGTAAAATTCGTCCTGATATTCCCTTCTCTTTTACATTCATAAAAAGCAACCTCCAAATCTTTCTTGTATTTTCTTTCTTTCTTCTTATATCTATACAGAAAATTCCTTTTTCCAACTATCTTGTTCATCCTTTGAGAAAGATTAGCTAGATCATTCTAAGAATTTTCACATTCATAGGATTCAGAAAATATATTTACTTTATTATATTTGGATCTTGTAACCCTTTCAAAAGTCTTGTAATTTTTAATAGTAAAGGTTACACTTCCATTTACATTTTTTTTCTTATACATATCATCATCTCTTTTCATTATTATCTCATGTTGAAGAAGAGTTCCAAAAATCTCATCAAAAGTGATTTGAGACACTTTTATATTCTCATCAATAGCTGTTCTCTTAGATTCCCACACATTAGGCGTGATATCTATAATCTTGTCCATAAGAGCTTCATCATCTACACCTTTCTCAACCATGGATTATAGAATATTAACAATGGTCATAAACCTTTGTTGCACCTTGAATTATGGTTCTCTATATGGAAATATAAATCCATGATATTCTTCCCTAAGAATAACTCTTCTAGTTTCTATGACATTGGATGTACCAAAATGTTTAACATCCAATTTCCTCCAGATACAATTTGCAGCTTCACAAGAAGAGATCTGACTATATATATTCCTGGTCATGGAACACAAAAAAGTATTGTGGACCTTGTAATTTAACTGATATTGTGACTTTTCTTGATTGGTGAAAGTTCTGACTTCCTTATCAGGAGTCTTGTAATATCCAATAAGCATAAAAAAGTTGTCCACTCTAGTATTAATAACAAAAGTCTTCACACAATATTTCCAATATTAATAATAATTCCCATCAAATATAGGTGGTCTAGTATGATTTATATTGTCAATCGAACTGAAATTTATTCCTGTCATCTAAAAGAAAGTATCTTTCTACAAAAAAACATTATAATAGTTAAAGTTTGTAAACTAGAAAAAAAATCTCTAAGCAAGGAAAATACTTAAAATAATGAAAACTTTAGCAAAAAAACTTGTATGTGAATATATTTATTTTATAGATCAGCTCTGATACCAATTTTAGAAACAAAATATTAATATAGATTCTCAATTACAAGAGAGGGTGGGGGGGCTGAGTTGTAAGTTTAAAAATTTTCATTTTCAACCTTAAGGAAAACTATGTTTAACAAAGTTAAACTAGGTAAATTCACAAGAAATATTTTATTTCTACTAACATTCTAGGTTTTGGAAATATGGTTCCAGAAATGAAACATAAGAAAAGTTTATAAGGAAAATATTCTACCTTAAAGTGTATATAATCTTACTTATCGGAGTATAATAAAGTACAAGAAAGTATAATAAAGTTATACTTTCTTCCTTTATAAAAATACAAGAGAAATAAACTTGAAACAAAACAAGTAACAAGTGTGAAGTCTTTTAACCCCAGGAGTAGGGTATCCAACAACCTTGGATAAAGGTCCCTTGATACATACTTTCAAGAAAGTATGTCTTACCCACACGAGGGTAAGCCCTCAATAGTAATATTGGAATCTGTCTTTCTATCCCTGCAAACCCTCAAAATTTAAGGTAGACGGCACCACTATCTTCTTATCCCCACAAGTCCTCGATTGTACTCAACAAAAATCGGGGTCACACGAAGAAAGCTAAATAAGATGTTTAGTACACAGAAGGCATGAGAGTCTCTCTCTCTAGAAATCACTTCATTAGCATGAAATCTCTAGAGTGATGGAATAGTCATGTGCTCATTCAAATGAGCTTCTATTTATTGGAACTTCTCCAATGGCCAACTCCCTCCTCCAATGGTCATATTTTTTCTTTAATTTTGGAGGGACCTGTACATGTGTCACTCAAACAACGGTTAGTTAGAAACAGATTTTACAACATCGTTTCATAACTATAACATGTGTAAGAAAAATAGGGTTGCTTAACCAAATCTATTTTTTAGAGTCTAAGGAAAAATAAACCTTGGCGTCTAACAATATAATAATTCAGAGACTATAAATCATGTATATTCAGATTCTATTTTCTAATGAATTCGAAGACTAAATTCTATAGATTTCGGAATTTGAATTCCAATGAATTTGGATTCTAAATTATGTGGAAATCTGAGTTTTAATTATGAGGAATTCAGAGTCTGAATTCTAAGTAATTCATAGTCCGAATTTCAGATAATTTGGATTTTGTATTTTAGAGAATTTGGAGTCTAAATTTAAAAGAATTCAGATTCTGAATTTCAGATAATTCAGAGTCTGAATTTCATAGAATTCGGAGTCTAAAAACATAATACTCTAAAACCAATGATTTATAGTATTTTGAGGATTTAGATGTGAAACCAAATTTCTCACTTAGGAATAAAAAGAGTTAGATTTAGAGAAACTATAAAATGAACAAAGAAAACATAGGTAAGGATACAATTTCCTTAGGGAAGTAAAAATTTCCTTATTAAGATAATTCATAGGGAAAATATAATTTGCTTTATGATAGAGTGTTTTTGGTTTCCAAAACATAAAGGAAAGGAATAGTCAAAAGGAAACCTTATTTACTCAATAATCATTTGAATTCATTATCTAATCAATACCTAATAAAATACTAATAAATGAGTACCAACACACTTTTGGATACTTTTATATAAGTCCTAATCATATTTCTTTATTCCTGAAGGAAATTGGTTTTTTTCAATTTATGGGACATAACTAATTCTAGAGTTTTAGATTCCCAAACCATAATGAAGAGAATAATATGAAATTCAGTATAGTAAATGCCCTAAAAAATCTGATCATTTTATTGATATTGGGTAATGGTGCTTACCACCTAGTTGAGTTTGGATGAGATTCTGAGCTTGTTGAGTCTTAAAGGATATTTAATATTTATTTAATAAATAAATATTTTTCCCATGAAATAAAATGTTGGTATTTTATTTGAAGATCACCACAAGAAATTTTTTACACCATGATAGTGCTTAGGATGTGGGGTTTTAGTTAGGAGGAGAGTAGTTCTAGTGTTGAGTTTTGGGCCTTGGGTTGGGCTAGTAAATACAAGTGTCCCTAGTGAAATAATTAAAGGGGATATTTGGATTATCTCTAAACTTTAATTAACCCC
Source organism: Viscum album (assembly GCA_963277665.1). NCBI lineage: Eukaryota > Viridiplantae > Streptophyta > Magnoliopsida > Santalales > Viscaceae > Viscum > Viscum album. The sequence continues at coordinate 1,566,858,841 of OY728156.1, forward strand.
AGTTTTTACAGATGAAAAAAATTGGTATTTAAAAAAATAGTCTCGATCCATGTTGTAACACTAGATCCAAAATACTAGTTCCCATATTCTCCCATATATCTCATACAAATAATTTAATTACGAGGAACACAAATTAAATTGTAACTCATTCTTTCAACAAGTGCGAATATGATCCACTCATTATCAATGTGTCATAGCTTAATGGAAATAAGAGAAATTCCATCTAGATCACCCAAACTTGCACTAGAAGCTCTTATATAACCATTCTTAAATTTTTGTGTGCTATAATGAAATAATTTTTTTTCATGGTGTCCCTTTGATCACATGAATAATGCAGACATGATCCCAGAATAAAAGATCAATCTAATCTTGATTTTCATTTAGTTTATCTATATAGAATATTGAGACGTTATAAGATCTTAAAATTCATGAAATATTCTCCCCAAATTATTCATATATTTAAAATGATCATAAATAGTTAGATCTATCTTTTCAAAATTTCACTTAAGTCCTTGGATAAGTTAAACCTCTTAAAACAGCTCAAAATAAAATTAATTACTTATTAAACATACTGTACATGTCAAAAATATTTCACCATCAACTCATTAAAATCTTAAATTTCACATGATTAATAATATACCATTAACTTCACACGTCCCTCCTACAGTTATTTAACAAACCTTGAGAATGTAACGTTCATTCAAAAAATAGCATTTCTTATATTCAATTATATTAACTTAAATAATTTATGAATAACTTGAGAAATATTTTATATTATTATTATTATTATTAAATCAAAAAAATTTAAATAATTTATGAATGATCCTTTAGACTTATATTTTAATCAATTCCTGCAAATGGAGCCCACTTCATATTAAGCTCTAATTCATAAAAATTGGTGGAACTTTTGGAATCATTTTCTGTTTGACCCACTAGAACCTTATATCGATAGTTTTCAATCATATTTATAGAACAAGAGTGGTATGTAGAAACACATCATGACCTTTAAAGAGATAAGGATAATTCATAACTATGAAAACCACCAATGAATACATACTGTATAATATAAGCTATTTGTCCCTTGATATTTAATAAAGCAAGATGTATAATTTGTGATATTATCCTTTAATGCTTTATTTATCATTGTTGATGGTATTGGATGGAATTTTTTTCATATACCATTAACATGGATTTAGTCTATGAACTACCACTCTAATAAAGCGGCCAATGATATCACCATCCTTTCATAAGAGAAAAATCATGTATTGATCATTCAATCAATGTCACACTCTCAATGACACACCCAATCAAATATACCTTTCCAAAACATAAAAATTCATGGTTTTCATCATGCATCAAATTATAAGATCAAATGACACACATTGATAATGATAAAATATTAAGATAATTATACAAATGTTTATAGATATAAACATCCTATTATAAATGAAGCACATGGCGTTACTATTGAAGGGTCCATCCTCATGATCTCCTCTACTCAAAATCACCAAGTGAAAAATTCCTGAGAAGAAATATAAATGCTTTTAATCCCAAAAAACCTAAAAGTCAGACATCACATATGTCCTTCCAGTATAATGTTTCTAGACCATGTGATATATGTCTATGATTATGTCTTTTTCATGACCCATTCCATAGGGTCCCATGCCATGACTACCCCATGCCCGACTTCAATAGCCCAGGGGATGGTGACTACCACCAAGTAGGAATATCCAACAAATGGGATGCATTTTCCTAAAGTACATGCACACATGCACACATCTCCAAGACATACAGTGCTAAAATTTAAAACAAATGATAGAATTATTGAATACAACTAAGATCCCATAACCATAGTATGAAATGATGCAAAGGAAAAGTAAATAGGGCTAAATATAATCCCTCCAAAAAGAGTTTGTACACAAGTCAAACTGAAACTGCAAGAAGTCTAACCTGCTCCAAGGGTTAGGACTAAGTCAAAGAAACACTTGTGGCAAAAACCTCATTCTGCGAAGCTCCAGCTATGCTCCACCCACTCATTATCCTTCTAAGACACCGTCAAAAGTATCTCCATCTACACAAGACATGATATGTGAGGGAAAATCGTATGTAGGGGTGAGTATAATAATAACTAGTAGAATACCTCAAAAACACTAAACATGAAGAACAAAGTATAATAAGCTCAATATAAGATAAATAAATGTATAAAAGATACAATAATAACCCATATATACACAAAAGATACACCACACTATTAGTCAGTCATAACCAACTGCTAGACACGTGATTTAGTTTGAAGTAATGTTCATTTATGGAGATCCCACTCTACAAGCCATGCTTTAATAAAAGACACTTGATGAAGAAGCCTAGCTCATTTGACACCCTCTTAAATAGAACACATTGGTCTAAGAAGACTATAAAACACAGATAGGGGGCCACACCGATAATAGTTAAGGGACACCATGAACCCAATCTGAATCATCCTTGATACACAAATAGGGGGACACACTCATAATTGCTGGGGGACACCACAAACCCAATCTGGATCAACTCGCTATATAGGGTATTTAATGCCAACAATTCCACAAACCCTATGGATTTGGACCACTAGATGTAGGATGAACACCCTACTCAGTGAGGTCACATCGATTCCACAAACTCCACTAGAGATGATAGATAATCACACTTTAGTTTCACAGAGGGACACCAAAAATCTATCTGAGAATCGGCCTTTAGAGGGGAATAAAATTCAATGATGTGGATATAAATCCACACTATACCATCATAGCGAGGACCAAGGTAACATACTAAACCACTATTGTTCTAAACTAGGAAAAAGAAGAGCCTAAATCACTCTTGATGTGAGTACACGACATGTAGTTGGGGTACACGCTATGTCCTTTGACCTCAGGTATTGCCCGTGTAAAATGGTCCAAGTCATTCAACCTGTGTCTTGTGGAAGGCTAAACATCATGTGAATGGGTGACATATCGTTTCCCTATATCAAGGGTCTATCCATGTACTCCATCCATGTACCATTACACAACATCAGACCACGTGTTCATGCCTCTGTACCAGTACATGAGGTAACCCATGTACATGGTCTAGTCCATGCCATGTGGGGAGTAAATGTTGTGTAGGTTACCTGTGTACTCCACCCCATGGCCATGTACTTCCCAAGTACATGCCAAAGTTACTCGGGTGGGACTAGACACCGTGTATGCCTAGCCACACGCTGAGTGGTCCATTCTTCTTACCCATAACACCAGCCACCACCAAGGGGCCCCAAACATTGTGTAATACTGAAATTCATGCCATGTTTCATGGGATTTTACAGAATCCGATATCTATGGTTGTTCGCCTCCTCCTCCACTCCAGCCTTCAGTTTCTAGCCTCACCTCACCAAAAAACTAGAGATTTGAGGTCTTCCAAGACATTCCATCACTGAAATACATGTTTCATCACTAGATCCACCCATAAATTGGATCGAAATTTCATTCCTTGTCTTGAGATGAAAAATGTAAAAGAACATGATTCCAGAATCGTTCTTTTTTGAATTTGCTACTGCAACCAACGTCGCACCTTCATCGTGTCATGTCTATCCCAGATCTGTGATATCGGATCATTGCACCAAGAATCAGGTGCACAATGATTGATTGATTGTGATGTGTCAAACTATGATCAAATGAAGAATCCTTATGGTGAAACATGGAATTGGGATAGAAAAGAAAAATCATTAAAGAGGAACAAACCTTTATTGAAGATCATGTCAATATCGATATGTCATTGTTAGAACAACAATCGAATAAAATAAATAATTACATTGATTAATCTCCTACCAAAAACCCACAAATATAATCCTAACCCACAATACACACGATTCATGAATTAATCCATTCTTCAATTGATTAAAATTTTTCATAAGAATCAAGAATGGGGAAAAACAAATAAAAATCGCATGCCCTACCTTGATTTGGTTTAATCACAAATGAATAATCTCCAATTTTATTCGTCATTGATAAAATCTATCAAATCTAAGGTTTCGTCGATCGATCGATCCCAGATTCGCCACCATTTTTTTAGGAGGGTTCTCCAAAGCTCTATTTAGTGATCCTTCGATGTCTCCAAGGTTATGTTCGTTACCATATATTTCTAACACAATCTTCTATTTAAAGGAGATTAAGTCGATTCATTGACAAAACAAAACAAAATAATTTTTATAAAATTATTTAATTCATTTTATGCCCATTAAAGCTTTTTCACAAACGACCCACGCCGACCAATGTTAGGTCACACCTTGTTTAAAACCTCTATTCTGAACTCAATGATGCCATATAATTTCTGATATGGGGACCTATTTATAAGTTATTCCATTTTTTAGGAAAACCACGTGTACATGAAAATAAATATTTTAATATTTTTCAAAAACATTTAATCTTATTAAACTGTGCCTCAGAATTAAACGTCATCTCAACACCTATTCTCAAAAATATTCTATATAATTTCTAAAAATAATACATAGAAAATCTAAGACATTTCATTCTCCCCACCTTTGGGATTTACATCCCTGAAAATCCTAAACAAGTGATATTAAAAATGATTGGGGGTACTGAGCATGTATCTAAGCCTCCCGCTCCTATGTGCTCTCCTGGAGATTCCTATGTAGACACCAGACACACACCAATTGTAACACCCCATGTTTTTATAAAAAATAAATAGAAAGCATGGAACTTTGTTTTATATAGATATTTATAACTAGCCATTTAACATAATTTTTTCCACTTCTATGTTTTGAATTTCAAGAAGCTGTCATCTACAATTGTGTTCAGTGTATTATTTGGAGTCTATTAGAACCAACTTGTTTTTTTAGTGAATAGTAACATAACCTTATGAATAGTAATATAAATAGTAATATGACCCTAATGAATAGTAAATTTTATTATTATTTTATTTTATTAAGTTTTTAAGATAATAACATATAGGTTAATTTTTCATTGTGATATAGAAGTAGTTACAGAATTAGAATTGTTAATTTTTGAATTAAGTATGATTTTATATAAAAACTAAATTAATAATATTTAGAAAATTATTTTAAAAAAATGTACTTCATTTTTGAAATCTACAGATCGATAAATGGTTAGGGTGAATTTAGGGAATTTTTCTGAAAGAGTTGATTTTTTGGTGAATAGTAAAAAATACAGTTTTTAGTTTCGTTTTGTTAATGACATCATTAATGATATAATAATGATGTCATAAATCTTTTGGACTTGTGTATAGTTAAATAATATGTAAGGTTTCCCAAGTGTCTTATAGCATGGGAAAATACCATGGGCAAGCCCATGGTTTTGTAAATACCACTCATGAGGTGACCCTTGAAAATTATTAAAATAATCCCTCAATTTTCCTGTAAATACCAACTCTTACCTTCATTGAATTCATCACAATTCTACCTCAACGATGCTCTGGACTCCTTTACTTCATATTAGTCCTCCCAAGGTTTCCTCAATCCCCCGAGGTCCCAACCATCAAGTTATAAGGGTTACACTACAAGGTAAGAAAATTATCAATTTATTTCATTTTTCTTTCAAGTTCTCTTTTATGTGGTATAATTTTCAACTTTCCATACCATGTTCTTATTTATTTCTTATTATTGATCTTCTCTATATTATGACTTTTTCTGGATGGGCGACCCTTGTCCCCTCTCTTTTTAATATTTTCTAAAACCATGTTTCTTAGCCGTTAGGCTGCCGAATTTTTGTAAGCGCTTTTCACAATTAGTCTTTTATTTTGAGTTCTTTCCTAATTATTTCTTCATATCTCCTTACCCAAGAGGCATGAAATCTCCAGAAATCATGTATATTCTATATTTTATCATTTTTATGGAAAATTAATCATAATTATTCTTCTCCACTCCCACTTAATTAAAGAATAAAAACATTGTCCATTTGTGTCGAATTATCGATATCGTGGACGATGTGATTTCAATTTCCATTAATTATTTAAATTCTGGTCATGAAACCATTGATATGGTTGAACCAAGTTATAATATATTTTTTATGACTCACCCATGGTTCTGGAATTATTTTGTAATCATCGTTCTAATTTATAAGACAAAATGGCGTTGTTATTATCAAATAACCACTAAAATGATCAAAACAAACATCATTAATGTTATAACTTATGAATCATCATCATGTAAGAATTAAAAATGATGAATGGAATAATTTATGTTACTGGATATATGTAAATACTACTGATGTTATTAATATTTTCATGACTTATTATATTTCCTCTTTACTGATTTTATATAAAATGTGCATAATTTGTGTGAAATATTAATGTTTTAATATTAAGTATAATTTTTTAGCATTTTTAAAAGTAGTCCAATTGAGTCAGTTTAATTTTTTAATAATAACTATCACTATACTGATCCAAATTGTGTTGTTATTATTTTTTAGGATTCTCCTTTCAATATAAAACATTTCATTAGAAGGTGACATGAGCCAATTCTTCCATTTGAAGGGTCATATGGTCCTCACAAACAAGACCAAAGAATCTGTGAACAAACTCGAACAGCCTTGAAGATTGATTTACTGGGCTCAATCCAGAAGTCCAAAAACATTAACTCTCCACCATAATTCGGGGGACACTACATGTCATCTTGGATAAAAATTTCAGGGCCCAAATCTAAGAACAAGGGGGCCAAATGAAGCGTTAAAATCCAGCCCACCATTCTGTCCGAGAATTAAAATTAGTATAGTATTCATGACATATCACATGATGTAAGCATCAAATAGAGATGATATTTTTCAGTGTGAAAGAGTAGATATAGGTAGCCTACTTTTTTGAATAACCCACTCGGATTTGAAGGCATCTTAATATAAAAAAACCCTTTCACATTCTGGACTTCAAAAAGACTGGATTGAAATGGACAGTTTTACTTTGTTTGATCAACCGGCCATAACTTTTGATCCTTAAGTCCAAATGACTCCAAATTTTGAGAGTAGTCAGAAAACGTTATTATCTACAACCCTTAAGAAGAATATTGCTCTATATTCGGCTGTCTTGATGTCCATATCTGCGAGCCAAATGGAGGGGTATTTCTGGAATGTAAACAGTCCACCACCTTGGGCTATAAATACATCCCCTCCTCTCCATTCAAAAGGGTTGGCATTTCAGAGAAAAAGAGGATTGATTGGCAGTACCAAGGCCCTGCCAAAGGCTTGGGAGGATCTGCAAAATTCATGTTTTTACTTGATAATCCCTTCCTCCTCTCTTTGTTTTCATTTACTTTTGCATTTTTCTTCGTTGTAATTTTGCAAGTGTTTGTCTTTGTAATTATGTTTTAATGAAATTTTATTCTTATTAATTTCTTATTATCATCCAACTTATGTAATTAAATATTAATGTTCTTATTGTAGATTAAATCAATCTGAAATCCATCATCTTATTTTACTTTAATATTCAATAAAAAGTCCGGTTTTTTACTCTCATCATTATTCGTGTGTGTGTTCGGCGCACAACTCTTTTCTTATCCCTTTCTTTTTCTTCTCTTTTTAATTGATCACCTCAAACATAATAGACCAGATTACTAATAATTTAAATGGCTGAGTAAATATCTCATTGGGGTGAGTCAAAATTTAGGGATGTTAAGTGATTGAGAGTATTTGCTCGATGAGTATTCATTAATTTAACATTGTGTATGTTGGACTTAATATGTCATGGATTAATGACATATTTTGTTTAGAATGTAGTTTCCTTGGATTATTAGAACCATAAATACACTACCACAAACAATTACTGATTGATTTTAGAATCCTAGTTAAGTTAAGTCTTGGATTAAAGCTTTAATACTTAGGAATTCTAATCGACGTCAACTTGTGAAGTAGGTGTTAATTTAAATGAAATATAAAGCAAAGCTCAAGGATATCACAAGCTTAACTCCCTAATAATGAACTCACCCCAATATTTATAAAATTGTTAAATCAATTATATTCAACTAATCATTTCAATTAAGCTCTGCAAACAAACCCCTTAATCAAAATACAATCAACAAAAACAAATGACTATTAAAAAGTATCATCGCCGAGTATTCGACCTGAGTGCTGCTATACACATTAGCAGAGCACCAGAAATTTGACCTGTCGATAGGTGACAATCGGCCGTGCATTTCAAATGGAACCGTTGACGGGGATGGTGCTTTAATTATTCGTTAGTTTCTGGTTATTGTAATAAAAAATAAAAAAAAACAAAATTTTAAAAAGAAATTGAAAAAAAACACAAAGAAAAACCCATCTTCCTCTTAAAAATCATAAACTGAAAAAATACAAAGAAAAACATGTCTTCCTCTTCCTTCCAAAATCTCTCTGAATGCCCCGTAGTCTTCCAAACAATCTCTCGGATTTGTTTGACCCTGAAATTGAGCGAACACTTCACCAACTTAGGAGGAACATTAGAGATACTCAAATTATTCAAGAACCAGTCCTCATCCAACCAGTTGAATTTGAAATAGCTAGTCCTAGGGAACAAACCCTTAATGAACTCATTGCCTCTGATATGAATTACCAACCCCTTGGTATTCAATATCCAAACATAGAGTCTGACTTCGAACTCAAATCGTGTTTGATTCATCTTCTTCCTCATTTCCACGGGCTTGCCAATGAGGATCCACATCTCCACCTTAAAGAGTTCCAAGTAGTGTGCTCTACCATGAAGCCTCAAGGGGTTTCTGAAGAACAAATCAAACATTGAGCCTTCCCTTTCTCCCAAGCTGACACTTCTAAGTCATGGATCTACTACCTTACTTCTGGTTCCATAACCACATGGAATGACGTGAAGCGACTTTTCTTAGAAAAATTCTTTCCTGCTTCTCGTACTGCTTCTATCTGAAAGGAAATAAGTGGTATACGTCAATTCCCAAGTGAATCACTCCATGAGTACTGGGAGAGGTTCAAAAATCATGTTGTGACCTGCCCACACCACCAAATTCCTGACCAACTCTTGATCCAATACTTCTATGAGGGGTTATTGGCTATGGAGAGAACTCTCATTGATGCCGCAAGTGGTGGTGCTCTGGTTGATAAAACTCCTGCAGCAGCAAGAGATCTCATAAGTAACATGGCTGCAAACACACAACAATTCCATACTCGAGCACATGCTCAAGTCAAGAAAGCCCAAGATAATCAAACAATTTATCCAAACAAGATGATCGAGTGGATGAGTGAACTTACAGGTCTTGTGCGACAACTAGCTGTGGCCACCAAATCCACAACCGCGTCTTCTCCACAATCAATGTTTCCTGGACCTGTCAAAAACTGTGGAATCTGAAACTCTCCATCTCATCCAACTGACACATGTCCACAACTTTGAGAGGATCAATCCGATTCATCTGGACCAATGGAGCTCAATGCAACATATGCTCAATGGAACACCAACCCTCAACTATCAAGTCAGTTTGTTAAAAACTTCAACCAACCTCACTCTGAGCCCTTGTATTCTTCCTATAACCAAGGCCTTAGGTATGGTAATCCCATATCTCATCCCCTCAATTCCCTCTTCAAAACCCAAACCAGTTTCAATATGGTCGAGGTGTTGGTAACTTCCATCAACCTTATCCTTTTGTTCCTCAACCTCAAAGGAACAATCCTCCTCCTGGATTCCATCATCTTAGTGCGACTTCCCAATTCCAAAACCAATACAATCGATTTCCCAAGAACCAAAATCAAGTCAATCCCAATCCGGGACAAGCCTCTTCTTCCAAGAAACCATGGGAAAGTGCAGTGTAAGATCTTGCCTTCTTCACCCGTTTTAGACTTAAAAACATTGAAACTCAAATAGGTCAACTGGCATTCCACCTAATCCAGAAACAACAATCAAATTCTTCCCAACTCCCAGCTCAACCATTATCCAAACCCAAGGGTAATGTAAGTGCAATTTCACTTAGATCATGAAAGCAACTTGCTATGCCTCAAGATAAATCCTCAAAAACTCTTTTGAATGTTGACCTAGAAAATGAAAAGAAAAAGAAAATTGAAAAGGAATCTGAATCAATTCCATCACCTCCTTCCATTCCACATAGGAACCCAATTCCTTTTCCTCAAGCTGTCTCTAAACCAAGGAAGTACTTTGACCCTGATCCTAAAATGCTTGACAATTTTAGACGTGTTGAAGTCAAAATTCCCCTCTTATATGCCATAAAACAAATTACTAAGTATGCCAAGTTTCTCAAGGAGTTTTTTACCCACAAGAGGCAACTTAGGACCTTTTAAAAGGTTTCCACCCAGCAGTCCATACCCATTAAGTGAAAAGATCTAGGTACCTTTACGGTTCCATGCCAAATTGGAAGTTCCAAATTTGATGATGCACTCATAGACCTAGGAGCCTCAATTAATGTCATGCCCAAATCCATATTCTCCAACCTTGGTCTAGGTACCTTGCACCCAACAGGTGTTGTCATTCAGTTAGCCAATCGAAGCACAACCTGTCCCGAGGGAATAATTGAGGATGTCCTTGTCCGAGTCAATGATCTTATCTTCCCTGCTGATTTCTATGTCCTTGACATGGAAGGTGAGAGGAACTCTTCTCGATCTCCCCTAATTCTAGGAAGACCATTCCTTATGACTGTGAGAACCAAGATTTATGTCCATTCAGGCATCCTATCCATGGAATTCGGTGACCAACTGGTCAAGTCCAACATTTTCCAAGCCATGTGATACCCATCTGAGGATCACTCTGCATTCTCAATCCATGCTTCCAAGGACACTTCTAAGAGTCAATTGAACTCCATTCCATCATGTTCTTCCTATTCTGAAGAGATAGGATCTTGTGAAATATGCACTAGGATTAACCAAGTCATAAATGGAGAAGTTTATGTGGACATTTCATTCATAAACTCCATCAATTTATAGGATCTTGAAAACACTCTTGAATCTTATCTCAACTCTGATCAAAACTGTTCCACCTTGTATAGTATTAGGAAAAATGAATCTGAAGCAACTGAAGTCCCATCCTCCATTTTTGAGTTTCCTAACCCAAAAATTAATGATGAGACTAATCTGAAACCCCTTCCTACACACCTGAAATATGTATTCATTTTATACGATCACACTTATCATGTCATTATCTCTTCTTCACTTATCGAAACTGAGGAGTCCAAACTTGTTCAAGTGTTAGAGGAAAACAAAAAGGCATTAGGGTGGACCCTAGATGACATACCAAAAATCAACCCTGCCCTTTGCATGAATCACATCCATCTTGAAGAATCATCCAAACCAATTAGACAACCAAAAAGAAGACTCAATCCACTCATCCTTGAGGTAGTTAGGGAAGAGATCACCAAGATTCTTCAATCTGGTATTATCTACCCAATTTCTGATAGTGAATGGGTTAGTCCAATTCAAGTTGTACCTAAGAAGGGTGGGATAACTGTTGTCACAAATGAACATGGAGAGGTAGTCACAACTCGAGTGAAGAACAAATGGCGTGTGTGCATCGACTACAAGAAATTGAATGTTGAAACCCGAAAATATCACTATCCTCTTCCATTCCTTGATCAAATTCTAGAAAGATTGGCCGTAAAGTCACACTATTGCTTTCTTGATGGATACACCAGCTATTTTCAAATCCCAATCGCACCTCAAGATCAAGAAAAGACTACTTTCACATGCCCCTTTGGAACATATGCATATAGAAGAATTCCTTTTAGACTTTGCAATGATCCTGCAACATTCCAAAGGTGTATTATGATTATCTTTTCAGAATTCATTGAACACCGCATGGAAGTCTTCATGGATGACTTCACCATTTATGGTGAGTCATTTGAGTCATGCTTGCATTCAATTTCTCTAGTCCTTCAAAAGTGTGTCCAGTATAACCTTGTGTTAAATTTTGAAAAATGTCACTTCATGGTTGCAAATGGGATTTTTCTAGGGCACATAGTTTCAAAAGATGGTATTGAAGTTTATCCAGCCAAAATTAAAGTGATCCAATCACTAACTGAACCCACTTCTGTTCGAGACATCTGTTCATTCCTCGGTCATGCCAGTTTCTATCAGAGATTCATCCATAACTTCAGTAAATTTCCCTCCCACTCACTCGTTTTCTCCAAAATGATGTCACTTTCCATTTAGATGAGGTTTTCAAGAGAGACTTCATTGAACTCAAAACTTCTCTCACATCTGCCCCGATAATCCAACCCCCTGATTGTTCCTTACCCTTTGAATTGATGTGTGATGCTTCTGATAGAGCTGTTGGGGCTGTTCTTGGTCAAAGAAGAGAAATAATTTCTCATGTCATCTATTATGCCTCAAAAACATTGGATGAAACTCAATCTCACTACACTATCACTGAAAAGGATCTTCTAGCAGTGGTTTTTTCCCTTAGATAAATTTAGTTCCTATCTCTTAGGTTCCAAAATCACCATCTTCACAGACCATTCTACTATAAAGTTCTTACTCAAGAAAAGTGATTCCAAACCGAGGATAATAAGATCGATCCAAATGCTCCAAGATTTTGACCTTGAAATAAAAGATAGACCAGGAAAAGAAAACCATGTGGCTGATCACTTGAGTAGAATTTATAATTCTTCTCATTCAGAAATCATTGATCCTGAATTCCCCACTGAGCACCTTTTCATCTCTCACTCCAAAAATACCATGGTATGCCCCAATTGTAAATTACTTGGTTTCTGGTGTTTTTCCTGAAATTTTTTCAAAAGCACAGAAAATGAAGTTGATAAGTGATTCAAAATACTATTTTTTGGAAGAAAATAAACATTGGAAAACTGGGGAATACATGGTAATTAGGACATGTGTTGAAGAAAATGAGCATTCTTCCATCTTAGAATTCTGTCACTCACTTCCCGGAGGTGGCCACTTTGGACCACAAAGGACCTACTGAAAGGTCCAAGACTCTGGATTCTTCTGGCCTTCACTCTTCAAGGACTCACATGAGTTTTTTCAATCATGTCCCACTCGCCAAAAGTTTGGCACAATTTCCAAGAGAAATGAAATTCCCCAAAAGCATTTAATTTTCTGCGAGATCTTCGATGTTTGGGGCATCGATTTCATGGGACCATTTCCCCATTCCAATGGATTCTCATACATTCTTCTTGCAGTCAATTATGTTTCAAGGTGGGTTGAGGCCGAACCCACTAGGAAGGATGATGATCATACTGTTAGTGAGTTCCTAAAGACCCAGATCTTCCAAAGATTTGGCACACCACGTGCCTTGATTAGTGACTTAGGAACCCATTTTTGTAATAGAACCATGGAAGCTCTTCTGAAATAGAATGGGGTTGTACATAAAACTTCAACTTTATATCACCCTTAACCAAATGGCATGGCTGAAATCTCTAATAGAGAAGTGAAAAGGGTACTTGAGAGAATTGTTAAGCCCACCAGAAAAGACTGGCCTGAGAGACTTGGTGAAGCCCTTTTCACTTATCAAAATGCCTATAAAACAACCATTGGGATGTCTCCTTTTAGGCTAGTTTTTGGTAAAGCATGTCACTTACCAATTGAAATCCAACATAAGTTTTTTTGGGTTGTGAAAACCTGTAATTTTTATTGTGAAAAATCTGGTGAAGAAAGATTGTTGCAATTGGATGAACTGGAGGAGCTATGACTTGAATCTTATGAGAATTCCAATCTATACAAAGAGAAGGCTAAGGTACTCCATGACAAACACATCCTGAGAAAGGTATTTCATGAAGGTGAAAAGGTAATGCTCTTCAATTCTCGATTCTAACTTCACCCAGGTAAGCTTAATTCTCATTAGGAAGGTCCTTTTGTTATTACCAATGTTTACCCATTTGGTGTAGTGCAAGTCCAAGACCCCTCTTCCAAAAGGACATTCACGGTTAATGGACATCGGTTAAAGCATCACTATGAGAGGACACACAATCCTGGATCATCATCTACTTCCATTAGATACCCAACTTCTCCAGTCAACCCACCACTGAATGGAGATGACGACCCACCAAATCCAAACCGGGGGGCACCTCTTTCCCTTTAACTCTCTCTCTATCTCTTCCTCTCTCTACCTATTTCTTCTTCTTCCTCTCTCTTTTTTTGCCACTTTCTTCATCAAAACCTTTTTTTCTTTATTTTGTGGGTGTGTATTTTAAAAAAAACTTAAAAACTAAAAAAAACCAAAAAACACAATCACTTAAAAAAATACAAAAAAAAAGATTCATGCTTACTGACCATCATGTTTTAAAATTTTTTCCAACCATTTTTGGGATTTAAAAGACATGTTTTCATCTAAAAAATTTTATATTTTCATTATGACTTTGGATAAAGAATTTTGTGTCAAAACCAACACATTTTGAATGCTCAATTTTTGATTTGGAAAAGGATTTTCCCCAACCGTGAGAACAAACATTTGCTTTCATGCCAAGTCCACCTATGGCCATCTTTTCCAAATGTGTGTTTTCACCCCCATTTGCAAGTCTTGAGTTTTTGGAACTTCAAGCTGAATTTCCTACCTTAGTGTGTATTAATATGATAGAGGCATTTTCTGAACCACATGAGAATCACAATAGCCAAATAGCCTCCCATTTCCCTTACATTAATCCACCTTTTGAAAGCCCCTTCAAGCCTATGAAAACCTTTTCATTGATAGCCACATTACAAGCCCAATACCTTATCCCACCCAATATAAATATGGATTTTCATTGCTTATGTTTTTGAAATTTAAGTGTGGGGGAGGGGGAATGGATTTCATTTTTGGGTATCATTTACTTACTTTCTGGTGTGTTATCATATGCTTGAGGGCAATCATCAATTTTAGTGTGGGGGGGGGGAGGTTGTCATTTAGTGGTTTTTGGGAATGTATTGTACAAATGACATTGAAAAGTGTTAAAAAATCATCAAAATAAAAAAAAATCAAAAAAATTGAAAATATGGGTTGTGTCTTGGGTAGGTCAAAAATAACTCTTCCTCAACCATTGATCTTGTTATAACTATTACAATTAGTGTCATGAGGAGATAAATCATTGGTTGGGTTATGAGTGTGAGATCTTTTCCAAGTTCAACTTTCGAAAAAACAAAGATAAAAATAGGGGAAAAAAGAACACTTGCATTATATTCTTATTAGGATAAGTTCTGTGTTTTGTAAATATTTCATCTTCTCGTTATCCTCATATTTTCTTCTTCTATTATGTATTTCTTCACACAATCATTCCCTTGTAAATATGTGTTTTCATTTTCTTCCATGTTTTATTTCAAAAAAAATGTTCATTGTTTTTTCTATGTTGGTATTTTAACCCTCTTCTTATCTCTTTTGAACATTATATTCCTACCATCCCCTAGCCACAGAAAAACCCCTTAAAAAGACCTCTTGATTCTTGTGCACTTTTTATAGGGATTGTTAGTTGAGATCACTTTTCAAAATCTAAGATTTGCACTTTTGGTTGGTGAAAGAGTGAACCTCCACAAATAAATTTTATCATCTTGAGAGGTGTGAGTTTTGAGTGTCTAAATTTTCCATTTCTAAATTTGAGCATAAAAAAAATCAATTAGTTTTGAAACATTTTTTCTTTAACAACTTGTGGTGGAATTCAAAATGGATGAGTGAAATAGTCTAAACCTCCCCTGATTAGAGAAAACAAAATTTTAAAATCTGTTGGTGAGTAAAAACGATTTTGTCATGTTTTTATATATGTTGCACATGAGGACATGCACAAAGCTAAGTGTGGGGGAGTTTATGTTATTAATATTTTCATGACCTATTATATTCCCTCTTTACTGATTTTATATGAAATGTTCATAATTTGTGTGAAATATTAATGTTTTAATATTAAGTATAATTTTTGAGCATTTTTAGAAGTAGTCCAATTGAGTTAGTTTAATGTTTTAATAATAACTATAACTATAATGATACAAAATGCGTGGTTATTGTTTTTCAGGATTCTCCTTTCAATATAAAACATTTAATTTGAAGGTGACATGAGCCAATTCTTCAATTTGAAGGGTCATATGGTCCTCACAAAAAAGACCAAAGAATCTGTGAACAAAATGGACCAGCCTTGAAGATTGATTTACTGGGACCAATCCAGAAGTCCAAAAACATTAAATCTCCACCATAATTTGGGTGACGCTATATGTCATCTTGGATAAAAATTTCAGGGCCCAAATCTAAGAACAAAGGGCCCAAATGAAGCTTTAAAATCCAGCCCACCATTCTGGCCGAGAATTACAATCAGTATAGTATTCATGACATATAACATGATTTAAGCATCCAATCGAGATGAGATTTTTCAGTGTAAAATAGAAGATACAGGAGGCCGACTTTTTTGAATAACCCATTCATATTTGAAGGCATATTCCTATTCAAAAACCCTTTCACATTATGGACTTCAAAATAACTAGATTGAAATGGACAGTTTTACTTTGTTTAATCAACCGGCCATAACTTTTGATAATTAAGTCAAAATGACTCCACATTTTGAGAGTAGTCGGCCAAATTTATTATCTACAACTTTGAAGAAAAATATTTCTCAAGATTCGGCTATCTGGATGTCCATATCTGCGAGCCAATTGGAGGGGTATTTCTGAAATGTAAATAGTCCACCACCTTGGGCTATAAATATATCCCCTCCTCTCCATTCAAAAGGGTTGGAATTTCAGAGCAAAGGAGGATTGATTGGAAGTACCAAGGCCCTGAAAAAGGCTTGGGAGGATCTTCCAAACTCACTTTTTGACTTGATAATCCCTTCCTCCTCTCTTTGTTTTCATTTACTTTTGCATTTTTCTTCGTTGTAATTTTGCAAGTGTTTGTCTTTGTAATTCTGTTTTAATGCAATTTTCTTCTTCTTAATTTTTTATTCTCATACAAATTATATAGTTCAATATTAATGTTCTTATTTTAGATTAAATCAATCTGAAATCCATCATCTTCTTTTACTTATTATTAAATAAAAAGTCCGATTTTTTTTACTCTCATCATCGTTCGTGTGTGTGTTCGGCGCACTACTCTTTTCTTATCCCTTTCTTTTTCTTCTCTTTGTAATTAATAACCTCAAACATAATAGACCATATTACTAATAATTTTAATGGATGAGTAAATATCTCATTGGGGTGAGTCAAAATTTAGGGATGTTATGTGATTGAGAGTATTTTCTCGATGAGTATTCGTTAATTTAACACTGTGTATGTTGAACTTAATATGTCATGGATTAATGACATATTTTGTTTAGCATGTAGTTTCCATGGATTATTGGAACCATAAATACACTACCATAAACAAGTACTGATTGAGTTTAGAATCCTATTTAAGTTAAGGCTTGGATTAAAGCTTTAACACTTAGGAATTCTAATCGACGTCAACTTGTGAAGTGGGTGTTAATTTAAATGCAATATAAAGAAAAGATCAAGGATATCACAAGCTTAACTCCCTAATAATGAACTCACCCCAAAATTTATAAAATTGTTAAATCAATTATAGTCAATCAATCATTTAAATTAAGCTCTTTAAACAATCTCCCTAATCAAAATACAATCAACTAAAAACAAGCGACTATTACAAAGTATCATCGTCGAGGATTCGACCCAAGTGCTGCTATACACATTAGCAGAGCACCAGAACTTTGACCGGTAGATAGGCAAAAATCGGCCATGCGTTTCAACTACTCCATTCCAATTCTGGAGTTTCACTTCCAATCGACATGAATGTCCATCATGAACCAATCATGGAAACCATGTTATGAACTCACCCAAAAACAGTGCAGAGGGAAAAATACTAACAATTAAGGGTGAAATTATGTTATTAAATGATCATATAAGATGTTATAAATATGGAAATGTTTCTTTAAAATATTAATAACACTTTTTTAACAATTATACAAGAGGTTTAAAAAAGTTTAAAGTAAGACAAACCCGAGGAAAGGGAATTCTTAACCCGATTTGCATTCTTTGGGTTAACCATCTACATCATTATTTATATGCTAATTAAATTTTTTGTATGATGAGTTTTGGTTATATTATATTTTATTATGTGTATTTACAGTATATATACATACTCCATCCACTCTATTAAGTCTCTCTTAAATGATATTTATAAGGGGTTTTTCTTTAAAAATCCTCTTTTAAAATTCAGTTTTAGGAAATTCCAAAGTGATGTTTTTATGGAATTATACATGTTGTATGATTATGTTTTGTTTATTGGAAATTATTTATGATGAAGGGTGGGACATATATCTCCCTCCAATGCATTGGGTATGAGTAAGTTGGAGGTCAGCTGTATGGTTACTCCAAGTGTGACTGTGATGGTTACACAAAGTAAGGTAGCCATGAGGGTTACAAATTATAAAGTAGCCAAGAATGGTTACAAGATTATGAAAGTAATGCACCAAGATAACTTTATGATTATAATTATGTTCTCATGTTTTGTGTGGATCCTTCGTAAATCTCATGTTACACAAAGTAAGTATATATGGGTGACAAGATTTTATTTTGAAAATGCTTTCATACATTATGATTATTCATGGACTAATGTGATATTTAATTCTTTTCCATCCATTACTGAGATTTTGTGCTCAACACATGTTTTTAAATGATTTTTCACAGGTTAATGGATGTATAATACAAGGAAGGAAGACATGTTAAATGTTAAAGAATTGTCAAGGAGTCTTGTTTTTTGTTTTAATGTTTTATATTTTAAAAAAAATGGAAACTCTTTTTTATGGTATCCACTCTATAATAATGTGTAATGTCATGAATATATTGTCCTAATTCTCTAATGATCTAAACTTAAAAATATCTTTAATGTAAAAGGAAGTTTTTTCTTGAATAAATTCATGATTATGCATGTAATAAGGCTAGGTCCTTATAGTTGGTATCAAAGGACGGTTTAGATAACTTTAGGGGTTAGGGTGATGTTAATAGAATAACATAAATGATTTTCACTCTATTTTTAATTTGAAATGTTATAGCATTTAAATATTACCATGTTGCTTTATCTAAGACATGTTTGTTCGGAATGGTTGTCCGTAGAAGGAATAGGGATGCTGAAGATGAGATGCACCGATAGAATGACATCCTTTCGAAACTACTGCCCATAATGGTAGGGATTGGAACTGAGCAGTTTGTGATAGTAATGGCTCAGATAACATAGGAAATAAATGGTGGTGGAATCTATGCAAGAGAACCAATAGAGGTACCACAATGGAACATGACTGTAGTGGAACATTTTATGAGACAACATCCTCCTGCATTCAATGGATCTTCTGACCCAGTAGCAGTTGAAGGATGGATCAAAGCCCTTGAAAAGATATTCGATGTTATGGGATGTTCAGAAAATCAAAAGGTAAGTCTTTCCATTTATAATTTTGAAGGAGAAAATTATCAGTGGTGGTCAATGGTAAGGAATATTAGGGGTAGAGAGTATTTCTATTCCTTAGAGTGGGATGAATTTAAAAGTCTTTTCCTTGAAAAATATTTTCCTAAGGTGGTACGACATAGAATGGAGAAGCAATTCCTTGAATTGATACAGAAGGAGGAAGACTCAGTGGTTGTTTATGAAGCGAACTTCACCCGACTAGCGAGGTATGCACCAAATCTTATTCTAGATCTTGATATTAAAATAAAACACTTTTACTCAAGACTGAAGCCAACGTATCGAAGGGAATTAGACTCCCGTGAATTCAAAAGTTATGAGAAACTTTCTAGATGTGCTGAGAGGATAGAGATGGAGTTTTTTGATGATCACGTGCATTTTGGAAACAAAGAGAAGAAGAGGTACAGTTTGAATTTAATGGGTAAGAATCAACCAAATAGATCTTATGGTAAGAAAATACAATTTCTAGTTTGTGAAAAGTGTGGAAAGAAACACTTTGGGGAATTTCTTAGCAAAATTGGGAATTTTATTCAATGTGGTAAGTTTGGACATATGGCCCAAGATTACAATGAATATGATCTTAAGAATAATCCTAATAAGAAAACTGTAAAGTGTTTTAAATGTGGTGAAATGGGTCATTATGCAAATGTCTGCCAAAAGAGGTATCCGAAAGATGCAAAGAAGCCAGCCTACAAGAAGAAAGGTGTAGTGAGATCCTTTGCGACTACGTCATCAGATGTTGGGAAATCCAATGAAGTTTTATCAGGTACTTTGTTTGTTCACTCATATTTTTCTAAAGTTTTGTTTGATACGGGCTCTACACATTCCTTCATCTTTGATAAATTTTTTTGGTAAATTGGAAATATTACCTCAACAAATGAGACCCGAACTTGTTGTTAAATCACCAGGGGAAATGTTATAGAAAAGAGTAATTATAAGAATATTTCCATTATGGTCTATGGAAAGAATTTACCTGCTAACCTAGTTGTTTTACCCTTAGTTGAGTTTGATGTTATTCTGGGGATGGACTGGCTTTCTAATTATCATGCTAAGATTGACTATAGAGCTAAAGAAGTTGTTTTTCAGAAAGAGTTTCAGTTTGTATAAAAGAATGAACCAATAAAATTGATAACATATCAGGAAGCTGAGAAACTATTGAAAGATGGAAATGAATGTTATCTTGCTCATATTGTTGAAAACAAGGGAACTATTCAAATTAATGATGTGCCAGTGGTAAATGAATATCCTGATGTTTTTCCGCATGAGTTACCCGGTGTCATACCTGATCAAGAAGTCGAATTCACAATTGACTTAGTTCTTGATGCTAAGCCAATTTCAAAACCCCTATATCGTATGGCTCTAATAGAACTTCTTGAATTGAAAAATCAGTTACATGATTTTCTTAACAAAGGCTTCATTCATCCTACCACTTCACCATGGGGATCCCCTGTTTTTTTTGTTAAAAATAAAGATAGTTACAAGATACTTTGCATTGATTATAGATCTTTGAATAACATCACTATTAAAAACAAGTATCCTTTTCCTCATATTGACTACTTGTTTGATCAGCTCCAGGGAGCTCAATAATTTTAAAAGATTGACTTGAGATCCGGATACCATCAGCTGAAGGTGAAGGAAGATTACATCCCGAAAACAGCCTTTTGTACTAGATATGGGGATTATGAATTTGTTGTTATGACATTTGGATTAACTAATGCACCTACTGTTTCAATGAATCTTTTGAATAGAGTATTTTATTAGTTCTTGGATAAGTTTATTGTGGTATTTATTGATGGCATTCTGGTATTTTCTAAAAATAAAGAAGAGCATGAAAAACATCTAAGGGTTGTTTTACAAACATTAAAAGAAAATAAACTATATGGAAAATTCAGAAAGTATGATTTTTGGTTGCAACTGATTTCTTTTGTTGGGAACATTGTAAAGAAGGATGGAATAACAGTTGATCCTACCAAAACAAAAGTAGTTGATGAATGGCCAAGACCCAAAAATGTTACAGAGATTCGTTGTTTTCTGGGCTTAGTAAGTTATTAACGACGGTTTGTTAAGAACTTTGCATGTTTATCTAGTCCAACAACTAAGTTAACATGGAAAGGAGTTAAATTTTTTTGGACAGAGGAATGTGATGTTTGTTTTTAGGAACAAAAGAAGAGATTGGTGAATGCTCCAGTTTTGGCCTTACCTTCCCAAAATGTTGAGTCTGTCATCTATAGTGATGCTTCTTTGAAGGGACTTGGTTGTGTTTTGATGAATAATGATCAGGTAATTGCCTATTCTTTGACACAACTTAAACTTCATGAGCTAAATTATCCCACACATGAATTGGAATTGGAAGCTATGGTTTTTTCTTTGAAAATTTGGAGGCATCATCTATACGGAACCAAATGCCAAATATATACTGACCATAAAAGTCTAAAGTATATATTCACTCAGAAGGAATTAAACATAAGGCAGAGAAGATGGTAAGAACTGATAAAGGATTATGACTGCATGATGAATTACCATCCTGGGAAAGCAAACAAAGTGGCAGATTCCTTAAGTCGGAAACATCATGCATCATTAACCATGCTACGTTTGGAACATGATCCCTTGATTATTGATTTGATGAATTTTTGCTTAGAATTTGTTGGAGTAGGGAATACATCTATTTTTTTTCTGGTTTTAGTGTAGTCTTTGTTGTCAGACAGAATTAAGCAAGCGCAGAAGGAAGACCATGATCTATAGAAAAAGGTAGACTTGGTTAAAATGGGTAAGTTGACAGAATTTAATCTTGATTAAGATTGTGTTTTAAGATTTAGAAAAAGGTTGTGTGTGCATTGTGATTCCCAATTGAAGAAAGAATTGTTGTGTGAAGCTCATAGTTCTCCATTTTCTGTTCATCCTGGAAGTACTAAGATGTACAGAGACCTTCAAGAGTATTATTAGTGGGATGGAATGAAAAGAGATATTATTGATTTTACCATGAGATGTTTGACATGTCAACAGGTTAAAGCAGAGCGACAATTACCGAAGGGGATGCTTCAGCATTTGATAGTGCCAGGTTGGAAATGGGAGAATGTATCCATGGACTTTGTGGTGGGACTACCAAAGACTTATCTAGGTAACAATGCGATTTGGGTTATTGTTGATCAGATGACAAAATATGCACATTTTGTTTCTATTCGAGATAAAATGTCTTTGGTTCAGATTTCTAGATTGTACCTCAATGAGATTGTTAGGTTACATGGAGTTCCTCTTTCCATAGTGTCTGACCGAGATCCCAGGTTCACTTCTAACTTTTGGAAGGGACTTCAAAAGTCGTTGGGCACAGAGTTAAATTTCAGTACATCTTTTCATCCTCAATCAGATGGGCAGTCAGAATGAACGATTCAAACTTTGGAGGATATGATTCGAGCTTGTTAAATGGACTATTAGAGAAGTTGGGATCAACATATTTCTTTAGTTGAGTTTTCTTATAATAACACTTTTCATTCCAGTATTCATATGGCACCTTTTGAGGCCTTGTATGGGAAGCAGTGTCAGACTCCAGCATTTTGGGATGAATTTGGTGAAAGAAAGTTGATGGGGACATAATTAGTAGAAGAAGTGGCTAAGAAATTGAGGATGATCCAGCAGCACATGAGGACAGCTCAGAGTAGGCAGAAAAGTTATGCCGATAACAGAAGGAAAGACTTATTTTACGAGGTAGGTGACCATGTTTTCATTAAAATCTCTCCTTGGAAAAGTGTGATGTGTTTTGGTAAGAAAGGGAAGATAATTCCACGGTTCCTCGGTCCATTTGAAATCTTGGAGAAAGTTGGAACAGTTACATACTGCGTAGCTTTGCCTCCGAGTTTATTTCAGGTACACAATGTTTTTCATGTTTCGATGTTGAGAAAGTATGTGCCAGATTCATCACATGTCTTAAGCCCAAAAGCATTGCATCTAAAAGAGAACATTTCTCATGAAGAGAAACCAGTTCAAATTCTTGATCGAAGAGAACAGGTATTGCGGAATAAGGTAATCCACAAGGTAAAGGTTTTTTGGAGAAACCACATGGTTGAAGAAGCAACACGGGAGTTTGAAAATGCTATGAGAGAAAAATACCATCAGTTGTTTAACAAGTAAATAAAATTGTGAGGATACAATTTCATAAAGGTGGGGATAATGTAAAACCCTAAGTTTTTCTAGAAATAAATCGGAATGCATGGAACTTTGTTTTAAGTATATATTTATAACTAGCATTTTAACATATTTTTTTCAACTTCTATGTTTTGAATTTAAAGAAACTGTCATCTACAATTATGTTCAGTGTATTATTTGGAGTCTATTAGAACCAACTTGTTTTTTTGGTGAATAGTAACATACCCTTATAAATAGTAATATGAATAGTAATATGACCCTAATGAATAGTAAATTTTATTATTATTTTATTTTATTATGGCTTTAATATAATATCATATAGGTTAATTTTTCATTGTGATATAGAAGTAGTTACATAATTAGAATTGTTAATTTTTGAATTAAGTATGATTTTATTTAAAAATTAAATTAATAATATTTATAAAATTATTTTCAAAAAATGGACTTCATTTTTGAAATATACATGTCGATAAATGGTTAGGGTGAATTTTTGGAATTTTTTGAAAACAATTGATTTTTCGGTGAAAAGTAAAAAATACAGTTTTTAGTTTCGATGTGTTAATGACATCATTAATGATATAATAATGATGTCATAAATCTGGTCGACTTTTGTATAGTTAAATAATATGTGAGGTTTCCCAGGTGTCTTATAACATGGGAAATACCAAGGAAAAGCCCATGGTTTTGTAAATACCACTCATGAGGTGTCCCTTGAAAATTATTAAAATAATCCCTCAATTTTCATATAAATACCAACTCTTCCCTTCGTTGAATTCATTCCCAATTCTCCCACAACAAATCTATGGCCTCCTTTTCTTCATAGTAGTCTTACCAAGGTTTACTCAAGCCCCCAAGGTCCCAACCATCATGTTCTAAGGGTTACTCTACAAGGTAAGAAAATTCTCAATTTATTTCTTTTTTCTTTCAAGTTCTATTTTATGTGGTATAATTTTCAAGTTTCCATACCATGTCCTTATTTATTTCATATTATTTATCTTATATATATTATTATTCATTTATTTATGGGTTACCCTTGTCCCCTATCTTTTTAATATTTTCTAAAACCATGTTGCGTAGCCGTTAGGCTGCCGAATTTTTGTAAGCGATTTTCACAAATATTCTTTTATTTTGAGTTATTTCCTTATTACTTATTCATATATCCTTACAAAAGAGGAATGAAATCTCCAGAAATCATGTATATTATATATTTTATCATGTTTATGGAAAATTACTCATCATTGTTATTCTCCTCTCCCACTTATTTAAAGAATAAAAACATTGTCCGTTTTTGTCGAATTATCGACATCATGGATGATGTGATTTCAATTTACATTATTTCTTTAGAGTTTGGTCATGAAACCATTTACATGGTTGAAAAAGGTTATAATATATGTTTTATGACTCACCTGTGGTTCTGTAATTCTTTTTTTTTCATCATTTGAATTTATAAGACAAAATAGGGTTGTTATTATCAAATAACCACTAAAATGATCTAAACAAACATCATTAATGTTCTAACTTATAAATCATCCTCATGTAAGAATTAAAAATGATGAATGGAATAATTTATTTTACTATATATATTTAAATAATACTCTATTCCAATTTTGGAGTTTCACTTCCAATCGACAAGAATGTCCATCATGAACCAATCATGGAAATCATGTTAAGAACTCACCCAAAAACAGTGCAAAGAGAAAAATACTAACAATTAAGGGTGAAATGATGTTATTAAATTATTATATAAGATTTTATAAACATGGAAATTTTTCTTTAAAATATTAATAAAACTGTTTTAAAAATTATATAGGAGGTTTAAACATGTTTTAAGTAAGAAAAACCCGAGGTAAGGGAATTCTTAACCCGATTTCCATTCTTTGGGTTAACCATCTACTTCATTATTTATGTGCTATTTAAATTTTTTGTATAATTATTTATGGTTGTATTATCTTTTATCATGTGTTTTTACAGTATATATACATACTCCATCCACTCTATTAAGTCTCTCTTAAATTGTATGATATTTATAAGGGGATTTTCTTTAAAAATCCTCTTTTAAAATTCGGTTTTACGAAATTCCAAAGCAATGTTTTTATGGAATAATTAATGTTGTATGATTACGTTTTGTTTCTTGGGAATTATTTATGATGAATGGTGGAACCTATGTCTCCCTCCAATTCATTGGGTATGAGTAAGTTGGAGGTCGGCCGTATGGTTACTCCAAGTGTGACTGTGATGGTTACACAATGTAAGGTAGCCGTGAGGGTTTACAAATTATAAGGTAGCCAATAATGGTTACAAGATTATGAAAGTAATTCCCCAAGATACTTTTATGATTATAATTATGTTATCATGTTTTGTGTGTATCCTGTTTAAATCTCATGTTACACAAGGTAAGTATATATGGGTGACAAGAGTGTCTTTTGAAAATGCTTTCATACGTTATGAGTATTCATGGAATAATGTGATCATTCCTTCTTTTCCATTCCTTACTGAGCTTTTGTGCTCATCCCAAGTTTTTAAATGATTTTTCACAGGTTAATGGATGTGTAATACAAGGAATTAAGGCATGTTAAATGTTTAAGAATTGTCTAGGAGTCTTGTTTTTTCTTTTAATGTTTTATATTTTGAAAAAAATGGAAACTCTTTTTTATGGTATCCACTATGTAATAATGTGTAATTTCATGAATGTGGTGTCCCAATTATCTAAAGCTCTAAACATGAAAAGATATTCAATGTAAAAGGAAGTGTTTTCTTGACTAAATTCAAGATTATATATGTAATAAGGCTAGGTCTTTATACCAATGGAATCGATCACCCACATAGTATAATCTCCTTTTGACCGTCGATCTCCACTAGCTACTCAGCAAAAGTAACATCATCCTCGACGTACATCTTTCCCCAACTGATGACGTGTGATGGGTCATGCACGTACCTCATAAAATGCGACACGTGGAAGACTTAATGTACCCAATCTAACTATGGAGGCCGGGAAAAGTGGTATAACACCTCACCAACTCTATGTAGTATCTAGAAAGGGCTGAGGAACCTTGGAGATAACTTACTACCTCGATCGAATCTTTGTAACCCACGTCGAGGTAAAACCCATAGGAACACATGTTGTCTTTCCTCAAACTCCAAAGGCCTCTTTATCCTATCAATGTAAGACTTCAAATTGATATTTGCAGTTTTCATCCGCTCCCAGATGATATGAACCTTATTTGTAGTAGCTCACACCAACTCGGGGCCCATGAGTGCTGACTCCCCTGGGTCAGTCTAGTAAAGTGGTAACCTGTAGGGTCACCCATTCAAGGACGCAAATGGTTCCATACCAATTTTGGAATTGCAGTTGTTGTTTTATGAAAAATTTACCAGTGGTAGGTGATCCTCCCAACTGAAACCAAAATCTAACATGAAAGCTCGAAACATTTACTCCAGAACCTAAATGGTCTGCTCACTCTGGCCATATTTTTGTGGGTGAAACACTGTAATCAAGTGTAACTGGGTCCGAAAAACCTAATGTAATCCCTTCCAAAACCAAGATGTTAATATAGAATCATGATAAAAAAAATCATCGATGGAACTCTATGGAGTCTAACTATATTCTTAATGTAGAGGAATCCCGTGATCTCTACTAAACTCTTCTCTCATATAGATAGGAATTGGGATGACTTGGTGAGTCTGTCAACGATCACCCAGATAGAATCATGTCACCTGGACATATGTGGTAATCCTGTAATTAAATCCATAGATATATCATCTCAAATCCCTTATATAACCTCAAGGGGTTGATCTAAACCAGCTAGAACATAGTAATCAGCCTTCACTTGTTGATAAGTAAAGCATCGAGAAAAAACTCTACAAATCCATTTTTCATCCATAGCTATACAAACTATCATAATAGGTCTGGGTACAATTTCACCACACCTAGATGTACCGCAAAATGGGGGTGTATGAAACTCCATTAGAACCTCCTCCTGCAATTCCACTGGTTCTACTGTGTGTCCTATGATAAGAACAACCTGCTCCCTACCTTTTGAATACCCCCCAAGATCATGCCCTGTGGTTTTCTAAGAATGAAGGGTCTCACAGTCGGTATCCCCATGATGTGCCTCCCTGAATCTCTATAAGAGTGGGGGGTTGACAAACATTGACTGGAGGTAATATTCTTAATCTACATCCACAAGGATAACTACAACGATACCAATTTCCCTAACACCTCATCCAACAAATGTAAACTAGATATCCTACTAAGTTTTTCTGCTTCTATGCTCCCCTTCCTAGGAGTATAGACAATATTAAAGTTATAGTCCTAGAGGAACTCTAGCAATTTACTATATCTCAAGTTCATATCCTTATGAGAGAATATATACTTGATATAATTTTGATCTGAGTAGATGATAAACTACTTTCCCATCAGGTAGTGTCACCACATCTTCAACGCGGAGTCTACCACTGCTAACTCAAGATCATGAGCCGCATAATTCTGCTCATGCAGTCTCAACTGGCATAAACCATAGGCAATCACAAATTAACTCTATATCAAGACATAACCAAGCCCAGTTCTTGATGCATCAAAGAACACTACGTCCTCAACACCTTCCTCTAGAAATCTTATTATTGGAGTGCTTTTCAAACTCCGCCTCAGCTTCCAAAAGCACTATACTAAGGTCAACCTTCGAGAACCATCGTGACACTATTAACTTATTAAATGGAGTCGTTGATCCTTGGTAGTGGTTACTTGTTCTTCAAAATCACTTGGTTCAAGAACCTATAATCCAAACATAACCTCAATCTCATGTCTTCCTTCTTGGAAAACAAAATTAAGTCCACCCAGGGTGAAACAATGGATCCCAGGAAGCTCTTCCTATACAATTCCTCCAAATTTACCATCATCTCATGAAGCTCTATGGGATCTGCATGATATGCATGTGTAGATATTAGTGTCATCCCAGGGTGTAGATTAATGTAGAAGTCTATCTCTCGATTTGGAGGAAAACTAGGAACATCGTTAGGAAAGATGTCCTCATACCCCACCACCACTCCAGGAATCCAAGGACTCAGAAACCCACTACATCGAGGTTCAGGCAAGTCAAATGATGTGTAATAGGCCACACCCTCCTATGTGTTAGTCCATCATGTGATGCCTGGATTTCCTTTTCAACAAAAATGGAAAACGTTGGTTCTATCAATGGGGACACACCACTCTATTCACCTCAAATTTTCAATCTGAGAATGAACCATGGATAACTATTCCATTCCAAGAATGACGCCTTAAGGTCTTGTTGCCCCTACCAAGAGATCCCAACTGAAACTATTTACTCAAAGATTAAGGTCACACCATTGGAACTAGTGAATGATCATTTGAGTCTCATCCATCAGGAGTCTCTAAGAATGAGGATCAAGTCAACGCTTCAACCAGAATCTCTGAGTCTCGAACAAGATTGGTGGTAAGAGAAGAAGAACTAGTTCTTGTGTCTATCTATACTGAAACTATGGTTGAAAATACACGTATCTTAACTCAAAACATTACAAGAGACCCTGGGTTTCAAGCCTAAACCGCTGGAATCTATCCCCTTCCTTGTCCTCCTGCCCTCTATGCCATGCGCAGACCACTTGGGGGTAGTGGTGGTAATATATTTGTTGGTCGGAGTGGACACTCAAGAGGGGGGTGAATTGAGTTCCAATTAAAAATTTCTGTTAAAAACTTTAAGATAAAATCCCCCAAATTGAAAAACAGCCCAGTCAATTAAGGCAGTAGAGATATAGGTGACTTATTGTTCAACAGGTTTCTCTAAGGTTGATTAATCCTCAGTAAGGTTAGTTTGATGACTAACTTTACTTTTGAAACAAGTTTACTAAACAAATCTCTTATACACACTAACCAAAATTGACTATCAGAGTATTTGCAAAAACAGATTTCTTGTTTACAAAAAAAAGAGCACAGCGGAAAAGGGAAAGCAAAGTAAAGAAAAGAATAACAAGCTATTTCAAACAAGTGGTTCAGTCTTAAGCTAAGACTTAGTCCTCTTCCACTTGGTGATCACCTGCCACCAAGCAATTTTATAAAAAGTAATGATACACAGCCTGTATCGGGCTTTACAACAGTTTTCACAAACTGTCCAGGTTTGACAACCTCTGCCACAGTTATACGTGGGAAAACAAATGACCAAGCCACACCAGGCTTCTTCCACAGTTATACGTGGGTAACAAATGTAAAAAGGTTTGGGATAGGGATTTTCAGTATCCCTCAGTTTAAGCACAGGAGACCGTGTGTGTAATACTAACACACTGCTCACAAATGTAAAACACTTAAACACAGTAGAGCAAGAGATAGAAAGAAGAAGGTTTAGAGTGCTCTATAGTATTGGCAGATCAGTTCTGGACTCATAGGAATGAGTGACTTGAAGCTTTGGTCCTTTTTCTGTAAGTTGACACTAAAACAGAGTGTCATGATTTCCAGACTTCCAGATGTTCAAGTGATCAGCTTCTTTGAGTTTGAGTGCTTCACAGCATGGATTTTAGGAGACGGTTCTTTCAGTCGGTTCACTTGAGACTCTTTTGTTCTTCAGAATGAATGCTCGATAGTTCTTCTTTTTGTGTATATGCGTATCTCCTTCTCAGTTGTAGATGTTAGACTCTGTGTGTCCTTCCTCTATTATTGTTCGTGCATGTCACTGTTCTTTTCGTTCCATTCGTTCTTGTTCTTGAATGCTTCTCTCTTCTTTTTATACTCCTCCATATATGCCCTTTTTGTTCACCCGAGGCCGACAAGATAAATAGTCTTGAGTTACACGTGCAATCTTCCTCATACATTGTATTATTTCTTGATATGTCTGCAATTATCAATAAATAATGTTAGGTGTATTAATTTGTCTAGACATGACCGTTAGATTAGTATTAATCAAATTGGTAAAGAAAAAAAGTAGAAATATAATAATAATAGACTGGTCGAGAATGTATGTCACTGTGGACTTCAACTGTGGTCTTCCAACTGTGGACTTCCTTCTGACTGCTGACTTCAACAAAAGGCTTGCTGTCTGTAGGCTTGCAATGGTAGATTTTACTCCATGTAACTGTAGCCTCTCTAACTGTAGACTTGTAATATCAAATTTGTAGAACTGTAACCTTTGTCAACTGTAGACCTCGATCATCAGTAGACTTAGTCGACAGAAGCTGTCTAACTGTAACCTTGACTGTAGACTTATGACTGTAGGCTTGTTCAACTGTGAACTTGATCCAACTGTAGACTTGTTCGACTGTGAACTTGAGCAGAGAAAACTTTGAACAGAAGTCTTGTAACTGTGACCTTCGACTGTGAGCTTTGACAATAGATAGCGGTAGACTCGTGACTGTAAGCTTGTATTAGTCTTCGACTGTAACCTTGTAACTGTGAACTTATTGCAACAGTAACTTAAGGTGACAGTTAGCTGTAACTGTGACTTTGAAAAGAAAACTCTGACTGTTAGCTAACAATACTATACTTATGTAAATACTACTGTAAGCTGTTACAGTAAAGTTATGAGAGTAAGAATATAGATGTATCAGAGAGAAGTGTGAAAAACACAGTATTAGCAATATGAGCACAAAAATTAGGTATAGTCCTCAAGGATTTCTCCCTCTTTGTATAGGTTCATTTCTCCCCCGAGTTTTCCCTATTTCTCCCTATTTCTCCCCCTTTGTGATTAACAAAAAGAAAGACAGAGAGAGAGAAAATAAACATTGTATTAATAATGAGTACATTACATGGCCCAAAACGTGAATACATGATCCCTATCAAAAAAAAACATAAACAGACTCAATCCTCTTCATCTGTAGGTAATGGATCTTTTCCTTTGGATGAAGAAGATGGAGCAGTAGGTGAAAGATCAACAGGCTTAGGAATTGTAACAGGAATGTCTGGAGGGGTAGCAACAGATGCTCCTGAAGGCCTGTAGTGAGTAGCTTGCCGAGGTATCAGTGGTCTAAGGCGTCTGAGGGCATCAGCAGGAGACATTACTGAAGAACCACTGGGGTTGGAGACAGGTAGGGCAGGAGGAACTATAACAGGTGTGCAGTCCACATGAAGAAAAGGTAGGAGCAGATTCCTGAAATCCATGATGATGTTTCCTCCTCTGTCCATGGCAGATAAGAAGTCATTTTTGTTTTCCAAGAATTTATCCAAAGCCGGGGTCAACTCTCGTAGCTTTCTAACTTGTTCTTTGAAAGCTTGAGTTACAGGAGGCAGCTTCATAGTTTCTAGCATGAGCTTGAAGTGATGGTTCAACTGATGCTTGGTGAAAATCCGCTCAAAGTAATGATCCACTTTAATTTTGATGGCCTCCTGAGAAGCAGTAGCAGCCTGCAGGTGCTCACGAACAAAGCCACTGACTTCTCTTGTAGTAGCAAGGATCTGTAGGTATGATGTGTCATTTGCACGGGCCTGAGTAAGCTCTTCTCTGAGCAGGCTTCTAAACTGCTCAAGGTCTACAGGAGAGCTAGATGAAGGAAGGGACTTGACTGAGAATGCCACTGTCTCCTTGAAAGACTGAGTCAGATTTCCAATCACTTTCTGAATGACAACATCCTGATTGCTAAAGTGTTCTTTTACTGATTTCTTGAAAGCCTCAAATACTTCCACAAACTGCTTGACCACTTCTTTGATGTATCGAATCTCACTGGCCACTTGTGTCTGAGAACTGCTCAGGGCAGTTAAAGAAGCAACTGATTGTCTGAGGACCACTACTGCTCCAGTCCAGCTTTCAATTTGAGTGTGGCACACTTTCATTTCATCCATCACTTCTTTGATTGGACTTCCCACAACACATCCTAGAGATAATTCTAAGGATTGTTCTACATTTTTCAGCTCATCAAAAAGACTGGTTTTCAATTCAGCAACAGACTGTCTGATGGTCTCCTTCATTTCATTCTTTAAGGATTCAAGGTCTTCCTTGGTGGCCAATATTTCAGTTTCTAACACTGGAGAGCTGTTAGTTAGGATAACTGGATTTCTTGGTGGTTGGTTTTCCTCATCTGAATCCTCATAATTGAGTCCTAACACCATGTATCCTGGATCTGAGGTCCATCCTTCTATATCATACAGTACAGAGACTGAACCAAAACGCTCCCCCTCACTTGGAGCTCCTTCCTGAACATTTTCTACTGTCTGCTCGACTCTGGGTAACTCTAAGTTCTCTTCTGTAGCTCTAGCAGGTTCCATATTTGCTTCCTCTGTAGGTTCAGCAGTGAGGTTAGCCTCCCTCTCTGTTGAGTCATCAACCACTTCCATGACAACAGTAGTAGAGACCACTCCTGCTTCCTGGTCAGACACTGACTTGTCTGTATACCCTATCAGAGGGCTTATACTAAGTTCTTCTGTTTCTTCACCACGGATCTCCTCTTCATCTTCTGCATCAGTTTCTTGATTTTCATTTGAAGCTCCAGCCTCTTCTGCTTCGACTGTATCATCCTCGTCAGAGGTGTTCTTTACAAAATATTGAGATTCTTCTTCTTCTTCTTCTATAGACTCAGTCTCACTGTCTCTTAGAACAGGTTCTCTACTAGGTAGTTCTTTTGGAGGGCTTGCTGCTCCAAACGTCACTGTCCTGACAGGACTGTGAGTAGTCTCAGGATCACTCCCTTCATCAATTGGGGTGTTCTCTCTTGCAGAGTCACCAACTACTGCAGTCTGTTCATCATCTGAGTATACAGGTTCAGGCTCATCAGGCTTTAAGCCTGTATCTCTCCTATCTCTCGGTCTAGAGGGATGAGTAGAAGGGCTAAATTTCTCATAGATTCTCTCCTCATCATTCACCCATGATTTCTTCCAGGGATTCCAACTGATCCTAATGAATTTGCAGATTACTTTCGAGATACATACACTGTTCTTTGCCACTATCAACTCTTCCTGACTTCCAGCTGCACCTTACACTTTCAACATTACCGAAATGAGTTTAGCATGAAACAAGGCACTTGATTTTGAGCTTGCCTTTATCATGTCCTCCATCTGAGCCATCAGCAACCTATAAAGGTTGAACTTCCTTCCATGTTTTAATAAGTACATCAAGTAAATATCCTGGTGCTTCAGAGTTGAAAAATCTCCTCTTCTAGGACTCAGTACATGCTGAATAAACTTAAACAGAAGCCTGTCCTCTCCACTCATTTCAGCAGCAATAATCTTTCTTACTGTGCCATTGCCTGTCAGTTCTTCCAGAGCCGTCTCATGATCAAAGATTCCACTATTTGGAGGAGCCGCTCCAGAATAGTAGTTGTAAATACCCTCATGAGGAACTCTTAAACATGCAGCCCATTCAACGGATGAAAAACTGACTTCATTGCCGTTTATTCTGGATACCAGTCTATGCAGATCATCCTCTTCCTCGAACTGTAGATATTCATAGAATTCCTTCACCAGCTTCGGGTAGTACGGTCCATTATTGTTTGCGAAGCATTCGGTCCATCCTTGCTCATTAAGCACTGCCAGTACTAATGATCTGCTCGATAAAATCCACTCTTCACTTAGCTCCTTCTCAGCAACTATTTCTCTCTTAGTCAGATGTAGATTAACAGGTCTTATCGAGGCGTTCCCGGTGCCACTGGATTCGACTCGAGTCCTCTTCGGCATTGGTGCATCTTCATTGACAGTCGGGGGTCGCTTTGTTCTGGCCATTGGAACTGAATAAGGTTTCGAGGTTCGGTTGAAGGTTTAGGGTTTAGGACTTGAGAGAGAAAGGGTCGAGATGAGTGGATTGAGATATGTTCGATGTTCTAGATTTTATCATTTAGGGATTTAGAAATAAAAGTATAAAGAAAAGAGACGGTTCGAATTCCCGCAAAAATAAAATAAGGCTAAACAGCGAAACAGCCTACAGAGAGATGTAACAGTGAGGTACACCGGTGAGGTCTAACTGTGTGGTTTCAACTGTGAGGTTTCAACTGTGAGGTTTCAACTGTGAGGTTTCAACTGTGAGGTTTCAACTGTGAGGTTTCAACTGTGAGGTTTCAACTGTGAGGTTTCAACTGTGAGGTTTCAACTGTGAGGTTTCAACTGTGAGGTTTCAACTGTGAGGTTTCAACTGTGCTATAATTAATCATACCTAACTCATGTTTGATGTAACTTAATCTCTCGGAATTCAAAGGCTTTGTAAAAATATTAGCTAACTGATGTTCAGTGCCAATGAACTCAAGAGTGATATCACCTTTTTGATAATGATCCCTCAGAAAGTGATGTCTCACATCAATATGTTTTGTCCTAGCATGGGATACTGGATTTTTAGAAATGTTAATAACACTTGTATTGTCACACCTTATAGAGACATGTTTGAATTGATATCCATAGTCTAGTAAAGTGTGTTTCATCCACAGGATTTGTGCACAACAGCTACCAGCAGCTATATACTCAGCTTCGGCAGTAGACAATGCAACAGAATTCTGCTTCTTACTACACCAAGATACTAGTGACTTGCCTAAAATGTGACATGTTCCAGAGGTGCTCTTTCTATCTAACTTGCAGCCAGTAAAATCAGCATCATAATAACTTAATAAATCAAATGATTGTCCTTTTGGATAAAATAATCCCAAATTGGGAGTAGGTTTTAGATATTTGAAAATCCTTTTAACAGCAGTCAAATGAGACTCTTTTGGATTGGCTTGAAACCGAGCACACATGCATACACTAAACATGATGTCAGGTCTACTGGCAGTAAGGTATAGTAGACTACCTATCATACCTCTGTAATTGGTTTGATCCACTGGTTCACCAGTTTCATCACTGTCCAACTTGCAAGTGGTGCTCATAGGTGTGCCACTGCCTTTGGTGTCATCCAAAGAAAAACGTTTTAAAAGACCTTTAATATAATTACTTTGGTTCAAAATAATACCATTTTTATTTTGAAAGATCTGAAATCCAAGGAAAAATTTGAGTTCTCCCATTAAACTCATTTCAAACTCGTTTTGCATTATTTTTGAAAAATCAACACATAAAGAATTTTTAGAAGATCCAAAAATAATATCATCCACATAAATTTGTACTATTAAGACATCTTTAGAAATCCATTTAATAAAAAGAGTAGGATCAGCTATCCCTTTAGTAAATCCTTTCGAAATAAGAAAAGAGCTGAGCCTATCATACCAAGATCTTGGAGCTTGCTTTAAACCATATAGAGCTTTAGATAGTTTAAAAACATGATTAGAAAAATGGGGATTTGTAAAACCAAGAGGTTGTTCCACAAATACATCCTCAATTATATATCCATTTAGAAAACCACTTTTAACATCCATTTGATATAGTTTGAAATTCAGATGAGCAGCATAAGCAAGTAATATCCTAATGGCCTCTAGTCTAGCCACGGGTGCAAAGGTTTCCTCATAGTCTATTCCTTCTTCCTGACTATACCCTTGTGCAACTAGCCTAGCTTTGTTTCTGATTATATTACCAAACTCATCAACTTTGTTTCTAAACACCCATTTAGTGCCTATGGTAAGAGTGTCTTTAGGTCTTTCCACTAATTCCCAAAATTTGTTTCTTTCAAACTGATTTAGTTCTTCTTGCATAGCCATTACCCAGAATTCATCACTGATAGCATCATTGACATTTTTGGGTTCAAGCTGTGAAAGAAAAGCTTGATGTTCAACCTGATTTCTTAGAGAAGCTCTAGTTTGTGTTCCTCTATCAAGATTACCAACAACAGCATCTAAAGGATGATTCTTTAGAATCCTAGTTGATTTGGTAAAGGTTGAACTAGAGATTTCAGGTTCATTAATAGGTTCAGGTTCCACAGAGGAAGATTCTGGAAAAAGTCCAGAACTGGATGTTTTTATTACAGGTTCTTTAGATTTGTCATTTAGGTCCAGAACAGATAAGTCTTCTTCAACATCTTCAAGAGAAGTTTTAGACTCATGTGGATCAGTCTCATCAAACCTGATGTGAACAGATTCTTCCACACATTTGGTTTTCTTATTGAAAACTCTATAGGCTTTACTAGACATAGAGTAACCCAGGAAAATTCCTTCATCACTTTTTAGAGCAAATTTATCAAGATTATCTTTAGTATTCAGAATAAAGACTTTGCAACCAAAAACTCTAAAGTAATTAACCTTAGGCTTCCTATTATTCCACAACTCATAAGGGGTTTTCTTAAGAACCGGTCTAATCAAGACTCTATTAATAACATAGCAGGCTGTATTTACAGCTTCAGCCCAAAAGTAAACAGGCAGGTCATATTCATTAAGCATAGTCCTTGCAATTTCTTGTAGGGTTCGGTTTCTTCTTTCCACTACACCATTCTGTTGAGGTGTCCTAGGAGCAGAAAAAATTGTGAGCATAGCCATTGTGTGAGCAGTAAGATTCAAATTCTTCATTCTCAAACTCATGGCCATGATCACTCCTCAAGGTCTTAATCTTAAGTCCACTAAGATTTTCTACAGACTTAGAGTATTTAACAAAGGAAGAGCAGGCTTCACTTTTGTGAGCTAGAAAGTATACCCAAGTATATCTAGAAAAGTCATCTACAAGAACATAAACATAGTGCTTCCCATTTAGACTTGAAATTCTTGATGGTCCAAACAAATCCATGTGAACCAGTTCAAGTGGTTGAGAAGTTGAAACTTCTTTCTTTGGTTTAAAAGAAACTTTGTGTTGTTTTCCCTTTTGACAGGGATTACACACTTTGTCATTTGGGAATTCAAGATTAGGTAGGTCTCTAACTAGGTGTTTCTTAGAGAGTTTTCTAAGCGAGTGAATGTTGCAGTGTCCTAATCTCCTATGCCACAGCCAAGACTCTTTATGAAAAGCATTTAAGCAAGTAACATTATGTTTAGCTAAAGTGTTTAAGTCAACAGCACAAACATTTTCATTTCTTAAGGCAGAAAATATTAAAGCATTTTTGGAATTATAAACATCACAAGAATTGTTTTCAAACTTGACATTAAAACCATCATCACACAATTGAGAAATGCTAAGTAGGTTGTACTTAAGTCCATCAACAAATAAAACTTTGGAAATTAATACTGAGTCAGTGTTACCAATCTGGCCTAAGCCGATGATTTTTCCTTTTGAGTTATCACCAAAAGTGACATATCCTCCATCAACCTTTATTAAGCTTTTGAAGCAAGAATAGTCCCCAGACATGTGTCTTGAACATCCACTGTCTAAGTACCATACCTTCTTGTAATTGCTTTTCAAACAGATTTCCTACAAAACAGATTAGACAGGAAATGACTTTGGTACCCATATTTTCTTGGGTCCAGATATGTTAGCAATCAAGGATTTAGGTACCCAGATTTGTTTTATGGGTCCCATACAATTAATAGATGCAACAGATTTAGAGAGATATACTTTATTTGATATACAACTATTTAAATAACCAGTTGAGGCATACGAATTTCCAAAACTGGAACTAGCAGGATTTTTTCCAGACTTGGGAATGAATCGGGTTTTAGTAAACTGTCTTTGTCCAGGTTGGTATCCCAAGCTAGTAGCATACTTAGGTGAAACTTGCTTTCCTAGAAGTTGGGTTAGAGTATCTTTTCCATTTGTAAATGTTTCTAAGTCCTTTCTAAGTTGTTCATTAGATAGTTTCAGTTCTGTATTCTCCTTTAATAATTGAACATTTTTCTCTTTTTCTACATCAAGTGCAGACTTGACACTTGCAGTAAGAGCATGCTGTTTCTTTAAAGACTTATATTTATCCTTTAGTTCATTACACGTTTCTTCCAGCATATTACAGTATTCAATCAATTCATCTTTAGACATATTTTCAGAATCAGAACCAGATTCTGCTTCACCTTCAGAATAATAAGAGTTTAAAGTGGGAGTGTCTAAGGTTACCTCAGATGTGTTTGTCATGAAACATATATTGGCACGATTTCTTTCAGAATCACTGGATTCTGATTCACTTGTGCTGTCTTCTGAAGCACTCCAGGTGGCCTTCATAGCTTTCTTATAATTCTTGTCCTTGTACTCATATTTCTTCTTGAATTTTAACTTAGGACAGTCAGCTTTGATGTGTCCTTTCCTTTTACATTCATAGCAAACTATGTCTTCTTCTTTATCAGTTTTCTTCCAATCTTTCTTCCACTTACCTTGTCTATCATACTTACCCTTGTAGTTTGGTTTTCTGAAGAACTTCTTCTTCCTATAGAACTTCTTGAATCTCCTTGCTATTTGTGCCATCTCGGAATCACTGTCAGAATCTAAGTCTTCACTAGATGAGCTTTCAGTTGGTATATGCACTTTCTCCTTGTCTTTGCTCTTTAATGCAGTAGACTTAAAAGCTACAGATTTTCGTTTTGGTTCCTCATCTTCCTCTTTATTTACCTTGAGCTCTTCTTCATACATCATCAGCTTACCAATTAACTCCTTGACAGGCAAAGTTCCAATATCACAGGATTCTCTAATTGAAACGGATGTGCCTCTCCATCTGTCAGGCAGACATCTCAATAATCTCATGATTTGCTCCTTTGCTGGAACAATCTTTCCGAGTGAGCTCATTGTGTTGACTATCTCATTAAACCTGAGATACATATCAGAAATAGGTTCATCAGCTTTCATCTTAAAGTTATCATATTTGATAGTATAAGTATTTAACCGCATTTCCTTGACATTAGTTGTTCCTTCATGAGAAACAGCTAAGGTGTCCCAGATTTCAAAAGCAGTTTTACATGCAGAAATTCTATTGAATTCCTCATCTCCTAGAGCACAGTAGAGAGCATTCACAGCCTTACAATTATTATTGTAAGCTACCTTAGTAGGTTCATCCCAAGTTATTCTTTCAGTTTCTGGAATCTTGTATTGAGACTCTATAGCAGTCCAAATATCAAAACCCATACTTTCCAAATGAATTTTCATTTTGAGCTTCCATTGGGCATAATTCACACCATTAAAGAAGGGTGGCCTGTTAGTAGCAGCACCTTCTAGTCTATTATCCATAAGGAAATTTTAGAAAATGTTTTAAAGAGATAAAATTTAGAACTAACAGAAATTTAAGATCTTTTAGATAAAACTACAATCACAGTTTAAAAACAGAGAGTTAAAATAAAATTTTGAGCAAGTATAACAGAGATAAACACATCCTCTGATACCAAATGTTGGTCGGAGTGGACACTCAAGAGGGGGGTGAATTGAGTTCCAATTAAAAATTTCTGTTAAAAACTTTAAGATTAAATCCCCTAAATTGAAAAACAGCCCAGTCAATTAAGGCAGTAGAGATATAGGTGACTTATTGTTCAACAGGTTTCTCTAAGGTTGATTAATCCTCAGTAAGGTTAGTTTGATGACTAACTTTACTTTTGAAACAAGTTTACTAAAAAAATCTCTTATACACACTAACCAAAATTGACTATCAGAGTATTTGCAAAAACAGATTTCTTGTTTACAAAAAAAAGAGCATAGCGGAAAAGGGAAAGCAAAGTAAAGAAAAGAATAACAAGCTATTTCAAACAAGAGGTTCAGTCTTAAGCTAAGACTTAGTCCTCTTCCACTTGGTGATCACCTGCCACCAAGAAATTTTATAAAAAGGATTGATACACAGCCTGTATCGGGCTTTACAACAGTTTTCACAAACTGTCCAGGTTTGAAAACCTCTGCCACAGTTATACGTGGGAAAACAAATGACCAAGCCACACCAGGCTTCTTCCACAGTTATACGTGGGTAACAAATGTAAAGAGGTTTGGGATAGGGATTTTCAGTATCCCTCAGTTTAAGCACAAGAGACAGTGTGTGTAATACTAACACACTGCTCACAAATGTAAAACACTTAAACACAGTAGAGAAAGAGATAGAAAGAAGAAGGTTTAGAGTGCTCTATAGTGTTGGCAGATCAGTTCTGGACTCGTAGGAATGAGTGACTTGAAGCTTTGGTCCTTTTTCTGTAAGTTGACACTAAAACAGAGTGTCGTGATTTCCAGACTTCCAGATGTTCAAGTGATCAGCTTCTTTGAGTTTGAGTGCTTCACAGTATGGCTTTTAGGAGACGGTTCTTTCAGTCGGTTCACTTGAGACTCTTTTGTTCTTCAGAATGAATGCTCGATAGTTCTTCTTTTTGTGTATATGCGTATCTCCTTCTCAGTTGTAGATGTTAGACTCTGTGTTTCCTTCCTCTATTCTTGTTCGTGCATGTCACTGTTCTTTTCGTTCCATTCGTTCTTGTTCTTGAATGCTTCTCTCTTCTTTTTATACTCCTCCATATATGCCCTTTTTGTTCACCCGAGGCCGACAAGATAAATAGTCTTGAGTTACACGTGCAATCTTCCTCGTACATTGTATTATTTCTTGATATGTCTGCAATTATCAATAAATAATGTTAGGTGTATTAATTTGTCTAGACATGACCGTTAGATTAGTATTAATCAAATTGGTAAAGAAAAAAAGTACAAATATAATAATAATAGACTGGTCAAGAATGTATGTCACTGTGGACTTCAACTACGGTCTTCCAACTGTGGACTTCCTTCTGACTGCTGACTTCAACAAAAGGCTTGCTGTCTGTAGGCTTGCAATGGTAGCTTTTACTCCATGTAACTGTAGCCTCTCTAACTGTAGACTTGTAATATCAAATTTGTAGAACTGTAACCTTTGTCAACTGTAGACCTCGATCATCAGTAGACTTAGTCGACAGAAGCTGTCTAACTGTAACCTTGACTGTAGACTTATGACTGTAGGCTTGTTCGACTGTGAACTTGATCCAACTGTAGACTTGTTCGACTGTGAACTTGAGCAGAGAAAACTTTGAACAGAAGTCTTGTAACTGTGACCTTCGTCTGTGAGCTTTGACAATAGATAGCTGTAGACTCGTGACTGTAAGCTTGTATTAGTCTTCGACTGTAACCTTGTAACTGTGAACTTATTGCAACAGTAACTTAAGGTGACAGTTAGCTGTAACTGTGACTTTGAAAAGAAAACTCTGACTGTTAGCTAACAATACTAAACTTATGTAAATACTACAGTAAGCTGTTACAGTAAAGTTATGAGAGTAAGAATATGAACTGTTTAGAATAAAATACGTTTAAGCATAGAATAATAAGATTAATGCAAGGTTTTAATACATCATCATCAACGTTTAATCATGATTTGGGATTATCAAAACAGGTGATTCCAACAATATTAAATCATCGAACACCTCTTTCTGATATCTTATCTCCTCTACCACATCCACCACCCTTTGGATCTTCCTGATCCTTCCCCTCTCTTTACCTTATTGGTCCATCTACCATCTCTCAATTATCTATATAGTGGTCTATACAATATCGGGCAAGATGTCCCCTAACATAACACGAGTTGAAATGCCTCTCTCGACCATCTCTACATCAGCCCTGAACTGAAGATCCTATATCCTAGGGACTCCTATTGAAATATATCTTATATCTAGGTATTTGAGGCTAATGTTGGATTCCTACTGCCGAGGTCTTGGATCCTACTTTCCCACTACTGACAGTCCCCAACTCTATCTGCCCAACCAAGAAACATTATACCACCAATGATTTTTCCAGCACTCTAAAATAGGTAGGAATGAACAGATGGATAATTCTAGCTCGAATGTCTCTATATAGACCTTTCTCAAAGTCCAGAGACCTGAAGTACTGATCATGTACCATATCAATTACCTGGAGAGGTTTTTATGTCACAATGAATACTTAGATACCGACATGTTTTCCTTTTGGAGTTTTAGAAGATCTTGGACATTTTTGAACCTTAGCTTATAAGGTGAGAACTCCTCTCTAAAAAGGTTCTCAAACTCTATCCATGAAAGAGTCTACTCATCGTAATATCGGGTAACTAAACCCCATAATCACCCTACTAATTTGTATAGATAGATCAATCCCAAGACCACCAAATGGTTTTTTGGTGTCCTGACTAGATCGAAAACTTAGGTCACCTCCTCAAGATAGTCCTTAGATACCTATGGATCAGGCTCACCTTAGATCCTGAGGGGTCCATGTCACTAAAACTCATGTATGCGCACTTGATCTGTTGGTACTATGGGTACCATGTGTTTCTCT
The DNA here is from genome assembly GCA_963277665.1 of Viscum album. Lineage (NCBI taxonomy): Eukaryota > Viridiplantae > Streptophyta > Magnoliopsida > Santalales > Viscaceae > Viscum > Viscum album. Next base: position 1,566,901,289 of record OY728156.1, read on the forward strand.
ATAGGTTGTGGTATCGATGGTGTACCACATAGAGGTTCTATATTCAGTAATAATCTCTATAATGATGCATTATCACTAGGTGGATCATCCTCATGATCAGATGGTGGAATTTTATCTAGATATATACACAGAGACATCTTGAAATAAAACAAGATGTACCACAATCAATAGAGTATATCTGGGGAGATGACTCAAAGACATAGAAAACACAACAATTCCTATATGATTCATGTACTATTTTTTCCCGACAACCAATGTCATCATGTATATAGTGAAAAAGTAGGTGATCAGAGTCCTAGTGTATGAATACGCCGGCCGCCACACCAACACTAGTGTCCCAATCATGAATGAAGAAATCGAGATACATAACACTATTTCCCCAAACAAACCTCAAAGACTCCCAGTACTAAAGTAGAACCGACCCCCTCTAATACTACTCTATCATTTCCTATCCTAGAGGGTCCCATTCCATGACTACTACAATCCCACCTCTAATAGGTCAGGGGCTGCTGACTTGCACCAAGTAGGCATATCCCACAAATGGGAGGCATTAGACTAAATTACCTGTATACATTCACACATATATAATCCACACAATTCTAAAATGTAAAACAACTAATAGAATTCAGTCATACAACTAATATCCCAAAATAAGAGTACAAAAATAAGTGAAGGAAAAGTAAATAGAGCCAAATAAATGCCTACCACAAAGTATCTTTACACAAGTCCAACTGAATGTACAAGAAGTCCAACCTACTCCAAGGGTGAGGACTAAGCCAAAGGAATGATCCTTATAAACACCTTCATCTTCCAAGATCCAAATATTCTAAAAATTCTCCTAGTTCTCTTAGGACAGTGTCAAAATGGTCGCCATTTACATAAGACACGACACATGCGAGAAAAGCCCGTGCGTGTGTGAGTATAATAATACCCAGTAAGACGCACCGAATACAATAAGCATGAATCACTGAGTATAGTAAGCTCAATAAAATATGTATCAATGTATAACATATACAATAAAACCCAAGATATACTCAGAAGATACACCACACCATCAGGCGATCATAACCAACTTGCAACTATAAAATTCTATTCGAAGCAATGCTCATTATGGTAGATCTGAATGCATGAGCCATTCTATCATGAAAGACAATAGATGAAGAGGTATAGATAATTTGGTCCCCACCCAAAGAGAATGCATTGGTATAATAATAATATGATACAAAGATAGGGGATCACACCCAGAATAGCTGGGGGACACCACTAACCCAATCTGGATCAACCTTGATACACAGATAGGGGTCATGACCAGAATCGCTAGGGGACACCATGAACCCAATATGGACCAACCTACTATGTAAGGGATCACATTACAATGATTAAAAAGTCCCTAATGATGTGGAACACTATATGAAGGATCAACTGTAGGTTCCGGGTGTAGCAGAAGTGTGTTGGTGGGTGTACCCAACTATAATTTTAGCGTTAAACAACGTTCAATCCGAGATCTGTCATGATAATAAAACATTAGACCCTCAGAATAGAATGAAGAAATAAATGAAAGAGAAGGGTCCTAGAACCATCAATATGATCATCATATGTTTTTTATAATTAATTTAATTAACTTACAAGAATTACCTTGATGGAATTCATTCTTCATTGATGTTTTCTGATCATGTTTCGATGTGATTCGTCATTGCATCGCAGAATCCAAGTGTAGAAATCTTCTAGCATTGATCCACATGTGCACCATGTATCTTTATATGTCACCAAAGTAATCTATGGGTGATAGGGTGGATAATACTTTTCTTGCGTTGTATGCCTTGGATCACCTTGATCCGATGGAGGAGGATCTCTCTCAGTCTTTAGAGTGTTCTTGGAGGAAGGAGTTCTCTCGGCCTTGAGAGAATTTTCCAGAATTGTTGTGAACAACGATTATATCTGGAAAAGTGTTGGGGTAGTGAGGATATTTATAATAAGGTTTGAGGTTACAGAGTTATGATAATAAATAAACACGTTTCATGTTTTATTTATTTCATTAACTCTTATTGAAAACCCCCATGTCGAATGATTAATTCCTTGATATGTGCCCATGCTGATTATAATAAATATCATTTAATAAAATGATATTATTTCCTCAAAATCCCAATTGGAAAAACTACGTGGGGTGTAATCATTAATACACGACGTGTACTCATTTTCCATGAAAACTACACTGCATGTACATTCAATGTACACGACATGTTTATCATGTTTTCATTTTTCTTTATTTCCTCCACCACATTTATTTGACCTTGAGTAATGGCTATTTATTTATTAAATAAATGTAACTGCACTACTTGAAAATAAATATATATTATCTCACCCACAATATATTCTCTCGAATAACTAGTGTTGAAATAAATGCGATTAGGCATCCTTAAATAATTATTAATCCAAAGTTAGGAATAATCTTTATTTAACTTATTAAATTGATATTTAACTGAGATACATAGACACACTTAGTGTGTGACACTCTAGGCCTATTTCTCAGTGGAATTACATGGAGCCTACCTAATGTCCAAGGTTAGAATCTGGTAACATGCCAAGGCACCCATGGAGAAAGAAGTTAACGACGCAATGACGTGCCACCTCATACGAATACTTACCTTGTAATATAATCCCCTTGTCACGATATCTCAAATCAAGTGGGTTGTGTACTAGTGCCATCAACCCATGTGCTAGATTATTCTTTATTTGACTTTTCGGAAGTGAACTAGCCCATTCCTTACCATGGACATGGATTTATTTAGGCTATATCAATTCCATCAAAGGGACTATCCTATCTACATCCATTATGGAACAGAAGGGACAAATCCTTTCTCTCATTATCTATTATTGTAGTATTACTCGTGGGACACCCAATATATCTTACCTCGCTGCGAACAGTGTGTCATCACAGTTTTCATCAATACATCTATGTGCCCGAGTTGTAATACCCATTAATAATATTATTAAAGTCCAAGGACCAATACACACATCCGTAGATAAGGACATCCAATGACACTATGAAATGTGGATTTCCTGCTGGCAGGTCTTGTTCTCATAATATCCTCCTTGATATTACCAAGGGAGCACACCATGAGAAGGTACCTCAAAGTTTAATGAGCCCAAAACCCTAATGGCCTGTATTATTTGTGTCCCTCAAATAACATCATCTGGCCATAGAACATATATTCAATAATAGAGTTATGGCACTTCCGGGTTCTAATCATAGTAGAGATCCGCTATGACCCTTTAATGCAACAGCTGTCCTTAGGACATTATCACATGAATTGTCATGTAGAAGAACAATCAAGATGTGATTAGGTATTTATTAATGAATAAAGTACAAAGTAGGTGGTTCTAGGCCATAAACTCCAAAAGATTCCCACTTGGACTATAACCAAATGTTAACAACCTTTAACCCACTAGCTCTCACATGATATTCATGCCTATTGAGATAGGCCTTTAGTCATGGGGTCCACCACGTTCTCTTCCATGGACACTCTATTCACTGCAAATTCAACCCTTTGATACAAATACCTTAAGAGGTGATACTTCCCGAGTATTTTCTTTGTCCCTTGATGTGGCCTTGTTTATTTTTTAAGATCCACCGCTGTAGTATTATCTCAATACAATGTGATAGGATTTTTACTGCTAGGCACCACATCAAGATCCTAGACAAAGTTCTGAATCCAGATGGATTCCTTGGATGCCTCCGAAGCTTCTATATATTCGGACTCCGCTATAGAATCTGCAACAACAAGCTACTTTGAACTCTTCCAGCTCACAACTCCTCCATTGAGACAGAAAACATATCCAGATTGTGACTTCAGATCTTTATGATCTGTCTAAAAACCAGCATCAGCATACACTATGATGACAAGTTCTTCATCTCCTCCATACATCAGGAACATATCCTTAGTTCTTCTCAGATACTTAAGGATCGTCTTAACAACAGTACAATGCTATTCTCCTGGATCTTCTTGATATCTTCCTACCATGCTCAGTGCATAGGAAACATCAAGCCTGGTACATAACATGGAATACATGATGGATCCTATAGAAGAAGCGTATGGGATCTTACTCATTATATCATTCTCTTGTTTTTTCTGTAGACACATTTTCATAGAAAGATGTAGGACATGTGACACTGAAACTAATACCCTCTTGGATTGTTCCATACTAAATCTCTTTAGTATCTGGTCAATGTATATACCCTAACTTAGTCCAAGAAGCCTCTTTGATCTATCATGAATGATCTTGATCCCTTGAATGTAGGCTAATTCACCAAAGTCCTTCATGGAGAAATACTTATTCAACCATTACTTAACTGACTGTAAGCCTGGTACATCGTTTCCAATAAGCAATATGTCATCAACATATACTACTAGGATAACGATCACATTCCCATTAAACCGCTTATAAACACATGGCTCACATTAATTCTTAATGAAAACAAATTCTTTTATGGATTCATCAAATTGAATGTTCCAGGACCTAGATGCTTGATTTAATCCATAAATGGATTTATGCAACTTGAAAACCCATTTAGCTTCAACTGGTGTCATAAACCCTTCTGGTTGTGTCATATAGACATCTTCCTAAAGGTTCCCGTTAAGGAATTCTGTTTTGACATCCATTTTCCATATCTCATATTCATGGAAAGATGCTATGTCAAGTATGATTCTAATGGATTTAAACATGGGAACTGTCGAGAAGGTTTCATCATAGTCAATTCCTTGGAGCTGTCTGAATTATTTAGCCACTATCCTTGTTTTATAGGTGTTAACTTGACCTTCCATGTCTAGTTTTCTCTTGAATACCCATTTGCATCCAATAGGCTTTACATAAACTGGTTCATCAACCAGAACCCAGACTTGGTTCTGATACATGGAATCCATCTCAGAATTCATATCTTCTAGCCATCTTTCAGCTTATGAGATTTCTACTACTTATTTGTAGAAGAGAGGTTTATCATTGTCCATAAATAATGATTCACCGTTCTCGATAACTAGGAAACCAAATCTCTCAGGTTCCCTTACATCTCTTGAGATCCTACGTAGTACTTATGTGTCTGGAACCTCTTTAATGGGGACCTGTGGAACTTGTTCATGTACCAACTTCTGTGTATCTTGAGAATCAACTTCATCAAAGTCAATCTTACTCACACTATCCCTTTTGAGGATGTGCTCCCTCTCAAGAAAGACAACTTGTCTGGAGATAGTCACTTTCTTGTCTTGAGGGTTATATAGGTAATATCCTTTTGTTTCCTTGGGATATCCTATACAGATACACCTCATTCCCCAGGGTGCTAGTTTGTTGCCTGAGAAGGCCTTAAAAAATGCCTCGTATCCCCATACACGTGTATGCGACAAAATGGGTTTCTTTACATTCCATAATTCAGAGGGAATTCCATTTTCCACCTTATTTGGTACTCGGTTTAATGTGTATGTTGCAGTTTGTAAATCATATCCCCAACAGGATAATGGATGATCTCCATGACTCATCATTGACCTCATCATGTCCAACAAGGTGTGGTTCCTCCTTTCACTAACACCATTACACTGTGGTGTATAAGGAGTGAATTGAGATTGATTCCTAGACTCCCATAGAAGATCGATGTACTCTTGGTTCATATATTCTCCACCTCTATCCGATCGAATTTTCTTTATCTTCTTACCAAGATGATTCTCTACTTCATTCTTGAATTCCTTAAATTTCTCCAAGGCTTCTGACTTATACCTCATTAAGTAGACATATCCATATCTACTCAAATCATCAGTAAAAGTAATGAAGTAATAATATCCACCTCTAGCTTCTACTGGAAGTGGTCCACACACATCCGTGTGCAATAATACTAGAAGCTCTGTGGCCCTTTCACCTTTTCCACAAAAAGGTGGCTTGGTCATTTTACCTTGTAAACAAGCATGACATCTATCAAGTGGTTTTAGCTCAGTAGAGTCTAAATAGCCATCTTGGCAGAGATTTGTCATGCGTTTCTCGTTTACATGACCATGACTATGTTGCCACAACTGGGTGATGTATGAGTCATGTGAGTTTGTTTCATTATCAATTGACAACACTTGGTTTTCGTAATTTAATACATACAAACCATTATTTAAATTCTCTATACCATAACATACTTTGTTCTTATAAAAGAGACAACCCTTATTTCCAAAAATAAAAATAAATCCATCTATTTTAAAAAAATATACAAAAATTATGTTCTTGGTAACACTAGGAACATAATGATTGTTATGTAAAACCAAAATCATCCCAATCCGCAATGAGAGGTGGTAATCGCCAATGGCCAATGTAGCCAGCCTCACGCCATTGGCAACTCAAAGATCCCCCTCTCCTATAGAAATCTTTATAAATATACTTGGTTCCTGCAATTGAATACAGATGTGATCCCCATAAGCTGTATCGAATACCCAATGTGTAGAAATGGAAATATTACACTCGATAATGAATGCATGTTTAGCGTCCCCATGCTTCTGGGTGAAGTTCCTCTTCCAGTGGCCTTTCTTGTCACATGAAAAATATACTTCCTCCCATTCCTTAACCTGAATCTTGATCTTCTCCTTCTTGGAAGGACGACGCTCGGGGGCTTCAGACTGTTTATAAGTCTTTGGCCCCTTTTCCTTGTCCTTCCTTTTCTTATTCACTACATGGACTACTGGTTTGTCACACCCCATGTACTTATCTACCTAGTGAATCATGGTTTGATGTTCTGATAGACTCTTCTCATTAATTCTCATGTTGTAGTTGACAATAAATCTTGAGAAGCTCTTGGGAAATGATGATAGGATGAGATCTATACACAAATCATTCGATAATTTAATCCCTAATATGTCCAGGCGTTCGATGTAGCCAATAAGCTTGACTACATGAGGCCCAGATGGTGTAGACTCTCCAAGCTTAGTTGTAAACAAAGCATTGTAGATATCATATCTATCTTTTCTCACCTTCTCTTGGTAAATATCCTTAATGTGAGACATCATTCTATACGCTTCCATGTTTTCATGTTGCTTGAAGATATCATTAGACATGGTCGATAGCATGAAACATTGAACATATGTGGAAGCATCTATATGTTTTTTATAGAGTGTTATTTCCTCATCACTGGCCTCTTTTCCAGGCGCAACTAGAACAGGCTCTTCCAGCACAAACAATTTCATTTTTTAGAGAAGGATGACGCGTAAATGCCTCTACCACTCGTAGAAATTAGTGTCGGTGAGAAAGTTTTCATTATCGAGTATGGTTCACAATGATATGTTTGAAGTCATTTTTATTTCTGTTTCTACAAATTAAGATGAGAAAAGTTTTAGTACTTTATTACAAAACTGAGACAAATAAATTATATAATACTTATTAGTCTCCAACTATTTTATCGAAATCCAATATCCCTCACCATTGACATCGGGATATTCTGTTGCTTAAATATTCTAGTGGAAAGGATCCATATTTCCCTTCGTATTACCCCAACTAGGGTTGGTCAAGAAACTTGAATGGTTTTAGGTAGGCATTCCAAATGCTAACTGCATTAACTTGCTGCTCCTTGATCTTCTGAGTGGATTCCCCAATCCTGAAATACTTTTATTTTGGATTTCCTCAACCTTTGCCTCTTGGTATCACCAAGTCATACTGTGGTAGTCCACCCTTAATGTGAACCAAGTTAATTCAACCCAAAAACTTGAATTATAATTCCTCTATAATTGAAAGCACCCCAACTAGGGTTGGTCAAGCACTTTGAAATATGGTTATATTCTAACCAAGATTATGGAAGGATATATCGAATCAATATTTCTTTGAGGGATTTTATACGTAAATTTCCAATTTATTATCTTAGATTAAATTATTTTTAATATTAAGTGGGATATACTTAAGTGATTAACCTTGTCTATGATAATATTTTTAGCATAAGATGGTCTTATTTTAGTTCCATCTTGCATGCTTGTTTAATTCATTAATTGCGTGATCGTGACAACACACCCAAAATAAATAAACCATGAGACTGAAAGAAATAAAATAAATGGTATGATCATGAGATTTTTCTGTTGGTTATTTTATCTAGCAGTTGATAAACTAACCCAAGTCCTAGGGGAAAAATGCCTTGAAACTTTTGGGTTCATGTTTACAGCTTTCCACCTGTCCACCTTTGTATCTCCTTGTATTGGTTTCACCTTGGCTCCTGACTTGAGCCGCCTCCACTAGCTTGGGATATCCATCCATTACATATGCATTTATCTCACATGCATAAGAGGGGTAAAACGGGTTTTTACATAAAATAAACCTTAGGCGCGTAGGCCCTACATACTAATGAGGAGAAGGCTCGCAGGACAACAAATTTAATTTAAATAAATAAATTAAACTAAACCATTCACATACAAATGTCTTGGTCTAGCTCATGATCATCTATGCATGCAGCGATATTAAAAATAAAAAAACTAAAATTCAATTCTTTAATCATTCTTTTTTAAGATAAATCATGTTCGAATCAATTAATTATCTTTAATTAATCAATCATTTTATCTTAAACCCTTTTTCTGAATTTTCTTGAAATTCTCATCAATCATAATTTTAAACAAATAAATTAATTTAAAATTTTCTTTTTACATAACTTGTACCTTGGAGGCAACCCAGTGAATTCCCATTCATTACAGAGATGTTAAATTAAACACATATATATAAAAAACCTATAACGTGTTGTGACTAAGCTTTAATCTTGCACTATGGTACATGTATCAAGGGTTTGTATAATATAATAATAAATTTTAATAAATCTATGTAATTTGGATGATTACACGACGTGAAGTTCCGACTACATGGTGTGTACTTTTGTTCACTGTCCATTTGAAGTACATGCCTGGGGACATGGCGTGTAGATATACTTATAAAATTTTTGGAGTACACAGTGTGTTTAATTGGACACACACCACGTAGTATCTGCATTACATAGTTTCAAGTCGGGAAAGCCATGTACAGGGTACATGGTCCAACCCTTACCGGAAGGGACTACACACCAGGTTCAGTTGGACCACACAGCGTGTAATCTGGAAACCGTGTGCCACATGTTCTTGGTCAACAAATGGTGTTATAAATGACTTAGATAGGATCCAATACACGATCTGATTTGGTGGATTAGTCGATGCACTGAACCTATACTAAAAGACGTGTACTTTTGAATACATACTGTGTATTCTAGTGTTGTACGACCAGGAGTGTTTTCCACCTCCGGATGAGTTCCTCTATTTTATTTTAATCAAAATTAAAAGAAAAATTAGTTTCTGTAAGGTGAACGAGAAATGAGAGGGGAGGAACATATCTCAAAATTCAGATTTTAAAGAACGATTAACTTTAATTGAAACAACTAAATTATTAAATGCATAAATCACCAACGAAAAACTAAATAATTATAATCAATGATATGACCCCTTTGATACCACTTGTAGGTTCCCGGCGTAGCATAAGTGCATTGGTGGGTGTACCCAACTTTAATTTTAGCGTTAAAAAGCGTTCAATATGAGATCCATCACGATAATAAAACGCTGGATCTTCAGAATAGAACAAAGAATGAAAGAAAGAGAAGGGTCCCAGAACCATCGAGAGGATCATAATATGGTGGTTATAATTAATTTTATTAATTGAAAAAAATTACCTTGATGGAATTCTTTCTTCGTTGATGTTTTCCGGTCACGTTTCTATGTGATTCGTCTTTACGTCGCAGAAGCCAAGTGTAGACTTCCTCTAGAGGTGATTCACACACGCACCACGTGTCTCTGGATGTCACCAAAGGCATCTACAGGTGCTAGCGTAGAGAAAAATTTTCTTGCATTGTCTGCCTTAGATCGCCTTGATCCGATGGAGGAGGATCTCTCTCGGTCTTGAGAGAATTCTTGGAGGAAAGAGTTCTCTCATCCTTGAGAGAATTTTCTAGAATTGTTGTGCACGATGATTCTCTCTGGAAAAGTGTTGGGGTTGTGAGGATATTTATAATCGGGTTTGAGGTTATAGAGTGATGACAATAAATAAACGCGTTACACATTTTATTTATTTCAATAACTCTTTTTGAAAACCCCCATGTCTAATGATTAATTACTTGACATGCACCCACACTAATTATAATAAATATCATTTAATAAAACAATATTATTTCCTCAAAATCCCAACTGGAAAAACTACACGACGTGTAATCATTAATACATGGTGTGTACTCATTTTCCATGAAAACTACATGGCCTGTACATTCAATGTACACAACGTGTTTATCTTGTTTTCATTTTTCTTTATTTCCTCCACCACATTTATTAGACCTTGAGTAATGTATATTTATTTATTAAATAAATGTAACTGCATTACTCGCTAATAAATATATATTATTTCACCCACACTATATTCTCTCGAATAACTAGTGTCGAAATAAATGCGATCAGGCATCCTTAAATAATTATTAAACCACAGTCATGAATAATATTTATTTAACTTGTTAAATTAATATTTAACTGAGATACATGGACACACTTAGTGTGTGACCCTCTAGGCCTCTTTCTTAATGGCATTAGGCGGGGTATTATTAAAGTCCAAGGTTAGCATCTAACAACATGCCAAGGTATCCATAGAGAAAGAAGTTAATGCCGCAATGATGTGTCACCTCATACCAATGCTTACCGTGTAATATAATCCCTTTGTCATGATATCTCGAATTAAGAGGGTTGCATGCTAGTGCCATAAACCCATGTGCTCGATTATTCTTTCTTTGACTTTACGAAATTGAACTCGCCCATTCCTTACCATGGTCATGGATTTATTTAGGATATATCAATTCCATCAAAGGGCTTGTGATATCTACTTCCATTATGGAACAGAAGGGACAAATCTTTTCTTGCATTGTCTATTAATGCAGTGTTACTCGTGACACACCCAATGTATCCTACCTTGCTACGAATAGTGTGTCTTCACAGTTTTTGTCAATACATGAAAGTGCGCATGTTGTAATACCTATTTATAATAATCTTAAAGTCTAAGGACCAATACAAATGTCTGTGGATAAAAACATCCATTGAAACTATGAAATGTGGATTTCCTACTAGTGGTTCTTGTTCTCATAATATCCTCCTGGATATTACCAAGGGTGCACACCATGAGAAGGTGCCTCAACGTTTTAGAGTCCTCAAACCTAATGGCCTGTATTATTTGTGTCCCTAAAATAACATCATCCATCCATAGAACATATATTAAAAAATAGTGTTATGGCACTTCCGGGTTCTCATCATAGCAGAAATCCGCTATGACCCTTTAATAAAACTGCTGTCCTTAGGACATTATCACATGAATTATCATGCAGAAAAACAATCAAGATGTGATAAGGTATTTATTAATGAATAAAGTACAAAGTAGTTGGTTCTAGGCCACAAACTCCAACCTCAACACCCTACATAGGAAGGTTATGCCAATTCCACAAACTACACTAGGGATGATATATGATTTCACTCAAGTCTCATGGAGGGACACCACAACTCTATATAAGGATCGTCCTCTAGAGGGGATTACAATCCAGGTATGTGAATGTAATTTCTTACTGTACCCTCAAGGAAAGGACCATGGGAACACAGTCAACCTATACTAGTTCAAACTAGGAAAAACAAAAGCCTCAAGAACTCTTCATGGGAGTACATGGCGTGTAGTAGGTGTAAATGCCATGTACCTTGACCCTAGGTACGACCCTATTAAAATGAACCATTTCATTCAACCCATGTTGTTTAGAAGATCATAGATCATGTGAATGTGTTACATAGCTATCTAGGTATCTGGGGTACACCCGTGTACTCTAGCCATGTACCAGTACACGATGTCAGCTCATGTATTAATTATCGGGTACCAATACATGGGGTAACCCATGTACATGGTCCAGACCATGCTGTGTGGGTGAGTACACATCTTTTAGGTAACCCTTGTACTCCACACCTTATCTGTGTACTTACCATGTACATGCCGAAGCTACCCGGGTGGGACCACATGCTGTGTAGGCCTAGCCACATGTCGTGTGATAACTTCTTCTTACATAGAACCCAATATACCACCAAGGGGCCCCACACACCATGTATTCCAACATTACAGACCATGTGTTATAGGATTCTCCATAATCCCAGATCCGTGGTCATGTGCCTCCTCCGCCTCTCCAACCTTCAGTTTCTAGCCTTGCCTCATCGTAAAACTAGAGGTCCGAGGTCGTTTAAGCCATCCCATCACTGATAAATGTGTTTCCTCGTCATATCCACTAGAATATCGGATCAAAAAACTGTTCCTTGTTTCTCGTCAAAGAATGAAAAAGAACACAAACTTGGGAATCGTTCATTGTTTGATTCGCTGCCTCAATCACTATCACTCCTTCATCGCATCCTTATGATCCCATATATGTGATATTAGATTATTGCACCAAGAATTGGGTGTGCAATTATAGATTGATAGGTATGAATCAAACCCTAGGAAAATGTTGAACACCCGTGGTGAAATGATGAATTGGGGGAGAAAAGAATAATCAATCAAAAGGAATGAACCTTGATCAATGTTTGTGTTGATCTCGACCTGTCGCTATCAGAATGACAATTGAATAAAATAAACAATTACAATGATTAATCTCCCTTTAAAATCCCCCTAATATAATCCCAACCCACATTACACATGATCTTTGAATCAATCCATTCATCGATTGATTAATGTTAGTCGTAGTAATTAAGAATGTGGAAAATAAAATTAAAATAACATGCCCTAACTCGATTCAACTAAATTACTGATTAATAATGATTTGTTTTCATCATCATTGATATGGTCCATTGAATCCTAGGTTGTGTCGATTGATTGATCCATGATTCATCGCCGTTTTCTGGAGAGGGTTCTCCAAATCTCTCCCTAGTGATCCTATTCCATCTCTAGGGTTATGAGGCTAACCTTGGATTTCCAACATAATAATTCATTTAACGGAGGTTATGTAAATGCATTGGGAAAACAAAATAAAATAATTTTCATTGAATAATTTTATTTATTTTATTCCCATAAAATCTTTTTTACAAATGACTCGCACCGAACAATGTTAGGCCACGACTAGGGTAAAACTGCCACTATGAACTCAACAATGCCCTTATATTTTGGATCCGTGTACCCATTTATAATTTATTACACTTTTTGAAGAAAACCATGTGCACATGATAATAAATATTTTAATATTTTTCAAACATTTAATCTCATCACATCAGGCCTCGAAATCACACACTATCTCAGTTCCTAGTCTCAAAAATAATCCATATAATATCTAAAAATAATACATAAAAAATTTGATACATTACAGTTTAGTATCTAAAGGTTCTCTTTTTAGTTACAAACTGCTATAACATTTTGATATGGAAAGTAATTCAAGTATATTACTATGAAAATATCATATGAAAAAGTAATAACACTACTATGGTAAGAATAAATCATGAATACATCTCTATATACATGATATAGAAACAACCAAAATTCACAACACTCACACTTACACAAGATCAAAATTTATAACCATAAACATATTAAATCTCATAAGATAAAATCATTCTTCTGAAATGTCATAACTTTAATCAATGGGCCAACCTTATTTTCCTTGATAACTAGTATATTATATGTGATTTTTTATCATTGAGTATTATCATTCAAGAGATAAAATCTTCATGTATATACCATTTTTCATCTATCATGAACTTTAAATATTGGTTAGTACCATAAATGTTCTGTTTTCACAATGTATATTGTGGAAATACATCACTATTCGGTACAATTATAAGAAATGGAACAAATTTTTTCTCCGTTTAACCACTTATTTATCTACATCAGAAGAAACAACCAAATAGATATTTGTATATATGGTTACCCTTGGATTTAATTTTCTTCTCTTACTCATTTCCTTATATTAACTATGATACTAGTTCAAATTAGTCTATAGGAATACTATTTTTGTGTCCCCTTATGGAAACTATTGTTCCCTCTTCTCTAAGTACCAAATGTATATACCTTTTACTTATTCAAGTACTATTGGATAATTCAAAATACTTCATTATGCATTTGTCCTATATTTATTTTATATTTTCCAACCATAATGTATGAATTAGAAATATCAAATCTAATACATAACATGGAATATGTGATAGATCCATCAATAAAGTTTATATAGGTCTACCCATCGTATTAATCTCTTCATGTGTCTTATATACATATTCTTAGAGAGATTTATAACATGTTACATAGTATAAAATTCTCTATTAAATTATTCCAACATGTATGTTTAATAACATATCATTATATATAATTTTACTTGGTCCAAGAAGACCATAGATCAATCTCAGTAGATATGGTTCCCTAGAACATGGGTTTCTACGTTAAGCCAATATTTAGAGATAAAATCTCAAAAAACTCTTAACCAACTATAAGACTAATGACTATTTTTTCAAATTTTATTAACCTATAATACTTGGAAACTTCGGTGCTCCCACCAAAATCATATAGATACATTGATATATAATTATTCTTTCATTTGATGCTTACCTTTCATCTATAATTGTATCATTTTTACATGCGTTTATATTGGTCATATTTTATATCAAACAAATTCTAATTCTATTTAAAAATATTTATCATAAGTTTTTGTTTTTTACATTAAATATCCAAAATATAATAATCATGATAATATTATTATAGATATATAAATTCATATTAATTTTAGCATCACTATGGTAAAATACATTTTGAAATAATCAATAAATTTATTGATCTTAAACCTTTAACAACCAATATTTTTTTATATGTAATAAATTTTCAACCCATGTATATATATCTCTTGAATACCCATTTGGACATAATGGGATTTTTTTAGTTAGAGCTACTACTAAAATACAGAATTGATTTTGGAACATGTAATCCATTTTTTTGCATTCATATCCACTTATCATTGGAGTTTATTTTCCATTTACTAATTCCTTGTAGGATAAGGATTTCTTATTTTGAATGAATTATATGCCACTTAAATTATGATTAAAAAACACATTATCTTTAGTTTTATCTCACATATATAGTGTGTGCCTATATAAATTTCATTTCTAGGATATCTTATGTAACTTATCTCTATTCCAACTAATTTCTCACCCAATACCTAACATTATAAAAGTAATTGTTTATCTTACCATCTTATATAGATCTGTACATAATCGTAATGAAATAGTCTTTAACTTGAAAATAACATTTATATCTTATGTATTTTTGTAATATCCTTAGAAAAATTTAGGATAATTAATAGATATGATTTTTTTTCTTGATATAAGTTTTTTTAATTATACTTAACAAAACTTTTACATATTGATAAAAAATTGTGACATAATGGACTTATTTCATATTATAACTTATATTATATACATTGGTCATTATAGCTGGTGCATGGTTAAGGGTTAATACCTTTATTTTGGAATCACAACTCAAAAGGACGAGGGAATAGTTATAGGACTTATAAGACTCATCCTAAATCCACCTTTTACTAAAATATTGAATTTATGTGTATAAGAAAATATGAGTTTTATAATAACTACACACTATATTTTAATGATCAATGAATTCTTGGTTTTGATATTTATTGGATCATTTTCATGAAGCATCATTTATCTTCTTACTAATCTTATTCCAGACCTCTCATTATATTCCTTAAAACATTTAAAAAAATATCATAAATTACATGACTTTACCTCTAAATTCTACTTAAAATATTCTATGCATATATTGTTGACCTAATTCAAAAGTATTTTAATCTATATCACCTTTGATGATTAATGCAACTTGTTTAAAATACCATATAATAAATCATGTCAAATACCTTATGATTTTTTACTAAAAAGAGTTAAAACACCCTATTTAGTATATCTTTGAATATTTTATTCTTATTATACTTAACCAAGAATTATATTACCAAAACTATGTATTATTTTATTCTTGTATTTTATATTCATCATTAATTACTAAAATTGGATATCTCTGATTCATGCATAATTAAAAAATTATTCATGTATGGTATAGAATAAAATTTTATTTCAAAATTTAAATAAAATTTCATTGTTTCTAAACTAGACACTAGGATAATTTTATTACTAGAGAAAAATATATAATAAGATTTTTGGAATGAAAGAATCATTCCTCTTGGTGATGTTATGTTTTATTATTCTCTAACTAATGTTGGAATAAGGCTCTAATATTAAATTGAAGTTCTATTTAACTCTTGTAGTCATTCTGTTCTTTCCTAGTTCTTGAATTATGATAAAAATATATAGGTTACATATTGTATCCAATACCCAAGAAGTTAAATAGGAAAATTACATCCAATTATGAATATGTCTAAAGTATAATATTTTACTTTCTTATTCTTCAACTCTATTCAATTTATCTTCCAATGACCTTACATTCCATATGAAATGAAAATGGACTCATGTTTTATGTTTTCCCTCTTTATAATCGGGTTATTAAAAAGAATTTTTAGAGGTTCCTTTTAAATTACATTTGAAATTTTCCTTTTTTCCTTTCCTTTATTATTATTCACCATAATAAATGAGGATTTATTTATCTTAAAGTTCATATCTTCTTGGAGTACCTTACCCAAAAGATATTGAAGTAGTATCTACATATTATTATTTTTATAATTCTAATAAAAAACTAGAGAAACTGGGTGATAAGGACGAGATAATGATTTTTATTGAATGATCATGATTCCACTTGAATCCCAATTCTTCTAATTATTAAACGTACCCTATCATCTTTATTACATGAGGACTATCCTTAGTACCATCTTGAAATTTACACATATTTAGTCTAATGATAATCTCATTTATTTCTTGATTCACTTTCTTCTATAAAACTTTTATTATATGAGAAAACATAGTGGAAAAATATAAGTACTCATATTGATTTCCAACATAATTTGGAATTTATGATTACATTATGTTTTATAAAGTATATTCATAATCCATTTGTCTCATTTAAAATTCTTTTTCAGCCTCAATTTCTTTCAAAGGTGTATTATCATGTAGTGGGGGATCCTACACATATAATTTCATTTCATATCATAGTATTTTGTGTAAACACTTGTACCAATCTTATAAATTTATTTTGGTTAGGTAATTTTAATTGTTTAATATTGATCATAGTGATTTTTTTGTATTACTTACCACTTTTTTAAAAAATAAAAGTCTATTATATTAGTAAATTTATCTTTATTACCAGTTTTCTAGACATTCATGAATGTATTATCTAAAATGTATCTGACCATTTTATTTATATCATAGTATCCCTCAATTACAAGATTCATAATACCCATTCTCATGATTATTATAATGGGAAATTATCCTTAAACCTATATTTATATCATAAGCTATTGAATCACCATTAATTTGAGAGTCTAATATGTGGACTTGGTTGGACAAATGTATTTACTATTAACTCCTGTAATAATTGAGTGTAGTCCCATATCTAATGAATACTTATATTTAATTTTCTCAACCCCATCCACAAAAATTTCACCAATCTAGATATAACTATTTTTAGTGAAAATCATAGTTAAGTTGGTCAAACACTCTTGTTAGAATTCCCTGATAGAAGGATTCATCTTTTATTATGGATGAAAAGAACCTCAAACAAAGGTTTCATTCCAGCTTAAGAGATAGAAGGAATTTTAGAATTAATATATATTTTGAGGTATTTTTAATGTTTCTTTTTTCATTGTGACTAAAATATAATTCTATTTATCATGATTATCACTATGTGATCATGCTCACAGCTTTAACCATGCTTCAATTGAATCAATCATCATTAATTTGTTCATATCTTCCTTTTTATGATTGATAAATATCTTATTTTATCATATAATATACACAAATTAACATAATAACATAATAAAACACATAAAAAATAAATAAATAAATAAATAATATGACACGATCATGAGCTACATATAATGGTTGATCCATTGAGTGGATGATGGATCAACCAAGATATAGGGGAATTCCTTGAGTCTTGTGATATGTCAAACTATAGTGACCACTAAATTCTTATGTATTTTTCCTTGTTTTGTTTCATTTTAGTTATCATACTTGAAACATTTCATAAAATCCTCTGATATTTACAATTAATAATCACACATAGGTGAAGGGGGACATGGGATGCAAGATTAAAATTTTATCACTTAAATATGGACATGTATTCTTTTATACATTTAAAGATAGAGAGATGATACATAGATCATCTAAAAATTAGATTTAATAAATACTTATTACATTCTAAAATTTAAATATAAAAATTAAATTGAATAAACAATCATCCAAAAATTATAATTTTTAATAATTATTATATTCTAAAATTCAAATATAATAATTAAATTAAATAAAAAATCATCCAAAAAATAATATTTTGGGTATTGGCTCATATTTTTAATTAATAGTCTATATTTCTTACAGATACCAATTTTTTTAAAAATCTTATATAAAATCTATTTGTTTTTACAAAAATGAAGATACTTTTTTTCAGACATATGATTTTAAACAGGTCCTTGGATTTAAAAAGGCCCATACTAGGCTTGGTTGGTCTAGGTGGGTTGGTTGACCTAGAAAAAATATTGGTCGGGGAGGTTCCCCACTATGTGGAACAAGGGGAGAGGTTCTTTGACCATGCATGTGTGGGGAATTTTTTTTAATTTTTTTTAATTTAACTCACCCACTCCTAATTAGTTCTAGTTACTTGAGCTCCCCCATTAATCGAGGGTGGTTTTCCGCAAGTGATGGGTGATAGGCATTACCTACGACAAATAACTTTTAATTATTTTTATTCCCCTGACTTCACATGATTTTAAGTTGACCAACCTTCTAATGTATAACACACCATTAGTGTCACTATGAAAGTATCAATGCCCTATTTTGGAATTCTACAGAATTTAATTGAGATTTCAAATTAAATAATTACACAACTCCTATAATACCAATTAAAGGAACTTAAGTCTTTCTAGAATCATAAAAATACATATTTAAAATTTATTTTCATTAGATGCATGTTTTATCACAAGATTTGGAATACCAATTCCCATATTCAACTATATATCAAATTAAATTAATTTAAGTAGTAAGAAAACAAACAAAACCATACCTAATTCATCCATCAAGTAATGATATGATCTTCTCATCATCACTATGTTGCATCTCAAAGGAACTGAGTAACCTTCTATCTAGATTATACCAACATGAAATTGATTCTCATTTATTTTCATTCATCAATATCTGTTTCTAGAAAAGAAGAAATAAGTTCTTCATGGCATCCCTTTAATTGAGTAAAGAATGCAGTCTTGATTAAGAAGGAATAGTTTATTTGATCTCGTTCTTCATTTGATTTCTATCTCTAGAATCTTGATAGGAGGGAGTAGAGGAGAGAGGATTAAAAAATTCAGGGAAAATAACTCCCATTCTATTCATGGATAAAAAATTTTCTTAAAATGTTTAGTTTAACAATAAAAAATTGCACTGAATATCTTGGAAAAGTTAAACCTTTTAAACCATCCAAAAATGGTATGAATGTATTAGTAAATGTGTGATGAATATCATGAATATTTAACCAAAATCTTGTTACTATATTGAATTTCAAGTGATGAATTGTGATTAATTAACTTAGTGTATTCCTCCCATAATTATTTAATTATCTTTGAGAATGTAATTTTTATTGAAAAAAATAATTATTATATTTTATTATATTAACTTAAATCATGAATAATAAATTATGAAAAAAATTCAATTATTATTAATAAAAAACTAGAAAAGAAAAATTAAATTAAATTACTTTTGAACATTCATACTTGGTGTTAACTAACCCCCATATGCGGGACCAACATCATCCTAAACTTTAATTCATCGTAATTTTTGGAACTTCTTGATACAATTTATACAAGACCTATGTTCCCTTATCTATATAGTACTGAATCATATTGATAAACCAAAAAAGGAAACTAGAAAAAAATCATTCCCATCAAATAGATAAGGATAATTAGTAGCTATAATAAGCACCTATGAATACGCACTCTGTAATATAATCTCATTATCCCTTGATGTCTAATAGGGTAGGATGAATACATTGTGTCATCATATTTTAATACTCTATTTATCTTTTTTGAATATATTAGATATAGTTATACATTGATTTAGTCATGGAACTATAATCCTTTTCAAGTGGCCAAAAATATATTCTTCCATTTGGAAGTAATAAATCTTGTCTTGATCAGTCAAGCAATGCCAGAACACCAATGATACACATAACAAAAGGACATCTACAAAAAAATAAACTACCATGTTCTTCATCACAAATAAAGTTATGTGATCATATTATATGCATTGATAATGATCTTAAGTCCAGAGTCCAATACCCATATTCATAGATTAGAACATCTAATGACAATCAAAACTTGTGGTGTTGTAATTAGTGAGTTATTTGTCGTGATATCCTCTACATGAGATCAATTAAAGAAAATTTCATCAGAAGAAGTCTCAATGATTATGATCCCCTAACACCGAATTTTCATGCATTATATATTCCTTACTAGTGTGATTTATCTAAACCATATGACATATGATTAAGATTATTTTCATAGTATATCAAGGTTATCATTACAGCTAGTTACTACCAGAAAAAATTCATATGAAAAATAATAATAATATATTGTCATATAAATAGTGTATAGGGATATAATAATTTGATTATGATAAGAATATATCATAAAAAACTCTCTATATAAATGATATAAAAATTAAAATCGCTACTCAGGTTGGGGCCAGGGAACCCAAACTCATAATAGGACTATGTGTGATGTAAATGGGGGTATGTTTAATTTTTTAGTTTCTAAAAATAGGTTTTTTTTCTTTTGGGATCATCTTATGAATTTGGATGTATTTAAATGAAATCTAGTGTATTTTTGGGTGAGTTTTGAGGTTCATTAGGATGTTTGGATGTTTTTTTTGACATGGATGTCATAGAACCTAAAGGCTTATGATTGTGGGTGTAATAATGAACCTGGTGTGGGGTACCGGGAACCTAGTTAGGTTGAAAAAAATAGACTATTTTGAGGTATCCATCAGGTTCCAGTGACACCATAATGGTTACTTAGTAGGCTTAAGTCCAAATTTTCATTTAAGGAAACAAAATTTCATCATCTCAATCCCTTCTTTTTTACCCTTAAATGGGGTTTCCCTCAAGATATTCTCCTCATGGTTGATTAATAACTCTACCTAGGTCTCTTATTTACCTTAATTCTCCCTTTCTATACTCCCATGGATTATAGTGGATAAAAGTAGATTCTTTCAACCAAATACATGGTAATATCTTCAATTATCCACTTTTTATCCCTCCTGTACATTTTTTTCTCATTTACATTTTTCTTTGATCAAGATTTTATGATGAATTCTACATGAATAATATGAAACTAATAAAAAAAATTCATCCTATTTATCAATCTAGAGTAAGTATCTTGAGTTATTTACCATTGGTTCAAAACTGTTTTAGTCTATGGAAATGATGGTATGATTTCTCTAAAGTGTTTTTGTGATTTAAAGGTGTTATTATATAGTGTTTAAGTTGTATCAATTGTGTATTTAGATTGTTATTGTAACATCCCAGGTAAATAAAGAATAAAGAATTTTCATATTAATTAATATTTACGGATTAAATATTAATTTTAATTAAAAGGGGCTTCTACATTCGATAGCGTACTCGATACGCAACGATGAGTTTCATTGAAATCTTACGTTGCACACTAGTAATATAATAATATTATTTTAAATGGTTGTTAACATGTAGCCGTTGTACTGGCAGGAATGGATAGAAATAACTAAAATATGATTATATATGTTTTAAAATGTTTTTATATTTACCCAATAAAAGATAAAGGCTTAAAATATGGAAAGAATTCAATTTTAGGCATTTATACCCTAATTTTCACTAAGGGTTCACTTATCACCTTTTGATGGAGAACCATCATTAAATATAATTTTGATCACTCTTATAATTTATTTTGGACCAAATATAACTCTTCTTTAGAATCGAGACATCAAAATTTACTTTGTGTAAATTTTTGGTATCGTTCCGATAAAGTTCATTTTTTTAAATGAATAGTGAAAATTGTTGTATTTTAATTCAAAACCTCTTTTTAATCTAATTTTTAATATGATTATATTATCTTTTGAATTGTTTTTAAAGATAAATTAGAAAATATTTTCACCATTAAATCCAATAGTGGTCGTTGGAATTAATTTCACTTTGAAATCGGACATAAACTAGTGTCAATCTTTTGATACTTATTGTTTCACAAAAACATGCTATTTGTCATGACAGCGGGAATTAATTATTAAATTAATTAATTTGACTTATATGTTTTGAATTTTGTAAAATAGACTTCATTTTTGAATTCAGAATATCAAATATTGCTTAGGGTGAATTTTTGGTATTTTTTTGAAAAACTTCAATTTTTGATGAATAGTGAAATCACTAAGTGGTACTTATGAAAACTGATTTTTCATTTAAATGAAATTTTACCACCTCTGTTATTTGATTTTCAAAAATCTGACATACATGGTTGTCATTAAGAAGTAAAATGTGGATCAATGAGATTAAAATAATTTTTTGGTGAATAGTAACGTATTAAGTTTTTAATTGCGATTAGTGGTAATTAGTGTAGTTTAAGGTAAAATAATGTTTTAATAATATGAGATGACCTATAAACATGTCCTACCCTCATTTTATATGTCATGGCCGACCATGACAAGCCATGGGTCAACTTGGGGACCCCATGGAGCCACTTTGGTTGGAAAATGACATAAATACCTTTTATTTAATGTTAATGTAAAAAATGGCACAAACATGACATGTTTTACTAAAACAGTTTTTAAATGGGGTTATACAAGTCAGAATTTTGATTATAAATAGTAATTGGAAAGCTAAAACGATTTCCTACATCATAGTATTTTTATTATAATTTTTAGACATTAAATAAATCAAATTATTTATGACATAATAATGATGCAGCGATGACATCATTATTTGACGATTTAAATAAAATAGAAAGATAATGTAAAATATATGAACTACACATGTCCAAAACTTATTGGATGGGTGTATTTCGAAGCCTTATCACCTTATCCACGAATTATTTCAATGTGGGACATTTTAAAACTGAAAAAAATTTTCAAATAAAGTAATATTTCTTTACTTTCCAAAAGTGCCCCTCCTCTCCTCTTATAAAAGGCCCCCACCTCTACCACCTTACCCACACTCCCAAAGCCTTTGGCTCGGCCAAGCCCTGCCCATTTTGTCTCTCCACTTCCTTCTATTACTCCTTGAAGCCTCAAGTTGAGCAGAAGTGTTCCCAAAGAAGCCTTTGAGCTCAAACCAAAGGGAGTTACCCGATTTTGAGGTAATGTCTTCACTTGAGTCCTTTTGTATTATTTTGCTTCTCCAACCCACTAAACTCTTTTTATTTATTTCTTTTGTAACAAATCCAGTATATTCAATATATTAGGATTTTTTTATAAGAAGTATTCGAGCTACACTTACACACACCTTCATCTAATGGTTAAAGAACATACAGTTTCCGTGGATGGTGAATTTATGCCTCCCGAAACGATGATTGTTCAACATTCCTTTAACACCTTCAAAGGTGGCCATTAAGATGTAACTGTATTTATATATGATATATAATATTTTTATGTTTTCTTTAAGATTCTGTATTTTTCATTTTGGGCATACCTTTATGGTTTCCATTATGGGTAAACACGATATCTTCATTTAAGGAAGTGCGGACTACCACCCCCTCAAAGTGATGTGATTCGTTAATGCCATATGTGGGACGTGTAAAGGATGGATTTAAAGTTATTATATATGATGTTATATTGGAATTATAATATACCTATATATCATTATTATTTATTTTCATTAAAGTGTGAGATAGAAATGAAAGTAGCGTTCATGCGTACGTACGACTTATCGTCTCCATGAACGGTGCATTTCATTTCTTATCCCCAAATGTAATGTACTATTAAAAGTACATGTATATAATGGATATATATAATGAATTATATATCTAAATAATGAATATAATTCTGGAATTAAAATATACATACCTCTCATTTAGTTTTAATTCCATTAATATGACAAAGAAATGAAAGTAGAATTCATGCGTACGTACGGCTTACGGTCTCCATGAACGGTGCATTTCATTTCTTACATCTAATTGATTATGTAATATTATAAATACATGTATATGCTGGATATATATGATATATATGATATCCAAATCAGGAATGTCATTATGGATATAAAGAACCTTTGACCACACGAACAACATGTAATTGTAAGAAGTCCACTTTCGACTTAAGAACCAAATATCGACAAAACAAACATTATTAACTTAAATGGTTACATAATGTTTATAACATGTAAATAAGTGATATAAAAGGAATAATGAACTTTAAAAAGGTTCTTAATCAAGTAGAAATTAACTCAAGTTTATTATTCAGGACGTTAAAGAACGATCGAGTCAAGTCGGACCCAAGGTAAGGGACTTCGTCTCAATCTTCTTTCATTGAGGCATATTTAATTTTATACACAACTTTATTTTATACGGTGTATAAAACCATTTGACTTTTACTTTTATACAAAAGGAATATTTTTCTACGAAGCATTTTACTAAACGACAAAAAGGAATGTTTTTTTAACGTACGCGGTGACAACGACCTTTTCCGTCGCCGCGAGTATTATTTGGTCTTTGGCTTCCTCAACAAGCCGTAATGTTTTTAAAATAAAATAAATACCATATACTCTTTTATGTATTTTGGTATTGAAAATGGTTTTGATAAAGGATTCTATTATGATATATTGTGATTGAAATGTGGAAATGTTATCATTCCTTTATATTGGTTTTATGTTTTATGATTTAATATTGGTACTCGGACATTTGACGGGTGGTTACGTGATAAACCATATGACGGGTGGTGCTGTGAATACCCGGACAGGTGGTTACGTTATAACCTCCAATGCATTGGGTATGGAAGTCGGCCATATGGCTATTCCATTAAGTATGTATGGAAATTGGCCGTATGGCTATTCCATTAAGTGATATGTGTGGAAGTCGACCGTATGGTTATTCCACTTAAGTATTTTTATGTCCCAAGTTACCTTTATATATGCTATGTGTTCTTTATATGGGTTTTATGGTAATCCTTTGGTTACAAAAAGGTAAGTAATGATACTTTATTTAGTGAAGAGTTTTAACTACTTCATGATGGTGAAGGTATTACTTTGTTAGAGTATACATGGTTTACTTGATGTTTGAAAAAGTAACAGTTTTCATTCTTTGTGTATCCCTTACTGATCTTTTTATGCTCACCCTAAGTTTTTTTCGAAATGTTTTTCATAGGACTTAAAGTGGAATAAGGTCAAGGATGGGATCAAGGGAATGTCATGCTATATAAGACATTGAACTAGACATGTTTCTTTTTAAGAGTTTTTTTTATTATGGAAACTTAGTAGAAGTGTCTACTTTGTAATATTTTGAGATGTAAAAGTTATGTTCTAATTATCTAAAACTCTAAACCTGAAAAGATCCTCAATGTGAATTATTCATTTAATTCAATATTAAGTAAGGTTTAAGGCTGGGGCCTTATAGTTGGTATCAAAGGTCGGTTTAGACAACTTTAGGGGTTAGAAAATTGTTAAATTATAAGTTAATTTATGATATGATTGAAATGATATAGCATTTACAAATTACCATGTTGCTTTGCCTAAGATATTTCTGTGTTCAGAATGGTTTTCCACAGAGGAAACAAAGCAGCTATGTTGGGACGACATTAGGAGGAAGACAACCTTCCAAATCAGCAACCTGAGATGGTCGGAATCGGAACTGAACAGTTTGTTGCAGTTATGGAACAGTTGACTCAGGCTATAAATGGTGGTGGTATCCATGCACGAGATCAGCCAGATCAACCACAGAGGAACATGTCAGTGGTGGAACACTTCATGAGGCAACATCCCCCATCATTCAGAGGATCATCTGACCCTGTGCAAGCTGAAGGGTGGATTAAAGCACTGGAGAAGATTTTTGATGTCATGGGGTGTTCAGAACATCAAAAGGTTAGTCTTGTTGTTTACCATTTTGAATGTGAAGCTGATCAGTGGTGGTCGATGGTGAAAAATATCAGGGATAGTGATGAGATTGAGGATCTTCACTAGGACGAATTCAAAGGTATGTTTCTTGAGAAATATTTTCCTAAGTTGGTTCATCTTAGGATGGAAAAACAGTTCCTACAATTGAGGCGGGAGGATGATTCAGTGGCTGCTTATGAAGCAAAGTTCACTCGATTGGCAAGGTATGCTCCAAACTTCATACGAGATCTTGATAGTAAAATAAACCGTTTTTACTCAGGGTTAAAGCCAAAGTATCGAAGGGATTTAGATTCTTGTGAGTTCAAAAGTTATGAAAAACTTGTTCGATGTGCTGAGAAGGTGGAAATGGAGTTTGCCGATGATCATGTGTTCTATGACAAACAACAGAATAAGAGGTCTAGTTGGCAGACAAAGGGGAAGAATTAATAAAAGAAGCAAGGAGGTAAGAAAACCAAATATCCATCCTGTGAGAAGTGTGGTAAAATGCATCCTGAAAAATGTTTATCCAAGTTTGGTAAGTGATTTCGGTGTGGTAAGTCTGGTAATATTGCTCGTAACTCTAAGGAAGATGATAAAGCAGGCAATGAAAAGACAACAGTAAGATGTTTTATGTGTAATGAAATGGGTCATTATGAAAACGAGTGTCCAATGAAGAACTCAACTAGGGGAATGCAGCCAGACTACAAGCAGAAAGGGGTGGTGAAATACTTTGCAAAAACTTCAGCAGATGTTGGGCCATCGAATGAATTGGTATCAGGTACACTGTTTGTTTGTTCAGATTGTGCCAATGTGTTGTTTGATTCAGGGTCTACACACTCTTTCATTTCTGAGAAGTTTTCTAGTAAATTGGAAATTCCATCTCAAGATATGAACCCTGAACTTATGGTAAAAACACCCGGAGGGAACGTTGAGGCAAAAAGGAATTATAAGAACCTTCCTATCCTTATGTGTGGAAAGAATCTACCAGCAAACCTTATTGTTTTGTCTCTAGAAAAGTTTGATGTTATTTTGGGCATGGATTGGCTTTCTTTTTATCATGCTAAGATTGACTGCAGAGCTAAAATGGTTTCTTTTCAGAAAGATTTTCAGTTTGTGTACAAGAATGAACCCTTGATTTTGATAACGTATCAGGAAGTTGAGAAACTAGTAAAAGATGGAAATGAATGTTACCTTGCACATATTTTTGAAAATAAAGGAACTGTTCAGATTAATGATGTGCCAGTGGTAAATGAGTATCTTGATGTTTTTCCTGATGAGTTGCCTGATATTCTTCATGATCAGGAAGTTGAATTTACTGTTGACTTAGTTCCTGATTCTAAGCTAATTTCAAAACCCCCTTATCGAATGGCTCAAGTTGAACTTTTAGAGTTAAAGAAACAATTGCAGGAGTTAATAGATAAAGGTTTCATTCGACCTAGCACATCACCATGGGGTGATCCTATCTTGTTTGTTAAAAAGAAAGATGGATCAATGAGACTTTGCATTTATTATAGAGCCTTGAATAATATTACTGTTAAGAACAAGTATCCTTTGCCTCATATCGATGATTTGTTTGATCAGCTCCAGAGAGATCAGTATTTTTCAAAGATTGACTTGAGGTCGGGGTACCATCAGTTGAAATTAAAAGAAGTAGATGTTCCGAAGACTGCGTTCCGTACTAGATATGGCCATTATGAATTTGTAGTTATGCCTTTTGGGTTAACCAATGCACCATCTGTATTCATGGACCTTATGAATAGAATTTTCCATGAGTTTTTGGATAAGTTTGTGGTTGTTTTCATTGATGATATTTTGGTGTTTTCTAAAAGTAAAGAGGAGAATGAAAGTCATTTAAAGGGTTATCTTGCAAACCTTAAAAGAAAAGAAACTATATGGAAAATTCAGCAAGTGTGAGTTTTGGTTAAAACAAATTTCTTTCCTGGGTCACATTATTTCAAAAGATGGCATAACTGTTGATCCTACTAAAACAAAAGTTGTTGAAAAATGGATGAGACCCACAAATGTAACCGAGATCCGTAGTTTTCTTGGTTTGGCAGGTTACTACCGAAGGTTTGTTGAAATTTTTTCACGGTTATCTAGTCCAATGACTAAGCTAACTTGTAAGGGTGTTAAGTTCATCTAGACACGAGAATGTGATGATTGTTTTCAGGAGTTGAAAAGAAGATTGGTGAATGCTCCAGTTTTGGCACTTCCTTCCAGGAATGTTGAGTTTGTTATATACAGTGATGCTTCATTGAAGGGACTTGGCTGTGTCCTAATGCAGAATGATCAGGTAATTGCTTATGCTTCACGTCAGTTGAAAACTCATGAGGTAAATTACCCTACACATGATTTGGAATTATCTGCTGTTATCTTTGATTTAAAAATTTGGAGGCATAATTTGTATGGAGAAAAGTGTGAAATATATACTGATCACAAAATTTTAAAGTATATATTCACTCAGAAAGAATTGAACACGAGACAGAGGAGATGGCTGGAATTAATCAAGGATTATGATTGTATAATCCACTACCATCCAGGAAAAGCAAATAATGTGGCCGATGCTTTGAGTCGAAAAAGTAATGCTTTATTAACCATGCTACGTTTGGAATGAGATCCTTTGGTTTTGGATTTAATGACCTTTGTCATAGAAGTTGTTGGTGCAAGAATTCCTTCTGTTTTGTTCCAGGTATCAGTGAAATCTTCTCTATCAGACAGAATCAAGCAAGCACAGAAGCAAGACAGCGAGTTGCAGAAAAAGGTAGAGCTGGTTCAGAAAGGTAAGTTACCTGAATTCAATATTGATAATGATTGTGTTTTGATGTTTGGGAAGATATTATGTGTGCCTTGTGATTCACAGTTGAAGAATGAGTTGTTATGTGAGGCTCATAGTTCTCCGTTTTCAGTTCATCCTGGCAGTACTAAGATGTATAGAGATCTGCGGGAGTATTACTGGTGGGATGGAATGAAAAGAGATATTGCTGATTTTACTGTGAAGTGTTTGACTTTTCAGCAGGTTAAAGCAGAGCGGCAGTTACCTAAAGGGATGCTTCAGCCTCTACCAGTGCCAGAGTGGAAATGAGAAAACATATCCATGGACATTGTTGTGGGATTACCGAGGACATCTCGAGGTAATAATGCAATCTGGGTTATTGTTGATCGCTTGACCAAATCTTCTCATTTCCTTGCTATACGAGATACTTTCTCTCTAGATCAACTTTCCCGTTTGTATCTTAAAGAGATAGTCAGGTTACATGGAGTTCCTCTCTCCATTATATCTGACCGTGATCCCAGGTTCACTTCTATCTTTTGGAAAGGCCTTCAGAAGTCGTTGGGTACTGAATTAAATTTTAGTACAGCTTTTCATCCTCAATCAAATGGGCAGTCAGAACGAACAATTCAGACATTGGAGGATATGCTACGAGCTTGTTCGATGGATTATCAGGGAAGTTGGGACCAACATCTTTCTTTGGTTGAATTCTCATATAATAACAGTTTTCATTCCAGTATACAGATGGCACCATTTGAGGCGTTATATGGGAAGCGGTGTCAAACTCTAGCTTTCTGGGATGAAGTGGGTGAAAGGAAGTTGATGGGACTAGAGTTGGTAGAAGAGATGGTAGAAAAAGTTCAGTTGATTCAGAGACACATGAGAACAGTTCAGAGGAGGTAGAAAAGTTATGCAGTCAACAGGAGGAAGGATCTCTATTTTGAGGTAGGAGATCATGTTTTTCTCAAAGTTTCACCATGGAAAAGTGTTATGCGATTTGGTAAGAAAGGAAAGCTAAGTCCAAGGTTCATTGGACCATATGAAATTCTAGAGAAAGTTGGATCAGTTTCTTACCGAGTGTCTTTACCACCGAGTTTATCTCAGGCACACAATGTTTTTCATGTTTCAATGTTGAAGAAGTATATTCCAGATCCATCTCATGTTTTGAGTCCAGAGGTAGTTCAGCTGGAAGAGAACCTATCTTATGAAGAACAACCAGTCCATATTCTTGACTACAGGGAGCAGGTGTTACGGAATAAGGTGATTCATCAGGTAAAGGTTTTGTGGAAAAACCATGTGATTGAAGAGGCAACGTGGGAATATGAAAATGCTATGAGGATAAATACCCCCACTTATTTTGATAAGTGAATAAAATTGTGAGAACGCAATTCCCAAAAGGGGGGAAGGATGTAACATCCCAGGTAAATAAAGAATAAAGAATTTTCATATTAATTAATATTTACGGATTAAATATTAATTTTAATTAAAAGGGGTTTCTACATTCGATAGTGTACTCGATACGCAACGATGAGTTTCATTGAAATATTACGTTGCACACTAGTAATATAATAATATTATTTTAAATGGTAGTTAACATGTAGCCATTGTACTGGCGGGAATGGATAGAAACAACTAAAATATGATTATATATGTTTTTAAATGTTTTTATATTTACCCAATAAAAGATAAAGGCTTAAAATATGGAAAGAATTCAATTTTAGGCATTTATACCCTAATTTTCACTAAGGGTTAACTTATCACCTTTTGATGGTGAACCATCATTAAATATAGTTTTGGTCACTATTATACTTTATTTTGGACCAAATATAACTCTTCTTTAGAATCGGGACATCAAAATTTACTTTGTGTAAATTTTTGGTATCGTTTCGATAAAGTTCATTTTTTAAATGAATAGTGAAAATTGTTGTATTTTAATTCAAAACCTCTTTTTAATCTAATTTTTAATATGATTAGATTAGCTTTTGAATTTTTTTTAAAGTGAAATTAGAAAATATTTTTACCATTAAATCCAATAGTGGTCGTTGGAATTAATTTCACTTTGAAATCAGACATAAACTAGTGTCAATCTTTTGATACTTATTGTTTCACAAAAACACGCTATTTGTCATGACAGCGGGAATTAATTATTAAATTAATTAATTTGACTTATATGTTTTGAATTTTGGAAAATAGACTTAATTTTTTAATTCAGAATATTAAATATAGCTTATGGTGAATTTTTGGTATTTTTCTGAAAAACTTCAATTTTTAATGAATAGTGAAATCACTAAGTGCTACTTATGAAAACTAATTTTTCATTTAAATGAAATTTTACCACCTCTATGATTTGATTTTCAAAAATACGACATACATGGTTGTCATTAAGAAGTAAAATATGGATCAATGAGATTAAAATAATTTTTGTTTAAATAGTAACTTATTAAGTTTTTAATCGCGATTAGTGGTAATTAGTGTAGTTTAAGGTAAAATAATGTTTTAATAATATGATATGACCTAAACACATGTCCTACCCTCATTTTATATGTCATGGCATACCAAGAAAAGCCATGGGTCAACTTGGGGACCCCATGGAGCCACTTTGGTTGGAAAATGACATAAATACCTTTTATTTAATGTTAATGTAAAAAATGGCACAAACATGACATGTTTTACTAAAACAATTTTTAAATGGGGTTATACAAGTCAGAATTTTGATTATAAATAGTCATTGTAAAGATAAAAAGATTTCCTACATAATAGTAGTTTTATTATAATTTTTAGACATTAAATAAATCAAATTATTTATGACATAATAATGATAAAGCGATGACATCATTATTTGATGATTTAAATAAAATAGAAAGATAATGTAAAATCTATGAACTACTAATGTCCAAAACTTATTGGATGGGTGGATTTCGAATCCTTATCACCTTATCCACGAATTATATCAATGTGGGACCTTTTAAAACCGAAAAACATTTTCAAATAAAGTAATATTTCTTTACTTTCCAAAAGTGCCTCTCCGCTCCTCTTATAAAAGGCCCCCACCTCTACCACCTTACCCACACTCCCAAAGCCTTTGGAAAGACCAACCCCTACCATTGTGTCTCTCCACTTCCTTCTATTACTTCTTGAAGCATCACTTTTGGCAGAAGACTTCCCAAGGAAGCCTTTGAGCTCAAACCAAATTGAGTTATTCGATTTTGAGGTAATGTCTTCACTTGAGTCCTTTTGTATTATTTTGCTTCTCCAAAACCCTAAACTCTTTTTATTTATTTCTTTTGTAAAAAATCCAGTATATTCAATATACTAGGATGTTTTTATAATAAGGATTCGAGCTACACTTACACACACCTTCATCTAATGGTTAAAGAACATACAGTTTCCGTGGATGGTGAATTTATGCCTCCCGAAATGATGATTGTTCAACATTCCTTTAACACCTTAAAAGGTGGCCATTAAGATGTCACTATATTTATATATGATATATAATATGTTTATGTTTTCTTTAAGAATCTGTATTTTTCATTTTGGTCATACCTTTATGGTTTCCATTATGGGTAAACACGATATCTTCATTTAAGGAAGTGCGGACTACCGCCCCCTCAAAGTGATGTGATTCGTTAATGCCATATGTGGGATGTGTAAAGGATGGATTTTAAGTTATTATATATGATGTTATACTGGAATTATAATATACCTCTATATCATTATTATTTCTTTCCATTAAAGTATGAGATAGAAATGAAAGTAGCGTTCATGCGTACGTACGGCTTACCGTCTCCATGAACGGTGCATTTCATTTCTTATCCCCAAATATAATGTACTATTAAAAGTACATGAATAATGGATATATATAATGAATGATATATCTAAATGATGAATATAATTCTGGAATTAAAATACACATACCTCTCATTTATTTTTAATTCCATTAATATGACAAAGAAATGAAAGTAGCGTTCATGCGTACGTACGGCTTACCGTCTCCATGAACGGTGCTTTTCATTTCTTACCTCTAAATGATTATGTAATATTTTAAATACATGTATATGCTGGATATATATGATATATATGATATACAAATCAGGAATTTCATTCTAGATATAAATAACCTTTGACCACACGAACAACATGTAATTGTAAGAAGTCCACTTTCAACTTAAGAACCATATATCGACAAAACAAACATTATTAACTTAAATGGTTACATAATGTTTATAACATGGCAATAAGTGATATAAAAGGAATAATTAACATTAAAAAGGTTCTTAATCAAGTATAAATTAACTCAAGTTTATTATTCAGGACGTTAAATAACGATCGAGTCAAGTCGGACCCAAGGTAAGGGACTTCGTCTCAATCTCCTTTCATTGAGGCTTATTTCATTTTATACACAACTTTCTTTTATACGGTGTATAAAACCCTTTGACTTTTACTTTTATACAAAATGAATCTTTTTCTATGAAGCATTTTACTAAACGACAAAAAGGAATTTTTTTTAACGTACGCGGTGACAACGACCTTTTCCGCCGCCGCGAGTATTATTTGGTCTTTGGCTTCCTCAACAAGTTGTAATGTTTTTAAAATAAAATAAATACCATATACTATTTTGTATATTTTGGTATTGAAAATGGTTTTGATAAAGGATTCTATTATGATATATTGTGATTGAAATGTGGAAATGTTATCATTCCTTTATATTGGTTTTATGTTTAATGATTTTATATTGGTACTCGGACATTTGAAGGGTGGTTACGTGATAAACCATATGACGGGTGGTGCCGTGAATACCAGGACGGGTGGTTACGTTATAACCTCCAATTCATTGGGTATGGAAGTCGGCCGTATGGCTATTCCAGTAAGTATGTATGGAAATTGGCCGTATGGCTATTCCATTAAGTGATATGTGTGGAAGTCGACCGTATGGTTATTCCACTTAAGTATTTTTATGTCCCAAGTTACCTTTATATATGCTATGTGTTCTTTATATGGGTTTTATGGTAATCCTTTGGTTACAAAAAGGTAAGTAATGATACATTATTCAGTGAAGAGTTTTTACTACTTCATGATGGTGAAGGTATTACTTTGTTAGAGTATACATGGTTTACTTTATGTTTGAAAAAGTAACAGTTTTCATTCTTTGTGTATCCCTTACTGAGCTTTTTATGCTCACCCCAAGTTTTTTTCGAAATGTTTTTCACAGTACTTAAAGTGGAATAAGGTCAAGGATGGGATCAAGGGAATTTCATGCTATATAAGACATGGAACTAGACATGTTTCTTTTTAAGAGTTTTTTTTTTATTATGGAAACTTAGTAGAAGTGTCTACTTTGTAATCTTTTGAGATGTAATAGTTATGTTCTAATTCTCTAAAACTCTAAACCTGAAAAGATCCTAAATGTGAATTATTTATTCAATTCAATATTAAGTAAGGTTTATGGTTGGGGCCTGATAGTTATGTTCATGTGTGTATTTTAGATATAGTCCTCATAGGTTTAAAATAGGTTTTAGTCTTATTTTCATATGGATTTTAAATTATTGGGATTTACTGTTTTTGAAAACATTTCAAACGATTTTTAGGGGTTTTATGAGGAACTATATGATGTTCTTGAGTGATCGTTGGGTGGATAAACCTTGTAAATGGATAAGGTTGGGGTTTTTAACACTTTTGGGAATTTATAAGTTATACTTGGGGTATGTTTTCCACTAGTTTTCTATAATTAATAACAAATTATAAATATTATTTTTGAGAATTATGAACCCATGGTCTCTAAAACTATTTTGACATACCAAGTCAGATATCATTAAAGATATTTCTTATATGGTTGGGTAATGATTAAATTAAATCCTTTTTTAATTTGAATTTTTGAATTATACTTTTTATGAATAATTGATTTTAAGAATTCATTAATTGTGTAAGATTAATTTTTATATCCTTAAAATTACACGTTACTTATTTTATAAGGTTTTATAAGGGTATTTATTTTCTTAATTTATAAAGTTTCATAAACACAAAAATCTTATTTGTTTCTTATAGACATTTTCATGGTTTCTTTTAAATTTTTATTGAATTGTAATGTTATAGGATACTATATAGGTAGTAATACATAAATGACATTATTTATGCTATGCACTCTTATATTCATAATGGTGAGTCTGGAATAACCTTTATAGTAAATCTTAAATAGTTTGACCATGTACCACTTAGTTATATCGTAGTGTGCCTTTACCATGACTTTCTATACTGGTAACTTCTTCTCACGATAACCAAAATGAGTTCCAAGTCAATGATCTAAACTTAACCTTGGTTTAGAGTTTCATTGATAGTGAAGTCACAACTCAGATAGTTAGGGGGAATGAAATAATATATTCCATACAGATAATCACTTTCCTAAACCATCTTGTGACCAAAACAAAACATAGAGTCTCA
Organism: Viscum album; assembly: GCA_963277665.1. Classification (NCBI taxonomy): domain Eukaryota; kingdom Viridiplantae; phylum Streptophyta; class Magnoliopsida; order Santalales; family Viscaceae; genus Viscum; species Viscum album. Next base: position 1,566,936,744 of record OY728156.1, read on the forward strand.
AAAGATTAAATCAATGTTTAATTTCTATAAAGTTATAAGTTTTTCTTTGGATAAATTAAATACATTAACTTTTATTTTGCTTTATAAAACCACCATTCCCATTAAAAATGTTAAATATTTTCTATTTTAAGTGAAGTTTCATATTTAATTAAAATTAATGGTGATTATATTTATGATGAAAAGGATTGAAGTGTAAGTTTTTCATTAATTATTAACAAATTTACCAAAAATAACCTTTTCCTTAAATTTGAGTTTCTAGGATGAATTATTTTTTGTATGCAACTTTAATTTTAAATAAATGACATAATTTAAATCCCATGTTACATATTATTCTTTTTCAGGTTAACTGAGTATTTATTGGTTATCAAAAATACTATACTTAACATCTGACTAAAATTATCACTAATGCACACATGGAGATCCCTTTTCATGAATATGTCCTTGGTTGGGTAGGAGTCCATAGATCTTTTAACATCACTTATTTCATAATTTATGTTTGGTATATCTTGTTACCAAAACACCCAAAGGGGGATTGCATTCCATAACATGTGATATATTAACTTTTACCTCATATAATTTTTTCAATTCATGATATAATACTCTTTTATTTTACATATTCTATGATATGGTTATGTGTATCAGGAAATTATGCTTTGTTAACCTAATAAAATACACAACATAAAGAAGAATGTTAATAGATATGGATAAAAAGTTTTTCTTGAGTATGGATTCTACTTTGTTATATGATAATAATGATTGAAGGGGTGTATATTTATATTATATATATAAAATGTAATATGGTGTGTCGTTCAATGACAAAAAATGTTGAATTAGATGGTTTTTTCGCCCTGGATAATACATACCCCTTTACCCTATGCTAAAGATGAGCTCATAGTTCCTCAAACCTAGTATAAACCTTCCCCATTCAATAGGATTGGTTTTAGAAATTCAATATTATTATCTTCTTAAATGGGAATCATGGTTTCCCTTTCCAGGCCGTCATAGATTCTGAGCACAAGTCTTTATGTAGTTATATTAGTTATGGAGCCTTCTATTATGGGGGGTTTGTTATTAAATATTTTAATTCATTTTTTATATCTTGTTTGTCATAATTATCATTTCCATGTTAGGGTTGTTGATTACCAGTAATTTTTTTGCCATATATGTATATAAATGTGTAGAATATTTTATGAATACACTTGGTTATTCACTACTATGTTATAGAATATAGGTGGTTCCCTGCTGGGTATGTATATTCTCACACCATATATGGAGAATCTTTTGGACATGTATTTTCAATGGCTACGTTTTCAGTATTATAGGTACATAGTTAATCCTTGGATATTATGTTGGCCTACAAGGATTTGGTATGGGTTAATGTATTTAGGCTCCAAGTGGACTTGGGGAATGAGGCCATGTTTTATAGAAGCAGTGTCAGCACATTCACTTTCTTGTTTAGTTATTTCGGTACTATTTAGAAGTATATTATTATATTAGTGTATATATATATATATTAATTTTATTATCTTAATTTCATTCATTTAGAGGCATCATGTTACTATTATATTTTATTTCAATTGTGGTAGTGACTCTTATCTGTTTATCTTGGAGACATACAAAATAAGGACATGTCATGTAGGTTCCATGGGTTAACCTAAAAATAACCTATTATTTTCACATTGGAGGGTAAATTATTCCCCAATAATGAACTTAGATCAACAATGATAGTCTCAAACCCCTTGGGATTAAGGAAATTACTTGGGATTCGAGTTGTCCTAAATTCAATGATGTTTTGGTATCTGAGTCAGGTTATTACAAAATGGTATTAGAGCAGTTATTTGAGGATATCTGAGATTTTGGTTTTTTATTTTTAGAAAGAATTTTGGATTTTGGGTATTAGGGGGTACATCATGAGCATGTATAGAAAACATGGATATATTGGATGTGTAAGTTACTAAGGATATTTGAGTGTTCAGTCTATGAATTATATGTATGAGTGAGTTATTTTCTTATGTATCTTAAAATGGAACTAAGAAAAAATAGAAATGGGGTCATAGGGATATATTGAGATACACTCCATAAATTATTTCATGCATTATTTGGTTTAGTGGAACATTAGGGAATGTGAAACTCATTTATTTTTTTATCACCATATGTGAAAAACCTTAATTAATTAAATTAAATCTATTAAAGTAATAAATATTTTATTGAGTAACTTATTTTAGGTTATCTAACTAATTAATGTCACTTGAATGTGCACTTTTATAAGATTTATGAATTACTCATTGTTTAATAATTTGATATAGTAATGATATATAAATTTGGTTCTTGAGCATACTTATTGTATGATTTGTATATCATGATATTCTTGAATATGAAAATTGATCCTTATTTACAATTTACTGTTGAGAATGTTTTTTATCTTTGTTTAGTAATGAAATGTGAAAATTATTTTGATTTTACTTGTTGATCATATTACTTATTATTTTTCAATAAATGTGGTATACTAGATGTTATTATCTATTTTTAGTATGTTATATATATATTCCATGTCATAGTGATGTGTAATGAATTCTATAATTATTAAGTAATTATATACATCATGATAGTATTTATAAATTAAGGGAAATTATTTTATAGTTCTCTATTATAGATGAAAATTAGTTTTGAATATTAATTATTAGTGTAAAATGGTAATCATTTTATAAAATTATCTAAGTGTTTTATTTAATTTAAAATGTAAGATGAGATGTTCTTCCCGGAATTATGTATTTTTGAAAATGGTTAGTATTTTAAAAGTAAAACTAAAATGCTGTTCTCTTAAGTTGTTTTATTAAATGAGTATGTTATGAAAAATATTTTGTGTTTTGGAAATATAGTAGAAATTTATTCGAGAATGAAATTTGTTTTTTGGTCAACCAATATAATAAGATAATTTTATTAAATTGAAACATGGGTTTTGGTCAATAATAAGTGGAGCCTATATAATATTATGGTGGGGGAACCATAGAAGTGATATTAGTTTAATAAAATATGTTTTGATTATTATAGAAATTTCAACATGTCTTCCCCATATCAATATCAAAAGTTATAAAGGGTACTATATTGATTTTGGAGATGCATTGTGGGTAAAAGTCAATAATTTTTAATAATTCCTTATGATTTAAAATTCTCTTAGGTATTATAACTTCTTATTATTTGGTATTTTTATAGATTATTTCATGTTTTTGAGACATGAAAATTAATTATGATACGTAATGGTATGTTAGTGGTTAGTACGTCCTGTAGTAATATGATTTTGCAATTTTGGGAGACTCACATGAATTTAGGGGTCAATAATTATTAGTGTGGTGATTGATTTGGGATGTGTGTATATGTTTTAGTTATGAGTATGACTTTTGTTATTAGAATATTGTAATTTTTTTTATTTATGTTTATTTTGGGATTATCAATATTTGAAGTTTCATGTATGTCTTAGGATGTCTATGGGAGTTTCATATATGGATTTATAATTTTTTTTTAGAGAAATGGTTAGTTTATATTTTCATGGATGAAAAGTTTTATGGTACGATATTTCAATGGTTTGTTTATGTTTTTAAAGTAATGGTTAGTTTGATATGGTTAGTTTATAAGATTAAATGGTTAGTTTATAGGATGAAATGGTTAGTTTATATTTTTAGGATGAAATAGTTAGTTTATATTTTTTGGAAAAATGGTTTGTTTATATTTTCATGTTTGAAAAGTTTATTTGGATATTTAGTTTTTTTGGAAGTTTGGCTAGGTAAATGCATGTCTATTTTAATTTTTTTCCAAGAAGTGGATGATTTTAATTTTGGGAATAATTTGTGAATTTTTATGTTTTAAAATGAAATCATAAGTTTATTTGGTTGATTTTTTCTATTCATTTGAAAGTCTGGGTAAGCCTAGAGGTGGTTGAACTTGTAGCTTTAAGACTGATGGTGGAACCTAGTACCTTGTGTGAGCTACAAGGTACCTTGTGAGGATTGGCCTAATGGGGGTATTTAAAGGGAGAAACCAGGTCCCTAGTGACATTATAATGTGTACCATGTAGGATGAGTTCAAATTTTCATTTAATAAAGATATATTTTTTTCATTTGAATCCCTTATTATCCCTAAATGGAGTTTCCTTGGTATGTTATCCTCTTGGTCAATTGTGAACTCTCCTTAAGGCTCTTCTTCTCCTTTATTTTTCCCTTCCCTTATCACATTGATCAAGGTGTATAAAAGCGATCTATTTTTACCAAGTTTAAGGAAATATATCCCCTTATCCTCTCTTTACCCCTCTATTTTTTTCTTAGTAATATTTGTCATGGGTTATGATTTTATGATGAATTCATCTGAAGCATGATGTTATCCATCCAAATGTAATACCCCATGATTTATTTATCTAAAGTAATTGTCCTTGAGTTATTTACCTTTGATTCATCACTATTGTAGTCTATAGTGTTCGGGGGTATTATTTCTCTTTTTATTTTGTGATTTCATGGTAGAATTAAACGGTGATTGGGTTATATGAATTATGTATTTAGGTTTCTATTCTCTTATGCTTATTTTAGATGAATTTTAACTTGGTTTTCAACATGGCTTAGTCTTTTATTTTGAATTATTATGACTATTTTTGATAGATGTTTGTCTAATGATATTTGGGGTTTCTTGAGGATCATTAGGATGAGATTGTGTGAGATTTGGGTGGATAAAGCTCGTTGATGTTTAAGGTGGGTTTTCTTAAACCTTTATTTAATTGACAGGATATTATTGGGACATTTATGCCTATGGTTTTCCAAAAATAATAACAAATTATAAAAAATTGTTTGTCTAGAACTGATGATTTCCAAAACTATTTTGATATACCACGTTGGATATCTTTGAAGTTATTTCATATAAGGTTAAGCATAAATTTTAAGTGCATCCTTATTTCATTTTAATTCATAATTTATAGTTTTTGTGAACAATTTATTTTAATAAATTCTTGAATCTATAAAATTTTATTTTTTATCTTAAATGTTACTCTTAGTTAATTTTATATGGTTTTTCAGTCATGTTTATTTTTTTTATTTATAAAGTTTCATTTATAATGGAATCCTCCTTTTTTGTTAACTACAATCATGATTTATTTTAGAATTTTACATTCCTAGGAATTTTATCGGATTTTATATAGGTTATAAGACATAATTCATGTTATCCATGTTGTTCCCTCTTATGTTTCTAATGGCGAATCTAGACTCACCTTAACATTAAAGATTACATAGTTTGATCATGTCCCACTTGGTCGTATCCCTATGAATCCTCACCATGTCATTCTAATGAGGTCACTTGTTTTCATCATACAATGAATGATTTATAGGTCAATGATCCAAATTTATCCTTGGTTACGAGTTTCATTGATTGTGAGGTAATGGTTGGGCTAGTTAGGTGGAAGTAAATGGCATGGTCCCTATATATAGTATGTTTTCAAAACAAAATTTTGAACTTAACAAAACTTAAGGTTTACATATAAAAAATCATCATTTATTTTCTATAAATTATTACATTTTTTATTGGTTTACATAAATCCATTAACATGTAATTCAGAACAAAAAACACATTTCATTCTCAAATATTAAATATTTTTTATATAAGTAAAGTATTTATTTTAATAAAAATTAATTTTTATTATATTTATTTGATAAAGGATTGAAGTGTAAGGTTTTCATTGATTATAAATATGTTTCCATGAAATAAATGTCTTTATAAATTTGATTTTTTAGGATGAAAAGTTATTTTATAAGGAATTTTATTATAAAATAAATTTTTGTCTTGCATATTAATCTTTATTAAAATTACTAGTTTATTTATTGGTTTTGATTAATACTATACTTAATATTTAATCTGGGTTGTCACTAAGGAACAAATGGGACACCCTTATCCTGACTAGTTCCTCATTTATCTAGGACTCTACGGATCTTGTAAAATCACCTATACAATAATTTAGGATTGGTAAAACTTATCATCAAACACCCATAGGGGAATTCCATTCCATAAAATGTTCTATGTTGATATGTAGATTTTAGAGTTGTTTGTAATTCAAAACATATTACTATAGGATTGTGATTATGTGTAAGTTGTATATATGAATTTTTGACCTTTTAACATATGTATATTAAAGAATAATATATTATATATGGATATAAATGTTTTCTTAAGTGTTGATACTGCATTTTTATATGATAAGCATCAAAAAATAGGTTTGTGCATATATTATTATTATGTAAAATGTAAGTAGGTATTCCCTTCAATTACATGAAGAGTTAAGTTGGATGAGTGTCAAACCCTGAAAACTATATACCCCATTACCCTATCCATGGGATGGCTTGAATATGCCTCTATTCTAGTGTGCATATGGGTTTTGGACCCAAAAACTTTTTATTCATTAGTATGAGTATCATGGTTACCTTGTCTAAGTCTCAATTTTGAGTGATAGGATCAAAGTAGGTATATCAGGTATGAACCCTCCTTGTATAAATATTTTTTTTATATATTCTAATTCATCTATTATAATCTTATTTATCCCTATTATCATTTCCATGTTATGATTTTTGATTACCAAAAAATTGTATTACTATATATGAATTTAATTATTTAGAAATGTTTATGTGTACACCTGGTTATTCACTACTATGTTGAGGCATACTGGAGGTTCCATACTATGTATGTTATGCTCCTAGCTTTATTAGACACTCCAATGGACATGAAAGTTCACTAGTTATTTTTTCGATATGATAGGTGTGTGCTTAATTATTGGATAATGTGTTGTCCAACTATGAGCTAGTATGAGTTCATATATTCAAGAACCAAGTGGGGTAGGGTACGAGGATGTGTTTGATATGAGCAGTGTTAACACATCTCTGTGATTTTTTAGATATGAAAAAATATCTATAATTACATTAATAAATTACTATGTTTATATATAGACTAATTTTACGGTTTTTAATACATTTATGTAGATACATATTTTTTTTCTATATTGTAGTACATTTTTTCTAGAGCCTTTTTTTTATTTTTATCATGGAGATGTTTGACAAATGGATGCATTATGATGGTTCCTTAGGTGAAACTAAGAATAACCTATTAATTTCTACTTAGTGGGTGAATCATTTTCCAATGATGAACATAGAAACATGATGCTAGTCTCCAACACATGAGGATTGGGGAACACCCTTGGTGTCAATGACCTCTTAATTTGCATACTATTTAGTATCTGGGTCATGTTTATTACATTGATGGTATTGGGTTTTAAAAAAAATACATGTTTAGCCTACATAAAGTGATATAAATCCCTCCTTTAGTATCTATACCAATGGTGAATGACTATAGATGGAATTAAACTTAGATATGAGGAGATTATTAGAGATCTATGACTTTTCAGTGTCATAAAATCATTAAAGTGGATGGGTATTTGTGAGCTGATGGTGCAAAAACATTGAAGGATCATCATTTCTTCATATATATTGGTCTTTGTTCTATTTATTCATGAAAAATTATTATTTATATATGAATTTTAATTTTCATTAGCCTATAATTCTTATGGTACAAATTTTATAAACTAATTATTTAATTATACTAGTTATGAAAATTCAGAATACATTTTTTCCATGTCATGAAATTATTGTGAGTCATAAACCGTCATGAATTCAAGATTAATGTGTTTATGATCAAAACTCTTTGGGACTATAATAACACCAACCCTTAATTTTTTCCATTATCACTCCCATATTCTTTTTATCCATTACAATGAACATTTTCCACTAGCCTTATCAAAGGTCGAAATTTTTACGATGACAACACTGGATGACGGGTTGAGAGATAGTGAGGTAAGTGAAGTATCGATCATGGAAGTGTGTGTAGAATGTGATATAATCAATGTAGTGTGATTATAGTCAGTGAAAGATGAAGGTTTACTAATTAGTGAAATGGGTGTAGTTTCAATGGGAAGAAAAATTATTTAATTTGATTGATTGTATGATGGAGCATATGGAACTAGTAGAAATGTGGAAAAATATGATAGTGGTCTAGGGAAAGTGAGGAATGTGAGGCATGGATAATTATATATTTTTCGGTGGACAACATATATTTAGTGACATAGGATTCTTTAGGGATAAAATTCAGTCACAGGATGTGTAGTACTCAAACACATGACATGTCTCTGTTTATCCAGTAAATAATCTTTCCACAATGCAATAAATATCAGATGGTGTATAGGATTTAGGTATAATTCATCTTTCTTGAATGGACCAAAAGCCTTGATTTTTTTATTTTTTTATCCCTCTTTTAAGGGTTGAAGTAGAACCCTAACATATCCCATATTATTAGTGACATGTTACATGACATTAAGAACTTATAGGAATTCATCCCAAATAGAATACATGAAACTTCCCCTCCCCATCATATATCTTGATGTCATCTCTCCACCTTTGCAAGGCTGGTTGGCTACCTGTCCTATATAGAGGCGAACATTTCTAGAACCAATGGAAAATCCATACCCTCTCATTCTTCCGATTCTTGTTAGCTATGCTCTGGTGAATTCAGCTACTCTGAATCCCCATCTGGAGCCTTGTTACTTTGAAATCTGTCAGGTTGCATCTGAATTTCATGTGGCCCAAAGGACTTGAGGTGGTCTGAAAGCATTGAGGTGGCCCAAAGTCCCTGATATGTCCCAAAATCCTTACAGTCCTAAAGACATTGGGTGGAACAAATTCCTTGAAGGACTTAAGGACCAAACTAGTAAAACAAACGGACAATTATAGTAACAAAAGTACAAAATAGTACCTACTAATTTACATGATATAGTACTTCTATAGCAACCTGAAAATATGCCTCAACTCAGATTTGATCTTAGGTCTCTAGGATTCTTAAAATAAGTCCTCATCAACTGGGCTATGGCTCATGTGCCACAATTCGTCTTGAATTATTTTGTTTCAAGGGTTTAAAATGATGATTTTATACCACATGGTGTGTAATTTCAACACGCATATCATGTTTGATGGTGTCATGTGACCAATGGTTTAGTGAAGTACATTCCCAACCACAAAATCTGGTGCAAATGGAGTGTATCTATAATAATACATTATTTCTATCATGATACATAATGTGGTCCACGGTTATATTCTAGGATAGAATTTAGGACCAACACAGTGTGTCACATGACAAATATATCGTGTATTATGGGAAACATGACTTTGAGATTCTATGGAAAACTTCCATATAACACTGATGTCTTATAAACTAAGTCAAATATGTGGAACATTTTTTTATTTGACCCACAAGGTATGATGATGTTGGTATATGCTTGAAATCTATCTGAGGTTCATTCATTGTGTCCAAAAGAGTTCATTTCATATACTATATGGCCATTGGTTTTTTTATATCTTCTTTATCGAGTGTTAATATTTGGAAATTATTTTTTTGTGGTTTTATTTCAAAGTAAAAACAATGGTGTGATCATATTTATCATAAAAGGATTTATGTGAGGTGTTTTGATGCATTTTAGGATTTTATATTTGTAGGGATGATGGCAGGGTTTACAAAGGGAATCCAAACCAGACATGAAATTGGTACTCTCCCATGTATCGAGGTACGTTCCTCTATTTATGGGGTTCATGTATTTCCTTGTAAGTATACTCATAATGGGGTGTAGTATACTATATGATAGATATAGTTAAAACCCCCCTATGTGTCAGGATGTGGACGTCCAACCTTGGGCTAAGATACTCCGTCGACTGATAAACTATTTTCTCAAACATGATTGGTCAAGCACCACTATTAGAGAGATATTCTATAGAACTTATGAGAGATGAGTAGATAGAGTTCTAGTACCCCCCCATGTTTCTGGGAACAATCCTCCATGTCTGAATTTATTACTCTCTCATGTGTTATGGTGTAATCCTCCATAGGTGTCAATATTCTCTTGACCAAGATACATTTCCTCAACTAGGCATGGTTCCCTATAATGATTTTAAAGAAGTGTTGTTGATGTTTTAAAGGATGGTAATTTCGGTATTTGGGTTCTTAATATATATCAAATATTATTGGCTTCCCTCGATATATTACATTCTACTTGGTTTTTGAATTCAAATTTTATGGGTCTTACACTATTCTGAATATGTTTAGTTTCATATGAGATGCAAGCCTTTTTGTAGTTATGTTGCGATGATTGCAACTCCTAATTTACCTAGGTGTCTCTATCATTAAAGCATATTTTGGTTTCTCATTTTCTGTCTTATTTATGTTTTTTAGTTAAGATATAATTCCTATCTTTTCTTAATGTGTTAATGTAATACCAATGGGTATCTTTTATACTCATCCTTTCTTGGGATTCTTTTCTTCATGCCTTTGGTTTATGCGGATGATGAATAGTTCAATAGTAATATTAGTAGACATTGATTCGGTGCATATCATATAGAAATGGTGATTAATAATGCTTGGTGGTGATTAATGATGATAATTGTTATTATAAATCTCTTCCTAGTAGTTCATACAGTGGGGAGGTTTTTCCCTCTTTTCATATATCTTTAATCCTTGGTAACTTTATCTTCATATATTTTTCGTGTTTTTAATGGTTCCATATATGGCATTGTTGTAGATGGTTGATGATTTATCCAACTAATATATAGATTGATTATTCATGTATTACTGGTGGACGATGGTTATATAATTCATTAAATATATATATGTTTATTGTGTATATTTATTAGGGTAAGGTCTACCATGTGTTTGTTATACCTTATCGGTTCTAGTCACCTGCACTTATCTTATTAGAGGTGGTCTCAGAGTGCCACACTCACCCTAACCACTATTTTATTTTTAAATACTAGGGCATATAAAATAAATACCCACACACTTTTGATTATGCCATAATGATAATCTAATAATCAACCTAGATCTCAGAAGAATAAATTATAGGGAACATACCAGTTGGTACATGCATCCTGTAGCATGTCAATTGTGAATATCAATTACCCTCTCAAGTCACCTAACCTAGATATGTTTTAATGGACATGATATAATTTTTTCAATAATAAGATGCTACCTTTAGATATCTTTCTCAAATATAGATGCAATTTCATAATGATATTGTGTAAAGGATTAAGCCTCTTGTTATTGATTAGATGAGAAAACATTCATTGATTTAGGGACCCAATTAAAAGGTATTACTTCCCCCAAAGTTTGGTGATAGTATCTTTCAGATGTGTGAACTACATGAGTCCTAGTGATAGTGGAAACCTATATTTTAAGTGACCTTGACCCTTGAGTGGAAGAGGATTGGTTGAGGCCAGGGACTCATGTATTCTATCTAGTTTTAATACTCAGTAACCAAATAATGATTCTCACATTAAGTCTCTTTCATGGTGCAGTGAGTCATTTGTGGTTTTAGTTTACTTAAAATCTTGATAATATTACTCTACCATGGTTATATTTTGATTCCCTGATTTTGGAAGAGGTATATCATGTGGAATTATGATTTTTGGAGAAACACGAATACGACTTGGTAAATATCATGGTTCACAAGCCTCAAAAGGCACTCCTTATTCATGACCCAAGATGAGTTTCTTCAAGCTTGGTAGTTCGATCAAGTCATTCATATAGATATTTGAGCTCATATTTTTCCCTTATATATGACCATTAAAGTTGGATCCCATAAGATAAATTACTATCACATCCCAACCTCACATTATTATGTAATTTTATATGATTATTGATCCTCATTTAAATTTAACTTATTTATTTCTGAGGATATTTTATGTTTTTAAGGAAGATATTCTATTTTATACTATAGAAAGATCATACCATGACCAAGGTAGGCCGTACAGTGATCTGGTAGTCTCCATGGCTATAATTATTTATCAAAGACCAGCCGTGGTTATGACTTGTGTTGATACACTACGACTGGGAAAATCCCTAGACCTATAATTTTGGGTTGCATGCCATCATTACCACAATACAAGACATTACACTATGACATACCCTTGGATAGTAATAACTAGTTTTTATAAATTTTCTTTCACACTATAATAAATATGACACGACCACAATGCTCCATGTACATACTTTTAATTATATGAAATTGAAAACATGAACTATTTGAATTAAGACCCCTTAGGGGTCTGATTTTCTCCTATTTCAATCACCTCACCCGTCAGGATATCCCCTACCAACTCCCTACTCCCATATAGTTATTTCTATAGATTTCTTCAATAGTTAATGTCAATTATTTAAGGTAATCTCATTAGGGAAACCACTAATCTTCTTTTTCTTCTTCTTCCTAATTTTTCCCTATGAGGTCCCAAAAACTAGGGCTAGCTTTTATATATTTTCAATTTTGGATTTCTTTATTTTTATGTTTCAATTTGTCTTCTAAGGAATCCTTGAGCTTGATAATGTTTATTTACACCATATTTTGGGAAAATGATGATATTAAAGGTAATTTTCCCCATTCAGGAACTTTTGAATATAAATGCCAAGATTCTTTACTTATTTTAATTACATGTTATAACATTCTAAAAGCTATACTTAGTATACTAACTAATTTCAGATAAAATATTTTGGTTTATCTACATTCTCCATTGAACATAGATGGGGCTAGTCTAATTTTTAATACCTTAATAGTATTGATAATTCCTATTGTTTATGAAAATTCCTGATTGGACCTTTAATTTTTTTTGTATTATACCTTTATTAATTTAACCCTTGATGCTTGGATTTTAGAACAAAATATCTAAAATAAAAAAAATGATGTTCTATGATTGTTTTAAGGAATGACTCACATATGTCATCATACCCAAGGTTCTTAATTTATTTTTAATTCTTGAAATTAGTCTTGAAATCATGTTGTGGGTGGTATTAATAGAGTTTATGAACTATTTAAGAACATATATTAACAAAATAATGATTGTTTGGTTTGATTAAACTTCAAGGGTTTACTTAGGTGCTTGGGTACGAAATTATAAAATGTTTTAAGGTCTCATCCCACTAGTTAACAAGTGAATTAATTTAAAATATTCTCCCACTTTCTAGTGAATTCATTTTATGTCCATTTCACTAGTTATGGGTAGTACCCTAACTAGTGGATTTATTTTTCTATATGGTACTAGACTTAGTGACCCTAGGGTGAACACCCATTTCAGGTTACATAATAAATTTCTTTTTATTTTTCCAGTAATATTTTTAATTATTTAAATAATCCCATACACCATGTTATTTATTTTCTTGAAAATATTATAATTATATTTATTTATTTATAAAATATCATGAAATGTATTTATTTATGGATGTTATGCATATGGTGTGGAGGGGATACCTACTAAGAAAAAGTTTCTTAGGATTATCATATTTCAAGTTTATCTAGGTTCAACTAGAGTGCAGTGAATGTTTTTATAATTTTTTGATAAAATATTATAGAGGTCCCAAGTAATGGAATAATTGGATTGAAAAATAGTTATAGATGAATATATTTTTCTAGTTTTCATTAAATTCATATATCTAGTGTACTTGGAAACTTATAGATTTTTTTTCCTCAGTTAAAATAGTTTTTAATCTGGATTTTAATTTAGTTTGGCTTTATTTTTTGTCATATTTTGTTGGATATGTTCACTAGTATTTGATTTATTATTATTCTTGGTGTTTACTTTCTTATATCTTGTTTTGTTTTTAAACTCTTTTGAAACTATTTATTTTGTTTCATGGATATCCAATAAATGGAATAGTCATGATGGATTTCAGGGTGAAATACCTTTTTTTATTTATTAGGAAATATTATTCCCAACAGTGTATAAATTATTTCCTGAAACTAGTTTCCAGCATGTGGGGATCAAGAACACCCTTTGATCCATGTCATAGGTTAGCATGGGTACTCAGTTAAAGGATTGTAAAAGTTGGTTTATGAAAAAAATGGTATTTGAGACCAGATATTATTTGGGGATGTCCAATAGATAAAAGATAAGATCATTGGAGCTCAATAGGTAAATCACAAGTATTTGCATGATCACCACACATTTTGATGAAAATTGAGTTATAGAGGCTGTCTGGGATGTGAATGTCTCAAATACGAGCTTGGTAATCAATTTTATTTGATCTTTTTAGTCTTTCTTTCAGTAATTATAATTGGTATTGAAGATTATAGGATTTCATTTAATATTTTCTATGTTTTTAGAGAAAATGGATGGATAAATAAAGGTATATAGTTATCTCACATGGTTTGGGAAACCATGCAAAGCCCATTCACTTGGTTCCAAAAACCTTCTAGATACAATTGCACAATTTTCCAAATATTATGGACCATTCATGCATAGTTTGACATCCCTTTTAAAATTTTTATTTTACATCCATCAACCTCTCATTTGTATTCGATCTATTTTTCAATTATTAAAGATATATTAAATTGTGTTTTTAGGGATTATTCACTGTATTTCATTTAAGTTAATGTTGTGGTTCATGATATGTCCCACAATTCAATGTTGTAAAGGTTGAGTTCTATGTAGAAATTGGTATTTTTGTTAAGGTATTTTGAGTTTCTTTTTTTTATATTCCATTATGTTTTACTTAAATTTTTTTTTTCATTCCCATGAGTTGTTAATGTTATATCGATTAAAGATTAATTTATAGGGTATTGAAATTTTTTGAAGATTTTTCCAAAAGGAATGGGGATTTTATAAACTGGAAATTACTTTACAATAGTTAATAATTTTAAATGGAGTTGGTTTCGAAAAACATTGTTTATATATTAAATTGAGGATGTTTTTAAATGTTTTCAATATTTATTGTAGGGTTTTTCAATGTTAAATTTTTTAATTATTTAAATGGGTTTAATTTGAGAATATTATTAAAGGTGTTTTTTGAAATATTTATATACTAAGAATACTTTTCTTTTAGAGTGTTAATATTAATTTTGTTATTTTAATATTTATTTCATAGAGTTTTGTATTTTTAGAGTTATTACAATGATGTTTTGAGATTTGTTTATTATATTGTTCTTGAATTTATGTGATTTTGGATTTATAAAACTAGTTTTGATGGAATTTTGTGTTTCTTATTTTATATTGTGTCCCCACCAAGTCTTATAGTTTCATGGGAGGATTTTGAGACTATTTTTATATTGAAATTTCATTTAGTAGATCATGTACTATTATAACTAATTGTTTATATACTTCAAACATGAATCCTAGTGAATTTCCCTATTTATCTTAGCATGAGAATTTAATTCACGAATTTGAGAATCTAATTCATTCTATTTTCTTCAAGAAATAAGATTCATAGGAACTGATAGAGTGGTTTTGGAGTATAAAAATAATATTTAATTAACTTTACCTTCTTAATTATATTAACCTCATGTTAAAAACCTTTTTTCTTAAGGGTCTGAGTAGGAAGTGTTGGAAGATCATCCCCTAGAATAAAGCACATAAAAACTATTCATGGGGATGTTTTAATGATCTGTTTATTTGGTATAATTTCCCTAAAGATATTAAAATACTAAATACAATGGAATTTTTTTACCTTGGGAAAAGTTATTGATCAATTTTTGAGTATTTATGTTGCTTCACAAAGCTAGCACTATATATTGTTAATTTTACAATGGATGATTTCATGAAATCATGAGAGATTGGGGGAGGTATTTGGTTGTATATTCTATTTTTAGTGTCATTACATATAATTGAAACATACAAATAAGTGGTGAAACATGTTTTTTGGTTTAATACGGGCTTGATTGGAGAATGAGATTTGACCTATGTTTTTATTTTCCCCAAAAGTGATTGAGGTAGTTCTAATAATAGAAGTGGAGAGTAAGTGGATCCTAACCAGGTGGGTTGTGGTATCAAATATCCTTTTTTCTTCTTAACATCAACATTTTCTTGGAGTAAGTCATTGATGTTCCATATGTGTGGGAATATATCACACATGAAACCTTCAATTATGGATTCTTATAAATCCTATCATAGTTTTGGTCATTAGGGTCACCTGTAGAGGCTCTATAGAGCCGTTTCTCAATAAAGGGGTGGAGCTAGATCTACTCATTCAAAAAACTAAAAGGATCAACCAGTTGAACATATAATTGATGTGGAAAATATTTAATGTATTTTTGGATATAAATTACTTATTATTTGGGAACATATGAATGATGATTTTTTATTTTAGTTAATTTTTAATTTTTATAATGTGTATTGGGAAGTTTTAGTGTTGTTGGTAGATTTAACTTTAGTGATAAAGGGGTTTGGTTTATATGGATTATCATAGAAGGGTTTTCTTATTTATAGTACTTGGATTTTATTGTTTTCTAGATCATTTATGAGTTTTGAGTGTTATATTTTTAGGATAGTATTTGATATGGTGGGGAGATGACTATTGGATAACCTCTCATGATTAAATGTTGTCTTTCCGTGAGTGTTGATTAATGCGGTTTAGCAGGTCCCATGTATTATCCTAGTTTCCTCTAATATGTGTTGTTTTTCATCTTATAGATGAGTAATGATGTTTGAGGGATTTCCATTAAACCAGTACCACCCTTAATGAGAATATTTAATTTTGATCATCGATTTTACCATAGAAATATTAAGATGTGTTAGCTAGCCAATGTTATTTTTCATATTTATGTTACTATAGAGTCAAGGTGTTCCTTTGTTTTTAAGATTATTTTTTATAAATTGAACCTTTAATTTCCCTTATATGAGGAATTGGGTGCTTCTGGTATATTTGAGTTTCATATTAATGAATGGGTTATTAGTAGTTCTTTTTATTGGATTCTATTTCATATTTTATTCAGTTGTATCTTTTATGGAGAAGAATTTTTTTCATTCACTTATTGATTAACCATTTTCATTTGAGATTTTTGTGTAAATAAATTATTTTGGTGGGGATAATTTTCACACCAAAAACTCACTTTATAATGAAATATTATTTTAGTATTGGTTATAATTTTAATTTTCCTTCTTGGATTAATGGGAATTTTTGGGTTTCAAAAATATGTCTTCCATTTTGGACTATAGTCTGATCATTCTACAACTAGGGTAGGTCAAGTTATGACCTGGTAGCCTTCATGTCTGCAGTTTTTGAGGATCAACTAGTCACAAAAAGGGTCATCATAACGAGAATGGGAAATTCCCTCAGAACAATAGTTTTGGAATGCATATTGTTACAATATCAATGTAAGGCATCACACCATGACACACCATTGACCAGTAATGCCCAGTTTTGTAGATAAGGTTTTCATGGAATGCAGAATTTGTCATGAATGTTATGTTCCCTGGACATACATTTAATTTTTTAAATTTTGAACATTCCCTCTTCAAATTAATAACACTTAGTGGTCTCATTTTCTCCCATTTTTAGCACTTCACCCCTAGAAATATCCCCTCTCCTCCTCCTCCTCCATATTTATTTTCATGGATTTTATTAAGATTTGGGCTCTATTATTCTAGGTAATCATATTTATACCTCTATTAATATTATTTTTTTTCTTCTTCCTACTTGTTATTACCGTAATGTGGCATCAGTATCCTAGTTCAAGTTTAGGATAGATTTTTAATTGACTATTTCTAGATCTTTTTTGGTTTATATTGGTCTTCCATGGAATACATGACCTTGTAAAGGTTAATTTACATAACTGTTTTTATAAGCGATGGGATTAAATGTTAGTTTCTCAATGAATGAAATTTTAAAAATTAAATCCATGACAGATTATTTATTATAATTCCATGTTCTAATAATATAATAACTATAAATAGTGTACTTAGTTATTAAAGAGAAAAATATTGGTTTCTATAAATTTTACATTGAATATAAAGGTTGGTTATTCTATGATTGAATAACCACATTTTTTTCATTATATTGGTCACACCTGGTGTTTGTGGAAATTCTTGACTAGCCCTTTAAAAATTGGTCATGTATTCTCCCTTTCATAATTAAATCCTTGATCCTTGTATTTTAAAACTAAACCTCTAAAATTATATAAATGGTGTTCTATGATTTTTAAAGAGTAATTCATATATATCTTAATTAAATTTGTTATTCCTTTATTTTTAATACTTATTGCAATTGGGATTAATACACTACAAAAAACAGAATATTATCGGTAGATTTTATGAGGTGATTTTCAAAAGACCATATAAATTCATTTTAGAGGGCGTTATGGACAAGCACCTCTAATTTTTTAGCATTATTTTTTTATTATTTTCTTTGATTTTAGAGGCGGTTATATAAAAAACACTGCTAATTTAATAATTAGTATCACTATATATTATGTTTGATTTTAGAGGAGCTATATATATATAACATTCGTTTAGATATATATATATATATATATAATTGATTTTTTTTAAAAAGGAAATAGTGGGGGTTAACACCCCCTCAAAATTATAGGGGGGTTTTAAACCCGTCTAATTTGAGAAATTAGAGGGGGTTTTGAACCCATTCTAATTTAATAAATTAGAGGGTTTTCTGAACCCTTTCTAATTTGAGAAATTAGATTGGGTTTTGAACCCACTACAATTGATGAAATTAGATGGGGTTTTGAACCCCTATAGTTCATGACATTAGAGGGAATTGTGAACCCCCTATAATTTATGACATTAGAGGATGTTGTTAACCCCCTATAATTCAATAAATTTTATGGGGGTCCTGAACTGCCACTAAAAATGATGTTTAAGGACTTGATATCATTCTGGATATGAATAAGATACAACAAACATGGCTTATGTAACAAAACATATAAAAGAAAATGAGTAAGTTAACACCCGAAACGACGATAATTCTAAGATATTATTAAAAAATCAATGTTAAAAGATCATATATGATATCATATTAATATATATGATTCTTGTATAATTTAATAACAATTATTTAACCATTATACAGGAGTTTAACCTACCCCAACCAAGGAAAAGTACAAGGTAAGGGTTATTTCACAATCTCTTCATTATCCGAGGTTGTTTATACGTAATAATCTACTGGGATCTCTTTATCATCCACATCCATGTTTCTTAAAAATGTATTTAAAAACATTTTTATTATTTACAAGAATATGGGTTAATGTCATTTATACCCTTGTTTGACTTTTTATAAGAGGAATCTTTCCGTCGTTTTCAAAACAAGGTCCTTTTTAACCTTTTCGACAGAATTAAGGTAAGAAAGTTTTTTTTAACTTATACGGTGAGTGTGGTTATTTTCTGCCGTTATAAAATCTTCAAAGCTTTCCTTACAAGCTTATAAGAATATTTTAAAGAAAATGTTTTATTTTATATGGCTCTTAAATGCTTTCAAAAATAGAAAGAGATATTTCTCCAAAAAGTGTTTTGATTTCATCTATGTCAACATCCTTTGATGGATTTCACGCTTATTTGAAGTCGATTTATTATGATACAAAACTTCTATATTGTATTGAAGGTTTTGTGATATGTTTGACTGTGGATGTGCTATTTTTATACCATTCATAGTTTATGGTGAAATTATTTACATTTCGTATGCTAGTTTTTATACGAATGTTTATGTTATGTTTAAACCTTTTCATATGGGAATGCATTGGACTTAGTAAGTGACAGGTGGAGCCCACTATAGCTCCTCGATGCATCGGTAGGTCTCATGAGACAAAGTAGTGTCTTGGCACAAGTCCTTGACAAAATCTTATTTGTAGTCTTGGCACGAGGCCTTGACTATGTGGTTATGATAGTCTGGCATTATGCATTCCAACATTATGAAAGTGGTTATTGATTTTTGCATGTGATTATTCGATTAGTAGAATATCCATGTGAATAAGTAAATGGCATTATTTCATTTTATTTATGCCGTACCATATTGAAAGTTCATGTTTGAAAGGCTTTTGTTTTAGTTAGACATTGTCTTAAATGTTTATTCTTATTTATGAAAGTTTCTGCTATATTGTTATCCTTACTGGGCATTTGAGCTCACCCCTTTTCTATGTTTTATTTTTTCCAGGAAGTGAAGAAGTAAATTATGAATGACCTGCAGGGATTTTATGTGGGGATATTAGTGTGGATTATGGAGACATTATGTTGTTGTAGTAGTTTTTCATTTTATGATGTTATGTAAAACTTATGAATATATCTAGTGTTTCCAAGGCTACTAAACCAATCGGTCTTTCGAGATTTGATCTTTCTTGTGATCATGCCAATGTTATGTAATAATGCACCGAATCTGGGTAACTAGGGTCGGGGCGTTACAGTTGGTATCAGAGGAAGTTTAGTACAAACCTTGAAAGCTAGATTTAGATAAACTCCGATTAGAGCACGTAGACCTAAGATGAACTTTGAGGATTAGTGTAGAAGAACTTCCTAGAATTTTGGTATTGTAGGGATTTTGTGAGTTTTCCGAGCAATACATCCCTGTCTGGATACGAGCAGGTAGAGGCGGCTCTGGAACAGATGTACCTAGGGGTAAAACCCGAAAACACCGCTTTGAGCTAGACTCGAACGGGAACTGGTGCACGACAACGGGCCATGCTGCACTCTTGGTTACGACACTCCCGGGGGATATGCCTAGGATAATTCTCATTTTCTTTACAAACCATTATGAAGGGTTTATGAGTATATACATCCTCAAAGGAGACATTTTTATGATTATGGATTATATCCATAAATAGTTCAATTTATGTTAAGTGTTTTATAAGTATGGGATTATGTATTTTGATTCATAAACTGATCTAGTTTATGCCATTGTTTAGAAATGGCGCCTAGTGGAAGAAATGGAAACCGTATCAATGCACGCACTCCATGTAGGGATTGCCCTCCTGCTCAAGATAATTATTGTGGAGCTGGTGATGCAACTGGAGCCGATCAGCTAATCACCATACTGGGACAACTTACTCAGGTTATGAATAATAACCTTACCTGTATGGAGCACCCTGATCCGCAGCGTGGATGATCAATGTTAGATCGATTCATGAGGAAACAACCACAAACGTTCAATGGGAGTACAAATCCCTTAGTAGCTGAGCAATGGATATTTTCCCTAGAGAAAATATTTCAGGCTTTGGGGACCAGTGAAAGGGAAAAAGTTATCATGGCAGTTTACCGCCTCACTGGAGATGCTGATCAATGGTGGTCATTGATTCAAAATACGAAGGAAGATGATGAAGTATCAAATATGGAATGGAGGGAGTTCAAAGATCTGTTTTTAGAAAAATACTTTCCTCATGACCATCGAGCAGATATGGAAAGGCAATTTCTAAGTCTGAGACAGAAGGAGGATGAGAATGTCACAAAGTATGAGGCTAATTTTAGAAGGTTAGCAAGGTACGCTGGTGATTATATACATAACCAAAGAAGTAATATTGATCGTTTCTTTGATGGGTTAAAACCATTTCTCCGTCGAGCATTAGTCTCACAATCCTTTTTGTCGTATGAAGACATTGTCTCATGTGCTATCAAGACCGAAAATGAATTCTCTAAGTCTTATGACTTTAAAGAAAAGCAAGAGAAGAAGAGGCCTACTGATCAATCTGGGAATGGAAATAAGGGGAAGAAAGGAAAGGTTGAATATCCATCCTGTGGTAAATGTGGGAAGAAACACCTCGGTGCTTGCTTGAAGGGAATGAGAGTCTGTTACAAGTGTGGTGAAAAAGGCCACCAAGCCCGTGATTGCAAAGGGAATAAGGAAGCCACCAACGTTCAGTGCTACAATTGCAGGGAGATGGGACATTATGCGAATGAATGTCCTAAGTGTCAGGAGAACTTACCTCAGAAAAGGCCAAGGGATCAAGGCCAAGCTTATGCTATCACTACTGCTGAGGTAGAAGCTCCGAAAGACGTGGTGGTAGGTAATTTAATGGTTTCCTCAAGTTTAGCAAATGAATTATTTGACTCTGGATTGTCGCATTGTTTCATATCTTCCCAGTTTTCTAAGAAAATTAGATATTTCCAATTTTATTTAATAAGGGAGTTGTCAGTTAAAACTCCTAAGGGAAGTATCATTGCAACAAAGTTTTGTGAATCAGTCCCCATTAGAGCACATAAATTTTATTTATCTGCTGATCTCATCGTCATACCTATGATTGAGTTTGATGTAATCCTCGGTATGGACTGAATTTCAGACTATGATGCGAAGATTTATTGTAAGAAGAAAGAGGTTACGATTCTTGATGATAATGATAAGGAACACCTTATCTTTAGAGCAGAATCTTCACCACCTAATTCTTATTTAGATCCACCCCCAGTAGCTCAACATAATTCAATTATTGGGGAGGAAGAGAATGAAATAACTGTCAGTGAGGAAAGGAATGTTCAAATAGAGGATGTACCTGTTGTGAAAGAATTTGTAGATGTATTTCCGGAAGATTTACCTGGACATCCTCCAGAATGAGAAGTTGAGTTTTCCATTGATTTGATTCCTGGATCAAGGCCTATATCGAATACCCCTTATAGAATGGCCACTGTAGAGTTAGTCGAACTAAAGAAACAACTAGAGGAATTGAGTAATACGGGATTTATTCGCCCTAGTGTTTCTCCATGGGGAGCCCCTGTTCTTTTTGTTAAAAAGAAAGATGGATCTATGAGGTTATGTATCGACTATAGGGAGATCAATGCTATAACGATAAAGAACAAGTATCCCCTACCTCGTATTGATGATTTATTTGACCAACTACATGGAGCTCAATACTTTTCAAAGATTGACCTTTGATCTGGATACCATCAGTTGTGTGTGAAGAAGGAAGACATTCCGAAGACATCATTTCGAACCAGGTACGGGCATTACGAGTTTACTGTAATGCCGTTTGGATTGACTAATGCACCCTCTATATTCATGGATCTGATGAATAGAGTTTTCAAGGAGTATATCGATGAATTTGTGGTGGTATTTATTGATGATATCTTGGTATACTCCAAAACCTACGAAGATCATGAAAATCACTTGCGCATTATCTTGAAGACTCTGAGGAGGCATGAATTATATGGGAAGTTTAGCAAGTGTGAATTCTGGATTCATGAGATTTCTTTTCTTCGCCATATTGTCTCTAAAGATGGAATCTTTGTTGATCCTTCTAAGACCAAGGCAATCCATGAATGGCCAGCACCTACGAGTATAACTGAGGTACGTAGTTTTATTGGTTTGGCAGGTTATTATCGACGTTTCGTCCAGAATTTTGCCCGATTGGCTAACCCATTGACGAAGCTCACACGTAAAGGGGTTAAATTTGTTTGGACAAAAGAGTGTGAAGAATGTTTTGATGAACTGAAGAAAAGATTAGTCAATGCTCCTATATTGACTCTACCATCAGGGAGTGATGGGTTCGTTATTTATAGTGATGCATCAAAGAAAGGACTTGGCTGTATCCTTATGCAGAATGATAGAGTTATTGCCTATGCATCACGACAGTTGAAAATTCATGAACAAAACTATCCTACTCATGATCTCGAGTTAGCAGCTGTGATCGTTTCTTTGAAGATATGGAGGCACTACCTCTATGGTGAAAAATGTGAGATTTATACTGATGACAAGAGTTTGAAGTATATTTTCTCACAAAAAGAACTCAACATGAGGAAAAGGATATGGCTTGAATTACTCAAGGATTATGATTGTACGATACACTACCACCCGGGGAAGGCAAACAAGGTGGCAGATGGTTTGAGTAGAAAAGACCATGGAGTTTTGAACAATATGAGAATTGAAAGGGATCCAATTTTCATGGATCTAGTAAAGATGGACATGGGAATAACCAGGGAAGGTGAAACATCAATGCTTTTTCAAATGGTTGTCAAACCATCTTTACTAGAAAGGATTAAGAGTTCTCAGACCGATGATGAAGAATTCCAAAAGAAGATTAAAGCTGTGAATGATGGGAGATTGAGAGACTTTGTGTATGAAGATGGAATTTTGAAATTCGGGAAGAGACTTTGTGTTCCCGATTTACCTGATCTAAAAAGGGAATTGTTGGATGATGCTCATAGTTCCAATTTCTCTATACACCCTGGGAGCACAAAAATGTATAGAGATTTGAAGGAACATTTTTGGTGGGACAACATGAAGAGGGAGATTGCTGATTTTGTGTCAAGATGTATGGTTTGTCAACAAGTGAAAGCTGGAAGGCAACAGCCTGGAGGAGTCATGCAACCTCTTCCCATACCGGAGTGGAAATGGGACAATATTACGATGGACTTTGTCATGGGGCTACCAAAGACTCCTAGAAGGAATGATGCAATATGGGTTATTGTTGATCGCCTTACCAAGTCAGCACATTTTCTTGATATAAGAGAAGATCTACCCCTGGAACGTCTAGAAAGACTATATATTAATGAAGTTGTGAGACTTCATGGAGTTCCCTTATCAATTGTTTCGGATCATGATCCCCGTTTTACTTCAAGATTTTGGAAAAGTCTTCAGAAATCCCTGGATACTGAACTTCATTTGAGCACTGCTTACCACCCTCAGACAGATGGACAATCAGAACGGACTATTCAGACCTTAGAATACATGTTGAGATCTTGCTCACTTTACTTTCAGGGTATGTGGGAGCAATATTTACCACTGGTAGAATTTTCCTATAACAATAGCTTCCATTCGAGTATACAGATGGCACCATATGAAGCGTTATACGGAAAGAGATGTCGTACACCAACCTATTGGGATGACGTTGGTGAAAGAAAACTTGTAGGCCCAGAACTGGTGGAGGAAACGGTGGAAAAGGTGAAAGTAATCCAAAATCACATCAAAGCAGCTCAAAGTAGGCAGAAGAGCTATGCCGATAATCTAAGGAAGGATTTGGAATTTCAAGTCGGTGATCATGTTTTCCTAAAGGTATCTCCATGGAAGGGAGTCATACGTTTTGGTAAGAAAGGTAAATTGAGTCCCAGGTACATCGGACCCTTCGAAATTATAGAACGAATTGGGGTTGTAGCTTACTGATTGGCAATGCCGCCAAGTCTCTCTAAAGTTCACGATGTGTTCCACGTATCTCTGTTGAGAAAATACATGCCTGACCCAACGCATGTACTCACCTATGAAGAATTAGAACTGGAACCTGATCTGTATTATTGCGAAGAGCCCGTCAGGATTCTTGATACGAGAGAACAAGTACTGAGAAACCGGACGACGCGTCTGGAAAATGTTTTGTGGAGAAACCATAAGATGGAAGAGGCAACGTGGGAACCCGAGGAACTTATGATGAAGAACCACCCGAGTCTTTTCATGCGATAGTATTCTAGAAATTTCTAGGATGAAATTATTTGAAGGAGGGGAGAATGTAACACCCCAAGCTTCTACGGTACGCTTCTCTTTGAATAATGCGATAGCGTGTGTTGTACGCAACACCGAGTTCTAACAACCAATCAAACTAGCTGTTATGAATAGTAATACCTACTTTTTAAAATTATATATATTTTATATTTCAAAATAGACTTCATTTTTTGATTCGGAATATCTAATTTAGCCTAAGGTGAAATTTTGGTACTTTTCGGATAACTTTCATATTTTGATGAATAATGAAAATTACTAAATTTTAATTAAAAACAACTTTTTTAATCAAAATAATTAATAGTGATAAATTATGAATTTTAGTAGTTTTAAAGTATATTTAGAATATATTTTTACCATTTAATATAATGTTGGTCATTGGACATAATTTTACAATTAAACCGAACATAAACAAGTGTCAATCTTTTGATAGTTATTATCTCTTAAAAACACGCTTTTTGTTTTGACAGTGGGAATTAATTTTAAATTAATTTCTGCCACTTCTGTGTTTTGAATTTAGGAAAATGGATTCCATATTTGGAATCAGGATGTTCAAATTGTGTAAATAGGTAACTTTTATTTTTAGACATTTTGAATAATTACTGCGGTAAATATTTTATTTACCATGGTTAAGGGTAAATCCGGTAAATAAGGGTTAAAAAATAATATTATAATAATACTAAATTACCCTAAAACGTGTCTTAACCCTATTGGTTGATACATGGTCGACCATGGGCATCTTTGGGTCGATTTTGGGACCCCATGGATCCACTTGTAAGTGATAATGACACTTTATTTTAATTAAGTTAAAATTAATACAAAAATGACACAAGCATATATCTTTTAGAAAAACAATTGTTACATAGGGTTATATATTTTGGATTTTAGATTATGAATATTCATTAGAAAGATAAAAAGATTTCCTACATAATTATATTTTATTTATAATTTTTAGAAATTAAATAATTTATTTTATTTATGACACAATGATGATGCAGTAATTACTATAATAGTGAAAAATTAAAATAATTGATATTATAAATACCCAAATAAATATAATATGAAACTTTTAATGAATTAAACTAATTTTCTAGGATAATATGATATAATAGGATTGATTTATTTGACTTTGTTCTAAGTAATCAATCTTTTATGAGTTTCAAAAAAATCAACTATTGAATAGTGTCAAAATTGACATAAAAGAGTTCTTAAAACAAATATTATATTATTAATTGATATTAAATTTCTAAAAATCTAAGGTCAGGCCAAGAGACTTATATCATGATATGTTCATCATTAATGGACCACTTGGGGGTCTCTTGGATGTATATAGTAAGTTTATTAACCATATTATATAAAAATACATAGAGACATTGTAAAAGTGAAACTAATTAACTTAGAGTTAATACTTAAAGATAAGGTTAATATAAGTACCCAAACCTGTCTAAATTCTATTGGTTGAGTTGTTTTCTACCCATCCCCACCTTAAACTTTTAATAATCAACTTTTGATCCATTAGAAACCGAATATGAATTTATTATAAATTAATATTTCTAGCTTTTCCAATGGTGCCCCTCACCCCTCTTATAAAAGGGCACTCCTCCTTCTCATTTCTTCACACCTTAAAGGCCTTTTTGTTCGGCCAAACTCTGCCCAAATACTCTCCCAACATCCCTCACTACAACCTAGAGGCCTTAGTTCGATCAGAAAGCCAACCTAAGGAGCCCTTTTGATCAAATCAAAAGGAAGAACCCGAAGAAGAGGTAAAGTTTTCACCACCCCTTTTCAAGTTCCTTTCTTCTTCCACTTCTTCTTTCTTTGTTCTTACCATTCTAAAATAATAACTCCAGTATATCACATATACTGTGATGTTATTATAAATATGGTACAACCATATTCAGTATTCTATCCACCCTTTGAATAACATGTCACCATACGTGCGTACGTATGGCTTACCGTCTCCACGTCGTGGTGTAATTGTTATTCAATATAATATTATTTGGATGGGTATAATAATGATGTTTAACTCAGGTAAATAATAAATATAACATGTTAATTATTCTGTATATATGATATACCATCCATTTATATATTATTTTAATATCAAAAGAATGATATTGTCGCTCGTGCGTACGTACGGACTACCGTCTCCACGAACGCGATGAGATTCATTCTCCATCGTATCCATTCAAGTATAATTATCATTTGATGATTTAAAAATGATATTTAAGGACTTGATATCATTCTGGATATGAATAAGATACAACAAACATGGATTATGTAACAAAACATATAAAAGAAAATGAGTAAGTTAACACCCGAAACGACGATAATTCTAAGATATTATTAACAAATCAATGTTAAAAGATCATATATGATATCATATTAATATATATGATTCTTGTATAATTTAATAACAATTATTTCACCATTATATAGGAGTTTAACCTACCCCAACCAAGGAAAAGTACAAGGTAAGGGTTATTTCACAATCTCTTCATTATCCGAGGTTGTTTATACGTAATAATCTACTGGGATCTCTTTATCATCCACATCCATGTTTC
This sequence comes from Viscum album, assembly GCA_963277665.1. Lineage (NCBI taxonomy): Eukaryota > Viridiplantae > Streptophyta > Magnoliopsida > Santalales > Viscaceae > Viscum > Viscum album. Next base: position 1,566,964,535 of record OY728156.1, read on the forward strand.
TTAAAAATGTATTTCAAAACATTTTTATTATTAACAAGAATATGGGTTAAAGTCATTTATACCCTTGTTTGACTTTTTATAAGAGGAATCTTTCCGTCGTTTTCAAAACAAGGTCCTTTTTAACCTTTTCGACAGAATTAAGGTAAGAAAGTTTTTTTAACTTATACGGCGAGTGCGGTTATTTTCTGCCGTTATAAAATCTTCAAAGCTTTCCTTACAAGCTTATAAGAATATTTTCAAGAAAATGTTTTATTTTATATGGCTCTTAAATGCTTTCAAAAATAGAAAGAGATATTTCTCCAAAAAGTGTTTTGATTTCATCTATGTCAACATCCATTGATGGATTTCACGCTTATTTGAAGTCGATTTATTATGATACAAAACTTCTATATTGTATTGAAGGTTTTGTGATATGTTTGACTGTGGATGTGCTATTTTTATACCATTCATAGTTTATGGTGAAATTATTTACATTTCGTATGCTAGTTTTAATACGAATGTTTATGTTGTGTTTAAACCTTTTCATATGGGAATGCATTGGACTTAGTATGTGACGAGTGGAGCCCGCTATAGCTCCTCGATGCATCGGTAGGTCTCATGAGACAAACTGGTGTCTTGGAACAAGGCCTTGACAAAATCTTATTTGTAGTCTTGGCACTAGGCCTTGACTATGTGGTTATGATAGTCTGGCATTATGCATTCCAACATTATGAAAGTGGTTATTGATTTTTGCATGTGATTATTCGATTAGTAGAATATCCATGTGAATAAGTAAATGGAATTATTTCATTTTATTTATGCCGTACCATGTTGAAAGTTCATGTTTGAAAGGCTTTTGTTTTAGTTATACATTGTCTTAAATGTTTATTCTTATTTATGAAAGTTTCCGCTATATTGTTATCCTTACTGGGCATTTGAGCTCACCCCTTTTCTATGTTTTATTTTTCCCAGGAAGTGAAGAAGTAAATTATGAATGACCTGCAGGGATATTATGTGGGGATATGAGTGTGGATTATGGAGACATTATGTTGTTGTAGTAGTTTTTCATTTTATGATGTAATGCAAAACTTATGAATAAATCTAGTGTTTCCAAGGCTACTAAACCAATCGGTCTTTCGAGATTTGATCTTTCTTGTGATCATGCCAATGTTATGTAATAATGCACCGACTCTGGGTAACTAGGGTCGGGGCGTTACATTTTCCATGATAATCATAGCCTTAGTGACCTTATGAAGTACACCCATTTTGTGTCATTTATAAAATTGTATTTATTTTTAAAATAAAATCATAACACTCCATCCTAAACCATAGGGTCTGAGTCGAAGATCCATAAGACATAATGTGTTCCAACCCATATGTAAGATGTTGTCGAATAGTAGTCAGAGTCTGAATGCCGTCTATGGGGAGATTATACCCTCAGTATCATAGTTATACACTAAAAAATATAAAAAAAATAAAAAATTCATAATAATAAGAATAAATATATAAGAATATATGACACATGTCATACAAAAAAATATAAATCGGGCTCCCAGTGTGGAAAGGAAAACTAGAGTAATAAGAATCAATCACATAAATAAATAGTAAAAACTATAGAATATTTTGGATTCCATATTGGCGCCGCTAATAGATCTATTCTCTACTTATCAAATATCTTCTATTGACCCCTTACCCTTACCCAGATTACTATACATGAATTCTTCACGTACATGGAGATTCTTATGTAGGGTGTGAGTAATAAAACCCAGTAGGACACTGCCAATGCACCCTTAACATGTATGGATTAGTATAACATGTTCATTACATGATATAATAAATTTTCAAACAAACATAAACAATCATATACTTAGAAACCATTCTCTAACCAAACCACCATAAGCCTCTGTTGTACCTACTTCAGCTCTATTCCAAAAAGATAATCAAAGATATAAGAAGTGATCATAAACTAACCACATGGGTAGTGAACTTGTTAATTAGTATCCTCAAGGAATTAAGTATTGGGTTGGTATATAAGGATGGCTAGTGAAAATGTACTCAATATCCATAATTTATCGAGTTCTGGATTATTACTCTGTATCCACAAGGCATCGCATTTCGGGTTGAGCAACAAGGTTTTCGTACTCTTTCCCTATGTATTGGTCTACCATCATTAGCACCACATGTTTTCACACATCCCCTCAAAGGGGTAATCATGCCACAATAATCCACCAGTTATGAGTCCCAAGAAAATACATCTAAGGCATGGTAAATACATATAACAAGAAAAGTTATAACGAGGAAACACATGGAATGTCATCAAGATAAATTAGTATAAAGATATGTAATCATGGGATTATCATCTAAAATGGTATCAAGATAAAAAAGTATACCCATTGAATCAAGCATCATAAATAGGTCTCATAGGACACACACACACCAACATGAAATCACAATAAATCATTGTCAGACAAGTAATGCCATCACAAGAATCATACACTAGTGCACAAACACGTTTTAACATCATTTTTTATAAATTTTAACATGCATTTTTAATCAATGTTAATAAAGGTGATGTAAAAAATAATGGTCTCGACATTTTTTTTCTAAAAACCAATTATGAAATTTTTTTTTGGAAATTTCGGTCATATTTTCAGCATCAATTTTTACTAGATACCCATGCAGATGGTCCTTTTTAGTATCAGTTTCTAGTAATAACTAACGCTAACGGTCCACTATTTTTTTATTTTTGGTGTTTATTTTTACATAGAATCAATGCCAAAAATTTATTTTTGATTTATTTTTGGCATCAGTTTCTTGTTGAAACTAACACTAAACCTATGCACATGTTTTTTATAGATTTAGTGTTAGTTTTGAGAAAAACCAATGCCAAAATAGAATTGTTTTTATAGAAAATTTTCAATATTTCACCCAAAACAATTAGAATCCCTCTAATATAAAAAAATATAAATCCATAAAATAATTTGTATCATAGATTAAAAATCTTTAAAAACATACTTTTAACAAATTTATCAAAAAATCATTATCTACACATTTTTATTATAATATAGAATTAAAAAAGATATACCTAATAATTTAAAACATAATCATTATCATTTATTGTTGAAGCATTATTTTGAAATCATTATGTTCAGACACCTATTATAAAAAAAGAATTAGTTTTTGAATACTTGTTATTAGTAAAATTTAACATTAGTCATAAATATTAGAATATACATACCTTAAATCATAATCATACTTAACAAATAGTTCACAATTAAAGATCAATGATGGGTAAGTTCATATTTCGTATAATTCTCAGCAATATTGAATGTATATATAAACATTGAATGATATAAGATTAGAAAACAGAATACTATGACATAAAATATAAAATAATTAATATAACTAACTTTATCAAATCTACTAGTTACCAAAGTTGTGATTATCTCATACATGAATTATAGAACATAATAACCACATTCAACATTTTCTTTTTGACGATGAAACTACATTTATAAATAATTGACATTATAATAAAAACCAATATATATATATATATATCCAAAATCAGAATAATATCTAACAAAAAAAGATAATTATCATTACTTTCAAATATTGGATTGCATTTGGGTTCTTTTTTGACAAGTGATCTTTGTTAAATTTTTTCTATGACCTTAATTTTCATATATATCAACTAATAATACATATATTTACAATGAGAATTAAATATAATGAACTTATAAAAAATAATATAACTTAATTTTCTAACAAGGTGGTAAATGTTTCATTAACATCACCTAATAAACAGAAGAACTAATATAAGGTGAATTCACTTGGGAAGAATACGTCTAAGATTTAATTCCCCATACAATACAAAATGTTCACAATAAATGACATTATAATGATCATTAGTTCATAAGTATGTTTGTGTTCTTAACCATTAATAAATGGATAAAACCAACACCCAATCTTCTTCTTTAATAATTTGTCACATGTATTTGTAATTCTTTTAGTAGTATTAATATATTTCATAGCCATGGTAATGAATTCAGGATCTATAAAACCATAAATTCATGTGATTTAATTTTGAAAAAGAAGCAAGTTTATATACCTAATTTAAAAAAATTAATTTATTTAGTCAATATAAAATATATTTAATTAAAGAAATAAAAACTAAAACATCAATTTGCTTACCTGGAAAACAACTACAACATAGGCATGATGAGATCTTCAAAATCCATTAGATTTATGATATCTTTTCTAAATATTCTCAATGGATAGTCTCTTCTACATATATTAGACTTCATCCAAATCTCATAGATATTACCCAAGGAAGAAGAAGTTAGAGATAATGTTTTTATCCCATCAAAAATTTCAGAAGTATCTACAATTATTTGTTCCTAAACCTTTTGTTTCCCTTGTTCCATTTCTTTTGATTTTAGATACTCATATATAAGTTAAATTTAAGAAAAATTTATAATTAATTTTCAATCAGATTTAATTAAAATTTAAAAAAATGCACACCTCGTATGGAAGATAACGGAGAACACTAGATAGACAAAGTAAAAGTGACCCATACAATCCCCGACTATAGTAACCCCATCATTATGAAATGGTAGCAGAGTAGTAAGATCAATAATATCATGTACTGATAATCTAACATGACCCAACTGGATAGGCTAGTGATGTACATAATCACCCGAAAATGAATGACTCTGAACGCTAAAATATGTATTTGAGGATCTCCAACATACAAATCACAGTATAAGGTTGGGCATGAGCATATAGGTGGAGTATTTGAGTAGTAATACTTGGTAAGATGGTCTATCTGGGAGGGATGTAGAGGCTGTGCAACACGCTGAATAGGCTAGATAGACTGCACAAACTGTGACTATTTCATCAATTTTTTTACATAGCATAAAAAATTGATTCAGTTTGATTGCCTAGGGATTATGTCATATCTTTTAGGTCAATTTTTAGGGTTTCAATTTCTGTGTCTCTTTACTACTTACATTGAAGACAAATAACATTCAAAATACTAACACCCAGCTCAAATCCTCTTATGTGTCCAGGGTGTTCTGGAATTCCTAAAGCAGTGGCTTGGATGTCCATCCTACCCTCAGGGGTAAATTTTCCTTATGTTGGTTTCTCCAGATGTTCATCATAAAATGAGAAATTAAAATGGTATATTAGTGTTTCTAATTTATAAAATATAAAAATTCATGATAATTAAAAAAATATTTACTTATAATTATTTCAGATACTTATATTTTCTCTATGATACATTTCATTTTTTTATTCCCCTCACCCTTTTCCATTTTTTCATGGAGGGTGGAGGGAGATAGAGGTCGAAACCGATCCTCATCAAAACCACTAGTAGAATGAGATCATAATGCTTCAAACTTTTCCTCAATCATTTTTTTCTCCGATAAATGATACCCTCCACATGATAAAGTATGAGGGTATACATTCTAAAACTAGATGTGTTGATGGTATTTCCTAGAGGCTTGTTATATTAAATTCAAACCAATAAGTAATTCTGTACATATATAGGAAATTATAAAATATAATATAATTATCATACCAGAAAGGCTTCATCATGTCGGCTTGAAACAATTTTATTCAATGTATCTATATCTAAAAACTCAAACTTGAGGCATCAGTTTTTATTTTGTCTCTTTCCAAAAACATAATTTTTGTCAACTTTATCATGAAATATCTCCATTGAACCACCACTAAAGAAAGAAATATTTACTTAAATTCTATTGTTTCTTCAAAATTTTATTCACATATAATTGAATAAGATAAATATTAGTCATTTTAAATATATCATATTTAAAAAATGATATAAAATAAATCAATTTAGATATTATATCATTACAGCCTCCCAAAGCAGATCTATCACTATCTTGTCGACTACCTTCCATTGAAGATATAAAATACTGAACCAGAAAAGGGTCTAAATGACAATATAGCTGATAAACTACACTTCATTTGGGTCTGTTTCATTATTATTATCGTCAAAAGTAATATGTAATAGCTCATCTCCATGAGAAAGTGACAGTTTTGGTAAATGTGTAGTGCCATGTTTACCAACTTGAGAACTTGATTTCTTAATAGTAAAAGTAGAAGACCCAAAGTTTTAATTCTCATCAGTAGTCCTAAATTTTTTTAACTTAAACGTTTGTTTTCATTAAATAATTATATTACTATAAATTTAAAAATATGAAAAAATAAAAATACATTGGTATATGTTCCTCTATTTATGTATCTGTATCCATCATTAAAACTTATAAATATAATGAAATTCTTGTGTAGTTTTATATTACTATAAAATTGAATAATTATAAAACCAGGAAATAGAAATGTGTAATTAAAAAAAGTGGAACACTTGTGTATGTTTTTAAAAAAATAACAATGTTATGATTCTTAACCAAAAAAATATTCAAGGTAAACTATTAAATACAAACATTACTTCTAAAATGATAGAAACATTTATAAATTTAAATATCAATGATTGAAAAAGTGTTCTCTTATGCATAAATTTAACCAAAATATAATAATTTATGTCAGGTAGTTCAATGAAAAAAAGTTTATCCATAACCATAGAATATCAAAATTTAACACACAAAAATCATATAAAAATCAAATATATATAACTAAATATACAATAGATATTAAATAATACAATTTTTACACATGTAAATTTCAAAAATCAAATATAATGTAAACAATTACCAGATTAATTAGAGATTAATTTAGTGGTTTCCCATATCCCTATAGTATGTTCATTTCATTCTACTAGAAATATGTCTGCATTATAGTCATTGTTATTTGTAAATCCTATAATAGATGAAGAAGCCTCATATAAATCAATAACATCATCATCATCCTAATCTATAAAATCGATTTTTTTACTCTTTAAAATGATATACCGTTGATCGTTCGATGGATCAATGACATAAAATATTTTATTTGTATGTGTTGCCATGATAAATGGATCGTCATTGCAACTAAATCTTTTCAAAACAACCAGTTTAAACCCATATTCATCATGTTTCAAACCACTATTACTTGAAATCCAATTACACTTAAAAATCAAGACTCAAAATTTAATATAATTAATTTCTCATATGTATTCAAGAACTCTAAAATACATCATTGAATAAGAAATTGTGTTTTTTATCTTTTTCACTTGAAAAATGCAGTGATTCAGTGACAAATATTGCACCCCTATTTTGAACGGTCCTCTTATCATCCAACTTTTTTATGTAAAATATGTACCCATTAAAATCAAAACTGGACTACGTGATCACATTAATAGATGGCCCCTACCAACCATTTCAATGCTTATGATACAGATATATTTGTGATGACTTTCTCTTTAAACCATGAAATAAATTTCTTTTTATGCTCAATAATCAACCACTTTTCATTTTCTTTATGATATCGTGAATTTAATTCATCCATATGAGATGATATATTTGATTGAACCTCATATATGATGTTCAAAAGGTATAAATATGCCTTTATCACTTCATCACATGGAATTAACATTACCTTTAAGCCTTGAATCCCCCTACCTTCACTGTTAATTATTATATGTCAAGATATAAGGAGACCAATATGCTCCACTTTGAATAAATAATCAGTACATAACTCAATAAACTCTTCCAAAACATATTTTTGAATAATATAGGCCTCTAGTTGAAAAGTATTTTTAACATACCCCTTAAAAAGTTTCATAAATTTTTCAAAAATATAAATCCATTGTAAATAAATAGGCCCAAATATTCTTATATCACGCACTAAATGAATCACCAATTGAACCATTATATCAAAATTTGTAGGTGGAAAATACATTTCTAGTTGAAAAAGTATAATAGTAGCTTCACTCTCCAAGACATCTAACAAATTTGGATCAATGAATTTTCTACAAATGATTTTGAAAAAATTACACAACCTGATAATAGTCTTTCTGATAGTTAATATCAATATACCATGCAATGTTACTGGTAGAAGTTTTTGAATCAATAAATGAAAATAATGATATTTCATTCCTATTAATTTACAATCCTTCAATGACTCCAAATTATTAACATTTTAGGATTAACCACTGGGTACTTTAATACCATGAAGACATTGAAAAAAATTCATCATTTAAATATTTCTTAATGTGTGACAAGGTAGAGGTAAATATGCTCTATTTCTTTTAAGAGTGGGGGGTAACTCTAATTGTATTCCCATTGATATCAAGTCCTATCTAGAATTAAATCCATATTTTGTATTTCATTTAATGTGAAACAAAGTTCTAATAAAACCGTCACATATGTTTTTCTCAATATTCATAACATTAATGTAATGTATAATCTCTAAAAATATCCAATAAGGTACTTTAAAAATGATAGAATGTTTCTTCTAGATATTATTTTGAAGACCAGAACTTCTTTTATTTCCAAATTTTGAATCAATATTTTTACACATTCGTAATATTCTTTAACTTAAAATGGTCATGGGGGAATATTTTATTCTTATAAACCATTAAATTCTTTTTTCAATCTACGATCACGATGATAAATTATATAAACTTTTCTTTGTCCCATGTACACTATATTTCTTTAATTATGAAATTGATAATATGAAGTCACTTCTTCACAAATTGGATATTCTTTATGTCCCTCAATACTGTATCAAGATAAGTTTTCATATACAAGAAATTTGTTTATAATGAACATTATCATAGCACAAAAAAGAAAACAATCTTTCTTATATGCATAAAAAACATTAATAGTTGTCTCTTATAACAGTTTAAAATCCACAATCAATAATTAAAGATACACATCAATATCATTTCCTAGATGTTTTGGTCAATAAATCTTCAAGCTCATCATAACATTTTTTTTCTTCATAGATATATGTGGGGGAAAGTTGTAAACAACCAACAAAATAGACCATGAACTATGTTGGCTACTTAGGATATGATACAGAATCATTACATTAGTACATAATCCCAATTTGAGATTTATAAATTTACTTCCATAATCAATATTTTTATCAAATCCCTTCCACTATGGTGAATCAGTAGGGTGATGTAATTTACCACTAGAGATGAGATCATCTGAATTCCATCTTAACCCTTTTCCATCAATTGATTTTTCAAATAGACACTTTGAATGAGTAGTTATTTGAAGGTATCAAATTAATTTCATAGGATCTTTGATGTTGGTACCTAAGAATGAATCATAGTTAAATTATCAGAATTATATGAAGGAATTATTGTTTTGAATTTTTATAATATACAAAATTGATTTTTCATGAGGTTAGATACTAGTACCTGGGAATGAATCTAAGTTGAATTTTTCATCCATCTTATAGTGTGATGTCCCACATATAAGAAATTTTGGTAAAATTTCATATTCTTCCCTATACAGCACACAATCATTGGGGAAAGCATGTATCTTTTTATACCCTAATCTCATAGAAAATAATTTTTTCTTTGCCTCATAATTGGAATATAGATTCTCGTTGGCTTCTGGAAGTAGGTCTTTAAAAATATCAAGTAAGTTATATAAACTTTTATCACTCCACCCATTTCTTACTTTCAAGTTAAATAATGTCAAAACTACCGATAACAGACAATATTTACTACAACATGGGAATAATGGTTTCATGGAATCTCCATAAAATCATTCAAAAGTTTCTATTTTTTGATGTATTCGACACCTAAATCATGAATTAATTTTTCAATATGACCCTCTACCTCATTATGTATATTTTCATCAACATTAGATGTTGAATTTTTAGTTCATTCACCATGCCAGATCCAACGTGCATAATTAAGGCTAAAACCATAGAAAATGGGAAGATCCTTGATTTCTCTAGAATTTAACTTTATCATATTAAATCACCTCACACATGTATAGATAATAAAATATATGTTCTAAAGATTAATTTTAGGAAATTCCAAAAAATTATTGACTCATTTTTCATATTCACTAGTGGTACTACATAAATTTATCCAATTACAATCCATTTAATACCGCAGATTACAGTATAATAGTTGAATACAATAAAACATATAAAAATTTATATATATATATATAAATAGATAGATTTTAAAAATAAACACATACAATAAAAATGAATGTAAATTTGATCGTAAACATCAATGATTATTAGGAATAAAATAAATACTACTCTACTAAAGGTATTTATTTGGTGTGATGTGTTTCATGCTGATCCAATGTAAATTACATTTAATGACCCATGTATAAATTCCTAGTAGAAAATCATAATTTTATAAACAAATAATTTGTTTAGTTTTAATTTAATTTAATTTATTTCTTTATAAATATGTGATATTCCAAATATAAAATCATGATGTTGCCAATATATGTATATTTTCTACACCCTATATTATAATATTTGGATGTTTATTTAATTTCATACCCTAATGTTTGTGGTTGTGTGATATAAATGGTTACTTACTTTACTAATCAAAATTCAAATATAGGGGGTATAGTCTCCCCATGGTAACTCCTTATAACCCTACTCCTATAGAAAACCTCTTTTTTACAAGGAGGCATAACTAAGGAATGTAGCGATCATATGTTCATACATGTGATGAAAATTATATTGATGAACTATGACACCATATATCATTATTCATTGCATAATATCATCAAAACCATTTGATAATTTCAACAAATAAAAAATTTACCAAAATAAACAAACTTTAGAAACGACATTTATAATTAAAAATGAACTATATAAAAATAATTTAAATAATGAATCAAAATTATAACTAAATGATAAATAAGTAATCTTCAAAATTTTAAAATTAAATTACAGAATTTGGATTTCAATAAGGAAAATTGATCTACAATCTGAATTTCCTCCCTTGAATTCTTTGGAAGAATAAAAACCACAATATCCAATAAAAATGTTTATTGAAAGGAAAAATAATCATGAAAAAAGAAATAAAATTCTACCAAGGTTGATAGTTAGCTATAAAATGGGGTCTGAAGACAAAATACTTCTGTGGATGGTGAAACAATGATAGAGGATGAATAATCAAGACCACAGATCATGAAATAATGATAAAAATTGAATAAACTCAAGATCAATGGTCGTTGAGGATCAACAGGTGGCCTTTAGAGTAATCCAGAGTCGAGAGAAAAAGTCCTTGGTAGATCGAGAAATTAGGGTTTCCTGAGTCAGGGTATTTTTAATATTTTTTGGCATTGATTATTACTTAAATGGATTCAAAAAACTGATTATTGGTATCAGGTTTATAGAAACCGACTCCAGTAATTATTATTTAAAAACATTATTGAATAAATTTTTTTAAAAATAAATTCAAAGAAATGTTTTCTCAAACATGTTTTTCATCAGACTAAAATAAATTGACATCATAATTTCAACATTAAGTCCACTATTTCAACTAATGACATTAAGGGAACAAGTGTGTACAAGTGTTGAGAACCTGATCAGGATGTTATCGAACCTGAAATACAACCAGATCCAAGACATGTACCAAAGGGTGTTCCCGATCACCATTGGCTGCCAACTAGTGATGGGAATCAATAATCAAGATGGGAATGAATTAGCCAAAAAAATAAAATCAAATAAATAAACTGAACACACAGATAACCAACAATAACTGAGTCTCAATAAATATAAAAAACTGGTCAAGATACAATAGATGAACAAAAAAAACTAAATACAAGAATGAGACTGGACCACACTACCACGATCACTACATGACCTATTGGTCACCACAAACCACAATACCAACCTACTCCAAGAGCAACCAAGATAGAAAATTGAACCTGCAAAACATCTTAGCTCTACCGACACTGAGTAACACAAGTAGGGCGTGAGCTTAAATGGATTAGTAGGAAACCACTATGAGAGAATCGATACATTTCCTTTCCCAAATCATTCCACAAACACTATATTAAAACTCCATTAGAAAATAGACTTTAAATCACTTTGATAATCCAAAACCAGTTTTCCAAAATTTTTATTTTAAATAATGTAACACCCGAGACTTTTATGGGAGATTTTTTGTTTTTATGTTATATAAATCATCAAAGGAATATTTCACTACACACAACACTAGCTTGGCTTGCTTTACACGCAAACAAGGCCTTCCTCGATAGCTTGCATCGTACACAATACCGAGTTTCACTAAACAACGATATGCTATTAAAATATTATTAAAACTAGCCGTTATGAATAGTAATAATGACTTTTTGAAATTTTGTAAATTTTATTTTTTCAAAATGGACTTCATTTTTGGATTTGGAATATCGAAATTAGCCTAGGGTGTAATTTTTGTATTTTTCTGGAAACTTTCAATTTTTGATGAATAGTGAAAACACTGGGTTACTATTTAAAAACAAACTTTTTATTTAAATAATTATTTATTTTATTTAAATTTATTTAAGGTCAAAATTGATACATAATACCTATATAAGTTCAATGTAATTCATTGGAGTAATTTTATAATAATTTTAGATATATAAAAATTTTCTTGAACTTTTCACCGTCTTTTACCCACCTCCTAGAAGAATTTGCAAATTTACATAAAACATAATTTTACCGCTTCTGTGAGTGGAATTTCCAAAATCTGAGAGACACGGTTGATGTCAGTAAGTAAAATGTGGTTCAATGAGATGAAAATAATTTTTGGTGAATAGTAACTTTTCACTTTTATTTACCATGGTTAAAAGTAAATAGGGTAATTAAGGGTAAAAATGATATTATTATTACCCTAACACATGTCCTAATTCTATTGGATAAGTGTAATTCGACCAAAAACAACCTTAGGAATAAAATATGACCATTTAGGCCCACTTGAATTAGATTAGGACATTTATTATTAATGTATTTAAAGAAGGGTTAAAATAGATAATGTCAAAGTTTAATAAGTAAATAATTTTTAATATAGGGTTATACATAAGATAAATTCGACTATAAATATTCATTATAAATATATAAAGATTTCCTACATAATGGTATTTTATTTGTAATTTTTAGACATTAAATAAGTTAATTTATTTATGACACAAAGATGATGCAGTAATTATCTTATTAATGAAATATTGACATAATTGATGTTATAAATACCCAAATAAATGTAATATGAGACTTTTTATGATTTGAAATAATTTTATAGGTTAATATGACATGTTATTATTGATTTAATTAACTTTTTTTCTAACTAATCATTTTGTTATGATTTTCACAAAAATCAATTACTAAATAGTGTCAAAATTGACATAAAATAGTTTTTAAAACAAATATTATATTATTAATTGTTATTTTATTCCTAAAAATCTAAGGTTCGGCCCAATGACTTAGATAAGGTTATATATATTAATAATAAACTACTTGGGGTTCGCTTGTCTTGTTATATTAAGTTTATTAACCTTATAGTGTAAGAACACAAAAAGACGGGGTAAAAATAAAATTATCTAACTTAAAGTTAAATCTAATTGATAAGGTCAAAATAGTAAACTAAACTTGTCAAAATTCTATTGGATGAGAGGATTTTGACCCATCCCCACCTTAGATTCAAAATAAATCAATTTGGAGCTATTTAAAACCAAATATGGCTTTATAATAAAATAATATTTTTAGTTTTTCCAAAGGTGCCCCTCTCCTCCCTTATAAAAGGGCACCTCCTCCCTCTCTTCCTCACACCACATTGAGCCTTCAAGATCGGCCAAACCCTGCCAATTTATCCTCTCCACTTCCCTAGAAACATCCTAGAGGTCTTGGTCTTATTCAAAGACCAATGTGTGTGCCCTAAAAGGAGGTCTCAAAGAAGCGCTTCAAAGAAGAGGTAATGTCCGTTACCGATTCTTTCAACTTTATTTCTTCTTCCACTTATTCTTCTTTAGTTGTTTCAGTATGAATTAATAACATCAGTATCAATAATATACTGATATGTTATTATATGTATGAAACAACCCTATTTAACCATCTATCCATCCTACAGAAAACGAAATCACCGCGCGTGCGTACGTACGGAATACCATCTCCATGTCGTGGTGTAATCTATTTTCCACCACAACCTTACTTGGATGGGTATAATGGTGTAAAGAATAAATATTTATGATTATTTTAAAGTGATATTGACTCTGAAATAATATACATACACTCCAAAACAATTCCACGATCATGGGAACGATATCATCGCTTGTGCGTACGTACAGAATACCGTCTCAACGTTGTGATGCGACTCGTTCTACATGCTTTTCATTGCATAATGATTACATAAATGAATTGAGTGAATAAATATGATATATATTACACTAATACCATTCTGGAAATGAGGTATCTATAACCTAAAAAGAATAATAAGAATTTATTCGACAAAACACTCATAAGAACAAAAAGCAATAAACACCCGAATAACAAGTGAGAATGAAATATTACTAATAAGAAGCTAAGAATATGACCATATATGATATAATAAAAATGAGTATGATTATAGAATAAGTAAATAACATTATTTAAATCATTATACTGGAGGTTTGGACACTTACGAAGCAAATCAGACCTAAGGTAAGGGAAATATAACAATCTCATTTTTATCCGAGATTGTTTATACTTTGGAATTTACTGGGGTTTAGTTTATCATCCACATCCATGTTTTCTCAATATGTAATATTATTTCCATCCACATACAATTTTTTAAATCCAATTTTACCCTTCGTTGAGTTTTTAGTAAAAGATATGAAACGAATCTTTTGTCATTTTTCGTACGAGGTACTTTTTGACTTTTCCGAAAAAAGTACGAGAAGAATGTTTTTTTAACTTATATGGATTGAATGGATTTTTAAAAAATTATTTCCAAGAAGATTCCTTTAAAATTTTTCAACTTTATTTTTAATCAACTTCTTTTATTTTATAATTGTATGACATGTTATGAAAGGAAAAGTGTTTTTGAAGTAGAAAGGATATTTTCCTCAAGAATGGAGTTCAAGTGTTTTATCAAAATTATTTTCCATCTAAGATAATAAAGGGTTCTATTTCTATCCCTATTATTACATTGATTTGATTATGTTGTGATGAAATTATTTTTATGAATTCCTTTATCTTATATGAATTGTTTTATGATGTCACAATGTTTAAGAATCCCATTTTTATTACATGGGTTATGCTATGATGTATGGTTTATGATTTTGTGGCACACATAAGAATGGTATCATTATGAGATGGGTGGGACATATATCTCCCTCAAATTCATTGGGTAAATATTTTATATCTCATGAGATAGACATGGCTAAAACGGCAAGTAAAACCGGTTCAGTGAAACAGGATTGGAACGAGGAATGAACTCAGTTCAGAAATGGACTTTGTCCACTAAGATAGTCTTGGAAATGAGTCTTGAATAACAAGAAATGATTCTCCATGATTATGTGTGTATGCCACAAAGCTTCATGTTTTATGTTATGATTATTGTGATTACATTTCACTACCATGATTTATCCCATGTTATGAAATTATGATCTCTTTTGCAGGGTAAGATTTCCAAAATGTTATGTTCTTATGAATATGATGTGATTGGTATTTCTTTTGTTTACCCTTATTGTGAATTTGAGCTCACCCTTTTGTATGTTTTCTTTCCCCAGGTCAGGAAGAAAGTTATTAAGTAGGATATGACGAAAAGGACTATAGATATGATGAAATAAATGAGAGACAATGTAGATGCTTTATGAACCAGTTGTTTATGTTTCCCAGTTTCTAAAGACACTATACCTATACGGTCCTTTCCTAGTTTTGTTATATGTTTTAATAATTGTAATTCAATTTTTTAGTACTAACAGTGTATATAAAGTATGGGTCATTATAAATAAACACACACGAATTTCCTTTAAAAAATGGTTTCACTTTATAAAACATGCAAACTCATAACAAAAAACCAACAATAAAACCAATATAATAAATGAGAAAAATACTTGCTAAAAAATAAAGGAAAACAACTCAAGTAAACAAGAACCAGTAGGGTTAATAACAATTATACAATTTAATTAAAAAAGAACAGGACAGTGGCCAAACTTAAAATTTTCATAAACATAATTTAATATAAACAAGGAAAATTTTTCTAAAGGATGTACTTTCATGTAAAACAACTTCAAAACAAACTTACTACAAAATGAAATATACACAAGGTCCACCATATACAGACTGATGGAACCACATCACATATGCATCATGTCTCAAGAGAGTACCATGGGTATATACCTATGGGTAACTAGAACAAGTATTTCACTAAGAACCTCACACCTCAGTGATAAATATCCTCCAACTAAACTACCGACAACTTTCTTGTGCATGAGCCACTATGATGGATAATCCCACAGGCATAACAATCACCAAATAAAATTAAAATTCCAACAATTTCTCGAGAATGATCTACTAGGAGGGACCATACCAAGGTCCTAGTGGTCCTTGGTCATATGAAATGTTTATAGAGTGTGGCAAGTGTAAAACCTTCTATGTGAATCAGGGCCTTTCCACTTATGAGTAAACTACTGTCAAGTCTATAAGAATAATTCGGGCCTACCACTTCCGAATCACTAGTGTAGTAATTCTAGTTTTTCCACATAGATAACCAATATTCCATTTGTTTTCAATTACCATTCCAAACATTGACCACTTTCATTGACAGATGTCACACATCACAAGAACACAAGGAAATCACCGTTTTCACAAGTCATCACATGGAAAAACTCCATTTTCATAAAAAAACCACATTATATTTTACACACACTAAAACCATTTCAAAATGTGTTCTACATAACTTTCAAAATACATGAAAATAATTTGGCAACATTACAATAAGAACACATATGAAACACAACTATTTTCATGGGCCAATCCCCTTTCAAATCCACACGAACCAACTCCACATTAAAACATGCTTCCCACCATTTAAAAAAATTCACAAGTCACATTAAAGGTGCATAATAAAGAATCCATCATGCCATAAAAACACATTTATTATGAAAGAAATACTTTCATTACATTCACACCTAATGTTCCTTTGAAAACAATTTTCACAAGATTCAAACAAACCATTAAATACTTCCATGAAGCACCACAATAAGATCCACACAAAATACCTACCTGACCTTTTTCATTTAAAATCCATTTATTTTTCCAATACCATTTCAAAATATAGATAAAATTCACATAACATTTATAAAGATAAAAAATGGTCCTTTATCTCATTTCATAAAAAAATCACATCACAAAGTTCCAAATTGGACAATTTTAATGATCACATTTAATACCCCCTTTAAATCTGCATAGAAAACCCAAGAACCATTTTAAGGAAACACCAATTGGGTTTCCACCAAAAATAAGAAGACATAAGACTACCAAAATCCACATACAAAAATCAAATCAGAATTTAACCATCATACCAAAACCTAACTAAGGGAAAATAGACACTTAAAATAACCAAATTCATTTAAATAGGACCATTTAAAATTAATCAAACACCTTACATGAGTTCATGTAAGGAATAATTTATCAAACCATTTTTAAAACCATTTTCCCCCAATTTTCCATCATAGAATCACAAAAAAATTATTCCAACATACCATAAGCAGGATAAACACATTTTTTAAACCATTTAGTAAAACTCAAGCATAAAATGGAATGTGAATTAAAGGAAATGGATAAAAACACCTACCTCAATGATGTGTGGATGCAACCAAAATTCGGGAGAAGTAAGAACCAAGACCTATATATAAAATGCACACCCAAACATATAAGAAAACAACTCACACATAGTCTATTGTCTCTAGGGGTCATCCAAGAGAGAACCCTCACCAAGAAACACCAAGAAACCGAAAGTGGAGGAACTTAAGAGTGAGAAATCTCCCAAAAATAATAAGAACTCACCTTATAAACCATAAAAGTCCTATATGTAGGTTTGGGAGAAATAGAGGAGGATCTTGGAGGACCACATAGCTTTCCTAGGTTAAAAATGGGAGGAGAAACCTGAAATAGGGTTAAGATATCAAAATGGAAAACATGGAATTTCAAATTTTTAATAATCTGGGCAACCTACTCAGTTTTGCTACATGGTTTTCCAAAATGTGCAAAAACAGTGTGCCCCTCACTATCCAAATGGATAGAACCTCATGCACGGTTGCCTCATGGTTTCCAAAACCTTGAACAACCCACAAGCCTTCTCCTGTACACCAAAACAATCCACATGATTTACCGGGTGAGGGAACATGATTTTTTCAAACCAGGCGTAAACATAATCCACCTGATTCCATACCCAAAATCATTTTTTATCAATAAAAACTCACTCAAAAACATCTATAACTCAAAAATTCACCTTGGGGATCAACCTGAACATCAACTAAAGGATCCAAATCTAAGAAACTAATAATATAAAAGAATTCCAATGGTCAGGGTGTGACAATAAGGGCCCCAAATCATAAGGAACCTCCTACCTAACACAAAGTGATTAATTAATCCAATATTTAGTAATGTATCAATAAAAAAATCATGTTTTTTACCCATGGATAAATCTATCACACATCGAGGATTCCCACCTTGGGTTCCAATTAATTAAGTAGGAGGTTTGAAAAAAATACCCAAGGGGATTCCAAGTCAAAATGGGTTTTTATAGAATCACATATATCATGGAGTTCATCAAAAAAACTAGTTCTGAGATATATTGAAGAATATGATGTCAATTTACCAAATCCATTGATGATTCAAGAATGAATCATGAATTCCTCTATAATTGCATAAAATTACCTTGGGACTAGCTAACAAACATTGAACCATCATCAAACCATCATCTAAAAGTATATCTAATAAGAGATTCAATAGTAATAGAGTCTCAAGATGATAGATATATGGAAAATTACCCAGAAACATCAACTGTTGACAAAGGATATTTCTCTAGTCAAGGGGATTTCATTGATATATTGAAAATTTACTCTATTCTAGAAATGATCCACAGATTCAACATTAAATGGAATTAGAATACATATATTAGGAAATGAATATATATATATATATATATTATTTGTCTCAGGTGAATAAATATAGATCAATAAGTAACCCAAAGAATGTTTTTATATGAAACCTCAATTATTGGTCAATAACTCTCTTGGATTCCCTAGAATCAAGCTTTAGATGAGATGAATTCATCAAAGAAGGCCATAAGAGTCTCAGGGTTAGAGAGTGGTTCCTATAGGAAGAATAATGGGTTAAAATGGAACATAAACAGATATTAATGGTGTTTTGGGGCCATTAAACTCACACGCACATGGTTTGGGCACATAATTTTCAAAATATGGTGCTAATCATGCGAGGCATTCTACCTCACCTGGGTATCTTCATAGTTTGGGTTCATGGTATGTCAAACTATGTGAAAATCATGCTAATGGAATTAGAAGGCATCACATGACTTGTTTGGAAGGATACATAGTTTTTCAAACCATTCTCCACCCAGGTTCTACTTCAACAAGGTGCACGATTTTTCAGGAGAAACATGTAGCTTTGTAAATTGTGCACTACCCCTTGAGTCTCTTCCGTATGGTGTATAGTTTCTTTGATAATATTCAAATTTTGGAAAAACCATTATCCAACCATGAACCTTCCAAAGGATTCTAAAATAATTTTAATTCCACCTAAAACTCCTTAAACATAGGGAAATAAATTTATAGCTCAAAAACATAGGAATAAAGGACGAAATAAAATCACAATACTCATGAAAAATATGAGGCCATTATAATTTACCCCTATAAATATTTTTCATCCTTGATAAGTGTTTCTTGGAATATTTCTTGAACAGCTTTGGCTACATAACCCAAACATATGTCTCTTAATCTTAATCCTCCTTTCAGATTCCTACATGTTTCCAAAGAATCTAGATAAGTGGTACTATCTTCCCTCAAAATAATTTCTCACATAGGTCTGCAATCCACATCAGGAAACCCTCATATGATGTACAAGGATCCATCTCAACATTCTCATATTCAATGACAATTTTTGGATCAGTCATGCACCTCAATATATTATACTCATGAAACACATCATGTATACCTTAGTAGGGAGAAGAGAGATGCATTACTAGACAACTATTCCAATATGATCAAACCAAGTAGAGATCCTAAGTCAAATATAAGAGGAGAACTTTGGTGTTTGATATAGGAGACTGTATCACCATCTTATACCTAGTGGTTTGGGTCAGGGCCTTACAAAATGGTATCATAGCTATGCAACAAAAAAATATAGAACTACACAAAGTAATCAAGGAAGAATAATAAACATCACAATGTAATAACAAATGGCATTCCTGTCATACAATATAAATAAAATGGGATCCATGTGTGGAAAGACAGACTAGAGTATTACAGTTCAAGAAGATAAATAAGTAAGAAATGTTATGGAGTCTTTCAAAGTCTGTTGTATGCCCATTTCCCATACATTTATTCCAATACATGAAGTCTGCATGCGCATCGAGGTGCCCACATAGCATGTGAGTAATAAAACCTAGTATTAAACCACCAATGCATTATTAATATTTTATCACAAGTATAATAGGTGTATTCCATGATATAATAAATGTAAAAACAATTATAAACAATCATATATTAGGAACATGTGTGCCAACCAAGCCACCATGATCACCATCCATACCTACTTCGACTCCATGTTAGAAGGATAATCAAAGTACATTAGAAGTAATAAATAACTAACAAAAATTATATTGAAAATGTTACACAGTATCCTCAAGGAATTGAGTATTTGGTTGATATATAATGATGACTAGTGAAAAAAAATACTTGTTATCCATAAGTCATTGAGTTTTGGATTGATACTTAGTATCCGGAAGGCTTAATGTTTGAGGTCAGTCTGTTAGGATATCATTCTATTACCTTGTGTATTATCCCACCATCATCATTTCCTCATGTTATGAACACTCACATTATAATGGGTAATAATTCCATGAAGGTTTAATTGTTAATAATAACAATATAATACCTCCAAGGAATTTTAAATACACAGAATATGGTAGATCATAATAAGGAAACAGAAGGAATGTCGTCATGAGAAATCAATAGAAACATATGAAAACTTGTGATCATTATATAATATGATATTAGACTACAAAAACATACTCATAAAATTAAGCATCATATATGGGTATCATGTGATTAACATATACTCACATTCAATCACTATCAAGTATGTTCAAACAAGAAATACCATCACAAGAATCATATCAAGGAAACAAGTGTACACAAGGGTCCCAAATGATAAATAACATCATACCTCAAGCTTATTGATGAAGTAATAAAATATTCATTAAAGTATTGAAGCTTGAATCACATTACACACCCATAGAGAACTAGCTCTAATATCAATGATTCCCACCACAAGTTCCATTTCATCAAGAAAGAGGTTTGGGAAAGAGAACAAATGATATTACATGTCAATAAGGGTAGTTATAGAATAATATCCCTCACATAGTCCATTAACAGAACTAGTTCTGAGATATATCGACGAAGAGGATGTCAATTCATCAGATCCATTTTCGATTCAAGGATATATCATTAATTGATCATCAATTATGTAAATGATCCTCAGGTCTATCCAATGAACATTGAACCATCATCAAACTCTCACCAGAAAAGAGATCCAAGATGTGATTTAATATGAATAATGTATCAAGATAATTGATATATGGAAACATACCCAGAAACATACACCTTTCAGAAGGGATATAGATCTAGTCAAGGGGATGTCATCAACACATTCAAAACAAACTCTATTATAGAAAGGATCTAAGGATTCAATATTAGATGGAACTGGAATACCTAGATCAAGAAATAACAGGTCAGAAATATGATTTGTCTCCTATGAATATAGGTAAATCAATAATAAAAATATAGAGAGATGGTTTTTGACCACATACATTAATTATAGATCAATCACTCTCTTGGATCAACCAAAATTGATCTTTTAACTCTAGGAATTCATTAATGAATGAAAAAATGAGTCCCATGGTTTGAGAGGGTTTTTTATAAGAATAAGAATGGGTCAACAAAAACCATAAATAAGGTAATTTTTGAGTCATTAAATTCATGCACATAAGTTTGGGTGCATGTAATGGAAAACCAAACGACAACTATGGAATGCATTCTATGTCACCTGGGCACCCACAATGTTTTCCAACCCATGTGTATAATAGCCTAAAACACATGCTCCTAGATCTTGTGCTAAATAAAATAATCTCTAAATTTCATTATTTGAAATAAAAAAATAAGACTCAATTTCATCCATCCAAAAGATAAAACATCAAATGGAATATTTTATCACATAGATACTAAAGGAACTTTCAGGTTTAGAGTTTTAGATAATTAGAACAAAAAATTACATAACAACTTGGATACATAGACAACTAGTTCATTAAAATCCATATCATCTACCAAAATCTATTTACATATTGTAACCCTAATAGGTATAACATACTAAAAAACATTCTTCATAACCTAGGGAAAAGGAACATAATAAAAGGTGATCTCAGATGCTCAGTAATGGAAAATAAGGAAGATATCAATGATCGCATAAATATAAAATGATCATAAGGGTATGCGAACATGATATTAACAATTGAAAATCTATAACTAGGATATCAAAGATTCTAATATTTAATCACAAAATAAATCTTTACAGTTCCTAAGGAAAGAATCATAAATGATTCAAATTAAATGTACCATAAGAGAATAATATTA
Source organism: Viscum album (assembly GCA_963277665.1). Classification (NCBI taxonomy): domain Eukaryota; kingdom Viridiplantae; phylum Streptophyta; class Magnoliopsida; order Santalales; family Viscaceae; genus Viscum; species Viscum album. Next base: position 1,566,987,307 of record OY728156.1, read on the forward strand.
GCATAAAATAAAAGTTTGTGAAAAACACATAAGTATAGAATATCATTTATTTTGTATTAAAGGATCATTGTAAATACTATCATAGTGGATTAGGTTCACTCCACAAACTATGATATCTTTATCCAATGTTCACTCTAAAAACTATCATAATGGATAAACTCCTTTACTTAACTGGGTTTACTCCCCATTCTAGTTATTATTACCTCATGAGATATCAATTATTACTCAATGCATTTAAATCCTATATAATTATATCCCCACCCTTCACATAATGAAAATCATACATATGTATGTTATAGGATCATAAGAAATACATCACATTATAACCCATATAAAGGAAACACGATTCATATATATTTCATGATAACAAAACCCATGGAAAATGAATGAGTTTCATAAATATATTTTCATTATAATTATAAAACATCTAGAGAAATAATAATTATGGTATCATTCAATTATATCCCTATTAAAACATAAGAAACATAAAAGGATGTTATCATAGGTGTAAAATTACATTAAAATATATATTGAATATTTACTGAACAAAATAACCTTTTCATTTTGAAATAAATTCTTTAAAATCTAAAAATTTTCCAAATATTATCGAAAATATTTTCATTGAAAATAACATTGGAATATTGTAAAGTATGCTTCAGAGCATCGAGAACTCATTATTGTGGAAAATTCAACTCAATCCATGTACATTATAACAAAGATTCCTTTCATATTTTCAGTAAAATTCAAAAGTATCACTTTTGGAAAATGACAATAAGAATAATTTTAAATAATTTTTAAAAAATAACATCATGGGTAAAATCAAATTTAAAAAATCATTGGATAATATTTAAAAAATAGAAAACATATTTAGAAAACACGACTATGGAATAAAAAGTATTTTTGAATGAAGAGTGAAATAAGTTCAATTTTTATTAAAATTATTATTTATACCTATTGAGTTCTAAAAGAGAAGAATATTAAAGGAAATCATTTAATATTTATAAATAACCATATAATAATAAAATTCATCTGATTATTTAGATATAGGTTATAAAACATCATTATCAAAAACATAATCATAAATAATCTCTATAAATAATGAAATTATAATATAAATACCTTACCACTTTGGTAACATTTGATTCATAAGCCCCATTAAATAATTAATTCAAATGAAACTTTAAATACAATTAACATAATTATATTAGTTATATAACATTTTAATGGGTAGTATATACACCACATAAAATAAATGAGTGGTGAATATGACATATGTCTCCCAGAAATAAAAGTGAGACTAGAAATCCCTTGCCTCATGTATGATATTTTTGAAAATCTCTTTAACATCCTATATAATAAATTAACATTTATTATAATTCTACAATATATTTATTAAATATTTAAAATATCATATTTTATCCAATTTTAACATTTGAATATATATTTATTAATAATTACCTATTAAAATTGTTGTTTTTGGGTGTTAACTATTTTGTTTTACATAAGTATTTCAGTTCAGTAATTCTGGTCCTTATAATTTTATCATGGTTCCATCATCTTTAAAATTTTAATCAATAATTAAATAAAATATACTTTCATTATATACATATTTAGAGTCCCCTAAAAATATAGAGATAGAAAAATTAATTACATTGTTTATGGAGATAGTTGACCATACGAATGCATGAACATTGTTTTAACTCTTCAATTGATGGAACAAAACAAAGGTACAAAAATAATTCACATTTAAAGAATAATTATTAAATCATTTATGTCATATATATTCATTAAATATTTACTTATTACAATACAAGTAAAATAGAAAGAAAAAACACATCACATTGCTTCATGGAGGTGGTAGTCCACACATACGTTCGAGCGATGTTATAATTTTCCAATGGATCATAAGGTAAGAAGTTAGATGAGATATTATAATTTGAAAAGTATAATAATTTCAGAAATATCATAAATAAACTTCAAACTCACTATAATAAAAATCCATGAAATATGTTGATGAAAAATGAATTACACCAATACGTGGAAATGGTAACCCATAAGTATGCACACAAGTTGTTTTAATTTTACATAGGACAAAAATGAGGTATAAAATGGTTATACCATAATAAAAATTACATATAATTATATTTATTATACTTTATTTATTATTTTATTATGGGTACAACAAATATATAGGAAGTAGAGGAATAATGAAATTTAAAAAAGTTGGTAAATATGATTAACTCTTATTCGATATACTTCCTTTAGATATCCTCTTAAGGGGACTAGGATTAGTATCTTGGTAATCCAAGAACCTATATAACATATATAAATAATTTTATAAGATAAATGGTTAAGATTTTGTGGTGATAAATGACTCTAGAAGTGTGGGTAGAAGAGGAGAGTGGGTGACCTTTTATATGAGAGTGAAGGGAATTCATGGAATTCATTAAAGTATTAAATTAATATAAATTAATTTACTAGTTCAAATGGATAAAAATTTATTAAATTATAAAATTATAAGAGTATTAATTTAAATAACCTCATAAAATAAAATTTGGACAACTTTAGGGGTTGTTTTCACCCTTATTTTTTGTTGTTTCAACCCCCTGTTAATCCTTTTGACAATTACTGCAAAAACAAAGTTTGTTTTCTCTTTTTGGTCAAGTAAATTTACTATAAAAAGAAATGTGACCCTTAAATGGACTATGGTTAATATTTTAAACCATATCCTATTCAATTTTATGAATTTAGTATTTTTAGGAATTTTAAATTATTTAGTTAAATATTATTTATTATAAAATATCATTAATTTCATTTTTATAAGTACATGAAATATTATAATATAATATGTGTCTAACTCATTTATAATGGTTCCAAGAAGACATGTATTCCACGATAAGGATGATAGTGTCTTAATATAATCATTAAATCATTTTTAGCGGTTTAGATATCATTTTAAACCTTATCTCTTAGTTTAACCCCATAGTAAACCAATTTTAACATTTACTATGTCAATGAATGTTTTAATATTAAAGGGTTATAATTTTCCTTATAAGGTGAAAATTTGATAATAAATGGAAAATGGATGAAATTTTAGAATATTTATAATCCTAATTGTCCTATTTATTTATTTTAATGATTTTAAATAATAAAATAAAATATCATTGAATATAAAATAAAATTTATGTAATTGTAAGAAATATTCATATAATTTGTCATTGAAAACAAATTTATGGAAAATTAATTAAAATATAATCCTTTCACACAACTTTAATATGTTATATTTATCATAAATATTTTTAATACACTTTGACTCACCCAAAAAATATTATTTTAGAGTATTTAAAATAATTTGATTTATTTTCCTAATGCTTGCACAAGCATCGTGTTCACATCATGTAAGAATTTATGGAAATTATTTCATTAAAATTTTTAAAAAAATTAACATGATAAAAAAATCATTAAAATTCTAAATATAAATTTATAATGAAACATACGTTGTTTTTTTCTGACAAAAATTTATTGATATTAAAAGTAAGATAATGACATTTTTGCCTTTATATTTACTAAAAATAATATATAAGTAATTTGCAAATAAAAGTGGTAAAAAATTAATATATATTTTAATATTATATGAGTTTGGTCAAACCAAACTAATATAACATATTAAATTCACGTGTTAGGGTTATTTTTAGTCTTTGTCATACTATTTTGATCCTTAATTAACCCATTTTTCCATTATCGTGGTAACAAAAAATTACTATGGTCACAATTCCTATTGATTAAAACTAAAATAGACCTATTTACCAATTTTTGAACTCTTAATTCCAAATATGGAATACTTTTTTTTGAATATTAAATGCCTATATGTGGAAAAAAAATAATTTTATGATAAAAAAATGTAACAAAAGCAGTTTTTCATAGAAATTTATTTGTTTTGTATAAAAATGTTTTTATACCAAATTCAAGCAAAAAAACTGATTACAATGGAAATAATTTTATTATTAATAATACAATAGATATAATTTTACATTGAAATAATTTTAAAATAAAATTATACTTTGTAAATTCTTGAAATAAAAATCAGTATTTTCATTATTCAACGAAAGATCAAACATTTTAGAAAGTTCAAAAAAATATACCTACCCTAATTTTAACATGATAATTTGAAAAAATATATCCTTTTTATAAAATTTAATTTCATAAACTTAAATAAATTATTTATAATATTATCCAATAAAAAGAAATAAAAATTATTTTTGAAGAAAACTTATTTTCGAATCATAAAATGATTTTACAAAAAATTGAGTTCTTGTTTCCTAATAATTAATCGATACGTTTTTATTGAGTATAAATTTTATATATATTTCACAATTTAGTTAGTAATATTCATACTTTATAATTTAATGGATATATTACAAAGATCATAATAATATTTCATTGCCCATTTAAGCTCGAGGTTGCGTATTATATATGCTATTAAATATAGTGTTCTTTTAAAATTTCAGGGTCTTACATTATACCCCATTAGTAAATTACATCCTCATAATTTGAAATTTTTTTAGTTAATAAAGTGATTGATATTTTAATGTTCCTTTTTTGAAAACCCACATCATAAAAAGGGTTAAGAAAACTTCCGCTTTAAAAGAGGGAAATGAAAAAATGAAGGTCATATAGAATAACACATATCTAGGTTTCTGAATAGGTGAACATTCATGGGAAGTGAAAATATGGATATAGATGGAAATTAATGTCAAAATAATTATGTATAATGATAGATATCATTGATCACATTAAAGTTAATGATCATGATAAAGTCAATAAACAAAAATTGTAAACTGAAGAGGTATGTTAGAGACCATTAATTCATCAAAAAATAAATTTAATAGTATAGTTTTTTTTGTTTCAAGATCATTTAACTATATTTGAGGAATTTATTTACCATATAGAATAATAAAATAAGTAAATATACTTAATTTATAAGTATAATATGTCCATTTAATCAAATTCTACCACAATATCATCTATTTCTCCAAAAGTTTACTATTCTAAATGAATTTTTCATGCCTGAAGCGCTAAAATAAACAACTAATGGATCAAAAAATGACATCAATATATTTATCCTATGTTTATAAATTATCTAAAACTAAAAATGGTTAGAAAAAGGAAATATAATTCCCAAATTTAATAAACCTTCATATGAATAAATAATATATTTTCCTCTAAAATTCCCATAATAACCCAAAAGGTTCAACTTAGATCATTCCAAAAATAAATCACCCTTCATCACAATTAATCTTAATAACCTCAAAATTAAAGAAATTTTTAGCCTAAAATTTGATCCCATACCTTTAATATTATGTAATTTCCTTACCATTTACAATATATATCCTTGTTATTTTAAAACTATAAATTACTTTATTTCCCTAAAGTTTTTTAGGTTTAGAGTTTTACAGAATTAGGATAAAATTTTACATTATAAACCCATACATTACAAGTAGGCACTTATACTTAGTATCCATTTTTTACCAAGGAAACCATTCTAAAATAATACATGTCTTCTTTTCATGAAAAACCTCACAAATTACATCTTGGCCTTATCCTTCTGCCTACTCTTCCTTTAATGCATGTGAAAAAAATTCTAAGTGGTGGGATGATCACAAAAAACTCATTAAGGTATATAAAAAAAGAAAGTTATTAGTCCAGTGAAAAATATGATAACCCGTGTAATAATTACCTTTATCTCAATGTTCTTTAAACTATTGAAATAAATCATTTTAAATTGAAATCACACACACTTTTAGCTCAAATAAAATCATTAAAACACATAACAAGAAAATAAAAACCATTTTTTCGGTAACTTAGAGAATGAAATTCATAATACCATTTTAAATCCATGTAAGAAAAAAATATGTCCCTATTAAATCCATGGAAGAAACACTTAATTAACTCCTTTATTCTTTCCTCAAAAGATAATGTAGATCACCCAATGCATGAAAGTGCTATTTTGGTACACCCAAATCTATAACGGGCTCACTTGGTGCTATCTGGGCACACCCAATGTATAATATATAATGATATCACCCATGATATATAATGGGGCTCAAAACGTTTTATAATCTGAATTTGGATCACCCATTTCACTTACAATTCTAATGTATCATATCATGAGTAAAATATTCTATGCTTTCACTCTTCGTCATAAAACCTTTAAAAAACACTTTAAATACCATATAGAAAACACTTTAGAGTATTCGAAAACCATTTTTTTAAGAATTCATTTTTAAATACCAAAATACTAAAAAAGGTAAAGGGGAGTTTTTATTGAATAAAATATCATTAAAAATATTTTTGAAGTAAATATCATTTTTGAATATCAAAATATCATTTTCTTTAATTTTTTTTAAAACAGAACATGAATGAACATAATAATGAAAAAAATTAATTGAAAATAACCATGAAAACGTATAAATAACGCATAAAATCATTAAAGTTTCATGATGGCAGGAAAATACAGTAATGATGTATAGGTTAAAAAACATTATTTTTGTCTTTTTTTGAAATAAACTTAAAAAAATTCAGAATAAAGTCTCTTACCTCGGGTCTAATTTTCCATGCATGTCCATTATATTCAAGAATAATAATCTTAGGATAATTCTTTAATTTATTCAGAAATTTTTTCATGTTCACTATTCCTTTTATATCACTTATTACCATGTTATAACAATTATTTAATTATTTTATTTCATGTCTGATGTTTTGAAGATATTTGGTAATTGAGTCCAAAATGAATTTGGTATTATATATTTATGAAAAGTGGTAATTATACCATCATATAAAGAATAATAATCATGAAATAATAATATTTTTTATACATTTATCATACTATTTAATACATTAATTAAATATGGGTATGAAAAAATTAACTATGTTATAATCATTGAGACGGTAAGTCGTACGTACACATGAGTAACATTTCACTTTTTCAATGACCATTACAGAAATAAGGTAAGTATTAATTAAATTAAAATTATTATAATAATATAATTATATTTATATTAATAATTTAAATATTCTTATATATATAATTCAAGTGATTTGGTGATGAAAAACGAATCTCATCACTTTGTGGAAGTGATAATTCACACGTACAGAAGAACTACATTTTCAATTTTCTATGCATGGAATGGTAAAAAGATAAATAATATATTATTTTTTAATAATCATAAATAAGTCCTTCATATTATATATAAACTTTAATTTCATTATTATAACTATTATTAAGAGATGATTATGGAAAACGAATTACATATGTTCAGTAGGCGATAATCCTCCATACACGCATACAATGAATTCTTTTCTCATTTGATGGAAGAGGATATAGTTATGGATAATTACACGAACATAATAAAATATAAGTATATTTAGGATAATATATTTGTTATTTTATAAAGTTTGAATAAAATTTTAAGGAAGTGTAAGAATAAATAAAATAGAAACAATTGATTAAAAACGATACCTCTTCTTTGGACAATCTCCTTCGATTAACACCTTGACACCTCTATGGTGAGTGTTCCGCCAAAAAAAAGCACCTAGAATTTAGGGATGGATTATAGGAATATATGTGGATAGATATTTAGAAAACATAAAAGGTTTTAAAGTGTGAATAAAAGATAATAAGAGGTTCTATTTTATAAGAGCGGAGGGGAACTCTTGGAATTCCTCATAATATTAAATATATATAAATAAATTTTCAATTAAAAATTGATCGTTACTGATTTATTTTTAATATAAGATGATTATGGGTCAAAATAATCTTATAAAATAATTTTTTGGAATGTTTAGGTAACATTATTACCCTTATCATTTTTTAAACCTTATTTAACCCCTTTAACTCTTATCGTGATAATATAAATTTTTACATCTTAAGGGTTAATATAGTTACAATAAAATGTTAAACGACCCATAAATGAATCATGGATGATATTTTGAATCTTATAACAATAATTTTTTGGAATTTAATCTTTATTGAAGTTTTTTATCATTTAATAGAATATTTTTTATTTTAAAATATAATTAATGTCAACTTTGACACTATTCATTACTTTGAAATTTAAAATTATCAATACAACAAGATAACTTCAAAAAAATATTTTATTAAATATATAATATGTAAAGGTCTTATAAAAAATTATTTTATCATATTAATTATTTCAAATTATATTTATTTTAATATTTTTAATAACAATTATTTGATATTTACATTAATAAAAAAATTGATGCAGTAGTGTTGCGAAAACATTTAAAGTAATTATTTCATCACTAAAAATGAATAATAAATTACCATTATGAATATAAATATTTTATATTTAATGTTAATATTTATAGTTTAAGTTTTCTTCATAATTAATCTATATTAAAAATAAAATATTTATTAAAAATATGAGTGTGATATCTTTGACTTTTCATTAAATAAAATATTACATATGTATTAATCTAAGACAAGTGGATCCCAAAGGTCATAATTTCGATAAAAAGATGATTATTTTCATACATAACTCATATGATAAAATTTTGGAAAGTCTTATGGTCATTTTATTGTCCATATACTTTTATTTTTACCTTTAATTACCCGATTTACCTCTTTACCGTGGTAATAAAATTTACTATGGTTTCTATTCATATTGAAAAAAATTAAAGGGGCCTATGTAATTAATATTAAGCTCTTGAATAGTAATATTTTATCCATTTTTAAAAATTAAAAACATAATAGCTGAAAATTTTAAATTTTAAATTAATGTTTCAAAACACAACGAAAAACAGTTTTTCGTGAAAATGCCCTTTTTTAAATAAAAAATGTTTTTATACTAAATTCAAGTATAAAATTCATTTAAAAAAATAATTAGATTACATTAAATAAATATTTACTACTTAAAATTTAAAAGTAATTTAAAATATAATTTTACCATGTAAATATGTTAAAAATATACTTTTTAATAAAAATCGATATTTTTCACTTTTCATTAAAAAATCAAACTTTTCAGAAAATTATTTAAATATCACCATAGGAATTTTTTTGTATTATAATTTTAAAAATTAATTTCATTTTATTAAATAAATGTTTTAAATCATCTAAAAATAATTTAATATTCATTCATAAAAAGAAATTATAATCATTTTTAAAGAAAAATAATTTCTAAAGATTAAAATGACTTTACTAAAATTTATATTATTATTTTATAATCATTTAAAAATACATTTATATTTATTATTAACTACATATTTATTTCATAAATTAGTTATTCTTTGTCATTTCCATCAATTTATCATCTTGGTTATAGTAGACATATTTAAATAGTAATATTTAGTTATTCGTTTAAGCTTGTTGTAACGTATATGGTAGGCTATCGAACATAGTGTTTCCTTTTAAAATATCGAGAAGTTACATTCTCCCCCATTTTTGGAAATTACATCCTCACAATTTTAAATTTGGTCTTAGTGACTAGCGTTTCACTTTTCAAAATACTTTATTAAAATCCCTCATCATAAAAAGGGTCAATAAATCTTCTATTTATAAAAAGAGGAAGGAAAATATGAATTTCACCTGAGATAATTCATATAAGGATTCCATATATTAAAACATGGACATGTTAGAGGAAAATAACTATCAAGTTCTAATGGAGCGTGATTGAGAACATGGTCATCTAGAAGTTTACCATCACAAAATAATAAATCTATAATGGTTTAAATGGGTGTTGATTCATTGATATGAAAATTAAATGGATAAAGTTTTTATTTCAAGATCCCTTTCCCCAGATTTTAGGAATTTCATTCACATATAAACTAAGAAAATAAGGATATGTTCTTAATTAAAATGCAGAGTTTCATCCTTGAATAAATTTCCACCACAAACTCAATTTCTCCTCCAAATGATGAGTATGAATTTTTTTTCTTACTTAAAGCACTAAAGTCAACTTTTATCGATAACTAAATCCACAAAAGGATGAAAATATATTCCTCGTATCTCTACGAATTAAAAAAAAAGAAAAATCGTTAGGATAAGGTAAGATAATTCCAAACAAATAATTAACTTTCATATGATGAAAAACTACTTTAATCTCCAAAATTCAATAGTAATAAACAATGTTCAACAATCAAATATTTTTTTAACATTTACCTCCAAATTAGATCAGTGACTCATAAATTCTAATACCACAATGTATATTCCCAAATCATATAATATAAAAGATATGATAACCATTTCCATAAATAACCTGAGCCATCATAAATCCATAATAAAATCGTATATTCTTCCTAAATATAATTCAATTTTATTCATCAAATAAAATCTCTTAGTATTATGTTTTCCTTATTCTTGTTATGATTCCCAAAATTAGAGTGACTTTTTTCCAAAATAATAATAATCCCTTAATCAATAAATAATTTTTTTATTACCATGGTATTCTATACATATTAGGTCAATATAAACTTATTACAAATCCTTAAAATCGATTAACTAAAAAGAAAAAAATCATACTAATCGAGACTTCATGTTTGTGAGTGGTAGAAATTTCACCCTTAGTGCCCTTCGATTGTGGGTTCAATTCCCATGAACTCTTTTGGATGTGATGGGTTTTCACTTGGTCTTCTGGTTTTCCATTTTCTAAAACTATATAATTCTTATAACATTCCAAAATCTATGATTATATCCTCAAAATAACATTAATATATTCAACATTAATGAAATGTTTTAACATCAAATTTTTTCTCATACTTTTCATTTTTCATCCCAAAATTCTCTCAAAATCAAAGATCATATAAAACCAAAAACTAATACATAAATTTTAAAATTATTTCCACAAAAATAAATGAATTATTACTCAAATAACCTTTTTAAAATCGTAAAATTAAGGTTTAAAGTTACCTAAAACATTTATCAAAACTCAATAAATATCTCCCAATGTTCATCCATTACATAAAACATTAGAAGAGGGGTGCCTAAGAATTTAAACACACGATCATACTTCAAATAATATCGAGATCCCTAGAGATGTCATCACTTCTTCAGATGTACCGATATCAAATGTGGTAGTAGTAAATGAATTTTCCATACCTTTTATTTTTTTATCATGATGATTTACATCATGAGAAACTAACTTAGAACACATGTTAGCATAATGAACCAAATCATTGCAACTAAAAAACCTAACCTTTGGATGGATTTAAGTCACCCCATTATTTGTTTTCTAGATATGTTTATTTATAGTAAAAACCCTGTGACCAAACTGACCACACTAGAAACTCTTTCTAGATCCAGTTAAAAATTCCTTGAAATTTCATTTACCATACTCATATTTTTTGGGGCTTACCTCCGGACACCATAAATTGTTCTTTCTCTGTTTCTTGACACCTTGAACATTTCTTATTATTTTCAACTCATGGAACACATGAATTAGTAAACTATATCTCAACTTTCTCAGCACAACATACCACTTTCTGATAACTTTTAAATTCTCAAATGGAAAAGTAATTTCTAAACTTGATTTCAACCCTGGGTAAAATCTATGAATTTTACTATCAGTGTCCCAAAAATATATGGAACTTATGTAGCCAATATTTTAATGTTTTCTTCAAATATATATATATATATAAACGTCATCATTTTCCTTCAATTGTATTAATTGTTTGTCAATCCTAATCCAGAAAACCTATGTAAAATATTTCTCATGAAAACGATTCTTAAATGTATCACATTCAATGTTATTAGGATAATATCTTTCTCTAGTGTTCTTAAACAAATACCACAATCAATTTTATTTACCTTCAAAATGATAAAAGTAAAGGGTAACCTTTTGATGTTATAAAAAACCCACGAATTCAAATATCTTCTCCATGGAATTAATCCACCGTTCAACTACCACAAGATCAGATCATCCACTGAAAGATAGGAGATTTGTCTCATAAAATGATCTACTGCAAAAATATTTATTTTGTGGTATATCCAGATATTTCCTTGCATGGATACCACCAACAATTATAGATGATGTTAACAGAGTCATCAAAACAACAAACACTTTAGTTCCAATTATGACCATTATGGGATACATATTTGGAAGGATATTGTCCTATTGGTTCCATATATCTTTATATTTACTATTTCTTCTATGGAAAACCATTTGGAATAGAAATATTTTAGGTGGAGTATGGAAATATTCAAATGATATAACATCTCAACTTAAACATAAAGTAAAATATTTTAAGGGTATTCTATTACAATTATCCTAACCATGATCTAAGACAATCTATAAATACATATCCTTTAGCAATAAATATTATAGTTATTTTAACATTATAAATAGATTTTTTACCCAAGGATATTTCAGGTATAGAGTTTTATAGAATTAGTATGATCTCTTATATAGTAAACCCAAATATTTTAAGTGGAAAGTTATATACAGTAACCATTTATAACAATGGAATCCCTTTTAAAATTAATTTTTTTTTCTTTTCCTGACTTATCTTTACTAATTTCATCTTGACCTCATCCTTGTCACTACTCTTCCTTGAATTCCAGTGATTTTTTTTAAAACATGGGATGAGAAAACAAATATCAGTATGGTATAAAAAGAAAGAATACCACTACTCCAGTTAAAAACATGAAAAACCATATAATAATCACTTCTATCTTAACATTATTTAATCTATTGAAATTAACTATTTTCTCATGAAAACACACACTTTGAGTTTAAATAAAAACATTAAAACCCATATAGATATAATTAAAACCCTTATTTGGTAACTTAGAGCATGACATTCATAATCCCATTTTAATCCCATATCCGAAATAACTAAAGAGCAGTTAAATAAATAGGCTAAAACCTTTGGTAACTCCATTATTCTTGCCTCAAAATACAAGGTACATTACAGAATTAATCAAAGAACCATATTAGAACACTAAAAGATATAATAGGCTAACCCATTTCACATATAATTCTCAAGTACCATATCATGAATAAAATATTATTTTCTTAAACTTTTTATCCTTAAACATATACAAACACTTTAAATAACATATGAAAAACAATTTGGAATAAAAAAATAACCATTTATTTTAAAAACTCATTTTTCAATACTAAAATACTAAAAAATTGTAAACAGGGTTTTTATTTGAATAAAATATCTTTAAAATCATTTTTTTGATGAAAATATCATTTTTAGATATCAAAAAAACCTTTTCTCTATAAAAAACAGCATTTAAAATTGACATTTTGTACACATCATAAAGAAACTATATTCATTTAAAGTAACCATTAAAAATTATAAATGAAGAATCCAATAATTAAAGTGTAATTATTGTGGTAGAATACACTCATTATGTATAGGTTAAAAAATACTCCTTTTGACTTTGGTAAAAAGAAATTTTAAAAGAAGATATTACAAAATAAAATCCCTTAGATCGAGTCTGATTTTTCATTTTTATCCTTTATCTTCCTGAATAATAAACTTATGTTAATTAATTAATTAATTGAGAACATTTTTCATTTTTATTATTCATTTTATATTTCTTATTACCATGTTATAACAATTGCTTAATTATTTAAGTTCATGTCTAAAATTTTTATGATATTCAGCACTTCAGTCCAAAATGACGTTGGTATGATATCTATATTCAAAGTGGTCATTATTCAATCTTGTAAAATAATTTATTAAATAAATAATAATTGTTTTCATATATAAATAATACTTTCAAATCCATCTATTAAATTAGGTTATGAAAAATTAACTATGTTGCAATCATGGAGACAGTAGGTCGTACCTACGCATGAGTAACATTTATATTTAAAATAACATTACTGAAAGTAGGTAAGTACTAATTTATCCTTCCAAAATGATAATAATTTCATTAAATAATATTTATAATTTAAATATACTTATATTTATCATTTATTTAATGTGGTGGTGAATAAATAATCACATTTTTTGTAGAGATGATAATTTATACTTACCCACGAATGACGTCATCATTTTTCTGTGCATGGAAAGGATAGAATTTAAATGATATATTATATTTTAATAAAGATAAATATTTAATTAATTTAATATATAATAATTAAATAAATAATTATAAATATTCTCGAATTATAGTGATGGAAAAAAATTACATTGGTTCGCGAGGCGGTACTCTACAATACACACGAACGATGAATTATTTTCCAATTTGATGGAAGAGGAGATGGATATGGATAATTACACTAAAATAATGACATCTAAAATATATGACGGATAGTGGAGTTATTATTTTTTCATTTTTCATGAATATTTTAAGTAATATTAAGAAGATATAAAATAGAAACAATTGATTAAAAATGATACCTCTTCTTTGGACAATTTCCTTTGATTAACACCTTAACACCTCTAAGGTGATTGGTATGCCTAAAATAAGGAATTAATAATGTGTGGAGGGATTATATTATTTTATTTGGGTTGATATTGGTTGATTAAAAAGTGTTTTTAATTGTGAATAAAATAGAAGAGGAGGTTCCCATTTATAAGAGAGGGGAGGGCACTCTTGGAATTTCTCAAAGTATTAACTTATTATAAATTACATTCTTATTTAAAATGGATGAAATCTTATTTATTTAGAATATAAGATATTTTTTGGTTAAATTAGTCTTATAAAATTATTTATGATAATTTTAGGTCACATTATGACCATTATCATTTAGTTTTAACACTTATTTAACCCCTTCAATTTTTATCGTGAGAACATGAATTTTTACCATTTAAGAGTTAATGTAGTTACTATAAAATGTAAAAATATGAATAAATGAATCATGTATGAAATTTTAAATATTATTATAACAATTAGGATGAATTTAATATTTTTATTAATTTTATATGATTTTATAAAATATTATTTATTTTAAAATATCATTAATTTCAATTTTGAAACTATTCATTACATTGAGTTTTAAAGATATCAAGACAATAAGATAATGTCAAAAAAAATATTTTGTATATAACTATGAAGTAAAATAATTTTATGAAATTAATTTATCACATTAATTATCTCAAATGATATTTATTTTAACATTTTTATTAGCATTTAATCAATATTTCCATTAATAAAATAATTACTACATCAACGTGGTGAAAGAATTTAAGGTCATTATTTATTTAATTAAAAATAAAAATAAAGTATAGTGATGAAGATAAATCTTTTATATTTCAAATTATTTTTTATAATCGATGTTATAGTTTGGATAACACAATAATAAAAATGAAATGGTTATTAAAAATATGAGTGTGATATCATGGACTTTTCATCAAATAAAATATTATTTATGCCATAATCTCATCTAAGTGGTTCTAAGAGGTTATAATTTCGATTTATGAATTATTATGGACGATTATAACTCATATAATAAAATAGAGTCAAGTGTTAGAGTCAATTTATTGTCCTTATAATTTTAATTTTACCCTTAATTACATGATATACCCCATTACCGTGCTAATAAAATTTACTAAGGTTAGTATTCATATTGACCAAAATTAAAAGGGACCAATTTTATTAATTTGATCCATTTGAATTAATGTATGGAATATATTTTTTTAAACTAAAAACACAAAAGTATCATAATTTAATTTTAAAATTAAAATTTTAAAATGCAGTGTAAAACAGTTTTCTTAAAAAATGCCATCTTTTGAAGGTAAAATGTTTTTATACTTAATTCAAGTATAAAGGAAACTTTAAAACAATATTTGGATGATTTAAAAAAAATGAACAATTAAAAATTTAATACTAATCCAAAACATAATTTTTCTTTGTAAATAAATAGAAAAATATAATTTTTAATAAAAAACGGTATTTTCCACTATTCAATGAAAAATCAAACTTTTAAGAAAATTATCCAAACTTCACTATGGGAAAAAAATTATGATGATTTAAAAAGTCAAGTTACTTTTATAAAACAAATATTCTAAAACTTCTAGAAATTAGTTATAATTCTCATTCATAAATATGAATATTTGTTTTGAAAAAAAAACATATTTCTGAAGATTAAAATGACATTACTAAAAATTATGTTATTATTTGCAAATAATTTACCAATAAATTTATATTGATTCAAAACTAATTATTTATTTCATAAATAATTTATTCTTATTCATTCCATCCAATTTAGCAGCTAGGCTATAACAACCATATTTAAATAATAATATTTATATGTTTGTTTAAAATTATTGTGGCATATCTTGTATTCCATCAAACATAGTGTTTCCTTTTAATGTATTAGGATATTACATATTACATCCCCAAAAATGTAATTTAATTATTCCCAAATAATAATTCATGTTAAATCATATGTTAAACCTAAGGGTAACATATACATCAACCTAATGATTCATATCCCTTTATATTATTAATCACCATGATAAGTCACTATATGATTTTATAATGTAGTGAAATTCACCAAAATATCATGAGTGAATTAAAAATAACAACCTAAATGGTAATCAGAAGCTTGAAAATAAATATCAGCCTAAATATTTTCATTTAAATGAATCACTTTTCAACCATCCAGATTATGTAACACCCCATGCTTCCACGGTACGTTTCCCTTTGAATAATGCAATGGCGTGCATTGTACGCAACTTCGAGATTCTAACACACCACAACCAATAAAACTAGCCGTTATGAATAGTAATACCAAATTTTTGAAATTTTATAAATTCTATCTCTCAAAATGGACTTTATTTTTGGATTCATAATATCGAATTTATCCTAGGGTGAAATTTCGGAACTTTTCAGATAACACTTATATTTTGATGAATAGTGAAAATTACTAATTTTTAATTAAAAACAACTTTTTAAATCAAAATAATTTATAGTGATAAATTATATTATAGAGTGGTTTTAAAGTATAATTAGAATATATTTTTACCATTTTATCCAATGATGTTCATTAGAATTAATTTCACTTTGAAATTGGACCTAAACAATTGCCGATCTTTTGATATATATTGTTTCTTAAAAACACGCTATTTGTTGTGACAACGGGAATTAATTATAAAATTAATTAATGAAACTTATATGTTTATAATTTTTTAAAATAGACATCATTTTTGAATTTGGAATATCAATTATAGCTTAGGGTGAAATTTTGGCATTGTTCTGAAAAACTTCAATTTTTGATGAATAGTGAAACTACTATGTGGTAGTTAAAAAAACTGAATTTTTCATAAAACATAATTTTTCAACTTCTTTGAATGGAATTTCGAAAATCCGAGAGACACGGTTAATATCAAGAAGTAAAATTTGGTTCAATGAGATGAAAATAATTTTTGGTAAATAGTAACTTTTTACTTTTATTTACCACGGTTAAAAGTAAATAGGGTAATTAATGGTAAAAATGATATTAATATTACCCTAAAACATGTCCTAATTCTATTGGACAAGTTTATCTAGACCAAAAACAACCTTAGGAATAAAATATTATCATTTAGGCCCACTTGGATTAGATTAGGACATTTATTATTATTTAATTCAAAGAAGGGTTAAAAGAGTTAAAATCAAAGTTTATTTACTAAATCATTTTTCATATAGGGTGATACATACGATAAATTCAATTGTAAATATTCATTAGAAAGATAAAACGATTTCCTATATAATGATATTTTATTTATAATTTTTAGACATTAAATAATTTAATTTATTTATGACACAATGGTGATGCAGTAATTACCATAATAGTGAAAAATTAGAATAATTGATATTATAAATACCAAAATAAATATAATTTGAGACTTTTATTGAATTACACTAATTTTCTTGGTTAATATGACATATTATTATTTATTTAATTAACGTTTTTCGAAGTAGTCATTATGTTAAGTGTTTCAAAAAAATCAACTAGTGAATAGTTTCAAAATTGACATAAAAGAGTTTTTAAAACAAATATTATATTATTAATTGATATTAAATTCATAAACATCTAAGGTTCGTCCAAGAGACTTATATCACAATAGGTGTATCATTAATGGACCACTTGGGGGTCTCTTGGATGTATATGGTAAGTTTATTAACCATATAATATAAAAATACAAAGAGACATTGTAAAAGTGAAACTAATTAACTAAGAGTTAATACTTAAAGATAAGGTTAATATAATGACCGAAACCTGTCTAAATTCTATTGGATGAGTGGTTTTAGACCCATCCCCACCTTAAATTTTAAATAATAAACTTTGGAGCTATTATGAACCGAATATGAATTTACTACAAATTAATATTTCTAGCTTTTCCAAAGGTGCCCCTCACCCCGCTTATAAAAGGGCATTCCTCATTCTCATTTATTCACACCTTCAAATCCTTTTGGTTCGGCCAAAACCTGCCCAAATACTCTCTAAACATCCCTAAAAACATCTTATAGGCCTTAGTTTGAACAGAAAGCCATCCTAAGGATCCCTTTTGATCAAATCAAAAGGAAGAACCCGAAGAAGAGGTAATGTTTTCACCATCTCTTTTCAAGTTCCTTTCTTCTTCCACTTCTTCTTTCTTTGTTATTACCATTATAAAATAATAAATCCAGTATCTTATATATACTATGATTTTATTATAAATATTGTAAAACCATATTCATTAACCTATCCACCCTTTGAATAACATGTCACCATACGTGCGTACGTACGACTTACCGTCTCCACGGCGTGGTGTAATTGTTATTCAATATATTATTATTTTGGTGGGTATAATAATGATGTGTAACTCATTTAAATAATAAATATAACATGATAATGATTCTGTATATATGATATACCATCCAATTATATATTATTTTAATATCAAAAGAATGATATTGTCGCTCGTGCGTATGTACGGACTACCGTCTCCACGAACGCGATGAGATTCATTCTCCATCATATCCATTCAAGTATAATTATTATTTTATGATTCAAAAATAATGTTTAAGAACTTTATATCATTCTGGTTATGAATAAGATACAACCTATCCATGAGAAACATGGCTTATGTAACAAAACATATAAAAGAAAATGAGTAAGTTAACATCCGAAACGACGATAATTCTAAGATATTATTAACAAAGAAATGTTAAAAGATAATATATGATATCATATTAATGTATATGATTCATGAATAATTTAATAACAATTATTTCAACATTATACAGGAGTTTAACTTACCTCCAAACAAGTAAAAGTACAAGGTAAGGGGTTTCTTATCTCACTTTTAATTCTGTGAGAATTCCATTGTTCACCACTTATTTATTACATGTGGTGTGTGTACTGCCCATGTTTGTATTCAGTGTGTAATATACTTTAATTCATGTATATTTACATCATCATTGTATGATACTTCTTTCATGGGTGTATGTTTTGTATGTTTCCAAATCGATAATGGAATTTGAAATTTCAATTTCCACTTATTCGGCTTTACGCATACTTCATTGATAATTTTACTCCAAGATTATGTGTGGAATCACTATTCATTTGATTATGTCATAATTGCCACTCCCCTTTCTGTGGATATAATTTTTATACACATAATCACTCCATTGATAAATTCTCAAGTCATCGGTATGAACTTGATAAGAGTAATATTTACTCAATCTCGATTTGTTGAGATAAACATCCAATTCATTGGTGTTGTTTTTACAAGATTATGTGTGAATGCTATTTGATTGTTTTACACTGCTTATCCTATCATATTTAGTGTATTTATATTTGTCACACATAAATATGTTGTTGATTTATCCTTAATCTAAGGATACGGCCTTTATGAGAGATTTCATCTCAATTTACATTCCATTGAGACTTCTTTGTTTTTATACACCAAATCACTTTTATGTGGTGTATATAATGTACTTTGACATAGTATATCATGAATTCCTTTATTCTCATGATATTACAATGTTTTTTTATTACCTCAATTATTTGTATTCAAGTGTCTCTCTTTTGGTTAGAAACTCTAACTAAAATACCATTTTTAAATGTTTTAAAGACTTATTCTTCTAAATCTTGCTCATTAATGTCCATATTTTAAAAATTGTTTTAAGGATTTATTTATATGGGCATTAAAGTTTTAAAATTAAAACTCCTTTTAAAAGTTTCAAAGTGGTATGGGACACTTTGATTCAAAAATCTATTTTTAAATGGCTTCTTGACAAATAGTGTGACTTTTAAATGATTTCAAGAAAAAGGGGGATATTTCTCTCAAATAGTTTTGATGATTATTTTCATCTATGTCAACATCCTTCATTATTCTTGATTGAGGTTAATGTGATACAATACAATCTTCCATATTGTATCGAATGAGTTATGTTTGACTGTGGATGTGCTATTTTCATACCATTCATGGTTTGTGGATAAGTATTGACATTTCATATGCTAGTTTTAATACAAATGTTTATGTTACATTTCAAACTTTTCATATGAGGAATGCATTGGACATAATATGTGACGGGTGGAGCCCGCTATAGCTCCTCGATTCATCGGTAGGTCTCATTAGACAAACTAGTGTCTTGGAACAAGGCCTTGACAAAATCATATTTGTAGTCATGGCATGAGGCCTTGGCTATGTGGTTATGATAGTCTGGAATTATGCATTCCATCATTATGAAAGTGGATATTGATATTTCATGTGATCATTCGACTAGTAGAATATCAATGTGAGTAAGTAAATGGAATTATTTTATTTTATCTTTGCCATTTTATGCTGAAGTTCAAGTTTAAAAGGCTTTCGTTTTAGTTATAAACTGACTTAAGTGTTTATGCTTATCTATGAAAGCTTATGCTATAATGTTATCCTTACTGAGCATCTGAGCTCACCTCTTTCAATATTTTATTTTTCCCAGGATTA
Source organism: Viscum album (assembly GCA_963277665.1). Taxonomy (NCBI): domain Eukaryota; kingdom Viridiplantae; phylum Streptophyta; class Magnoliopsida; order Santalales; family Viscaceae; genus Viscum; species Viscum album. The sequence goes on from OY728156.1 coordinate 1,567,008,184, forward strand.
TGAATAAGTAATTTATGAATGACCTGCAGGGATCATATGAGGGGATATAAAGAAAAGATGTTTTTTTATGTAATGTAAAACTTTATGAATGTATCTAGTATTTCCAAGGCTACTAAACCAATCGTTCTTTCGAGATTTGATCATTCTTGTGATCATGCCAATGTTATGTAATAATACACCAACTCTAGGTAACTACGGTCGGGGCGTTACAGTTGGTATCATAGAAAGTTTAGTACAAACCTTAGAAGCTAGATTTAGATAAACTCTGATTAGAGCACGTAGACCTAAGATGAACTTTGAGGATTAGTATAGAAGAACTTCCTAGAATTTTGGTATTGTAGAGATTTTGTGAGTTTTCTGAGCAATACATCCCTGTCTGGATACGAGCAGGTAGAGGCGGCTCTGGCATAGATGTACCTAGGGGTAAAACCCGAAAACACCACTTTGAGCTAGACTCAAACGGGAACTGGTGCCCGACAACGGGCCTTGCTGCACTCTTGGTTACGACACTCCCAAGGGATATGCTTAGGATAATTTACATTTTCTTTACAAACCGATTTAAAGTATTATATATATAAGATGAGAGTAAATGACCTTGGTTAATCCTAATGTGTTTCAAATTAAGAATATAGTGACATGTTAATCTCTAAATTATTTTATAACTACTATTAATCACACAATGCTTTCTGGTTTTAGTCAATGGCTGGATTCCAAGGAAGTCATAGTGACTTTGAGAATGATGTACAAGGTGGGAATGGTGGTGGAAATGAGCAAAAAAATGGAATGTTGATAGGCGTAAAATATATCGTCTTTATGCCAAATCATTTTTCCAAAAATATGATCAACAATATATATATTAACCAATTACCGGACTTAACAAAGAAGAGAAAGATGATGAATGATAATAGCTCCAGTAGTGGAGACCATGGAGAAAGAAATACTCAATTTCCATCATGTAGGAAATGTGGATGGAGACACCCAGGAATGTGTCTCAATGGGACAAATAAATGCTTTACGTGCGGGAATGAAGGACATAAAGTGAAGAATTGCCGAAGAAAAATGAAGAGTACTATGGAAGAAGATAAAAATGGTCCCATGAATCCATTTACAGTCATTTTCCGTAAATGTAGGGGACCTGGCCATTACCAGAGTGAATTTCCTATTATATAGGATATTTTCTTGGTCATAAAAGAAGCTATGTGGAAGTAAATGGTTGGATAAATGTTTAAAAATTATTAGTGATCCTTGTTGAAGGGTTTACTTTGGAATAATTTTCTCTTGTATTTGTAACCCTAACATTTGCCATGTAAGAATGATATTTATGGAAGAATTATCTTTTCTCTTGTGGATATAGTTATAAATAACCATTTGGTTTTATATGATCATTGCGTTTGAGGAAATAAAAAATTATTATAATTTGGGATGAAAATGCAAGGTATGAGATAACATTTGTGGTTAAATTATGTTATGGTTATTTTGAGGAATTTATCTCATTTTGGTAATGTTATAAAATATAGTTTTTTAAAAAGGACAACACGTAGACCATGTGACAACCCGTCGCGTCTGACAAAGCTGTGGGAATCGAACCCACAACCAAAGTGTGATTGGGATTTATCGCCTACCACTGGACTACGTGAAGTCCCTGGTTAGTGTGACTATTATTTTTAGTTAAATGATTTTATTGATCAATAATAATTTGATTTGGGATCTTATGTCTTATCAAATAAATACCCTTAGTATAGGAAAATGATTTGTGATTAAGTGATAAATGTTATTTTGGAAGTTGTTCGCTTTGTTGAGAACACTATATGCCAAAGGAAAATAGAGTAGTATGGGATTTCATTTGTGGAGTAATGGTATATTTTTATCTACGTTTTTATTGTGGATTTACAGTGATTTGGGTTATTTATGGAAATGATTAGGTTAATTACTTTTAAGTATGTGACTTTAAGAGTAATTAATGTCATTTGGAGATACAATTTAACGTGGAAGACTACATTCTTATAGGTTTTGAGTTTTAATATTAGTTTGGATTATATTGAAGGATTTTAAGTACAATGGATTATTGAATGGTATTTATTTAACTTTGGGGTATTGTTGGTTTAATTTTGGAAATTAAGATTAGTGTTTATTTCTCTCAAGGAATATCCTTTTGGGGGATCATTAGATCTTGTACTAACCATTTTGGTTTTGATTAATCTCTAAAGACACTGTAAATATATATTTCATCCTGCATGGATCATGTGATTCTATAGAAGTTTATTCTATCTCTTCCAGTGTGACAAAGTCTTCTTGAATACTCATCGTTTAAAAAAAATGAGTTAGTGGTGGAAATTTATTAATGAATGAAACTATACTTAAAATGTAAGTATATATCTTTATATTCTTAGTCAATATCATAAATGAATTCCTCATCCTTATGTAATGTAACTTACAACAAAAAAAATGTTGTCCATTTACTTTCCTACTAGGAGACTAATGGTCGTTTGTCCCAACACAAGTTTGTGGTTTTCTTATTGTTAACTTTATCCTGATCATGATTTCTATCCCTCTCCATCAGAACTTGACACTTAGTTTATCATCCATATCCATGTTTTTCTACATGGAATCCGAGTATGGGTTATGTTGGTTGACCTTTATACCTCTCTTTCTTTCTTTTAAAGTGATAGTTTTATTGACTCTTTTTCTGATGTGGGACCTTAAATTATAATCCCAAGCACAATTTTAAAAATTGCGAGGACTCAATTTATTGAAGGAAGGGAGAATTTAACACCCCAAGCTTCCATGGTACGTTTCCCTTTGAATAATGCTATGGTGTGCATTGTACGCAACTTCGAGATTCTAACACACCACAACACATAAAACTAGCCGTTATGAATATTAATACCTACTTTTTGAAATTTTATAAATTATATCTCTCAAAATGGACTTCATTTTTGGATTCGTAATATCAAATTTATCCTAGGGTGAAATTTCGGAACTTTTCGGATAACACTTAAATTTTGATGAATAGTGAAAATTACTAAATTTTAATTAAAAACAACTTTTTAAATCAAAATAATTTATAGTGATAAATTATATTATTGAGTGGTTTAAAATTATAATTAGAATATATTTTTACCATTTTATCCAATGGTGTTCATTAGAATTAATTTCACTTGGAAATTGGACCTAAACAATTGCCAATCTTTTGATATATATTGTTTCTTAAAAACACGCTATTTGTTGTGACAGCGGAAATTAATTATAAAATTAGTTAATGAAACTTATATGTTTAGAATTTTTTAAAATATACATCATTTTTGAATTTGGAATATCAATTATAGCTTAGGGTAAAATTTTGGCATTGTTCTGAAAAACTTCAATTTTTGATGAATAGTGAAACTACTAAGTGGTAGTTAAAAAAAATGATTTTTTCATAAAACTTAATTTTACCACTTTTTTGAATGGAATTTCGAAAATCCGAGAGACACGGTTAATATCAAGAAGTAAAATGTGGTTCAATGAGATGAAAATAATTTTTGGTGAATAGTAACTTTTTGCTTTTATTTACCACGGTTAAAAGTAAATAGGGTAATTAAGGGTAAAAATGATGTTAATATTACCTAACACATTTCCTAATTCTATTGGACAAGTTTATCTCGACCAAAAACAACCTTAGGAATAAAATATTTTCATTTAGGTCCACTTGGATTAGATTAGGACATTTATTATTATTTAATTCAAAGAAGAGTTAAAAGAGTTAAAATCAAAGTTTATTTACTAAAACATTTTTAATATAGGGTTATACATAAGATAAATTATATTGTAAAAACTAATTAGAAAGATAAAAAGATTTCCTAAATAATGATATTTTATTTATAATTTTTAGACATTAAATAATTTAATTTATTTATGACACAATGGTGATGAAATAATTACCATAATAGTGAAAAATTAGAATAATTGATATTATAAATACCCCAATAAATATAATTTGAGACTTTTATTGAATTAAACTAATTTTCTAGGTTAATATGACATATTAGGATTGATTTAATTAACGTGTTTTGATGTAATCATTATGTTATGTGTTTCAAAAAAATCAACTAGTGAATAGTATAAAAATTGACATAAAAGAGCTTTTAAAACAAATATTATATTATTAATTGATATTAAATTCATAAAAATATACGGTTTGGCCAAGAGACTTATATCATGATATATGTATCACTAATGGACCACTTGGGGGTCTCTTGGATGTATATGGTAAGTTTATTAACCATATAATATAAAAATACAAAGAGACATTGTAACAGTGAAACTAATTAACTAAGAGTTAATACTTAAAGGTAAGGTTAATATAATGACCGAAACACTTATAAATTATATTGTTTGAGTGGTTTTCGACCCATCCCCACCTTAAACTTTAAATAATCAACTTTGGAGCTATTATGAACAGAATATGAATTTATTATAAATTAATATTTCTAGCTTTTCCAAAGGTGCCCCTCACCCCTCTTATAAAAGGGAACTCATTCTTCTCATTTATTCACACCTTCAAAGCCCTTTTGTTCGGACAAAACCTCCCCAAATACTCTCTCAACATCCCTAAAAACAACCTAGAGGCATTAGTTTGATCATAAAGCCATCCTAAGGAGCCCTTTTGATCAAATCAAAAGGAAGAACCCGAAGAAGAGGTAATGTTTTCACCACCCCTTTTCAAGTTCCTTTCTTCTTCCACTTCTTCTTTCTTTGTTATTACCATTCTAAAATAATAACTCCTGTATCTTATATATACTAGAATTTTATTATAAATATAGTACAACCATATTCAGTATTCTATCCACACTTTGAATAACATTTCACCATACGTGCGTAAGTACGGCTTACCGTCTCCACGTCGTGGTGTAATTGTTATTCAATATATTATTATTTAGCTTGGTATAATAATGTTGTGTAACTCATTTAAATAATAAATATAACATGATAATGATTCTGTATATATGATATACCATCCAATTATATATTATTTTAATATCAAAAGAATGACATTGTCGCTCGTGCGTACGTACGAACTACCGTCTCCACGAATGCGATGAGATTCATTCTCCATCATATCCATTCATGTATAATTATCATTTTATGATTTAAAAATAATGTTTAAGAACTTTATATCATTCTGGATATGAATAAGATACAACCTATCCATGAAAAACATGGCTTACATAACAAAACATATAAAAGAAAATGAGTAAGTTAACACCCAAAACGACGATAATTCTAAGATATTATTAACAAAGAAATGTTAAAATATCATATATGATATCATATTAATGTATATGATTCATGAATAATTTAATAACAATTATTTAAACATTATACATGAGGTTAACCTACCCCCAACCAAGAAAAAGTACAAGGTAAGGGGTTTCTTATCTCACTTTTTATTCCGTGAGAATTCCATTGTTCACCACTTATTTATTACATGTGGTGTGTGTACTACCCATGTTTGTATTCATTGTGTAATATACTTTAATTCATGTATATTTACATCATCATTGTATGATCCTTATTTCATGGGTGTATGTTTTGTATGTTACCAAATCGATAATGGAATTTGAAATTTCAATTTCCACTCATTCGGCTTTACGCATACTTCATTGATAATTTTACTCCAAGATTATGTGTGGAATCACTATTCATTTGATTATGTCATAATTTCCACTCCACTTTCTGTGGATATACTTTTTATACACATAATCACTGCATTTATAAATTCTCAAGTCATTGGTATGAACTTTATAAGTGTAATTTTTACTCAATCTCGATTTGTTGTGATAAACATCCAATTCATTGCTGTTGTTTTTAAAAGATTATGTGTGAATGTTCTTTCATTGTTTTACACTGAATATCCAATCATATTTAGTGTATTTATATTTTTCACACATAAATATGTCATTGATTATCCTTAATCTAAGGATACGACCTTTATGAGAGATTTCATCTCAATTTACATTCCATTGAGACTTCTTTGTTGTTATACACCAAATCACTTTTTTGTGGTGTATATAATATACTTTGACATAGTATATCATGAATTCTTTTATTCTCATGATATTAAAATGTTTTTATTACCTCAATTATTTTTATTCAAGTGTCTCTATTTTGGTTAGAAACTCTAACTAAAACACCACTTTTAAATGTTTTAAAGTCTTATTCTTCTAAATCTTGCTCATTAATGTCCATGTTTTAAAAATGATTTTAAGGATTTATTTATATGGGCATTAAAGTTTTAAAATTAAAACTCCTTTTAAAAGTTTCAAAGTGGTATTGGACACTTTGATTAAAAAATCTATTTTTAAATGGCTTCTGGACAAATAGTGTGACTTTTAAATGATTTCAAGAAAAAGGGGAATATTTCTCTCAAATAGTTTTGATGATTATTTTCATCTATGTCGACATCCTTCATTATTCTTGATTGTGGTTAATGTGATACAATAAAATCTTCCATATTGTATCGAATGAGTTATGTTTGATTGTGGATGTGCTATTTTCATACCATTCATGGTTTGTGGATAAGTATTGACATTTCGTATGCTAGTTTTAATACGAATGTTTATGTTATGTTTCAAACTTTTCATATGAGGAATGCATTGGACATAATATGTGACGGGTGGAGCCTGCTATAGATCCTCGATGCATCGGTAGGTCTCATGAGACAAACTAGTGTCTTGGCACAAGGCCATGACAAAATCATATTTGTAGTCTTGGAACGAGGCCTTGGCTATGTGGTTATGATAGTCTGGCCTTATGCATTCCATCATTATGAAAGTGGTTATTGATATTGCATGTGATCATTCGACTAGTAGAATATCCATGTGAGTAAGTAAATGGATTATTTTATTTTATCTTTGCCATTTTATGCTGATGTTCGAGTTTAAAAGGCTTTTTTTAGTTATAAACTGCCTTAAGTGTTTATGCTTATATATGAAAGCTTCTGCTATAATGTTATCCTTACTAAGAATCTGAGCTCACCCCTTTCAATGTTTTATTTTTCCCAGGATTATGAAGAAGTAATTTATGAATGACCTGTAGGGATAGTATGAGGGGATATGAAGAAAAGATGTTTTTTTGATGTAATGTAAAACTTTATGAATGTATCTAGTATTTTCAAAGCTACTAAACCAATAGGTCTTTCGAGATTTGATCATTCTTGTGATCATGCCAATGTTATGTAATAATGCATAGACTCTGGGTAACTGGGGTCGGGGCATTACAGATTACCTATATGTCACTATAAAATACACCATAATTAATATAACATAAAATCATTTACTAATCCAAAAGGGGTTCTTAAATATCAATAGTGTATTCATAAAAAACCCATTAAATGTACCAAATGAACTGAAAATTAGACCACTTAAAACCTTAAAGGGGTGTTGATGAATTTTAACTTATGATCAACATTAAACTTATAAACCCATTAAGCTATCTATAACTATTATGTTAACCTCACATGAAATCATCATAATATCCAAATATGTCTAAATTTACCTCTTATACCTACTACAAAATCCCAAAACTCATGATCTTAGATCTAGTTTTAAAAGAATAATATTTAAATTTTGGATTTGATATCAATAAACATGACCCAACTTCCACAATCCTAAAACTAACAACATCAATGAAAATATTGTATATATTACATATAGAGGTACATTTTAGGTTTATTGTTTTTGAGAAATAGGATGAACACATATATAAATATTTGGATACATAATAAATTGGTTCATGAAAATATATATCATCACTAAAAATTTCTTCACATTTAGTAACCCTCTTAGGCATAAAATACTTAAAAAAATTTCTTTATAACCTGTGGAAATGAATCATAAGAAAGGGTGAGATAATATTCTCAATAAAGGTAATAAAGGGAGATATTAATGATCAGATAAACACAAAATGAGTATTAGGTTATAATAACACGATCATAACAATTGAAAATAAATACTCAATATATTATAAAACATAATGTTGAATCATGGCACAAAGGTTGATAGTTCATACAAGATGAATCATGGAAAAATCACATAACATATACCATTAGAGAATAAAATTTGAATAAAACATAATTGTGTGGAATACATATAAGTATATAACATAGTTTACTTAGAGTTAAAGGCTCACTTCCAACACAGTCAGAGTGGATCATGTTTTCTCCCCAAACTATCATATCGTTAGTTAAGGTTATCTCCCAAGACTATTAAAGTGGAAAAACTCCAATGCTAAAATTGGTTAACTCCCCAATCCAATCATTATTATCTCAAGAGATATCCATATTTAACCAATGTACTATATGGATATTTAATTCTATAACTAACCATCACATAATGAAAATCATATATATATGTGTGACATGGGATCTTCAAACATTCATAACAGTGTAACTCATAGAAAGAAAATAGGTTTCATAAAAAATTTATCCTAAATCCTTTGTCATTAATTCTTAATGTTTTTATTTGTTTGTATGAAGAGAATTTGGATTGTTATGGTTTGGTGTGATGACCATCCACCACACCTTGTCATGGATCTCAAACAGATTTTATTCTCTAGAAAATCTGTATTCCCTCCCCTCACTTGGGGATGGTATTAATATGAAGTATTTGAGTGTGTTTGAGGTTTGAAATGATATATTATGGACCTAGGTCTTGTAATTTGTCACACTCTCAATTGAGGTGTGTTCGTCATTCTTGGCTCTTAGAGGATGTGAGGATCAATGTGCTAAAGATGTCTCTAAGGTATGCATAATTTAACACTTAATGTAGAGAGTAGGAGTCCATTTATGAAGGTATGGATGAACAAATAGAATTTTGACAATAATAATGGATAATTAAGGAACCTGGGTAACCAACCCTATGACTATGTTCTTTAATGCTAACTGTATTAATTATTTCTGCATTTTTATTTCATTTTATATTTTCTTTCTTACATTGTAAATTTCAAATCCCACTTATTTAAATTAAGAATAGTTAGTGGTTTAATGTGAAGCTCCTCAAGTGAGATGAAACTAGTGTACCACTATGCTTCACATGGAAAATAAATGTAGATTTTTCATGACCCTCACTGGGTGTACCAAAACATTGTGTCATAATTTTAGATCTATGTATTCTTTAACTCATTATTTCTTTTCATTCTGTGAATACTTTATTTCTTTTAAAAATTATAAAAAAATATCATTGAATTATGTATTCAAATTTCAATTATAATGCATAGACTAACTACTCCCAGGTAAAATAACTAGAATAAGTTCAAAATGATGAATAAGTCCAACTAAAATAAAATAGAGAGAAAATAAAAAACCCTTGATAGAAAATTATAATGGATATGTGAATATTTTTGTGCATCCCAGGTGCTATAGCTGGAAGAACTCAATCAAGAACAATAAATAGAACCAGTGGTGGAAGATAATTCCCCACTCATTATTTTGGTTAAAGAAATTAGGGAATACATAAATGAATTTAATGAAGATCTATTCTACCTTTCCCAACCATTATTAAAAGAAGTCACTGAAGTAGACATTTCAGATAATGAATATGTGGGAGATCAAGTTTATTTCTTTGAGTACTGGTCACATTTTGTAAAACATGAAAAGGTGAGTTGTTCTCCCATATATAAAAATGAAAAATCCACACATATCTATCTCTCACTTTATTTTTAAAAAGATGAGAAAATTCACCTTTTGACACTAATTTTCCTATGGCCTAACTATTAGAGATCAATTTCCAAGATGAGTTACTTAATGTGAAATATTTTTTTACCAATTCCCAAAGTTTTAATATTATTCAAGATGAATTGTTTTTTTAACTTTTACTTTTATAAATTTCTCATAAAGATGTAATTGAGGATGCCTTGTATGGTAATAAAGTTTCTAGACAAGTAGTGATAGAATAAAAATGAGCTCAAGGAGCTCATTGTGATCTAACTACCTCATCTACATCAACATGTTTATAAACTGGATGAGGACACAATAGAGTTACCTTTCAACTTATCTTCCACCCCCCTCTACACTAAAATTTATGTCCCTTTTCACTTCTTAGGATTAAGGAATTTTTTCCTTTTTTGGGGTTACCACTCTTGGTATTCACTTGTGGACATTGGAAGAAATAAAATGTGGCGGTTTATTCCATGAAAACCTCAAACACCATTAGATTGAGGATAAAGTGATAAAACTATTTGACTTGGTGTAGTTAAAACCTATCACCCACTTTGCAGTCAAAAACAAGCTTTATCTATTTTATTCCATATTTTTATTTTATTTTATTTATTTGGATTTAAATTAATTTCTCATGTTTTTTCTTTCTTTCTTAGGTCTGAAGTGTCTGTATATAGGATCTTAACTCAAATGTGTCATTAAAAAAATCAATCTGTTTATGGCTCTCCTTTTAATTATTTTATTTTCTTACTAATTTAAATTTTTTATAAAAAAATATACATTGATATGATTTGAAATTAAAAGAGAATAATAGATGGAATATTTTTGGGGCAGGGAACCTTTATAGTTTAAGATTATCAATTTTATGTGTCTTTTTATAAATTTATGTGTGTTTCATCTCTATTTTTCAATTTTAGTGTATTTTTAAAAATTTTGAGATAAAATTATTATCTTTTACATTTTTTAGACCAATGTCATTGAGTGAACAATTTTATCCCATGAAACTCAGATTAAAATACTTCTAAAAATAACTTTTTTTTTAATTTCAATTTTTTTGGGATTTTATGAAAATACTCCTAGATTTTGAATCTCAGGCCATATCTCAATTTATAAAATTTCTAAAATCACAATATTTTAGGGATTTTAAATATTTTTAACATATTCTTCAAATTCAACTCAGTTTTTGAGAGAACCAAATAATTCTTGATTAAACATAATTTCATTGGTTTCTATTAAGACTTAGGTGTTAGATGTACTTGTGTTTGTAATGATTTATTTATTTATTTGGTTTTTAAATCAAAATTTTCAAGATAATAATTTTTATTCTATACTTATCTTTAAATTAAAACCATGTTTCTGTTAGTATCAATGAACAACCTATTAGTTTAGACACATTATAATAAAATTTTCCAAATATGACCAAATTTGTATGTGAAAGTGCATTAAATAGTTGAAATTAAGTATTGGAGGAATAAATATAATGGCATGAAAAATTATTTGGTGCTAATTTTTATTGGAAAATAAAATGATGATGTGATTTTTTACAACTAAAAAATTTATTCTACTGAATGTATTTACTTACTGGGGATTTTTGAGTAGTTTTATGAAAACAATTATTAATGATTTTTTTGAAGACGTTGCTGATGAAAATAAAAAAAATTATAAGTTGACAGATAGAATAAAAAATAAAGTGAAGGGGTTAGAGTGACACAAACTAATTGAAATTTTGAGCACCCTCCCTACATTCAAAAATCATGTTAGGCATATTTTGAATATATCACTAAAAATGATTTCTAATGAATGCATTTGAGTGGGTCTTATGTTTCTATCAAAATTATTAATGGTGTGTACATTACATGATGTTTTCATGAATATTTGATATAATTTATATTTGGGGGAGTTATGAGGAGATGGAGGTGACCCATTCTTGAGTGTAAATTAGATTCATGAATTTTTTACTTCTAAAAGAGATAAACCTACCTATTTTTCCTCATATATTTTTGACATATAACACTTATTATCCATAATCCAAAGAACATTACCTGACAATTCTTGATGATAAACACATTTACTTAACTCAAATCAAGTGGAGAATTATAAATTTATGAATACTATGGTGACCCTTGCATGTATTTTCAAATAGAAATAACTTATTGAAAATAAATATTTGTGTAATGGGAGAAAATTCATGTGAGGTAGGTGTTTTGTGTTCATGAGAGAATAAATAAAGTAAGAATTAATTGAATAAAGTAAATGGATAACTTGAAATAATGTTTTTTTGAGGAATCATGATATCATTTGTTCCTTGTAATTAAATTGGTGGATCTCATGAGTATGTGTTTCTAATTTATTGTGATATGAATTTGATGCTACCTTATCTAGGAGTTCAAGAGTTATGTTTCAATGAATTGATATAATTAATATAATAAATATTTTTTATGTTTATATCAATTATGTCCCTACTAATATTTAAATTTGATATTAATTGCATCATTTTTTCAATTTTAGAGAATTTTGAACTTAAATGTGAAAATGAATTAATTCTATAATTTTAATTTTTATCACTTTTTTATTTCAACCATAACTTACTAAATATAGATAAAATCAATGAAATAATTTATGATTATGTGATTAGTGTGATTCAATTATCTCAACTAGAAAACGAGTCTATTTGAAATTTAAGTGGCTCAAATAAATCATTCAAAAAGTAAAAAAATTGACAGATTGATTTGACCACCCCTTAGTAAATGAACAATATATTGAGAAAAACTACTCAAAATGAAGTGATTCTAGTTTTAATAAATATAATGCTTGGATACTCACATGAAAATTAAATTTTAGGGACATATTTTTTTATTAATTAATCTGATGGGAATGTAAAATTGGAAGAATATGAATAATATCTTCATCCAAAAGATATTTTCCAAATAAAAAAATCATAAATTCGTTTACACATGGACAACTAAGATGAGAATCTGAGAATGAACGAACTAGTAATATAGATATAAAATTAAACTGGTACAATTTATGAGATTCTTCCATTTACTATGGAAAAAATATGAAAATTTTCCAAGGATAGATTCCAAAGGGAAAATTTTCCACCCTTTTCTGTAAATTGTTTCCCTCCACTCCTACTCAAGGAGTTAGAAATTTTAGTTTAGAATTTATAGTACTTATGTTTTTATTTTTCTATTTTATTATAGTTATAATATTATAATACATATTGGATTCCTTTCACTCTTAAACATTTCTTTTTCTCTTGTGTTTCCATCCTTCTCCCTTTTCATTGTGATCTCTTTCCCTCACAATGGCGAGTGACTTGCTTGGGGCTTGGCCATAAAGGAGGGTTTCATAGAGATTATTAATTCTTTCTAACTAATTATTAATTATTTTATTATTTTTATGGTTAGGGAGAGATGAGTGTTACCTTTTAGTGTGGTGATCATCCAACACTTCCTATCATTACTCTAAAACTCATTTTATTCTCTACCAAATCAACATTCCCTCCCTTACCTCTGGAATTCTCTTAATACAATGAATATGAGTGTGTTGGATCGTTGAAATGACATATGATAAAGTAAATTCTTGGAATGTGTCGTACACTTGATTGAGTTTTGTTCATCGTTATTTCATTTCATAGGATGTGTGGTTCAGTTTTCTAAATATATCTTCTAGGTATGAAAATTTTGAAACTCAAAGTTTTTAGTAGTAGTCTAGGTACGATGAGATGGAATATAAAATAGAATTTTGAAAACAAAATAATTGAAAATAATTGAAACTATGTAACCAACCCTAAGAAAAAGTTATTTCCAGTTAATGACATTCATTATTATTAAATTTTCATTTAATTTGTTTATTTTTTGTCTTACATTCTAATTCTAAAACCCCACTAATTTTATTGAAAATTAATTAGTGATTGACTGTGAAGATTTTCAAGTGAGATGAACCATCCTAGACATTATTCTACACTAGGTAAATATATTATAGCATTTTCACTAATCTAAAATGGGTGTATCATTCATCCCAGTGGGGAATCTCTTCTTAGTGGCGTGTATATAATTGACAACTTATTCATATCTGAGGTGTGGTAACTCTATCTACATGGTGGTGATTTTTTTTCCATAGGTTTTGTTTCTGGTTTCTCAAGGTATTTAGAGTATTATCCTAGGGTTTGGATATGTGATAGAATGGTCATCTAAATTGCCAGGACCATCTTCTTTGGTTATATTGAAATGGGTCACTGATAAGAAATAATAAGTTATTGGGTGGTTTGGAGAGTTTGGTTTTGTTTCATGATGTGATCATAAGTAGATTTAATAAAAAAATAATAAACCATCCCAATTTTTTATATAACATTCCCACCAAACCTATTATCTTAGGCAGAATCAAAGGTATTTCTAACCATAGGTGACATTCCCCATGCATGAAAAGATGAAAATAAATTCTAAGAGTTTAAAAAAAATATTACAAAGGGTAAGGATTTACCCTTTATATTTACAAAAACAACCACCGCATGAAAAAAACCAAGGGCATCCATATAAAGGATTCATAAAATAAAACCTAATAAAATAAAGCTATCAAAGACCCACATTAGAGTAAAATTGGAAATGTGTAAATAAATACACTAATAATCCAAATCATTAAATGAATATGTAAAAAATGTGGAACCACTATAGAATAGGATATGAACCTCTCAAAATATCAAACTCCACTAACTATGACAACAACATTAAGAAGCTTCACTAGAGAAGTGAGAAACCCAACACTTTCCTTTATCGTGGAAACTAACACCTACATATTCACTAAAGTGCATATATATGGGTGTGTAATCATACCCAATAGGAAAATCTCAATAGAATATTCTCATCTTCAACTAATAATAAAAACAAGTTAGCTATCAGTATTATAAAAAATTTAGGAAGAATATCTATAAAGTAGATATAGTGGTTTTCATAATTTTAATAAAGTAGATAAATAGGATTTTTTAAATAAGATAAAAAGGTTCAGTATTTCTTTAAATAAGAAAAATAGTTCATCAAATTCAACATTCCATAACTGTACCATGTTCACACACAAACACACACACACACACATGTCTTGGCCATCTCTATACTCATATGGGGATAGTAATACATTCCCTGAGTTGTTTTTTAGTGACCCAATTTGATGGTGGTACTTACTACTATGATTTTTCCATGTTACCAAATTGACAGTTGCACTTTAGATCATGACCTATCCCACATGTACATGAAAACACACCAACCTAGTTATTTTAAGAACCCGTGCAAAAACCAATCATTATTTATGAAATCCAATTTAAATAATTTATCAAACACATTGGGGGTGACACCAACAACCCATATTTCAGGAACTAACCATTTAGGGAAAATATGACAGTGTTTTAGTAGGGTAAATTCATTCAAAATAAGAAGATAATTATTTAACAAAACCAAGTGACTTTTCATTCTAACAAAAGTTGAAAGTGGAAAAAAACCTCCCAACTCGGATACATTTTGTGAAACAGATCTGCAACAATTCCATATATCAATGTTTTTTCCCTAATGTACTGAATAATCACAAGGTTATTCAGTTTAAACTTTTCCGATCCCTTAGATCTGGCTATGGAGGTCTAGGTATAGAATTTTGATCAAGATAAAACATAAAGACATAAGATATAATGGATGAACGGAGTCGTTAAATTTGATTTTCATGATCAACCTCTCAAAGAATTATTGAAATCAATCTATGGTGGTAAAAGATTGAAAAAAATTAACAATGGGAACCCCAGGTGTTGATAGACTAAGTTGAGAGGGAAATAATGATTTTTCTTGGGTTAGTCTTGGATTTTAAAAGCAATTTCCAAACACTAGAATCTTTATCACATGGTTAGGATGTACAATGTTTCAAACTACACTATAAACACATGAATAGATCTATCCCAAAAATTTAAGATTCATGGTTTGTCTACATGGTCTATCAAACCATGTACCAACTGTGTGCCTACCCTTATTGGTTTCATGGAGAATTTGAATTGTTTCTACTCATCATTTACAAACAATTCATCTTCCCAATTCTCTATAAAACACCTCAAAACCCACAAAACCTTCTTAACATTAAACCCACTTATTCTATAACTTGAAATAGGTAATAAATCATAGAAAAACCAAAAACCTGAGGGAGTGTTACATTCTACCCAATATAAGGCCTTCCATCCACCAAAAAACAAGAGATTAATGGTGTCATGACCAAGGTTCAAACCACTGGTTCAACATAATAGTTTTAAAACTCTATAATTTCTCACATTTTCATATATGGTATCTGAATATACCTTATAGAGGTGCATATTAACCTATCATGAATGTATCATACCCAACCGAGACATGAAATATATAGAGAACCCCAAGGAATGAATTTCTCTAGAGTGAAATGAGCTCAACCAACACATTCCCAGAATCCGAATCACAATTTGAGAATAAGGAGGTAAGAGGATGAGATTTCATTACATTTAATTAGGAATGAAAGGCACCAAACAACAATCCCACCCATACAAACAAGAATCTAAAATGGTCCCACCCACTAAAGAACTAACATACATTACTTAGCAAGATGATTTCTATTTAACCCTCTGGATACATGAAGAAAAAATGATACATCACTAAAAATAACGGAACACAATGATAAACCAACTTGAAAAACTAATCATATAAAAAAAGCTGTTATTATTCTCTAAACAGGCCCATATAATGTGTCTACAATAACAAATAATCTATAAAATTCATGAGAAAAAAATGTGTGTCTTCCTGGAATTTTCAATGTTCATTATTCACATTCTACAATACTATATATTTCTTATCTAACCATTCAATAGAAGGAGGTATCCTATATTGATAGATAACCGATATCCAAGATGAAAATACATGAAGCACTAATTTATAATGAAACTAGGTCGGAATCATTATACGGATAATTAATAACTGATATGAAGTCAACACCTCCCTACCATACCCTAGTACTCGGTCTTCCCAAAAACCATTCCCCGAATAGTAATTAAAAGCATCAGATCAATGAGTTAATTAACATTTAATTCTATGAAATCATTATATTTAGTCATTATAGGTAATATAGTTCCAAATACCTAAAGAACTCACTCCCCATGATGGGAAACTACTTATAATTTTCATAACATCGTTCTTATCGGTCATGGTTTAAAATTAACTATATAGTGCACCTTCATGATATTTGGAAGGATAATACACTAGATACTATCATGACAAGGAATAAGTATATTTTGATCCATAAATAGAATGGAAAATATCCATACTTTACCTACCCTTGATAAATCCCCACCACAAAGGTTTAACTAAATGATATTATAGTAAACATTTATTCAATGAACTTACTAGGTCATGGTTTCCCATGTTCAGAATGAAAGAATCCTCATATAATAACATAAAATTATCTTTATTTATGCAACATATTTTCATCCTAGTGATTTATCCCATGGATTATATAGGATTCGACTCTTCACTAACTTTTCACCTAGATAATTGTGAGTAAAAACATTCAACGGACAACTAACTATGAGTTATTAAACCTTGTTAGAGTAGTCCTTAGTGAGAGTAAACATGGAAGACATATAAAATGAAATGGAAACACCCTATTAATTAGAGAGGGTATGTTTCCGTGAGGTATCTATGAAATAATCTCACTCATTACTAAATATAGGGACATGAAGATATAATAACCCATGCATTATATAACATCAAAGAAGCCTACCAATCTCGAACCTATTCCTCATGAACAATACCTATTTGAAGAATTCGACATAGTTTGGTTTCTGGAATGGGTAGGTCAACCCTTTTCCACAATTCTCCCTAAAATACACTGCCACTCTAAATATATTGGTTGGAAGGATAGAAGTTATGGTTCCATCATAAACCAACTATTCTTTCCCAATGGATGTTTGAACCCAATTGAAAATATTTACATCTTTTTCAAGAGATATGAGAGTGACCCACTATGCATACAAATCAATGTGACATTGAATGTTACCAATAATAAAATTTCAATTATTACTATAATATACCTCTATAATAGATAATTCCACCAACACTACACCATGTTAATTGTAATTGAGCATGATAACCAATTTATATCATAGAATATTTCACTACTAATACCATGCCTTGATAATCATCCCATGAGGAATAATTCACTAATGAATGTAATATCGTCCTTATCTATTTTAAATTTATCATACAAAACAATGTACATATTAGGAATAAGAACACACATGACTAACTAGCATAAGTAGTACAAGCAATACTAAATCAAAATCAAGGAAAAAGAATAGAAAGTACAATAGTTTAAAAATAGAACCAGGAGAACCAACAACCAGAAATAACTAGAATTATAACCAAAAAACACCCCAAACTATCACAAGAGAATTTAAAACAACATATTTATTTGGAATTTTACTTCCATACTACCCATTCCAAGAATCTAACATAAGGTTCCAATTTTCAAATTTAATGTAGTATAATGACTATAAGAATTACATGAAAAATTGTCATATTTTGAAAACAATGAAATGTTTTCCAATAAACAGGATATTTCCTAAAGGTCTATTTAGAGAAACACTTTAAATAATTTCCAAAATTAAGAGGATTGAAACATTTTTCATATTAAATAAGTTATTATAATTATTTTATAGAACCCAAAACATATAAAAAATTCCATAAAACATTGTAAAAATTCATTTTTTAAAGAATATTTTAAATCCAAAAAAATATTTGAAAAAGAATTTTTTTGTAACTGTAGTGATTCGGTTTTTTAATTGTAAGACTTTGAAGTATTTCTATATATATTTTTGGATCCAGGTGTGGATATGGTGTGTGATTCTAAGACCTAGTATTCCGAGAATTAATTTTATAAAAATATTCAATATATTTTATATTACACAAGCACATTTTCTTAAAAAAAATGGTATAACAATTAAATAGAATCTCTAATCGAAAATCCAAGAACATAGTTTAGTCAAGAATGTGTTGTTAATCCTAGGTATACATAAAATTGGTTAGCGAGAGGTAGTCATATATCTCCCCCATTGGTGGTGCGTTCTTTTGGTTATTTATTTAATTAATATAATTAATCTATTATTTTAGCCTAACTAAAATGTTTATAAATTCATAATTATGGAGAATCCTCGAGAGTTATCAACCATATCCCTATGATTAAAGAGTTTTCTTCCCCCTTTTGTTAGCGAATTTAAAAACGATGATGACGAGTCTCTACATCAGGGCATATTGGGATATAGTGAAAGCAATGACTTCCTTAAATTTTTTCTAATCACATTCTTAAAAAATGGATGATCCAATCTCTAGGTAGGATTATCTAATTCATGGATTTCTCTGGTATCAATTTAATTGATTTAGCATAATATTTCCATTTATGATCTTCATCAATTGTTAAACCTTTACATGCACATATGTACCCATTTTATTGATTATTAAATTATTTTATAACCCCAAATATCCCCAATTTTTATCATTGGAAAATAACTTTGGGAAATATTTCTATATATTTGTTATCATGTCATCCTCGCACAATTTCTTTATTTTCCTCATAGATTTGACCCAGCGGTCCATGTTCGATGTTGTCGGGTAGTACTGAGCCCGATAAGACCCTTCTAGAATTGTTATGAATCCATGAAAGACAGATGGAATGATGAATCGAGATGGATTTAGGATTAAAACATGTAATAGAGGTTGTTGATTCTCATGTATTTGAGATTTTAGACTGATAGAGGCATCGAGTTTGATCATAGGTGCGGTGGTGTGTACATGATTGCATGGGAATGAACTAAATTCGTCTTCTAGCCACTAGAGGGCTGAAAATCCCCATCCGGATAAGTATCTTTAATTTTTTGGATGAAATAGAGTGAAAATCAAGGGCTGGGATATCAGATCTAACACAAAAAGAACAAATCTTTGTTTCTATAAAAAAAGTCGACTACATTCCATGTAATTCAAAAAACACACAGTGTGTCGGGCCTTGGCTACAACAACAAGGGTTTCAGTGAATTATAAATATCACATACCATGTTGTAGCCCCACAAGGAATGTGAGATTATTCTAGGGGACGCGATTAGTACTTAGAGAGCAAATGGGCACTGGAATGGTCAGGCACATGCCATGTGATAAGCACCTAGACACGACCAAAGACACATGTGACACCCCTTGTGAAGTGAAATGTTGTGTACAAGAGTACGCATACAAAGGGTAAAGTACACCAACATGGCATGTAGAACCTCGATTGACCCCGAGTATCTTGGACATTCCATGTATTCCACCTTCATTTTGTGTCCTACTACATAGGTAGGAAGTCATGACCTGGTGAAGACATGGCTAGGAGATGGAGTGGGACCACATGTTGTGTGGGTCCCTTCACATGTCATTTTCCTTGTTGGGAAACTTCAATCTCTCATATCTCCTTTTTTTGAACTTGTATTTTGGCTCATAAGTATCTTATCATAAGTTTTTTTCTATGTAGAACATTATGGTTCCCTTGGTTGTGGATTTTAAGGTGTGATATGAAATTTTCTGGACATGGAGCTTATTCAGGTGGCTCTTGAAAATGGTAGTTATCAAGAAGGATCACAAGAGGCATCTCAAGTTGTAAAATCTATTTGGGTTATGAATGGGTCCTCAATGACTAGAGTGTAACCCTCCAAGTGGGCCAAGAATGGTTTCTATATAGACCACTAGAGTGGAACCCTCCTATAGAGCCAGGGCTTGAGTCCTATATCTTCTATCAGATAGTGGAACCCTCTAGCTATATTGGGAATGGTTTCTATATCTTCTATCAGAGTAGAACCCTCTTACTGGGTAGGTAATGGGTCTTATATCCTTCAATGTGGAACCCTCCTACTGGGCAGGTCATGGGTCCTATATCTTTCATATTGGAACCATCCTACTAGATAGGGCATGAGACCTCTATCCTTTAGAGTGGAACCCTCATTTTGTAATTGGGTATGGGTCATCTATCTATCTATTGAGTGGAACCATACTATTATACTAGGTAATGAGTCATATACATCGATATTGTTTCACTCAACTATGTGATACATTGTTGAGGCGTAGCTTGACTTGGTTGTTTTTAGTTGGGCAGACGCATGAGATATTAGGCTTCTTTGTTGGACTTCTGGAATTGCTGGAAAGTCATTTCCTAGGATGAGATGTCAGATAGAGATACCCTTACTCTCTCTTTTGGGATTATTTTTGCTGATAATATAAATAAATAAATATATATATATATATGCTATATCCATACATTTGTATTTTGTTACACTCTTTCCATGGGTTGTGAAGATGTGTGTGGTATGACACGTGACTTCTGTGTTTATCTTCTTATGGTTTGGTGAGGTTACTCTCCATATATGGGTGTAAAATACTCAATGTGTAGTTCATCTACACACAATGTTGATCCCCTTTTGTTTGGATGAGGTTACTGTTTCTCTTACATTGGGTTTAGCTACATCATTATCACTATCTACTATCTATTTGCTTCCCATTCCTATTGTATCTCTTACTGATCCCCTTCTAACTTTTGGGGAACCCTGTTGGGTATGTATATACTCACCCTGAATGGTATTTTCCCACACGTTTCATGTATTATATAGAGGAAAGATTGGTCGGTGGTTACATCAGAGGAGGTTAGGGATACTGGGTGCTTTAGACTATGTACGGTGGTAACAAATTGGAGATTAGGAGATGGGATCTCTCAAAATTTTACTTTCTAGTTTTTTAGGATGGGATATTTTTATGGTTGGGAATTTATTTTTCCCATTTACCTTTTAGTTCACACTATCATTCCCTTTTATTATCTAGAGGTTTTACATTCATGGTTGTTCCCCAATATTTTTCATATTTTATCACAATTACTCTATAATAATGTATTGAGATAACTATGTGTGTGTGTGTAAAAGTACAATGGAAAAGGAATCCCCATGTTATTTATTCCATTGAAACTATTCTCCAGCAGCTGACTTATGTTGGAGGGTTAGGGTAGTTGCGGCTCAAGCTCTGCTGGGTCGGGACATGACAGATTTGTATCAGAGATGGTATGATCCTTAGTATGGTGTTTGGTGTAGTCCCCTTATGTGAATTTGGTTTGGATTTAGGTAAAAATGTCAAAGTGTCTTGAGTGTGGATCTCCAGCTTGGGAACCAAGGGTTGTTATGAGTAGTGGTCATATCTATTCACATGGAATCCAATTACCTCTTTGTGGACTCCACACATTGAGACATTGGTTACAGGGATTAGTTGTGCATGCATCATATAGGATTGAGTCTTTCATTGTATTTCTTAACTCATCTCCCCATTGATTATATATATATATATATATCTGTACTCATATGTCCATGGTACATCTTGAATAAATTTTCCAGATTCCTCCACGATGATAGCCAACTAGGATACCAATTACAGATCGTAATAATAATTTGATGAGTGATGAGGCCTTAGTTAAGGGTCCAACCTATGAACCTCTTTTTCCAAGTGGGTAGGGAGAACCAACACCACCTGTCGAGTAATAGATCATCCCATAAGAGAATGATGAATATGTGTTCAATCTTAGTGAATTATGTGATTTCAATCACTAGAGGATGCTATGGTTCAGCAACAAGACAAATCCTAAAGTAGTATAAGATTGGCTAGGATTTGTGGTCTGTGTTTTTAAGCTCATATGGGAACAGACAGATTTAGGTGCATGTGATAATAGGTATCCTTTTTCATGGAGCATTTCAAAACTTATGGAGTCTTTTTACCCAGATGCACGATGAGTCGACACTCTCATGGCCCGACTTCTAGCAGCTATTCTATTAGGAGTACTTCCCCTCCCCTTTGTGCTCAGTTATGATTCAGGATCTTTTAGAGTTATAGTAGAGAGGGATGAAAATGGATGAGTACGTAGTGAGGTTCACAAACCTTATGCGGTGTTTCCTTGACATGGTCTGGTATGGATACTTTTGAGCCTAGAAGTTTGAACTGGGACTCCTCAACGAGATATGTGCTAGAGGTAATGATCAAACACATTATTCAAGGGTATGGATGAGCGTGAGATGGAACCCTCGCCGATTAGCTACTCGGTAGACCTATCCCACCCAAGAGGATTAAACCTCCTCTCGTATGATGCTCGACATAGCTTCTCTCCCTAGATTCTGAAGAAAACGAATAAGGTTCAGGCTCTTGAATAACATCTCAATCTCTTCTCCTCTTCTAGTATTCCTACTGGTTCCTTGGTATTTCCGGAAAATCACATCCTACAACGTATTATTCGAAAGGGATCTAAGGCTCATGTATCTGCTTCAGATGGTGCAATAACGCAAAGGTTAGAACTCTGCAAGTATTCCTTCATCTCCCGCATTTCCCTTAACAAGGGAATGACCCCTTGGAAATTTTCTGACCTTGTGGTCCTTCTTTATATGATTTGGGGATTTAGTGACTTTAAATGTATCTTGATGGGGAAGAGTTTCTTCCATGTATTGTTTCCTTCCTATGAATTGAAAGGTCATGCATAGGGAATTGGGTCGGTAAACCTCAAACTAGAAACACTTAGGATCTACGAATGGAAACCGAACTTTAGTCTTTATGACTTTAAGGACACTTTTTCTCAAGTTTGGATTAAGATATATGGTTTAAATTCGGTTTTATTGCATTCTGAATTTCTATTTGACATTGCCTCTGCAAAAGGAATCCCGATCCATATGGATCATGCCACTGAGAAAGCTTCCTTTGTCCATTTTTCCAGAATTTTAGTTGAGGTTGATTTAAGATCTACCTTTATTGACAATTTTGTTCTCTCCACCACTAAGGATGAAATCAGTCTGAGAATTGTGTATGAAAAATTACCTATGTTTTGTGAAATATGTTGCATGATAGGACACTCTAAATCCAACTATCGATCAGGTACTAAATGTACCAAATGCATGTTGAGAGGACATGATGACTCTCAATGCAAAGGTATGGAGGATCTCAAGACCTCTCAAGATAGTTCTGCTCTTCCAAATCAACACCCAGGTGCACCTCTAATTCCTGCTGGTCAAATATCTACCTATGAGAATGTCCAGACTAGGAAGCCTATTGGCCCTCATCTGGATGGAGTGAAGAAAGCCAGTTGAGCTGATATAGTAGAAGGAACTAGCAAATCTGAAGGAGGTATCTCATTTAATGATACTTTGGTCAAAGGTATGGAAGAAGAAGAACATAATTCGGAATCGGAAGATAGTCAAATAGAGAAGGAACTCTTGGCTCAATCAATGGCTGATGACAGAGTATGACAAGAGATGAATGCTCTAAAATGGAGAAAGGGTAAGATTATTCTGGATGCTGCAACATCAGAGAAGGTCAAGCTCAATCAGAAAAGGGTAAAAATAAGTCCCACTACTGATATTAAAGTGGGTATGCCATCTTGCTATTCCAATTCTCAAATAACAACTACTACCCTGTTTGTCTAGAACATGGACAAGCCTCATTTGTTATGATTTGAAAAATATTACTAGAGATACTTCATTATCGCAGACTTCAGTTGTACACACTGATTTTGCACCCAAAACCTTGCACTATTATTCAATCTCCTCTCCCATTCAGATTGATAAGGAAACCAGCCATGAAGCGGAAACTAGGAATGACTCCATCAGCAAGGAAAAGGTGGTTCAGTCCACTGCCATGCTGAAGCTGGATAAGCTCGATGACAAAGGACTAATGGCAATGTAGAACATTGCACCCCCACGTGAGAAGGTACTTTGTAATGTTAACATTTCTAACACTTTTGAGGCTCTCACTGTAAATTGTGAAAACGTTGGATCAAAGAATGATGATCCCTCTACGTCTACTCCCATTGCTCCAGAGGGTAATGAAGGTGGTGCGTGGACGCAAGCACGAACTGGGAAGAGAGGCGGGCATCCTCGTGGAAAGGTTGGGCGATTGCCTTAACACAGCATGAGTACCCGCTCGAGACTCAGGTGAACTCTTTTTCTATTTTCTGATGTTCCTTTACAGTTTTTTTGTAGCCCCGACATTTGAATTTTCTTTTTTTCTTTTCAATAAAGAGGCCAACGCCTCAACCATTTTTTAAAAAAAAGATACGTGCTAGTGTGGTACACTTGTGCGTTCCCCCCTATGTTGGGATATTGGACTATGCACTAGTGACATGGAGTCTCTTTTCTAAGGTATTCCATGTATTTGGATTTAGAAGTGGGTGTCACATAGTTGTGTCATCTCTAGCATCTAACAAGCATCAGTCGGTTGGATCTTGGCACAAGTGATCCTATCTTGTTCAGACTCATACACATGGTCTTGAAACACATGATATTATTAGAGGTATGATATGTGTATTTTCTAATCTTGATTAAGTTTTTGTAGACAAAGGTTTAGTAATTCCATCATCTCTATACTCCTTGTGTGAAAGCTAGTGCTCCCATTCAAGGCTTTATCCCAACAACTTCATTTTGAGGTTCCTATAGGGATCGCTTCTTAAGTATCATTTATATTCCACCAGTGAAAGATATTTCTTGGTGGATATAGGTTTACATGGGACCTTTTGGTTATAATAATGAAACCCTATGATTTCATCATGGGTATGGATTTTGTGTCCATGGTCCGATCCAATATTGACTTTCACAACAAAAGAGTCAGATTCCATCACATTGATTGAACAAGATTCTTCTTTTATAGTGTGAGATATCTCAATTTAGAAGGAGTGAGACTCTTGAGTAGGAGTCTGAATCCCATCACCCATCACTTTTCTATTTTATCCCTTGGTTCAATAGACTTTTTAAGAATCCAGATTCCTTCAATTTTGGAGGATTATATGGACTTCTTTACCCTGGATATTCTTTGACTATCTATGAGGAGGGAGATGGATTTTTGTATCTATTACATCTAGGAGTGATCTGATATCTTATGCAGCATATTAGATGGCCACTAACAAGATCTGGGGGCTACGGTTGCAGTTATAGGACCTTTGAGAGAAGGTTTTCTTTAAGACCAGTGTGTCCCATGGGGTAGCTTCAGTATTGTTCATGAAAAATGAAAATGGGGTATCGTGACTTTTCTTGGATTATCATCACTTGAGATAGGCCATGATAAAAAAAAATTATCCCTTAGTGAGGATTGACAACCTCTTTGACAAGTTATAAGGTGATATATTTTTCTCAAAGATTGATCTTATGTTTGTATTTCACTAGTTGAGGGTTCACAAGGCTGATATACCAAAGCTGACATTATGATGCCCCTACAAACACTATGAGTTTTTAGTGATTCCCTTTGGTTTGATGAATACCCCTACCATGTTTATGACATTGATGAACCAGGTTTTCCAACCATACTTGGACCATTTTATGGTTGTCTCCATTGACGACATACTCATCTACTCTGCATCAAAGGAGGATCATGCAGAGCACCTAAGGATGGTCTTAGATTTACTTCGAGAGAACTAAATTCATGGTAAGATCTAAAACTACTAGTTCTAGATTCACAAAGATCACTTTCTAGGGAATGTAATTTCTGAGCATGGTATAGCCATGGAACTAGTGAAAATTGATACAGTTCTTTCTTTGGATCCACCCAAGAGTGTGTTAGAGGTGTGGAGTTTTATTGGATTGGTAGGATACTATAGGAGGTTTCTGTCAGACTTCTCTAATATTTCATCCCGTTTGTCTACCGTAACATGGAAAGTAATATATTTCACCAATACCGAGTAGTGCTAGAGGGACTTTGAGGAGTTGAGGATAAGGTTAATGAGTTCTCCTATGTTGATACTACCATAGGAGTGCATGTAATACTTAGTGTATTGGGATCCTCAAGAGTTGTATTTGACTGGGTGTTGATGATGCGACAAGAAGTTATCACATATGGGTTAAAGAAGTTGAGACTCTACGAGTAGAACTACACTACTGATGAAGTAGTTCTTCAAGAGGTAGTCTTCTCCCTAAGTATGTGGAGGATTTATCTTCTAGGAGATCAATTTTTGGTTAACTCAGACCATCAAAGCCTTATGAACATCTTCATGTAGAGAGACATAAACCTGATACATCATCATGGGATGAAGTTCCGGAAAGACTATGAATTTAAGATCGTCTATAGATCGGGGAATGGAAACATAGTAGCATATTCCCTTAGAAGGAATTTCTAGGCACATTTTGTGTATGAGGATTCTGAGTAATTGGATTCATTGTAGCTGACCCTAGTGGACCAGGATGGTACAACTTGTTTTTAGTCAATGGTGTTGAATCCTCTGCTTCTCGAGTGTGTGAGAGAGTCCCAGGTGGGAGTAATCTACAGTAAGTTCTTTCATGACTAGATATACATAGAGGATTCACCAAATGGATATTATATATGGAATCACACCATCATTTTCTAGGAAAAAATGGTGTTCCCAGTCCTGATGTGAGAGGGGGTGATGTGAGAGTTCCATGTATCACATTTGGCTATAAATTATTATGTGGGGAAGATGTACCAAGACCTTCAGTGGAAATTTTGGTGGCCGGGAATAATGTGGATCATGACTGAGTTCTTATCATGGGGCCACACCTATCAATAGGTGTTTGGTGAGAACTAGTTTCCAATAGGTTTAATGAAACCCCTCAAGATCTCGGAGTGGAAGTGGTACAATATATCCATGGATATTGTGATAGGGATTCCATAGACAATTAAGGAAGCCACCTGGGTGATTTTTGACCTAATCATGATGTCGGTACACTTCCTTTCTATCTGGGAGTAGAGTTCAGTAGAGATTTTGGGTAATATGTATGTGTGGTAGATCCTTCACCTTTATGGGGTGCCCTCATCTATTTTCTCTGATCGTGATAGATGGTTCATTTCATGGTTTTGCAGAGCCCTGTAGGAGACATTTGGTACCCAGATGAGGATGAGTACAACCTTATCCCTCAGAAAGATGGGAAGACTGAGTGCACTATTTAGGTGTTGGAGGATATACTAAGGTATTTCATGTTAGACATTGTTCAGATCTATGAGGAGCAAATTCCTTTGGTAGAGTTCGCGTACAATAATAGCTACCACTATAATGTAGGTATATAACCTTTTTAGGCCATGTATAGAAGACCTTGAAGGTCAAACTTGTTCTAGAAGGAGATTGGAGAGACATTTATTATGGGCCCAGAGTTGGTGCATGAAATAATTGAGAAGGTCTAGGTCATCAATGAGCAGATGAGGACTCTACAGAGTTGGAATATTTATTAAAAAGATCACTATTGTATTCCCTTGGAGTTAAACTAGGCATACCATGTTTTACTAAGAGTCTCCCCATGATGAGGATTTTGAAGGTTCATCCAGGGAGGCAAGCTATCCCTGAAGTTTATTACGCTGTTTTAGATCATGTATAGGGTTGGAGAGGTTTCTCACCACCTCACCCACCACAACATATGGAGAGGGTGCATGATGTATTCCACATGTCACAACTGAGGAAATATGTGTATGAACCTATGCACGTCATCAACTGGGACAATATGGACATCATGGATGCACTACAAAAAATCATTGGTTAGTGGTAGTTTAATCATGGTAGTTATAGTAACTGCTGAGAAATAAACTTGATTGAAATATAAAATATAGTGGTGGTTTAACAAAACCACCGTGATATTTTTTTAATTTATTCAATTATATGTGGTTTAAATTAAAGTTGTACTAATTTTTTTTAAAAACCTAATCCATCCCCCTCTCCCATTCCCTCTATGTGACCCCAACCCCTTCCCCCACCCCCTCCCCCGACCTCCTCCTCCCCTCTTCCCAGTGGTAACCCCGAGGCTATGAACCCCTTCCCCCACCCATCCTCCACTACTATCCCAATTGGAAACCCTGAGCCCACGACCCCTATGCCCTCCTACCTCCTCTCTGGATGGCTCAACAGCGACATGAACCCCCAACCTCTCTCACCCCAACTTTGTTCCCCCCTTTGGAAGTGACGCAGATCCCCCCCCCCCTCTGAGCTCCTTCTTCTATGATCAAATCACCTCCATGGAGTAAATATAACTCCACCTTAAAGGTTTCATTATCCTCTATCGAAATCTATTCTTGAGTATCATTATAGTGTATGATATCATCCCACCCCTTGTAATTATAGTATTATGTATTATACAGTGACTTGAATTTTTATACAATATAATTTTTTATAGATAAATTTTTATATAAAATTCCTCCTAAAAACAATATGGTGTATATTCCCACATTACGCTTGTTCCTTGAAAAAATACTACAAGATGTTATAACTAGTTTCTTTTTTATATGTGGTCGGCTATGCCAAAAATGCATAATTAGTTATATACACTGAAACTAGGATAGAAGTTCAAATATCAGAAAGATAAATTAAATATTGAGTTAAAATGTGTAAAAAGAGTTTCATAGATTCAACATACCCCACTTAGACTAAATACATAACCCAATGGGAATTTATTTTTGATTAAATAACATTATGAGAGTGGCCTCACAAATAAATTTTGGTATGAAGGTATAGATAAATATATTATAAATAATAATTATTTTGTTAATTTAAATATAATAATATTAGTTTTTGTGAATCAAAATATTTGAATTAAAATTTGATTATAGATAATTTTTGGTTCATAAACAAAACAAATATATTATATATAAAGATATATAGATATAAGGATATAGAGTATCAATGGTACTCTTTCAGTGTATGATGATTGTGGGATCTTGTATACAAATTCATGTAACCATAATTATTTTGTACTTAAAATAATTTGAGAGACTATGATCACTTCCTAGTTTCAATAAAGACACAAAAATAATATTATAATCCATATTAAATGGGT
The DNA here is from genome assembly GCA_963277665.1 of Viscum album. Lineage (NCBI taxonomy): Eukaryota > Viridiplantae > Streptophyta > Magnoliopsida > Santalales > Viscaceae > Viscum > Viscum album. Next base: position 1,567,037,730 of record OY728156.1, read on the forward strand.
TTAAAAATATTATTGTTAATTATAACATGAATGAGTTCAAATGGGTTTTTTGAAATAATAATATTCTCCTAAATTCTGGATGAAACCATTATAAACATGAATATATCCTCAAAAAATCAAAATCAAATACAAATAAAGTAAAATAAATATGTGTACCCAAAGTAATCTATGATTTAAATTGATAATGTATACTTGATGATGGCCACTAAGAAATAGTTCTCTTTCTCTTTCCTTTAATGTTTTTATATCAATCACCAAAACCTATATATACTATGTCAAGATTAATAGATCACAAAAGTTTTTTTATCACCCTATCATTGAATATTAAAAAGGAAGATGTTAAAAGAGAGAATAATCTAGTATTGGTTTTTTAACACTACCAAAAACATATATAGATCACATTATTTATTTGTCAATACTTTATTAAATAAAATTTCTTGAGAGATACATCTAATTTATAGCTACCAAAATTTATGGATGTTTTTATACAATAATTTACGAACATTATTATAATTATATATTTATTATAAATGATTATATAGTTCATTATAATGAAAAATATTGGAATAATAACCAATATGGAAATATGAATTTCAATATTATATTACATAAACTATATCAAAGATATATTATATGATATGATACATGACTCTGATAAATACCCTAGGAAAAAGTTATGATTATAATTTTGTGTTCTATATATATAATATTTGAATAATATATTTAAATATAATTTTGAATCATACTATATGATTAACCAATTTTATTTAATATTTATTGGGTTCACAAAATAAATAAATTCCATTAAAGATTCATTGTTATACTTCACAATTTAATGGGAGTCCATCAAATCTCCATTAAAATTTCTTTTTATAAAAAACATTCATTTTTTTTAAAAAACATTTCCAATCATTTTAATAAATTTTATGTAACGTAACATTGTAACAATATGGTCCTTAACCATTTGAAATGAAGAAATGCCTTGAACCAAAAAATTTAGGATCCTAGATGATCCGCATCTCAAAGCATACCACCACTACCATCATCTTCAGTGGATTCTAGTGATTCAATTTTACCTAAGACTTATATAGATCTAGATGTTTCCCCATATTTTGTTAGTATCCAACTACCTAATTCACCTCCTGTGATGGATAAATTCATCTCCCATCTATCTAGGGGATATTAGTGTGTTACTATTACAGGTAATTATGTAATTTTTCAAAAAAAAACATTATAGTTTATAAATTTTTTAATGAATTTTTTAAGCAGATAAAGACAACCATATAAGAGATAGAAATATAAATACAAAATATTTGTGGGACCTAATGTAATTCAAGATTATTGTTCTATTTGATGAGTTCAGGGTGCTTACTAGAGATGATTAAGGAATCTACGTGCAGATACTTGGGAAGCTTTCTTGCGAGATGATGAGATTTACCATTAATTATAATGAATGGAGGTATATTACTATTGCTTAGAAAAATGAGTTTTTTGATAGTCAAGTAAAGGTAATATTAATTTAATATTCCTTGAAAAATAATTTAAAATACATGAGTAAAATTTTATAATACCCTTATAAAGTGTTGTGTTTTCTATTTCTAGATGTTTTTTCATTTTGATGTCCCTGAATCTGTTTTACACCCATGGAATTTGAAAAATTTGGGTAAGAAATAGAAAGATTTTAATTAGAGATTATGGAATGAGTTTAATGACAATTCTCTGAGACCATGAGTAATGTATGAGAAAGTTCCTAAAGGAATTTCTCACCAGAAATGGAATCTCTTTATCAATATCAGTAGCGATGAATCTCATGTAGTAATTTCATATTTTATAGTATCATAATAAAATAAAAACAACAAAAATATAATTTTTATTAATGGTTCTATTTTTTGTATGAATTATCAAAAGAAAAATATTGTGAATCATGAGAAGAATGACATTCCTCACACTATAGGGTCTCAATGTTTTTCGAGAAAAAGAAGAAGTTTGGTTTTTATTTTATTCATTATTATTTATATCATTTTATTAAAAGTCAAGGTTTTTTCCAAATTGTTTACATTTTTTTAAAGGGTAATGAATTAGGTCAATCTGTTGGCCGAATAAAGATGTTGTATATAGTTCATAGTAAACCCAATGCCAATTTTTTAAAATAACCTTACCAAAGTTGTGGGAGTAAGAAATTTTCATTACCATTTCATATTATTTCATTACTATAAAAAACATAATAATAAAAAATATATTATAACAACTAACAAGCCTTAAACCCAATTAAATGTGGCCAGATATGTGGATAAAACGATGCCAATTTTGAATCATTTGATACATCTAGACAACCCCAAATAATAGGGATTAAGGCTCTTTTATGGTTATAATATAATTTTCAATATTATGTTTTTTTATTTTGAAATAAAAATAAATACTAATTAAAATTTTATTACTTAGATAACATTATAAAGTTAAAATATGTTAAATAAATCAGTGTTAATATTTTTTATTAACTGGATAAAGTTCACGAAGTCATGGATGTAAACCCTTTACAATCATAATTAGTTTCCTAGAAAAATGCAGTTTGAATAATTTTAGGGAAGGAGCATCCTAGACATTTATGGAGGATGAGTTCTAGGCATACTCCAAAACTTTTCTTTGGTAGGGAGGCATGATCTATTATTTTTACACCTGGGGGGGGGGGGTACGATTCGGGCCATTGATTGGGAATTACACTACAAAATTACATGTTTGAAATAAAAAGTGCAAGAATAAGATTTTTATAGGAAAACACATGATCAATGGTGGTGAAAAATGTAAAATGATTTAGTTTCTATATTTCAGTGGATGAACAACACAATCCCTAAGGAAATTTCATGCCTCATAACTCATCTCATTAGATTAAATTTTAAATTACATAGATTATTCGCACATTTTCAATGAACACATATAGACAATCTATATTTTATTAGTTAATTAAACTAATATTAGAAATAGTGTTAAATAATTAATATTATTAACAATATATTAATTATACATTTATAATTTTTAAAAACTATTTAATGATTAAAAAATTTATTATAGGATAAGAACCACATATTGATTTGTGAAATGTTGGAAACGACGCCAAATCAATCCATGGTACGGTTTTCTGGTGATGGTCGTAAATATGTTTTTAGTGTTTTAAAACACTAAAATGAACATTTAACAAGAAAAAAATAATAAAATATCTCATATGGATGGAAAATAATGGGAAAATTACATTAAATTATTCTCTACATATAAAAGTATATAAATCCCCCATTTAATATGTGGTGTGCTCTAAATGAATCAATAAAAAAATTTAAAAGATATTAATGTTTTAAAAACATTAATTAGGGGGTCAAAACCAAGAAAAGTACATCATATTGGCCTATAATAATGAGACAATAACCATTTATTTAATTTTGAAATGTAGGAACTAATGAAACATCATTCTGAATTATGGTTTTCCTTTCATAGTAGAAAAAACATTTGTTGTTTTTTTAAAACACAAAAACGTTAGTGGAATGGATAAAAACATTACAAACAAAACCAGATTGAAATGAAATCATAGGACAACCACTGCTGAGTTGTTTTTGACATGTACGTATATACAACACATCAATCTGATTTGTGGTGTGTTTGTAGTTACTTGGTATACACTTTTGAAAGGTACAAAATTCCTTTAAAAACAAGCGTTCGGGGGTTCGAACTAAAAGAACGACATCGTATTTCCCAGAAATCATGGGAAAATGACCATATGTCTAATTTTTAAATGTAGGAACTAAATAAATGTCATTACAAATTATTTTTTTCCTTTTATGGATATAAACATGTTTTTCGTGTTTTAAAACACTAAAACGTGCCTCGAACATTCGAAACCATAGAAAATGACCACAGATTGTTGTTAAATAATGGTTCAACCACTGATAAGTTGTTTTTGATTTGTACACATAGAAAAAATGTCAATACGTCATGTGGTGTGGTTATAATTCCTTAGTATACACTTTTTAAAGGTATAAAAGCCTTTAAAAAAATGTCATGGGGTCCAAATAGGACAAATGGTTTTAGATTTTCCTACAATAAAGGGAATGTTATTTAATATTTAATTGGGAAATTTTGGAATTGACGGACATAATTCTGAATTATGGTTTTCTTGTTATGTCCGTAAACATGTTTTTAGTGTTTCAAAACAATAAACACTCGTGGAATGGTCAAAACCAGAGAAAAATACCTCAGATTGATGTGAAAAAATGGGAAAACCACTGTTGAGTTTTTTTATGTGAACTTGTTGACAACACATCAATTATATGTGCGGTGTGGTTGAAATTAATTAGTATACACTTTTGGAAGGTATAAAAGCCTTTAAAAACAAGCATCGGGGGGTTAAAAACCCAGAAAAAGATGTCATATTTCCCTGAAATCAGGGGACAATGACTGAATATTTGTTTTTGAATTGTAGGAACTCACAAAACAAAATTTTGAATTACAGTTTTCTTGTTATGTCAATAATTTATTTTTTGGTGTTTTAATACACTAAAACATGCGTGGAATGGTCAAAAACATATAAAACGACCTCATATAGATGTGAAATCATGAAAAAACCACTTTTGAGCTTTTTATAAGTACACATAAAAAGCTAATCAATATGTCATGAAATGTGGTCATTATTTCTTGGTATACCCTTTTAAAAGGTATAAAAATCCTTTAAAACATGTTTTGGGGGTTAAAACTAGACAAATGACATCATATTGCTCTGAAATAATGGGTCAATGACCATATAATTAATTTTAATTGTATGAATTTACATAACATATTTTTGAATTACAGTTTTTCTATAAAGGACGTAAATGTATTTTTAGTGTTTTAAAACACCATAACGTGCATTGAATGGTCAAAACCATATAAAATAGAATCATATTGATGTTAACTAATGGGAGATCCAATATTAATTTTTTTGACATGTATGAGCATACAATATGTCTGTCTGGCAAGGGGTGTGGTCAGAATTACTCAGTATACACTTTTGAAAGGTATAAAAGCCTTTAAAAACAAGAGTTGGGTGGTCAAAACATGAAAAACAACATAAGATTTCTCATAAATAATGGGACAATGAATGTATATTTAATTTCAAATTGTGGGAATAGACGACGTGTCATTCTGGATTACAGTTTTCTCATTATGGCCGTATATGCGTTTTTAGTGTTTTAAAATACTAAAACGTGCATGGAATGGTAAAAACTATAAAAAACAGCCTCAGATTGATGTGAAATCATAAGAAAACCACTATTGAGTTGTTTTTGACATGTAAGTGTAGACAATACATAAATCTAACATACAATGTTGTCACAATTATTCTGTATACACATCTGAAAGGTACAAAATCCTTTAAAAGAAAGTGTCAGGGGGTCAAAACTCGAAAAACAACGTCAGATTACCTTGAAATCGTGGGAAAACTATTTCAGATGTAATTGTGAAATATAGGAACTAAAGATACATCTTTCCAAATTACAGTTTTTCTATTATGGTCATAAACATGTTTTTAGTGTTTTAAAACCCTAAAACGTGCGTGAAACAGTCCAAACCATAGAAAATGACATTTGATTGATGTGAAATCATGGGAAAACCACCAATGACTAGTTTCTTATATATATCATAGACAACATGTCAATCCAATGTGTGGTGTGGTAAGAATTACTCAGTATACACTTCTGAAAGGTACAAAATCCTTTAAAAACAAGTTTAGGGGGATCAAAATCATGAAAACGATGTTAGATTTCCCTAAAATTAGAGGAAAATAATCGTACATTTAATTAAAAAATGTAGGAACCACATACATATAATTCTGAATTATGGTTTTCTGTTACGAAGATAAACACATTTTTTGTGTTTTAAAACACTCAAACAAGCGTGAAATGTTAAAAACCATAGAAAACGACCATAGATTTTTGTGAAATCAGGGGAAAACCACTACTGAGTTATTTTTTAAATTTAAGACATGTTGTCAAATCAAAAACATTAAATTTACTTATTATTTAAATTTCAAGCTTTCCACACATCATTTTAAAATTAAATTAAAATATTTATCATCCTTATTCAATTTCAACAATTTAATCATATATTAAATATGTATGTTTATGTTTTCAAAGTTTTTCATTATATTTAATTTGTTTTATGTTAAAAAAATTTATGTTTTATTATCAAAATAACAAATTTCATGTGTAATATTCTGAATATATTTTGTATCTTTTTTTCTTTCACATTTCGTTTCTTAAATGTTCTAGTTGTCATTGTAGGTGACAGATTCCAACAGTAGGTAGGCAGTTGACCATTCCGATCTATGAAATTTATCTAAAGGAAGTCCTAGGGATTCTTAGTTTCCCTATTATATTAAAATTTTATCAATTATTCTACAGTAATTCAGAATTATTATGATTAGTATTAATTTTTTTATACTTTTTTTACAGTTTGTGAGATAACGTGGTTAGTTTTTGTTGATGACATGATGTAGAGGCAAAAATATGCAGTGGAGGTATTGACATGGATGTATATTATGAATTGGTTATTTCTAGACATATTGTATATGTATATTAGCATAACATATATTGAGGTTCTGTTGACTAGATGTTTGTATGTATGATATATATATGATGTGGTTATCATATATTTAGGTTTTAGTTTATTATATGTTAGTTTTTTTATATTTATAGTTTTTTATTATTTTGTTAAAAAATGAATCTAATTTAGTATTTGTTTTAGGTAACCACCAAAAAATACATTTAATAAAATATTTTTAGCGGCGGTTAAGATTAACCACTGCTAAAAGGAACCACCAATAATATGTTCCATGGAAGTTTCTTTTATTTTATTTATTTTCCCCTAGATACTTTTTTAAATAAATAAACCACCGCTAAATAAATAAATATCCATAGCTAAATTCTCAAAAAACGATGCTTAACAAAACTGGACCTAAATTATAAAAACAACAATGAAATGACTAGAAACCGTTCAATATGCATCATTTTTAATAACCTCCACTAAATGAGGAGGAGACGGTTTAAACCTCCACTAATACACGAAAAAAACGTCATTACTTACCCTTTTTTGTAGTGATGGATCCAATTTTGTAGAGAATCTAATGGAAATTGAGTATTGATAGGATATAAACCTTTGTGAATGAACCATCCCCTTGGTTCATGTGTTGTGGAAACATGAGTATGTGTAGGAGAGATCATAGATGTGGTAGATCCAGATGCGGGATCAGTATCCTGATCTGTTTAATTAGTTTTTTCCTTTTGGGGATGATAATTTGGAAAGAGGGAAAGTTATAGAGACCTTTTTTTCCTTATAAGACTTTAAAATATTTATAAATATATTTTTAGAGTCAGGCGCTGAGACGACGTGCGATTCCCAGACCAAGTGTTCCCAAAATTAATTTTATAAAAATGTTAAATATATTTTATATTAAATATAAACATTTTCTTTAAGAAAATGGTATAAATCATAAACTAGATCTTATATCCTATATATGATACCATGGTAAGTCTATACTATGATTTTTACCCTAGGTGAGACCTAAAATTGGTCAGTATGGGTTATTTATATATCTCTCTAGTTGGCGATGTATTCAGTTGGTCAATTAATTAAATTAGTCTAATTAATTAATTATTTTAACATTACTAAAATTTTTATAAATTCATTTCTATGGATAATCCTCTAGGGTGAGTCGCATAAACCCTGGGAGGATTCCAAAGTGTTCTTCCTCTTTCCATTGGTTAATTGACATCCAAAAATGATGAATCTCTGGATCATGAAAGATATGGACAAAACGAACAAAATGAATTCCTGAAATCATGGGTGATCACGTTTTCTGAGAATGAATGTTCCGATCTCCAGGTAAGACTCATCAATTCGGAAATTTTGACCTCATTGATTAAATTTATGGAACAAAATCATTCTTTTTATGATCAACAACAATTGTTGATCCTTGACATGCACAAATATACCAGTTTCATTGATTGTTGAATTTTTTTCTAGCCCTAGATATCCTAGTTCTGGATCATTAAACGATCTCCAAACCTTTGTTCTTGTGCTGATTAGATCTGATGCATGGAGAATGGATCTGAGTTTCTATTGTAAAGTTGACTACATGTTTTGTAGTTAAAATAACACATGATGTGTCGCATGTGCTGGAGAAACCATGTGCCTAAGAAGACAGGACCAGGAAATGGAGCTAGACCACATGCCTTGTGAGTCCCCTCATATGTTGTGTACTCTTTGGTTTCTTTTTGGTAGAAATCAATCTCTTATATCTCCTCCATTTGGACGTATATTTTGGCTCATGAGTAGCCTATCATGAGTTTTGTTTTCTATGTAAAACATGATGGTTCCCTTATTTGTGGCTTTTGAGGTGTGACAAAATATTTTTAAGGAATGGATATTATTTAGGTGGTTCCTAACGATTGTAGTAATCCAGAAGGATCACAAATGGGTTCTCTAGTAGAACCCTCCAGCTGGGTTGGGCATGGTTCCTCGATGACTAGAGAGGAATCCTCCAGCTGGGATGGGCATGGGTGGTCTATATAATCCAATAGTGAAACCCTCTTGCAGAGCCAGGTCATAGGTCCTCTAGAATCAGAGAGTGGAACCCTCCCACTGGATTGGGCATGAGTCGTCTATATTCTATCATATATTGGAACCCTCTAGTTGTAACGACCCAATCTTTTTGAGTAGTATATTAACTTAATCTTATTGATTTAATAAGATGTTAATGGTTAATGCAGAAAGAGGAGTCGATGGCTTCATCCAGTAGACTCAACCCTTATGAAGCCCACTTATCAGAGCTTGGGAAGGAGGTAGCATCTGTGGGCTTCGCTTTGGACCAAGCCCAAGCCGAACTCCAGCGTGTCAAGCTTGAACGGAAACGCCTGCGGGAGAAGTTCAAGTTAGTAGAGATTACTACTAGGGCAATGTTATCTGAGCCTCCCTTAGATTCTCTCACCATAGCACACCTTACACTCAGGTCTTATGCCGGTGTTATAAGGGGATATGTGACGAGACCCTAGATTCCTTGTGTAGTCCTTTTGGGTGAATAAATTGAGATTTCTTCCTTTAGTGATGTTTGTGAAATTTCAAATGTCCGGATAATTTTAGAATGTATTTTATTGATGAATTTCGAAAAAAAGGATATTTTAAAATATTTATGTAAACCCTAAATAACTAATGATGTGTAATGATTTTCAAAAAATGGTCTTCTACAAAAGTGTTCAGTAAGGAATTTGGAGTCTAATATGATCAACTTAATTTTTGATGAATAGTAAATTATGAATAGTGATTTTACGCTTAGGATTAGTAATGTGATCAAATGGATTAGTAATTTCACTCAAAGAAAGTTTTAATATAATTTGGACACCTAGATTAAGTAATGTGATTCTATAAAATGGGTAAATAACGGTTTCATAAATTATTAGTCAAGTATTAGTTTTTTCAGATGAATAGTGTTTTTTAATTAAAAATTTAATTAAAAATAATTAGAAAATTATTTTTATAAAAATGACTTCATTTTTGAACTCAGAGCATCGATATTATGTTATGGTAATTTTTGGGGTTTTTTCTGAAAAAAATGAATTTTCGATGAATAGTGTTTTTATTTAAAAATTAAAAGAAAAATATTTTGAAAACTATTTTTATAAAATGGATTTCATTTTTGAAATCAGAGCATTGATATTTGGTTAAGGTGAAATTTTGGGATTTTTCTGAGAAAGTTGAATTTTCAGTGAATAGTAAAAATACAGTTTTAGAGATTCAGTATGTTTAATGACATCATAACGGTGTCATGATGATGTCATGAGATCTTTTGAGGGTTGGCCGGCCAAGGGTGATGAATTATTGTTTTGGGGGCCCCATGTGGCCTAACTCCATGATAAATGCCAAGGGAGAGCACATGGCTTTGAGAAAAGCACATGTGAGGTGTCCCTTGGCCATTAATGCTTTGTCCCCTCACTTTCCCTATAAATACCCACCCTTTCCTCTCTTAGTTTTCACTCCCAACTCTCCCCCAACGAAGTTCTGGTCTTCTTACCTTCCAAGGAGTCCTCCAAAGGTTCCCCCAAGCCCTCAAGGTCCAATCCTTTGAGTTTCAAGAGTCACGTTTTAAGGTAAGGGATCTGACCCCTCTCTTTCTTTTCATGTAATCTCTTTTATGTCATTCCTATTATGCTCCATGTTTTTATGTGAGAGGATGTTCTTTTATATTCCTCTTACTTCCCTTTCATGTTTATATGATGAGAGATCCCCTCTTACTCTCATCATTTCGTTTTATGAAAGTTTAAGTGACGCCGTTAGGCTGTCGAATTTTAAAGGGATTCTTTCACCCTTCTCATTTTTCAAGTTCGATTTTCATGTCAAGTCTTTCAAGTTCCTTTTTATTATGTTGGGGTATGATCTCTATATCTATCATACTGATCTATTATGATCATATGATGAGGGACCCTATTTGATCTTGTCAAATCATTTTCTTTTGAAGTTAAGTGACGCCGTAAGGCTGCCGAATTTTCATAAGAGAAATCTAATCTTTTTTCCTTCCATGTTTTTCATTTCAAATGGTATGTCCCTCAAATTTCATTACCATGTCCATATGTCCTTCTTACTCTTTCACCCTACTGTTTTATGGATCATTTATGAGTGGGTGACCCATGTCCCCTCTCATTTCAATGTTTTCTAAAACCCCAAAACTTAGCCGTTATGCTGCAGAATTTTCCCCTTAAAATGCCTCTCTCTTTTCTCAACAATTATTTTATGTTATAAAGTGAATACTCAAAGCTCATATTTCTACAAGGGTATTCACATATATACCAAAATTTTCTATTTTAAATTCTGGGATTTACATACATGAGACCCACCTTCCTTTTCTGTGGGTTTTAAAGTGATATAAAGATCATGTCTTTAAAGCAGTTTTTAAAAAGTTATGATTATGGAATGAAACCCATTTCCTTTATGATATATGGGTTATTTATGAAATGTTTGATGATGATATATGTGGCTCACATGATAATAAAGGCAAATTTAAGGGTGCGCCCTGATAGCGCTCCAATGCATTGGGTAATGATGTAACCACTAGAGATTACAATTTTCACGATACCTCGGTGAATAACCTTGGTAATTTTTAAATGACACCTTGGGGATGGACCTTGGTGATATGTTCATGATTTTCTATGTTAAATGATGTAGCCACATCTTCAAGTTATGAAAAATGTTATTTTTATTATGAAATTCCTCATGATTTCTTTCTCATGCCTGAAAGTTCTTTTCATGTCCTTATTGAAGTATCTCAAGTTCACCTGTAAAATGTTCCTCTTATTTCCCTTACTGGGCCTTCTGCTCACCCCTTTCTTTTGGTGTATGTCCCCAGGTTATGAGATGCAGTAATGAAACTAGAATGAAATTAAGGAGATTCCTTTCAAGTGTTTAAGAAGAATGTTTTATGTTGTTTTCATGTATTATGTTCCTGGTTTCCAAGACACTAGACCATAAAGATCCTCAGTTTTGTGTAATGTAATGAAAGTTTATGTTATAAAATGGCAGGATGCTATAGTTGGTATCAAAGTATGGTTTAGTTATTTGTGGAAATTAGGATATAAAAACTTTAGGAAGAACCCTATAGAAAAGTTTAAATATAGGAAAACTTCCTGGTATTTTGGTAAGTATTGAGTAAGTGGTCTATCAAACAAATACATCCCTATCTGGATACGAGCAGGTAGAGGCGGCTCTGGCACAGATGTACATAGGGGTAAAACCCGAAAACACCGCTTTGAGCTAGACTCGAACGGGAACTGGTGCACGATAACGGGCCCTGCTGCACTCTTGGTTACGACACTCCCGGGGGATATGTTTGGTCAATCACATGCTTTTTACGAATCATTATGAAGGAATTATAGAGAACTATAATTGTCTAAGCACGAAGTCTTAGTTAAAAGATTCATAAATGAAATGAGTTTCTCACTAAGGTTTTATTCTTTTAGAAAATGGCGGGCAATAGGAGAAACCGTGCCGATGGTGACCGCAATGCACCATGTGCTGACGGCCCTCCGATGGAAGCCGGAATGGAAACATTCATGCGAATGATGAACCAACTGACTCAAGTTATGAGTAATAACTTGAATCAAGCTGAGAGGCCGACGTCACCACGAAGGGAACAACTTTCTGTTGAGTCCTTCAAGCGTCAACGACCGCCAACATTCAGTGGATCTATTGACCCATTGGTTGTGGAACAATGGATAAGCTCCATTGAAAAGATCTTTTCTGTACTTCATTGTTTGGAACAAGAAAAAGTCACCCTTGCTGTTTACCGCCTAGAGGGAGAAGCTGATCAGTGGTGGTCACTGATCAAAAACACGAAGCCACGAGGAGAGATGGAAGCTATGGAGTGGAAAGAATTTCAGGGGATTTTCTTTAACAAGTATTTCCCTCGTTCCATGAGAACGAAAATGGAGAAAGAGTTTCTCGAGCTGAAGCAGAAGGAGAACGAATCTGTCGGAAGCTATGAGATGAACTTCACAAGGCTTTCCCGTTATACCTCAAGCTTTGTCATGGACCCTAATGGGAAGGTTGATAGATTCTTTGGCGGACTACGACCACATCTGCGGAAGAATCTAGCCAACAGGGACTACGATAGCTATGAAGAAATAGTTCGAAGTGCTATGAAAGTTGAACTAGAGTTTGGGGAGACACAATGGTCTCACAAATCTAATGAGAAGAAGAGAACTCTAGAACCAAGCCTGGGAAGAAGTTTTGATCAGGAAAGAGGTGGAAAGCATATGCAACATGCCACATGCAATAAATGTGGGAAGAAGCATCCGGGGAACTGCTTAATCGGAAGTGGCAAGTGCTATAGGTGTGGAAAAGAAGGCTATATTTCTCGGAATTGTCGTGGTGATGTGAAGCCTCAACTTCCCAACACTAACGACAGAGGAAAGATGGTTCTGGCCCTACCCGAAGTCACATGCTTCAAGTGTGGACAACTTGGGCACTTTGCTAATCAATGTCCAAATCCGAGGGAGGTGGAGGGGAATCACCATCAACCTCAGCAGATGCCAAGGGAGCAAGGTCATGCTTTCGCTATCACAACAACTGAAGTTGAAGTTCCGAACGATGTGGTAGCAGGCACTATTGTTGTCCTCTCAAAACGAGCAAGTGCTTTATTTGATTCTGGTTCTACGCATTCCTTTATTTCTTCCAAGTTTGAAAAGAATATAGAATCAATCCCCGAATTACTTGAGGTAGAGTTGTCAGTCAATACTCCAAGTGGGATTATCCACGCATCAACAGTGTTTAGAGACTCTAGTGTTTACTTTGGTGAGCACAATCTTATCGCAAATCTAGTAGTCATTCCCATGATGGAATTCGACGTTATACTAGGGATGGACTGGCTCTCAAAGTATAATGATAAGATCAAATGAATAAGTAAGGAAATCTCAGTAGTCTTGAATGAACGACCTACAGTTATCTTCCGAGGAGAGATATCCCGAACTGATCCCTATCTAGAAGCACCTCCTATAGCTTTCTTTATGGAGTTAATCGGTGATGATGAAGAAGGGAAAGGGAGCATACAAATTGAAGATGTTCCGATTGTTCAGGAATACATGGATGTATTTCCTGAGGAGTTACCTGGACCTCCCCCAGAAAGAGAGGTAGAGTTCTCCATTGAACTCATACCTGGGTCTCAACCGATATCAAAGACTCCGTATAGAATGGAAAATGTGGAGCTAGAGGAGCTAAAGAAACAACTCCAAGACTTGTTGGAGAAGGGGTTTATCCGACCGAGTGTGTCTCCTTGGGGAGCACCAGTTCTCTTTGTGAAGGAGAAGGATGGATCAATGCGGCTATGCATTGATTATAGAGAACTGAACGGGATCACAGTGAAGAACAGATACCCTCTTCCAAGAATTGATGATTTATTTGACCAACTTCGTGGGGCGCAATTCTTCTCTAAGATTGACCTTCGATCTGGTTATCATCAACTGAGGGTGAAGAAGGAATATATTCCAACGACTGCCTTCCGATCAAGATATGGGCATTATGAGTTTACTGTTATGCCTTTCGGCTTGACTAATGCTCCTGCTATTTTCATGGATTTGATGAATAGAGTCTTTAAGGACTACCTTGATAACTTTGTGGTAGTTTTTATTGATGATATTTTGATATATTCAAAAAGTCGTGAGGAGCAAGAAGATCATCTGAGGGTTATTTTGAAAACTCTACAGAAGGAGAGCCTCTTTGGGAAGTTCAGCAAGTGTGAGTTTTGGTTACAACAAGTGGCTTTCTTGGGGCACATCGTAACCAATGAAGGAATCTCGGTTGACCCTGCAAAGACAATGGTTGTGGAGGAGTGGCCTCAACCCACAACAGTAACTGAGATTCGTAGTTTCCTTGGTTTAGCAGGATATTATAGGAGGTTTGTGAAAAACTTTTCACGGATTTCTAATCCACTAACCAAGTTGACTTGAAAAGGGGTTAAGTTCATCTGGACAAAGGAATGCGAGGAAAGTTTCCAAGAGCTGAAGAAGAGATTGGTTACTGCACCTGTGTTAACACTACCCTCTATCGGATAAGGATTCGTTATTTTTAGCGATGCATCTCTGAAAGGGCTTGGGTGCGTCCTCATGCAAAATAACAAAGTAATTGCTTATGCATCTCGGCAGTTGAAGATTCATGAGCAGAATTATCCTACGCATGATCTAGAGCCGGCGGCAGTTGTTTTTGCTCTAAAGATATGGAGGCACTATCTTTATGGGGAGAAATGTGATATATACACTGACCACCAAAGTCTAAAGTATATTTTCACACAGAAAGAATTGAACATGAGACAAAGGAGATGGTTGGAGCTTATTAAAGACTATGACTGTTCAATACACTATCACCCTGGAAGAGCAAACAAAGTCGCGGATGCATTAAGAAGGAAAGATCCTGTTGTCCTGGCAACAATGAGGATCTTAGGGGATCCCTTGATTAAAGATCTAGTAAAACTGGACATGGGAATTATAAGGAAAGGGACATCATCAACCCTATCCCAAATGATTTCCCAACCTTCATTACTAGAGAAGATCAAGAAGGCTCAAAAAGAAGATCCTTTGCTGCAGGAGAAGTTGGAGGCTGTAAAGGATGGGAAGTTACTTGATTTCAATATTGATCAAGAAGGTGTATTGAAATTTCGTACAAGACTATGTGTTCCATCTATTCCGGAGATAAAGAAAGAACTGATGGATGAAGCTCATAGCTCTACCTTCTCTATACATCTGGGAAGCACTAAGATGTATAGAGACCTTCGTGATCATTATTGGTGGGATAACATGAAGAGGGAGATTGCTTATTACACTACAAGGTGCCTGGTGTGTCAGAAAGTAAAGGCAGAAAGACAACTTCCTAAGGGGGTATTACAACCGCTACCCATACCAGTATGGAAGTGGGATAATATCACCATGGACTTTGTAACTGGTCTCCCGAAAACATCCAAAGGAAACAATGCGATATGGGTTATTGTGGACCGTCTCACCAAGACAGCCCATTTTATCTCTATTCGGGAAGATTTCTCTCTGGATCAGCTTGCCAAGATATACGTGAAGGAAGTGGTAAGGCTGCATGGGGTACCACTATCCATCGTATCTGATCGTGACCCAAGATTCACATCAAAATTCTGGAGAAGTCTTCAACATGCTCTGAATACTGAATTGAATTTTAGTACGTCCTATCATCTTCAAACTGATGGCCAATCTGAAATGACTATTCAGACACTCGAAGACATGTTGAGATTATGCTCAATGGAATTTAAAGGTGGATGGGATCAACACCTCCCATTAGTGGAGTTCTCCTATAAGAACAGCTTCCATGCGAGTATTCAGATGACACCCTATGAAGCTCTATATGGAAAGCGGTGTAGAACTCCTACTTGTTGGGATGAAACTGGTGAGAGGAAGCTTCTTGGGCCTGATCTCGTGCAAGAGATGACGGAATAGGTTCATGCCATCCAACAACACATAAAGGCTGCTCAGAGTCGGCAGAAGAGCTATGCTGACAATCGTCGAAGGGACTTGGAGTTTGGTGTTGGTGACAAAGTCTTCCTTCAAATTTCTCCATGGAAGAGAGTCATGCGGTTTGGGAAGAAAGGGAAGCTCAGCCCTAGGTACATTGGCCCCTATGAAATCCTTGATCGCATAGGAGCAGTGGCCTATCGTCTAGCACTTCGACCGAACCTAGCTCAAGTTCATGATGTCTTCCATGTATCTCTCTTGAGGAAGTACATACCCGACCCTTCTCATGTACTGAACCCAGAGGTGGTACAACTTGAACATGACCTCTCTTACGAGGAGCAGCCAGTGGAGATCTTGGACCGTAGAGACAAGGTTCTACGAAACAAGACTACCCACCTTGTGAAAGTGTTGTGGAGGAATCATAAATATGAAGAAGCGACTTGGGAGCCTGAGGAAACAATGAAGCAAAAGTACCCTCAACTTTTCGACTAGGCCTCAAGTGTAAATTTCGGGGACGAAATTTCTTAAGGGGGAAGAATGTAACGACCCAATCTTTTTGAGTAGTATATTAACTTACTCTTATTGATTTAATAAGATGTTAATGGTTAATGCAGAAAGAGGAGTCGATGGCTTCATCCAGTAGACTCAACCCTTATGAAGCCCACTTATCAGAGCTTTGGAAGGAGGTAGCATCTGTGGGCTTTGCTTTGGACCAAGCCCAAGCCGAACTCCAGCGTGTTAAGCTTGAACGGAAACGCCTGCGGGAGAAGTTCAAGTTAGTAGAGATTACTACTAGGGCAATGTTATCTGATCCTCCCTCAGATTCTCTCACCATAGCACACCTTACACTCAGGTCTTATGCCGGTGTTATAAGGGGCTATGTGACGAGACCCTAGCTTCCTTGTGTAGTCCTTTCGGGTGAATAAATTGAGATTTCTTCCTTTAGTGAGGTTTGTGAAATTTCAAATGTACGGATAATTTTAGAATGTATTTTATTGATGAATTTCGAAAAAAGGATATTTTAAAATATTTATGTAAACCCTAAATAACTAATGATGTGTAATGATTTTCAAAAAATGGTCTTCTACAAAAGTGTTCAGTAAGGAATTTGGAGTCTAATAAGATCAACTTAATTTTTGATGAATAGTAAATTATGAATAGTGATATTACGCTTAGGATTAGTAATGTGATCAAATGGATTAGTAATTTCACTCAAAGAAAGTTTTAATATAATTTGGACACCTAGATTAAGTAATGTGATTCAATAAAATGGGTAAATAACGATTTCATAAATTATTAGTCAAGTATTAGTTTTTTCGTATGAATAGTGTTTTTTAATTAAAAATTTAATTAAAAATAATTAGAAAATTATTTTTATAAAAATGACTTCATTTTTGAACTCAGAGCATCGATATTATGTTATGGTAATTTTTGGGGTTTTTTCTGAAAAAAATGAATTTTCGATGAATAGTGTTTTTATTTAAAAATTAAATGAAAAATATTTAGAAAACTATTTTTATAAAATGGATTTCATTTTTGAAATCAGAGCATTGATATTTGGTTAAGGTGAAATTTTGGGATTTTTATGAGAAAGTTGAATTTTCAGTGAATAGTAAAAATACAGTTTTAGGGATTCGGTATGTTTAATGACATCATAACGGTGTCATGATGATGTCATGAGATCTTTTGAGGGTTGGGCGGCCAAGGGTGATGAATTATTGTTTTGGGGGCCCCATGTCGCCTAACTCCATGATAAATGCCAAGGGAGAGCACATGGGTTTGAGAAAAGCACATGTGAGGTGTCCCTTGGCCATTAATGCTTTGTCCCCTCACTTTCCCTATAAATACCCACCCTTTCCGCCCTTAGTTTTCACTCCCAACTCTCCCCCAACGAAGTTTTGGTCTTCTTACCTTCCAAGGAGTCCTCCAAAGGTTCCCCCAAGCCCTCAAGGTCCAATCCTTTGAGTTTCAAGAGTCACGTTTTAAGGTAAGGGATCCGACCCCTCTCTTTCTTTTCATGTAATCTCTTTTATGTCATTCCTATTATGCTCCATGTTTTTATGTGAGAGGCTGTTCTTTTATATTCCTCTTACTGCCCTTTCATGTTTATATGATGAGATATCCCCTCTTACTCTCATCATTTCTTTTTATGAAAGTTTAAGTGACGCCGTTAGGCTGCCGAATTTTAAAGGGATTCTTTCACCCTTCTCATTTTTCAAGTTCGATTTTCATGTCAAGTCTTTCAAGTTCCTTTTTATTATGTTGGGGTATGATCTCTATATCTATAATACTGATCTCTTATGATCATATGATGAGGGACCCTATTTTATCTTGTCAAATCATTTTCTTTTGAAGTTAAGTGACGCCGTAAGGCTGCTGAATTTTCATAAGAGAAATCTAATCTTTTTTCCTTCCATGTTTTTCATTTCAAATGGTATGTCCCTCAAATTTCATTACCATGTCCATATGTCCTTCTTACTCTTTCACCCTACTGTTTTACGGATCATTTATGAGTGGGTGACCCATGTCCCCTCTCATTTCAATGTTTTCTAAAACCCCGAAACTTAGCCGTTATGCTGCAGAATTTTCCCCTCAAAATGCCTCTCTCTTTTCTCAAAAATTATTTTATGTTATAAAGTGAATACTCAAAGCTCATATTTCTACAAGGGTATTCACATATATACCAAAATGTTCTATTTTAAATTCTTGGATTTACATACATGAGACCCACCTTCCTTTTCTGTGGGTTTTAAAGTGATATAAAGATCATGTCTTTAAAGCAGTTTTTAAAAAGTTATGATTATGGAATGAAACCCATTTCCTTTATGCTATATGGGTTATTTATGAAATGTTTGATGATGATATATGTGTCTCACATGATAATAAAGGCAAATTTAAGGGTGCGCCCTGATAGCGCTCCAATGCATTGGGTAATGATGTAACCACTAGAGATTACAATTTTCACGATACCTCGGTGAATAACCTTAGTAATTTTCAAATGACACCTTGGGGATGGACCTTGGTGATATTTTCATGATTTTCTATGTTAAATGATGTAGCCACATCTTCAAGTTATGAAAAATGTTATTTTTATTATGAAATGCCTCATGATTTCTTTCTCATGCCTTAAAGTTCTTTTCATGTCCTTATTGAAGTATCTCAAGTTCACCTGTAAAATGTTCCTCTTATTTCCCTTACTGGGCCTTCTGCTCACCCCTTTCTTTTGGTGTATGTCCCCAGGTTAAGAGATGCAGTAATGAACCTAGAATGAACTTAAGGAGACGCCTTTCAAGTGTTTAAGAAGAATGTTTTATGTTGTTTTCATGTATTATGTTCCTGGTTTCCAAGACACTAGACCATAAAGATCCTCAGTTTTGTGTAATGTAATGAAAGTTTATGTTATAAAATGGAGGGATGCTATACTAGTTTGGCTAGGCATGGATCATCTAACAATCAGAGTGGAACCCACCTATTGGGTAGGGCATGGTTCCTCTATCCTTCAGAGTGGAACCATCCTGCTGGGCAGGGCATGGGTCCTCTATCATTTAGACTGGAACCCTCTAGCTGGGTATGGCATGGGTCCTCTATCTTCTAGAGTCAAACCCTCCTATTAAATTAAGGCATGGGTCCTCTATCTATATACTGAGTGGAACCGTCATATTATACAGCGTCATAGGTCCTCTACCTATATATTGTTTTCCCTAGACTGTGCGGTATTGTGGAGGGCGTAGGTTGACTTGTGTGTTTTTATCTTGGTAGACATGTGAGATGTTGGACATTATTATTGAACATTAGTTACTATTGGTTACTCTTTTCATAGGCTGATCTATGATATATGAATCCCATTAATCTCTCATTTGGTATTATATTTTTGATCATATAAATATTTATATTCTTTATCGATAAATTGGATTTGGTTACTCTCCTTCCATGGGCTTCGATGACACACATGGTCTGACACATGCTTTCTGTGTTTAACTTCTCATTGTTGGATGAGGTTACTCTCATTATATGGATGGAAAAGACTCAACATGTAGTCTATCTTTACACTATTTTATTCCCCTTGTGTTAGGAAGATGTTACTCTTTCTCTTACATTAGGTTGAGTCTCATCTTGTTCATTATTTACTATCTATTGTCATTATATTTATATTCTATCTCTTATAGATCCCCCTCAACTTTCAAGGTGTCCTACTGGGTATGTATATACTTACCCCTTCATGGGATTTTCTCACACGTGTCATGTCTTATGAAGATGAAGGAAGGGTCTTTGTTGACTTTTTAATAGCTTAGATATGCTAGGTGATTTATACCTCATATTGTGGTCATAAATTTGAGATCAAAAGATAGCCTCTCTCATTATTTTATGTTCCAATTTTTTTAGGATGGTACATTTTTATGGTTGGGCATCTATTTTCCACTTTACCTTTTAGTTTATACTATGGTACTCTAGTACTATCTAGAGGTTTTACATGCACGGTTGTTCCCCTTGTATTTTGCATCTTTTATTTCTATTGCTCTACACTTATACTTTGAGAGGGATGGGTGTGTGTAAATGTACTTAGGAAAAGGCCTCCCTATGTTAGCTATGCCTTCGATGCTGGCCTCTAGCCCCTGAACTATGGAGGGGGGCTTGGGGTAGTTTTTCCTTAAGCCCCGATGGGCCGGGTCATGATAATAACATCCCCCTTTTTCATTTTTCCGAAACCCTTTTTTTATCAAAACATTTCATCATTCATGATCCTATAAATACACGGAACCAAATCATGTAATAAACAAGAAAAAATATAATCTTCAATAAAAATCTAAAATACATGAAAAGGTTACTGAATTTGTTATCGACTCATTATCAATAAACCAATTCAAGAGGAAGAGTAGTTACTTCATGTTTCAAAGACTATAATAATGTTAAATTATTTTCAAATAAGAAGAAAAAAATTCACGAGACATTAAATTCACTGTCATATTTCAAAAAATTATATTCCAAGTTCAAACATTTTATAGAAATAATTCTAATTATGCATACTCGATTAAACATGAAATTAAAAATATCCAAAACTAACACATCATGAATTTTACATGTTTTCATGACAAATGAAATAATTACTGAGAATTTTACAAATTAATTAAATTAATACAATAGTATATATGTATTGAAATATGATGGATTTAAATGTTATTCTATTTATTAAAACAAACACTCTTTTATAATTATATATGTTACAAGGAATAAAAAAATTATATTTTTTTCAAAAAATTTCAAATTACCAAAAATACTTACATTCTTAGCATGATTTCATGGTCCATAATCTAGTAATAATAATTTTTAAAAAAACAATTCAACAAGCTCTCGCATTTATCATATAAGAATTATACCTCATACACTTTTCAATATACTTGATACCTATTACTAATTATGTGTATAACAAGTAATTAATCATGCAATTTTTTTAACATACCATTAAATTTACCAAGTTAATAATAGGGCATGGTTATAACATTATATTTTTCTAATTATAAGGAATATAAATCACTATTTCAAACCGTTAAATTCAAATTTACACAAAGAATGTCCGGAAAATATTAAAATTTAAGGCTAAGAAACAGTCAATCATTATATATGTTTTCTATAGTATAAACATACCAATTAAGAAATTATTTTACAGTTGAGTTTTTACCAAAATATGTTCAAGTTTTTTACTAATTTCATGGTCCTTTAAACAAAAACACTGAAGGAAGGAATAAATAAATCTTAATTTTATCAAGTATCAACACACCATGGAATTTCAAAAACTATATATCATATTTTTGGAAACCGTTGCATAGAAATTCTCAGATTCATCTAGAAAAAGTAATGACCATGTCCTATAAAAAATCACCATTCAATCATTTACCAATACTTAACAGAATTAAAATCCATTAAATGATTCAATTCTAGTGGTAATTATCTTTACAAATGCATGTTACTTCTATACTCATGGACTAAACCCATGATGATGAGATGATGATACTCTTATAGGTCAATAAGAACACACTTTGTACCAAAACTACACTGGTAACTAGAAGTTCAACATAAATAGGCTAGATAAATCTTTATATACACTATATTTTAAATTCCTATATATCATATCAACTCTATACCATCCCAACTCAATGATCAAACAAGTTGATACCACCTTTTGTAACATACCCTCCCTACCACATGGCTTGGATCAGGTCAGAGGTGATACAAACCTTAGGTTACATTCCTTTGACACCAAATGATGATAATAAATGCCAACAGTTCAAGAACAAGATGAAAAGGAAAAATTATTTTCTTTTTACTCACTCATACAACCATCACATGATAAAATAAAAAATAAATAAAACCAAGGGTGTATATATAAATGATGCATGAAATAAAACCTAACTAAATAAATGCATCAAAGACAAGCACTAAAAATATTGTAGAAAAATGTAAATAATAACACTAAGAACCAAATGTAGTAAAAGAATTTTTCACCAAGGTGTATCAAGTCTAGATAATTATGTGAACCACTCCATATCTGCATCTCAATAAATTATGATTGTTACTTTAAGAAGCTTCACTATAGAAGTAATAAACCTTCCCCTTTTCAGTATCATAGAATAAAACAGATGTATATGCACCAAAGTTAATATATAGGGGTGAGTAATCATAACCTATAAGAAAATACCAAGATACTTTTCCCACATGACACTAAGACAAGATACATGTTAACTCATAGGATTATAAGAAAAATATGTTGAATATCAAAAGTAAATAAAGTAGTTTCCATAATATTCAATAAATAACATGAATAGAATTTACAAAAACAGTATATTAAAAAATTAGTTATCGATTCATGTGATGTACTAATTTATTAACTTTAATTTGGAAAAATACACCCATGTTTTCAAACTATATCACACACACATTTGTACTTGCATGTCTTAGACCTCCCTATAATGGTGAGTTAAAAGATATCTCTTGGTGACCCAATTTAATGGTGGAACTTCTAACCACGATTCATACCATGTTTTAAAATAATAAGGTGGTAATTATGACCTTGATCAATCACATATGAACATGAACATATGTAACCCAACTATACAAAAATCACATGTAAAAAATCCTCTTTCTTTGAGAAACCATTTAATCAATTTGTTAAACATGTTGTGGTTGATTTAAAAAACACTCTTTCAAACACTAATCTGTAAGAGAAAGTGAAAAAGAGTTTCATCATGTAAAAATAATTTGATAATAGAATATATTTATTTAAATAATCTAAAGATCCTTTTTATTCTAATAGAAGTGGAAAGTGGGAAAAACCTAAATCAAATGTGTTCAGTGCAACAAATCTCAAAAGAATTTGTAGATATAGTCTCATTCATCCATTTATCTAATGAATGTTGAGAAGATCTCAATAAATATTATTTTATTCCATATATATGGGCTAGGTAACATTGATCTAGGGGTTTGTTCAATAGATAATGATTAAATCTAGCACAAATGGGAAGAATGATGTTCTTACCTTTCATTTCAAAGGACCAATGCTCAAAGAATTGATGAAATTAGAGTTCAAATATAGAAGATCATTGAAAATATCTAATAAAGCCACTTGGTTTTGAGAGCCTAATATAATTGAAGAGTTATGAGGGTTTTGGGTAAGTTTTAGGTTAAAACCCCGATTTTTATACAATTTATTTCCTATTGCACAGTTAGGTTACATAGTTTGACAAATTTTACACTAAAAAGGAGAATCATATCTGTGTTGAAGAATTCAATGTTGTACATTTTATTACAAAGCATGTTCCAACTGTGCGCCTACCTAGTGTCCCCCCAAAACCTCACATGGTTTCCACGAAACTTGGTAACCATTTATACTAACATTTCTTAAACATTTCTCCTCCAAAATGGCTTCCAATAGAATTTGAATCCTTACAAAAAAATCCTAATCATAAATCTAAACACCCCATTTCTTAAAAAAATATACAAAATGGGAAATACCATAATCAGGGGGTGTTATAATCTCTCTTTTTGGTGTTTTCATCCATGTAATGTTATAATAGGTTCTTCCACTACCCCAAAATGAACTTTTATCATTCCTACATCTCCTTTTGATTATTACCTTGCTTCTATAGTATTTGAGCCAATGATACACTTTTTACCTAAATAATATTTTACTATCTATCCTCAAAATGAATTGGTACATGGATAAATGTCACATATATTTCAATTGTAACATGGTCACAAATTATCACAAGAATTGGATCCAAGTGATACTACTTTAGTTGAGAGAAATTGAAAAAATTATTGAAAATGATTATTATTTGTGGTAATTCAAACTAATATGCAACATTAACAATATGTACATTAATGTTTAATAGTATAACGTATTATGGGGGAAACATCCCTTGATTTTTTAATCACCAATGAAGAAGTCTCGATGACACTTTCAAGAAAATATGGTTACTCACACTGAAATATAATTTCAGAAATAATGATCTATATAAGATTTTTATTGTCACTAAGCCATGACAATTCACTTCTATATTATCTGGATCTTCTTTATAGTCTCATTGATGAAATAGGACCAATCAATGAGGATTCTCTTATTTCCACCATACATAATAAATAATGATAAGGATGAACATATAATTAATCAAATGGGGAAATATATATATCATCACCTAGTAGTTGTATTTATAGGAGAAATCCAGAAAAGGCACGTGATTTTCCCAAAATCCCTAAATGTTATTGACACAATATTTGAGTATATATTCTAATGTTTAGATTGTGAATTTAGATTTCACTTCAGTCTAAGGATGATATGATATGCTCACATACAATTGGGCTTAGAGATCATATTTCAATGTTTTCCAGAATCAATAAGTGAATCGAGGAACTCTTTCAGAGTTGATTTAACTTAGATATCCATGTAACATGACCACTTCGTGAATATATGTATTTGATAAATCCTCTAATGTGTTAGAATCTTTTATTGGGAAAATTTTTCCTACTTGATGAGTTAATCCACAATCACCCAAATTACAACTCTGTTTCTAAGTATCATTGGTTGACCAGTGATGAAGTCCAATGTGATATGTTTCCACTGCCATATAGGTATCAGAATATATTGAAACACAACTACTAGTCATTTATGATCATCTTTTACCAACTAACAAGTTATAAATTTCATTACATAATATCCAATCATTCACTTCATAAATGACCACTATAAATGATCTTTCATTACCTTGTACTTTTTATGAATACCTAGATGAATAGACCCTTCTAAAAGGTGATCTGATAAAATAATATTTCCTTGTAAAGACAGAGAGACCATAATCTAGTCTTCAAAGTGTAGTATTGAGATTTTATCCTCTTTAAATCCATTAAAAGTCACACCACCGTTTATTTTTTACTTAATAGTGATGAAATCAGGATCTAATATTTGATCATATTTTAGAAAATCCATCTTGTCATGAAAAATATTAATTGGTAAGAAGATTTTATTCTTATTCTATTTGGAAGGTTTTATATGCATGTTAACAATAATTATCATTGTCTTTTTTTGTCATGGGTCTCCATGATAACTTTATTATAACATTTCTGACTCAAATCATCTTCTAAATAATTTTATTACCTAGTTGTGTACACCAATTCAAAGTCAAAAATTAAGAGATACTTCATCCATATTCATTTCCTCGTGTTCAAGTCTCCCTGAGAGAAGATATATTTCCAAATATTATAATCAATGAGGACTATGAACTT
The DNA here is from genome assembly GCA_963277665.1 of Viscum album. Taxonomy (NCBI): domain Eukaryota; kingdom Viridiplantae; phylum Streptophyta; class Magnoliopsida; order Santalales; family Viscaceae; genus Viscum; species Viscum album. Next base: position 1,567,063,535 of record OY728156.1, read on the forward strand.
TTCCCCAAAGAGATAATAATTCCATGTTTTTAGTTCCTAGGAAAATATATCTAATATCATTTCATATGTTAGATAGTTCTTCTCATGAATTTACAACTACCATGAACTATATTCCACAACATGATCTCCTTAAATGTGAATACAACCTGGACCAGATCCAGATTCATCACAGTATACCACATACCCCCAATAAAGTTTTGGAGATATTCAGATGTGTGATGAGGTGAGATGAGATTTAATCTCTATAAATCATTTTTTATAGTTATTATTCTATGTGAATGGAACACCGTTTCTTATTAGAGTATCCATATGAGGCAAAATCGTTGTTATATTCAGAACAAAGTGTGGATGATAGACTTATAATACTTGAAATATTCATATCTCAATGACATTATTTGGTGGATTCTAAGATATGACTGATTCAATCATTCCATGGTTAACTAATATACCATCCTAAAAAATAAAATACGCAAGGAAATGAACTTATTATATCTATAAGTCACACTTAGAAAAAATTTCATATAAGGAGTGATCATTCCCTATGATCAGTATAATTTACAATTTTTCACTATGGTCATTATCACTTCGAGAATAAACAAATGTATCAGATAAAAAATCCATAATAAATGAATCAAGGTACCTATGGAAGATATTATTTATTTAGGAAATGAAGACTATAAGTTCATTTGTGAGGAAAAAGGGTGTGATGACATATTCGTAATGGACATAATGACTCAAAAATGTTAACTTCAGAATAACCATTTTTTTCTACTGTATGTTTATTAAATCCTTATCATCGAAGAACCTTGGAAAACCACCTAAATCTATTTAATTGATCAAATAGATTGTGAATTTGTGGAATACAATAAAAAAAATTATTGTAAATTTATTTATTTTATGATAATGAAATTTTTTTGGAGAGAATCATCCTCTTTATTTAAATATAAAATAGTTCCTCCCAAGGAAATATTATAGGTATAATGAAGAACTTATTATCTAATTCATATATCTAGAAATATAATTCTCATAACTTTGTTGAATCCATTATATAATATGGGAGTGAAATAAAGATTGTTCATTGGTGCATATTTAAAGAAAATTATATTTACCACTTAGGTAGAAACCCAATGAAATCATTTGGAAATACATATAGGTATCGATATAATAATGACTCTATTTTTTACTTATAAGTCTTTAGAATATTATAAGGAATATTTCCAAATCCATGCCCTGAGTTAGCATGTGATTTTAGGGCTCTGCTATTCTCTTTATGGATATAATAATAATATTAAATATATTGTATCATTTTTGTGATGTTTTTAGGAAATAATGGATTAACACCCAAATATATTCTTGCATTGAAAATCTGGTATCACTATCGAATTTGGAATACATGTTTTACCTTAGCTGTGACATAAAATATGTCAGCATCGGGTGTTTTTAGAAGAGGCGTCATGGGTGCATATATATAATATTAAATAAATTAATTAAATTATTATTTATTTAAATCACCAGACCTAAAATACTCTATATGAGAAAAATTATTCTAAATCCCTATATTTGGACACATAACTCTAGGGATTTATAGAGGGTCCATTTGAGGAGATTTTGTGTATGATCAACAATAGGTCCTACTTTGACAATTAGTGTGCCAAAATAGCTCATTGATGTCATCAATGAAAAAATATAAGAATAGTTCTTCATCAATGATTAATCCAAACACATGGTAAGACCTTTTTTTGATTTTATACAATATTTGATTACCCCACATTTAAAGTAATTCAATTATACTAATAGTTTAACGTGTGGGTTGATAGATGATTTTTGGTGTATGTTTTATCATACATGGAATAAGAATTTGATATATTTTGATCAATATAATGGAAAAAGATCAAGGAAAATGGAAAAAATGGTCTATATCAATTTCCCATATTTCTAATTTTTTCATTTTCCCCCATTCTCTATGTGGTTATCACCAACATTCCACTTGGCTGGTGGTTCGACAAGTACTCAATAATCTATTATTGTGAAACCATTATTTAGAACAATGGATCTATATAATGATTTCATATTTGAGATTGATGATTCAATTATGGAATAATGTAAATAACAATGTATCTCTATTGGATCAACATTCATCATGTGTGGTTGGTGTTTTAGTAGCAGCATGGTGCTACGGGTTCAGTTCCGGAGTAGATTGGATGGCCAAAATCTATCCAGCTGTGATGAAAAGTATTGATCAACCCATATCCATGATTTTTTGGTGAGATGAGTGGTGTAAATAAAGTCATAAGTAGTGTGAGAAGACATATAAAGAACTTATGGGTTTTAGAAAATTCCTTACTACATAGCTTGTAGTCTAAAGAATACATGTCGAGTGGTTCCCTCCCTCAACCCTAGGATTTACGTATGAAATAAAATATCAAATTCCATGTTACATGAGTAACACTCAGTGTAACCCATAGTTGTTGGATCAATGTGTGCCCTTGGGGTTCATGGTCACAAACACTTCTTGGAACACATGCATAACCAGAGTTAATAATTAGGGCCGGGTACTCATACATAACCATGTACATGGGCAAGACCATAGTACCCAGGCACGAGCTACTGACACTCTATGTACTAACCTGACCTCTACACTGCATGTACCCAAAATGTCACACCATGTATGTTGAGAATAAAATGTCATGTGAGATGGAAATACACGGGCATAGCATGTGACAAGCAAGGTATGTCGTGTTCTCACAGTATACACTATGTATTTTATTCGGGGAAAGATTATTCCCTCCCCCACATCATTATAGTCCAGTATTAGTTGTGTGTTCTCCCTTGGATCATCTCAATGAGGGTACACTGAAACATTATTTCCTATGAACCGGAGTTTGATCACTTATATAGGATTATTCTTAGATATAGTTTTCATGAATCCACTAGGGAAGCTTTGGGTGGGATTCTCTATCATATCTCATTTAATATGTGGTTTATTCCAGATAGGTTTTGCAGTGTCCCCCACGGCCTTGGGTGTGATCCCATATCTGTGTATCAATATATTTTAAGTTCTAGTGTGTAATTATTTTTTAGCATGACCTAATGAGAATGACCTCTTAGATGAGATCTATTATTGATACCATGACTCATGGAGTGGGATATCCTCGAATAGTGTTACTTTGATTACTCAAGCAGTATCCCATGGATAATAGTGTGGGTCTGAAATCTTTGATACTTGGATTATATCGTAATTATATTTTGATTATAATTTTTAATGTTGTTTTTCATATCATTATTGAAAAAACTTTATGTTGAGATGATTACTTTCATGACACTTTATGTTTGGTGATTTCTGTGTGTCCTAATAAGTATTTTTATATTAACCCATGCGTGGTCTCTTCTCACATATGTTGTGACCTATACATATGAAATTCCTTTTTATAGAGTCTTAAGAGGACTAGGAGCAGGTAGAGAATAGTTTGGTCAAGATAGACATTCATTGTAAAATGTGTTACATTTGACAACACCCCCCTCCTTTTTGTAGGTTGGACTCTTTTATCAGATTTGGTCCGTTGAATTTTTCCCTTTATGATTTTATGTAATTTTTCTATTCTTTGATGCTGGATAGATGTAATGCATGAATTATGGAATCAAATATATATTACCATTCAATATTGTATTTTTATTTAGTGATATGTGCATATATAAAATTGCATTTGTATTAGGCCTCCCATGTGTGTGATATGTTTAATCAGTGCTAGTCACCAACCCCTAGCATATTAGAGTTTATATTGGGGTGTCACACTCTATTTACTATCAGTCAATTGGGCCCCAATGGGTTGGGTTATTGCAGGACAATATGAGAGGAGTTTTCATCCTAGGAACAAATTATAGAGTTTTTCCTGCTTTGAGGATTGGTTTGGGAACTATGGAAACAATGTTAAAGTGTTTCTTGTTCAAATATTAGGCCATGTACTCAAGTGTTGGTGCATCAACTGATATATCTATTCACCATGATCATGATAACCAACTTTTTATCTTTGTACATGTTGGAACTAGTTTCAAGGAAAACATTCGTACATTCATCATATAGGATGGGTTTTTGGTTCCATGTTATCCTTTAGTTATCTCTCCATATATACTCATTGAACATGGTACATAATGGATTCTCTCAGGATGTTTCCATGATGAAAACCAGTGAGTTTTCCATAGTGTATTTGAGAGTATGACCTGATGAGTGATGAGGTCTCTATAATGAGGTCTGGTCCTTATGTGTTTATCCTTCTGGGTTGATAATAGGCGGTGCTTCCTCCTATTAATTAGTATATAGACCCACCTCATAGAAGACACAACCATATTATCCTATAGATAGTGTTTATGTTATTACGTTGGCGTAAAATACAAGGAATCACATCTCAAAGGACAAAATGGGTTAGTTGTCTTGGTAAACTAGATGCACAATTTAAATTATTATTAAAATTAAAAATATAAAATACATAAGTTATTTTATTTGAGAACTCAATTATTACTCATAAAGTATCCTTTTATATCAATCAAAAAACATCCTATCATCCTAGGGAAAATAAAACATAAGAATGGGGTGAGATAATATGCTCAATAAGGGTAAGAATACATCGAAATCTATGAATAAATAAGGAATAATCAATATGGAAAGGTAAATAATTGAAGAACATTCCATTTAATCAATAACTTGAGAATAATATGGCTGAAATAAATGATGATCAAACATTTCTATATAAATAATCATATGAGGTTGAAAAGATAAATATGGATATTCTAACTAATCCAATAGTCATATGAAATATCAGTAACTAAATTCTTAATGATTGAGTGAAAAATTTCATACATCTAAAACATATCGTATATGACTTTTTCCAAGACATCTAAATAAATTGGTAAGGCCTAGGCTAAAAGCCAATCTAGTTTGTCTTATGAGACCTATTAATGCATCAAGGGTCTATAGTAGGCACTGACTATCACTTACTAAGTCAAATGAATTACTCATATAAAGGGGTTAAAACAAAATAAATATACACATTCATATTGAAAAGATAAAATAATAAATGTAAATTATTACACCAATTAATAAACACAATCATAAACAATCTAAAGTAAAATGAAAAATGGTAATAAAATTGTATATCCCCAGTAAAAATAATCATAAACCATATAGATAAATAATAAGGATGATATCAATACAACATATCTACAGTGTATCCTAATTAAAATAGAGGGTTTATTTCATTTATGAATATAAATACTTTTAGAAGATCCTTAAATTTTCTTTTTAGAAAAAATAAATTTTCATTTTTGAAAATAAACTTTTAAAAAAATATGTTAACAAAAAAATGTGAAGATAATTTTCTTTTAAAACATGTAAAATAATAATAAAAGAATCAGTTATCCATGATGGTGGAAAATTACTTTTATTTCTTACATGGTAAAACTATATTCCTTTCACATTTTTGATAAAAGAGAAAATATAATTGTTTTGAAATAGATATGAAGATTCCTTTCAAAAAATTTTTTAAAAAGTAAAAAATGGATTAAAATTTCTTTAATAAATCATTTTTAAAAATTTAAAAACTTTTTTGAAAACATTATTAGAAAACTTCAGTTTTTATGAAAAAGGATTTCTAACCGAAGAGATAAATAAAGTCGGATTTTCTTGAAAACATTTTCTCAATCATTTTAAGTAAAAAAGAGTAAAAATGGTACTATTTCTTCAAACATTTCATGAAGAAATGAAGGTGATGAAAATATATTTATTTTAAGATATAAATATCTACTAATTATTTTAAGGGATGTGTAAACATAAACAATCTCGAAAAATTATGTGATTGTGAAATAATCCCTTATCACATTGGTAACTTTTAAATTGTAAGACCCATAAATTGAATAACATAAAATTTAAATTTAAATACCATGAAGATAAATAAATTCATGATATGACATATAAAATTGGTATTATATATACCAAAAAATGGAAATAAGTGGTGAATATGACATATGTCTCACAAAAGTTAAAGTGGGATGGGAAACACTTACCTTGTGTTCGACTCATCATGCACCTTCATAATATTACTTAATAGAAAAGTTATGTTAATTGAATACTTTCTTTTCAACTTTTTTAAAGTTTATTATACATTTTATTCCAATTATTACAATGTTATATTCAATTACATAATCAATTAATATTATGTTGAGTGTTTCTATGCTATTTAACTTATGTGTCGAAAAAGTCTTCGGTAGGTTGATTATTGGACTAAGAGATCATTATTTAAAAAAATATAGAATAAAAATCATGAAATAATTATCATATTTATACATTAATTATAATTTTATGGACAATCGTGAAATATTGTTTTGATAAAGGAAATATTTTATGATCATGGTGATGGTAGGTCGTACGTACGCATAAGTAATTCATCCATGTTTCAAAAATCATTATGGAAAGAAGGTAAGTAATTTTTTTATCTTTAAATTAATATAATAATTTCATAAATAACATATTATTTATTTTATATATACTTATATATATCATCCATGTGGTGTGGGGATGAATAGATAGTCACATCGCTTCATGAAGGTGTTAGTCCACACGTACAAGAACGACATTATCATCCTTCAATGAGTGAAAAGGTAAGTGAGAAAATGCTATATTATCTTTTAGTAATTATAAATATTTCATTAATATCATGATTATATCCATTATATCACATTTATTCATTAAATTTATCCTTATTAACTTACATGTGAAGCGTTAGTAAAAAATGAAGCACATCACTTCGTGAGGTGGTAGTCTGTCATATACGCAAGTGACGTTATCATATCCCCTATGAAATGGGATGTAAAAAAAGATACATAAGATATAAAAAATCAATAAAAACAATTATTTTATAAATATCATATATATACTTTATATCCATCCTCATTCCCAACCATTAGAGGTGTTGATGGAAAACATGTCGCTTCAATTCTTGAGTGGGTAGTCAGCCATACACACTAGCGACATCATCATTTTCCATATAAGGAACGAGGGGATGGATATAAGTAATTAACTTAAAATAAAAAAATATAAATATATTCATGATATATATTTATTATATAATAATAAATCAAGGATATTTCTAGGTGGTGGAAGACAAAATAAAACAAAAACACATAATTTGGAATTTTACCTTTTATCAGACTACCACTTTAGGATTATACCTAAATTATTCCTATAATGTATTTTTGACCAAAAAAAGGATTATAAGATGATTATATAAAATTATGAAAGTTATTTGGTAATGGATTGGCCAAACCAATAGGTTTTTGGAAGTGTGAAGTGGAGAAGAGAGGGGATGGCCTTCTATAAGTTAGGTGAATGGCATTTTAGTAATTGTTTTTAAAAAAATGTATACCCATGATTTTCACATATAAAAAGGGTAAAAATGGATTATTCTAAAGAATTAGACAATATAGGGTCTAAATATTTCCATAATTTTGGGTTGAAAAGGTTTTTGATTATTTTTTAATGCTTATCTTCTTAGTTTAACCACTTGGTAAATGAATTTTTACACTTACCATGGTAAATAATTTTTACTCTTTTTATTATTCATTATGGTCAAAGATTAAGATGGACTTAATAAATAATATGAATTAGTATGATTACAAATATGGAATCACATTTTCCATATACAACTCAAAAAGTTGGAAAATTTTTAATTTAAAATTAATCCTACAGACGTGATGAGAGAGTGGGATTTCAAAGAGAAAATGTTCAAAAGTTTACAAAGTTATTATATCAATATTCCATAAGAAAATGATTAAAATGAAATAAATTGGATTAATATATATAATTAGACCAAGTTTACTTGAAAAACAATTTAAGACATAATTTAATGTTAAAAATAATTTAAACCAAAAGGAAGTTTTTAATTTAAATTCATTATTTTTCACTATTCATCAAAAAATAAAACATTTCAAAAAATTCTCAAAAATTAAAAAAATTTATTTTGAAAAATTTATTTCATAAATTATTTTTACTTTCTAAGATAAATTTTCTAAAATTTGTAAAAATTAATTTTAAATTATGTGTGCCAAGAGAGATTTGACCACATTTTAGAAAAAAATTCAGTTTTTTTAAAGAAATTTCTTTTTCTTTAAAATAATTCATATATTATTTATAATTAAAATATAACCATTTAATTTATTTTATACATATTTAGACCATATAATTATCTTAATTTATTTATTACTATATATACCTTCCAAAATAATTGATATGTTATAATGGAAATGTTTAAATAATAATATTTTGTTAGAGTATCTCATTTTCTTCAAACCTGGTGTTGCATGCATTGAAAGCTATCAACGAGATTTAATTTATTGAAAAATAAATATATCATAAAGTCTTAGGTTTTTAAATTCTATGCTATGTTTATTTTTTGATCTCATATATTATATTGAACATGATTTATCTCTTTTAAAATCATTAGGTTTTATATTCTCCACCTTAAATAAATTCTATCATCACAATTTAATATGGAACTCAGTAATAATGGGTTTGAAATTTGAAAATACTTTTATTAAAATACCACATCATGAGAAGGGTAGATAAATCATCTTATTGTTAAGATAGAATGTCAAGTACAAAGACCATATTAAATAACACATAACTATTTTTCTAACTAAGAGAACATTGGTGGAAGGTGATGATCTTGACATTGAATAAAAGAAAAAATAATTATTGAGAGGGATAGTGGTAATTTATCATTATAAAGTTAATGATAAATGGAAACTTAAGGAACTCAAAACCATAAATATTTGATTATATAAAAGACCACCAATTAAACATAAATATTGGAGTTATGATAACATTTTGTTTCAATATCATTTTTTATAGAGTTGAAGAATTCCTTTAACATCTAGACTGAGAATATATGAGAATGTACTCACTCTCTATCTTTCTATTTCATAGCCATAATTTCATATTTTTGTTGTGTTTTGATTATTTTCCACATCATTTCTTACTACAATAAATGAATATCAAATATTATTTTTTATGGGTGAAGCAATAAAAATAACTCATAATAAATCACAGTATCCATAAAATGGTGACAAGTATTTCTTTTTGTTTATAAATATTTTCTAAAAAAAATGTTATCACATGTTATCCAGTGTAATACCTCGATATATAAACCCCAATAGTAACACCACTAGTTAAACATTAATAATTATTCATCAAATCATTTAACTAAAAAGAATGAAAAATTAACTTGGATATCACGTAGGCCAATGGTAAGTGATAAATTCTTATCATCCTTCAGTGTGGGTTCAATCCCCAATGCATTTCTAGATTCCACTAGATGTCACCATCATGTGGTTTTACCTTTTTCTAAAACAACATTATTATAATTCCAATAATGTTCCCAAATTTTAATAACCTACAATTTCATCAACATCAAAGATTAGATAAATATTAAAGGTTATAATACCTTCATAAAAACCTCTTTATCATTATTATCTCAACATAATGCACAAAATATATGTTATCCTCCCTCAATCATGTGCTTTCTAAAAAAATCAACATTTCACCAAATCAATTTTCTAGGTCACCAGTACCATTCAACATATTCTCTAAAATCCTTAATAAAATATTACTATTGTACAATTATTATAAATTTAATAATTCTTATAACAATAATATCATTTATTAAAAGACTACTATAACAAAAATCTTAAATCTAAACACAATAACATTAATCAGCCCACTTTATTTGTGGTAATAACATAGCTTTACCTTGATCCCTTAGCTTATTTGGAGGTATATTACCTTGATGATTTGGAATTCATTTTCATAGTTCCCCAAATTCTTACTATTGAATCATTAAACATTATAAATTTATTTATTTCCCTTATAATCATGATAATAGTGGTATTTTTCTAGACTCATGTAGAAAAATATCACTACTTTCAATAAAGTACTAGGGTGATTCTTTCTATAATTATCACATGGGGAAAAAATTATTTATCATCTTCCCCTTTTACATTTTTTCAAATCCGTACATTTTTATTTATATTCCCTTCAAAGCCATAATACTTAGATATTTATTTCTAAATCTTGATATCATGTGATACTACTTATTTGTATGATGAGAATGTTTGGGAGACAGTTACTTTAGAAAGGATGGCTTAAGCCAATAAAATAATGGATCATTCTTACTATTTGTATTATATGAATTGATAGATTTTCCATTCCTTCCATTAGGTTCCATTTCTAAATAATGTAATACTATATATAAGATCCTAAAATTATGAATCATAACTTATAATCCCAAAACAAGTGAAATAATTAACATCAATTGAAAATTTTAGGCATATCTAATGTCACAATCATACAAATGGGTTCTTTGGTAATGTTTTCAAATCATAATAATATTTTAAAATCCATCAAAATGGTTTAGAAAGAAAATGTTAATTAACCAAATAATATCACCCATGAGTTTCAAAATAGGGGCATAGTAATGCCTATTGTCGTGCATCAGGTGAGGATAGTGTCAATCCCAATGCTCCCTTTTCAGAGTTATTACACCTAGGTACATCTCTTCTAGAACCATGTCTACTTGTAGTATCCATATAGGGATTAATTGATATAGAAAACCACATAATAATTTCCTTAACAAAACATTATATTGTTCTTATATACTTATCCTCAATTTATATTATAGGGTTATGTTCCCTAATCTAGGTTTTCCTAAATCTAGTTCTCAAGGTTTCTACTATACTTTTTATAATACCAACTGTTGTGACCCCAACCCCAATGGCCTAGAGTCAATGTATAATTATTTATAATGGCCTAAGATACAAGTAATCACATCCTAGAGGAACAAATAGATTAGTCGTCTTGGTAAACTAGATATATAATTGAAATTAAAATTATAATTGAAAACATAAAATGTACAAGGTATTTTATTTGAGAAATCCATTATTCCTCATAGAATATACCTTCCCATAAATCAGAAAACACTTCTTGGTATCCTGGGGAAAATGAAACATAATAAAGGGATGAGATCAGATACTTTTTAAGGGTATTCAAACATTAGAATCTAGGAATTAATAATTCATGATAAATATGTAATGTTAAATAATAGAAAACATGTCATTTAACAAATATCTTCATAATAATTTGGTAAGAAAAAATTATGATCAAATGATGCCATATAAATAATCAAATGATCTTGAAAACATAACCATGGATATTATAAATTATCAAATAATCACAAAGAATATCAATAACTGAATTCACAATGATGGAAGTCATAATTAAAAACATATAAAACATACAATCGAGGCCTTTTTTGAAGAAATATAAATAAATGGGTGAGACCATTGCCCGAACCCAATATAGTTTGTCTCATTAGATCTATTGATGCATCAAGAGGTTTTAGTGGGTCATTCCCATAACATACTATGTGATGTGAATTTATAAAATAAAATGGGTGATAAATAATCCAAATAAACATTTTTATTGAAAAACTAACAAATGAATTGTTAATACTTACCCCAATCAATAAACGTAATCGTAAAGCATCTAGAGAAAATCAGTGAATGGTAATAAAATTGTATATGCCCCATCAAACTGATTATAAACCATTCATAGAAATGATTTATATGTTATAATTAGAATATATCCTTATTGGATCACAATTAAATATAGTATTGGTATTGTTGATTAATATAAATAACAAGAAAAGATCCTTAAAAATATTTTTGTGAACATAACCTTTCATTTTGAGAATCAACTTTATGAAAAAAAGAAAACAATTTGAAAAAAAAATCAACGAAAATAACCTCTTAAAACATGTAAAATAAGTAGTAAAACATTTATTTGTCATGATGCTGGAAAATTATGTTCCTGTCATACATGTTAAAACAGAGATTCATTTCACATTTTTGGTAAAAGTTGAACTGAAAGTGTTTTGAAAATGACATGAATATTTCTTTAAAAAAAATCATAAAAATTAAAATAGTGTTAAAATGTCTCTTATGAAAAAAATTTAAATGTTTAAAAACATTTTTGAAATTTTTTCTTGAAAACATGGGTTTTGACGAAAAAGTATTTCCGACCGAAGAGAAAAACAATGTCAGATTTTCCTAAGAACATTTTCACAATCATTTTAAGTAACACAGAGTGGGAAAATGGTATTTTTACTTGTAAGAGTTCATGAAAAACTATAGATGAATAAAATAAACTTATTTTAAGATATAAATATCGAATAATTCCCCCAATGGATACATAATCTAAACAATCCTAAATGATGTTGAGTTTGATAAATAAACCTTTATCACTTTGGTAACTTCTAAATCGTAAGCCCCACAAATGAAATAGAGTCAAATGAAACTATAAATACAATGTAGATAAATAGATTCATGATATAACATATCAAAGTGGTATTATATACACCACATAAATTAAATAATTTTTGAATATGAAAAATGTATTATAAAAGTATTAATGAGACAAGAAACCCTTACCTTGAGTCTAACACATCACATACCTTATTTATCTTCATGATTAGTAAATTTATATTAATTAAATTAATTTATAAATAAAATTTTTCAGCTTTTATTTATTTTATTTCACTTAATAAATTATTATATACAATGACTTAATCAATTATGTAAAGTTGGGTGTTTGGATGATATTTAAATTATATATCAAAAATGACTTCAGTAGGATGACTATTTTTCTAAGAGGTCACTATTTAAAAATATATGGAATAATAATCATGAAATAATTATCATATTTATACATAAATTTTAATTTTAATACCAATCATGAAATATGGATTTTATAAATTAAGTATGTTATTTTCATAAAGATGGCAGGTCGTACATACAGTTGAGTAACACTTCCATTTTTCAAATATCATTATAGAAATGAGGTAAGTAATATTTTATCTATATAAATTGATATTAATATCATAAATACCCTCTTATTTATTTAAATATTATTATATATATCATCCATGTGGTGTGGTGATGAAAAGAGAGTCACATTGCTTCATGAAGGTGGTAGTTCACATGCACACAAATAATGTTATCATCTTTTAGTGAGTGAAAAGGTAAGAAAAAAAAGATATATTATATTTTATGAAAGATAAATAAGTGATTAATATAATAAAAATTTCATTTATATCACATATTTTCATTAAATATTTGCACATTACCTTCCATAAAATGCTTTTGTGAGAAACGAATCACATTACTTCATGAGGAGGTAGTCTGTCGTACACATGAACGATGTTATCATATCCATTATGGAATGAAAGATAAAAAATTTTTATGTGATATAATTACTCTATATCTATAATTAAGTTATAAATATCATATATGTACTTTATTTTCATCAGCATAACCAACTTGATAGGTGTTGATGGAAAATGTGTCACATCTGTTTGCGAGGCGTAGTCCGCCGTCCACATGGGCGACTTTATCGTTTCCTATTTGAGGAAATACGAGATGGATATAGGTAATTAAATTTAAAAAATAAAATCTCAGTATATATTATACAATTTTTTTATTATATAATCCTAAATTAAGATTATTATATGGATGCATAAGAAGAAATAAAACAAAAAACACGTAGTTAGAAATTTTACCTCTTCTCAAACCACCTCTTTTGAATTATACTTAAACTATTCCAAGAATGGATTTATGAATAAACCAAGGATTCTAGAATGAATATATGGAATTTGGGAATTAATTTTTGTATGTTTTGTCTGAATGAATGAATTTTTGAAGTGTGAATAGAAGCAGAAAGGGGGTGGTCTTTTATAAGTGTGGTGAGTGGCACACTTGTAATTTTTGAAAATAAAAAGGTGTACCCCCATTTGTCACATGAAAATGGGTAAAAAAGGATTATTATAGATAATTAGACATTATATTGTCGAAATATTTCCATAAAATGGGTTTTGGATAAGTTTTGGGTTATTTTTAACCCTTATCTTCTTAGTTTAAACCCCCAATAAATCAATTTTTACATTAAACATGGTAAATGAGTTTTAGTGTTTTTAATGTTAATTATGGAAATAAATTAAGAAAAATTTATTAGATAATATAAATTATTATTATTACAAATATTTATTCTTTTTTTATAAATTATATTCATAGAAGTGAGAAAAAAGTAATATAAAATTAATCTCACAAAGGTGATGAGAAAATGATTTTTCAAATAGAAAATGATGAAATGTTTACAATGTTTTTATATAAAAAATAAACATGAAAATGATTCAAATGAACTAAATTATATATATATATATATATATTTGAACTAAATTTACCTCCAAACCCACTAAAAAGACAATTTAACTTCATAAATAATTTAAAGAAAAAGGTTGTTCTCAATTAAAATTCAGCATTGTTCGCTATTAATGAAAAAATTAGTATTTTCATAAAATTATAAAAAATTCACACAAATATAATTTTTACATGTATTTTTTAAAATAGATGTTTATTTTTCACATAAACTTAAAAAAATAAAAAATTATTTTCAAATAATGTGCACAAAGCGTGAAAAGACTGCCTCTCAGAAAAATACTGTTTTTTTGGAAATCATTTATTTTTATTTAAAATGATTCTTATTTTATTTATACTAAATATATAACAATTTAATTTATTTTATACACATGTAAACCATATATTTTCCATTAATTATTCAGTAATATTAAATCTCACCGACTTAAAGTCAAGGTTATAATGGTAATGTTTAAATAAGGATATTTTAGTAGAGTATCGTGGTTCGTTCAAACCTGGTGTTTTTTTTGAAAGATATTGAAGATATTTATTTTATTTAAAAATAAATATATCATAATGTCTTATGGTGTTAAATTATATTCTATTATTGGTGTTTTATGTCATATACACAGTCAAATATGATGTTCCTTTTTAAAATCATTCGGTGTCACACACCTTTAGTGGTTCAGGTGGATGCATCATGGCAGACTAACTAGAGGGTGACTGTGTTGGTTATTCATAATGAAACATAGAAAAAAACATATATCTTCATATTATTTTTTTGTGATCACCTAGTGTATAGGTTTTGCAGGACCTGCTGACAATATGTGTACAACACATTTCATGACACATGATGTTGTGTCATTCATGAAGACCTCAGAGACAACTCAGTCCGTTGAGGTGGAGGTATTATTATACTTGTGATAGATACAAAAGTCTTGTGTGATATTGTACTACCCACCATGATATAGACAGACATATGGTTTAAGGACCTTCTAATATGGGAAGAGGATGTGATGAAGGATATAAGAGAGGAATAAAAGGTGGTTGATGCTTTGATATATGTTTCCACAAAAACCTCCCCAGGGCAGTCTACTCTAGACTCAGGGAGATACTGGTTGGGGAAATGGAAAACTAAAAGCACTCTAAACTTATGATCTAGAGGATTTAGGAGTGTTTCGAGGTACAATATATGTCATTTATACTTCAGTTGAAGTATTTATTAACATATGCGATATCCAATCTTTCTTTACTACATCACCTATTTGATACCTAGAGCTGCCAGGTGGATCTGTTGACTCAACTATTATAGTTAGATAATCCTATTGGAGGAGATTTAGGGACCACACACTTCATCCGATATTGTTACTTAAATCTTTGGAGAGAGTGATTCTCATAGAACCTTATGACATCATCTTAGGTATGTACCAACAATCCACATTTCATGCCTACATTTACTATTTTAGGAGGAGGATGCATTGTATATATGGTAATGGTTTGGGGATTTTCTTTTGTGGTTAAGGAGGAATCTCATGTAGTGTTGGATGAGATCATAAGTAGGAGGATACTGATAATTTCTCAATGTTTGTCTATTATCACCCTTGGAAAAGTAGATGTTATGGGATTTTAGCTTCCTTTAGTGGTGGAGGAGTATAAGGACGCATTCCCTAATGATGTTCTGAGATTACTCCCCATCGAGTGAGAGGCTTATGCATTGAATTTCACCCAGAGACTACTTATTTAAATTTTCTAGCATGTTAGATGGATATTGAAGAGCTTCATGAGATGAATCTTTTGTTGGATAATTTAAAGAGGAAATGTTTTATTAGACCTAGTGTTTCCCTATGGGTATCCCTGGTTTTGTTCACCAAGAAGCCATATGAGAGCTTGAGGTTGTGTACAGATTTTTGTCACATATACCAGGTTACCATTAAGAATAAGTATCCATTACCAAGGATTAATTACCTCTTCATTAAATTAAGATGATTGATATGGTTCTCCAAGATAAATCATAGATTAGGTTATCACCAGCTTCAAGTACAAGATGTGGGTATACCAATTATTGATTATGATGTCACAATGGTCATTATGAGTACTTTTTTTATGCCATTTAGAATAGAAAAAATTCCTTGATAGTGTTCATGGGACTCATCAACCAGATCATTAATCCTTTCTTATATTGGTTGGTGGTGGTCTTCATAGATTAAATTCTGATATACTCGACATTAGAGGAGGAGCAGTCAAGAAACTTGAAGATGGTCCTAGACGTGCTCTGAGAGAAAAAAATTAAGGGAATCTCTCAAAGTGTTATTTCTAAATATATATTTCCACATTAAATGACAAGATATCTCAGTGGTGGGAGTAATAGTGAACTTAGACAAGGTTTAGGATGTGTTGTCATGTGATCCACCTTAGAGAATGACTAAGGTGCAGAGCTTCTTGGGGTTGGTGGGATACTATCAAGGATTTGTTCCTGATTTCTATAAGATATTACCACCATTTACTACATTGACCTGTAAGGGGAATCCTTTCATTTTTATGGAGATGTTTTAGCATGTTTTTTAGGAGTTGTGTAAAAGGTTGATGAGAACCCCCATCCCATGATTTCCATAGGAGGCTTTCGAGTATGTAGGGTACTATGATGCCTCAGGGAACAGACTTGGTTGAGTCCCAATGCACATGTATGTGGTGATTTCTTATGGGTCATGATAGTTGATGCCCCATGAGTATAACTACATGACCCGAGATCTAGATCTAGTACTAGTAGTCATCACCCTGAAGATGTAGCGACACTACCTTATGGTTGATTTTTTTTATCATCTATTTTGACCACAAGAGTCTTAAATATATCTTCTCATAGAAGTATCTTAACTTGGTAGGGAGTAATTGGCTAGATTTACTTATGGATTATAACATTGAGATAGTCTATAATCATTGGAAGGGAGAACATGGTGTCTGATTCTCTTAGCGGGAGTTCTTATTCAAAGTTGTTAAATGTGGTGTAAAAGTAGTTGTTCTCATTACAATTTTCATTAATTGATGGGGATGGTGAAACGTACCTTAATTATATAGCTTTTATCACTTTTATTCTACATTGTGGTATGGAGTCTCATCTTGGAGTCCTCTACTATGAGACTTAATGTTTAGATATCCACTAGATGTGATCCTGATGGTTTTTTCTAAATGTGGGTCACACAATATCCTTTTCAGATGATGGATTATGGTAATGGTGATATTGGGTGGGTATGTATTGATGGAGTTTCATACATTCAACCTTGTCCAAACATTCTGGTGTGGGGAAGATACCATTGTTCCTTTTAATGTCAATTTTGGTGGGCAAGGATGAAGAAGATTGTAGTGAATTTTGAATTTTGATTCCTCATTTTTCAGTAAGTGAAGGTTGATCACTAGGTTCCCATTGGTTTAGCTGAACCCATTAAGGTTCTAGATTGGAATTTGGGTGGTATATTTATGTACTTCATGATAGGACTCCCATGAATTTGTAGAGGAACACGATGATATTTGGGTGATCATAGACTGAATCACCATGTGAGCCCACTTTCTAGCTATTATAGAGCAGAGTTCAGTAGAGAGATTGGGATTACTTTAAATTCATGTGATAGTATATCTTAATGTATTTACCTTGAATACAGTTTTAAACTTCAATGCTCACTTCAAGTCAAAGTTGTAGAGATGATTCTAGGAGTCCTTTGGGACTCAGTTGCATCTGATTATGGTGTTTCACCCCTAGACTGATGAAAAGACCGATTGAACCATTCTGGTCTTGGAGGACATGCTATGGGATTTCATATTGAATTATTTCCATATTTGGTAGGTTCACCAACCTCTGTTAGAGTTTGGGTAAAATAAAATCAACCATTACACCATTGGAATGACACCATTCAATGCCTTTTATGGGATACCTTGATGGTCACCACTATAATGAACTAATCTGGGTCAGTATGTACTTAAGGGCCCAGAGTTGATGCAAGCTATGAGAGAGAAGGTGAATATCAAATAATAGTGGATAAAGACAATGCATATCTATCATAATTCTTATACAAACCAATGATATAGGCCTTTTGAGGTCTATGAGAGAGACCATTTCTTTCTAAGGGTGTCCCCTCGATGTAGGTCACAAGTGATTTGGTTAGGGTAGAAAGTTATATATAAGGTTCGTAGACCCTTTTTAGATATTACGTAGGGTTGGTTTGGTGAAATGCCACTTGGTCCTACCACCACAGATAGACTAGGTATGAGACATCATCCATATTTCTTAAATGAGGAGTTATGTGCAAGACACATGATATGTTATCAAATGAAGAAAGATGTACGTTAACGATGAAACTATATTTCTGAGTACTTGGTAGAGAGAAAGGATCGATGGGATATGATATTTTATATAATATAGATTCCCTTGGTGATGTATGGTGGAAGCACAAGAATCTAGAAGAGAGAACGTGGGAGTGGGAGACCCTATGTGATCCCAATACCCACATCATTTTGAGTAGGATTTATTATTTTCATGAAAAAATTCATATTATGAGGAGAATATAAAGACTCTATGTTTTCTTATGAGAATTTTTTTCTATAATAAGGAATATTTTTGGAGTAAGGCACTGAGTTAACATGAGATTTCGAGGCTCGATGAGGCTTGGTAGGGATATTGAAAAAATAGTAAACAAAATATATCGTGAAGGAATAATTTTTATGAAATAATATAATTACTCCCGAATAGAGACTTAGATTGAAAATATGATACCTGCATTGAATCTAGAACATATGTTTTACCCTAGGAACAATATAACCTTTTTCAACAATAGGTGGTTCATAAAAGATCCATCGTGGGTGTATTTATAAACTAATTAATTAGTGAATTTTTTATTTAAATATCTAGAATTAAACTCCTATATATAAACATGGTTATTCCAAATCCACAGATTTAGAAACATAGCCCAAGGGATTAAGAGATTATCTGATATTGGATATTTCATGGATGGTTAAAATAATATCATACTTTAGTGATCAATGTGCCAACAGAGCTCTCAGATCTCATCAAAGACAATGTTATAATACCATTCCTCATCAATGGTTGATCGAAAAATGATTTAGGATGTTTCTTTTAAGGATTTTATCTCATTTTTTATAATAACACATGAAACAAAAATAAATTCTATATACAATTTGATCTGTGGGTTGATAGATGAATTTCATTTGATGTTTTATCTTATTAAATATAAGAATTTTATTTAGTTTGATAAATTATTATTCATTATTCATTTTAACATAAATATATCAATTAAAATCTAAATAATATAAAATGTTCATTCCACATGTTGCTATTTTGTTCATTTCTTCCCCCATTCATCATGTGTTCATCGCTGACATTCTATTTGGCTGGGTGTTCGAAAAATCCCAAATAATCAATTATTGTGAAACTAATCATTGATGAAATGGATTGAAACAATTGGTTTGTGTTTGAGATTGATAATGAAATTGAGGTACGATGGCAATAATAATGATTCAAGATTATCTAAGAGTTATTTGGTCATGGTTGGGCATTGTAGTGTTGTCGGGGGGCTATGGGATTAGTTTCTGAGTAGATTGGATGATAGGAATATAGACACAAGTTATGGGTAGGCTCATTCAACTGAGATATACGATTTTTAGGTTAGATGGATATAGAAAATAAATCTAGAAACAACACGAATGGACTCATGATAAACCTGAAGGTTCTAGAAAATTCCTGACTATACGACATATAGTATGAAGAATTCATGATGTGTGGTCCCTTGTTATGACACTAGGGTTTATGAATGAAATAATGAATCATAAGATGTATGACATGTGTCACACTCCAATTGAACCATAGCTGGTGTCTTAGCATGTAACCTCAAGGTACATGGACATAGACATGACTAAGAACATGGGAATGACTAATGTACAGAGGCACAACCAGGTACTCACACACAATCATGTATATGGGCCTGACTATAATACATGGGAATGAGCTAGTAGTATCCCATGTTTCAGCCTAAGATCTACATGCCATGTACCCTAAAAGAACACACCATGTATATTGAGAAGAACATACACTTTGAGACAGAAAGACATATGCAGAACCCAAGGCAATCAAGATATGGCATATACTCCCAGTACACACTGTGTACATTTTCCAGGTTAAGTTTAATCTCTTCATCTCTTTTGTATGGCCCAATATCAATTAGTTTTTTTTCCATTGGACCATCCTTATGACGGTAAAATGTGGAATTACATAATCATTATAGTATTTTTACCCACTCTATGGGATTAGACTGGGATTGAGTTTTCATGAATCCCTCCATGGGGTCTTGGGTGGGATCCTCAATCATATCTCATTCCCTAGTCAGGGTTTTCATAATCATTATGACCATCTTATGTAAGCATACCATCCCCTATTTAATAGGCCATTCTATAAAGGGTTATCATTGTCTTCCATAGCCATGGGTGTGATACAATATCTATGAATTGACATGTTCTGAGTTCTAGTGCATAATTCTTCTTTTTCATGATAAAAAAAGCATAACCTCTCATATGAGAACCCTCAATGATAACATGGATCATGGAGTGGGATCTCCCAAATGAGCATTACTTTGAGTCCTCAAGAAGTATCCTATGGATAATAGTATGGTTGAGACCTCTTCTATACTTGGATTTTATCAGGATTACTTATAAATTATTTATTAAATTATTATTTATCATATCTTGATGGTCATACCTTTATAATTAGATAACTACTCTATCAATTCCTTATGTTTGGTGATTTCATGGTTTCATACTTGGTATTGTTATAATCACCCCTAAATGGGCCATTTATACATATATAGTATATTATATATACTCTGTACCATTTTATATAGTTCTATGAGGACCAGGAATAGGTGAATCATTGTTTGAGCTAGATAGAGCATGGTTGTACCGGTTGTTAAATTTGAAAATAGTCTTCTCCTTCTAACCAGGTTGGACTCTTTTATTAGATTTGGTGGGATTGTATTTGATCCATTATGTATTCAAAAACATTTATCATACCTTGAGGTGGGAGATATGTTATTCATATATTATGGAATCTATTGAGGTTTTCCATTTAACATTGTATGTGTATTTGGCAATGTGTGTGTCTATACAGGGACCTTAGGATAAGGCCTCTCATCTATGTGATATTCCAACTTAGTGCTAGTTTCTAACACCAAGATTATTATTGGCGGGATTACGGTTTATACCTAATATCACATCTAGATAGGTGGACCCCGGTAGATTGGGTTTTGATAGATCTAGTATAGAAGGAAGACTCCTATTTATATAATCATCCACAAGACTTAGGTTATTTTAATTAATTGACTAAAGGTGGTTTTATCTATTGAGAGAAAAGTACTTACTGTGTCTTAATTTATGTATCAATTCCCCATTAATATATAAATAATTCCATCTTGATATTTTTTATTTTTGTTGCTAAGTTTAGTAGTCAATACATGCTTAAAATTATACTTTACAGTCCATTCTAAAGATCAGATCAAAACTATCCATCACTATGACTATAGACTCTAATAAAAATTATATTGCATCAATGGTAATGTAAATTTTTGGGAACATAAATCCTATGAACTCCCTCTATATGAAGGGTTTATTGATACTCATGGTGTGAGGAATCATTTCTATGTCTAATCTGAAATTTTATCCACACTAGAAGCAAGGAAATAATTTGATGCACTAGTATCAAATAATAAACTCATAGGGGTTGAGAAATGAAGTATAATACCTCAAACCATGGAAGGAATCACTTTCTTAGTCATGATATCCTACTCTTCTCTATATAACTATTGATAAGATTCTATAGTATAGTCCTCACTTCTCTATTAAGGTGTCGACTAAACAAAAAAAAGCGTTCCTAGATGTTTCCTGGTTCACCTGGTTCCATGGATGGGAATTATTGTAATGGTATTGTTCTATGTGAGCATACAAAGTTTGGGGTTGAGTTAAGGCTTCTCCAATTACTAATTTTAGAATCTTATGAAAATACTTGAGATTCCCTTTGTAATGACCTAATATTTTTAATTATATTTGTTTCCAAATTTTGTGTTTTATTTTATTTTATACTCTAAAAAACTATATCCTTTAATTAATGAAGTGGGTATAATTAAAATGAGACCGTTGGGTTTCGACTATTATATGACTGTTGGTCAATATGACTGTTGAAAACATTAATCTTAATGTTTTGTTTTGATAAATATGGTTATTTGGTTAATTAATACAGAAAGAATATTGAATGGCCTCATCCAGTAGACTCGATCCATATGAAGCCCATCTATCGGAGCTTGGGAAGGAGGTAGCATCACTAGGCTTTGCTCGAGAGCAAGCCTAAGCCTAACTTCAATGTATGACGCTTGAACGGAATCGCCTAAGGGAGAAGTTCAAGCTGATAGAATTCACCACTCGAGCAATGCTGTCTAAGCCACCCCAAGATTCCATCACCATATCACACCTTACACTTAGGTCCTATGCTGGTGTTATAAGAGGATATGTAATGAGACCTCAGCTGATTTGTGTAATACTTTTATATAAATAAAATTTTTATTTCTTATTATGGAAAATTTTGTGAATTTCAAATATCCAGATAAATATTGGATGTGTATTACTGATGAATTTATGGAAAAAAGGTATTTTAAAATATTTTTGTATTCTTTAAATAATTAATAATGGGAAATTATTTTTCAAAAAATGGTCTTCTATAGTTGTGATCAGTGAGAAATTTAGAGTCTAATAAGATCAACTTTGTTTTTAGTGAATAGTAAAGTAGGAATAGTAACATACCCATATGAATAGTAATGAATAGTAAATTGACTAAAAAAATAGTAACTTCACCCATGAATGTATAAATACATTTTAGACATCTTTAAAGTGAAAAAATGATCATAGTTTAAGTTTTAGTATTTTTGTATGCCATAAATATTTTATTTAAAATTTTATAATTAATTTAATAATTTAAAATGGAAATCTATTTTCATTAAATTTTATCATAAATTGATACTTTATTGTCTTATGGGTATACGAAAATTTTATGGGACCTTGATTACTTTTTTATGGTGTTACAAAATGAGTTATAGTTTTAAAGTTGTATTTTTTTGAATTAATAATGATTTTATTTAAAAATTAAATTAAAAATATTTCGAAAATTATTTTCATAAAATGGAATTAATTTTTGAATTCATAGCATCGATATTAGGTTAGGGTGGATTTTTGGAATTTTTCTAAAACAGTTGAATTATCAGTGAATAGTAAAAATGCACTTTTGAGTTTCGCGTGTTTAATGACATCATTAATGATATAATAATGATGTAATATTTATGGTCTACTTATGAATAGTGAGATATGCTATGAGGTGTCCTAATTGGCCAAAACCATGGGAAAATACTATGGGAAATCCCATGGTTTTGCAAATACCATTGATGAGGTGTCCCTTGGAAATTAATAATTTATTCACTCACTTTTCCTATAAATACCAAGCCATTTCCCTAATTCATTTCATTAAAAAATCTTCCTCAACTATGTTCTGCTCTCCTTACCTCCCAAAGAGTCTTCCCAAGGTTCCCTTAAGCCTCTCGAGGTCCCAGCCTTCAAGATTTAGAAGTTACTTTTCAAGGTAATGGATTCTTTCACCCTCCTCTTTTAAGTCATGACTTCCTTTATGTTGTGTCTTATATTTTCCATCTCTTCATTTTGAGGTTATGTTATTATATTTTCTTATTACTATCCATTTCATTTAAAAATTATGATATACCCTTTATTCTCTCTTCAATTTGTTTTCTGAATTTTTAAGTGACGCCGTTATGCTACCGAATTTCTCGTAAAAGAAATCACATCTTCTCTTTCCTTTAATGTTTCCTTTTCATGTGGTATGTCATTAAAATATCTATACCATGATATTATTCAGTACCCATACTATATTATGAATTATTTATGAGTGGGTGACCCTTGCCCCCTCTCTTTTCCAAGTTTTCTAAAACCATGTTATATAGCCGTTATGCTGTAGAAATTTCGTCTCAAAATTTCTATCTCTTTCTCTCAAGAAATTACCTTGTTTATTTATGTGAATACCCAGACATATTTCTTTTCTATGGGTGTTCATAAATATATAAATATGATATATTTTATTCTTGAATTTACATACATAAAACCCTCACTCCATTTCCATTGGTTGTAAATGAAATAATGATCTTATTTTTAAGAGCTTTTAAAACGTCATGATTTTGAAATGAAAACGCATTTATTATATTCTCTATGGGTAATTTATGAAATGTTTGATTATGATATATGTGGATCACATGTATGTAAAGATATATTAATGGTTCACCCAGATAGATCTACAATGCATTGGGTATATAATTAATGTCTAGAGATGACAAGCTTCACGATACCTAGGTGAATAACCTTGGTAATTTTTATGACACCTTTGGGATGGACCTTGATGATATGTTCATGAATGTATAAATGAAATGTTGAAGCCACATATTAATGTTTTGTTTCATGTTCTTTTCATTATTATATTCCTATACATCCATTGTTCATGTTCTTATGTTTTTATTCCAGATCTTATTGATGTCATAAGTAAACTGATTTCATTGTTTACCCTTACTGGGACTTCTACTCACCCTTTCCTTTGATGTATGTCTCTAGGATATGAGAAACAGTAATTTTACATAGTATGAACATATGATGAATCCTTAAAAGTACATTAGAATAATGTTTTATGTTTTTTTCAAGTGTTTTTGTTCCAGATTTCCAAGACACTAGACTTTAAAGATCCTCTGTTTGTGAAATGTAATGAAAAGTTCTGTAATAAAAAGGCGGGATGCCATAGTTGGTATAAAAGGATAGTTTAGTTATTTATGGAAATTAGAATATGAAAACTTTTGGAAGAATCCTATAGAAAAGTATAAATATAGGAAAACTTCCTGGTATTTTGGTGAATATTGAGTTAGTGGTTGATCAAACAAATACATACCTATTTGGATATGAGTAGGTAGAGGCGGCTCTGGCACAGATGTACATAGGGGTAAAACCCAAAAACACCACTTTGAGCTAGACCCAAATGGTAACTGGTGCACGATGACGGGCCTTGCTGCACTCTGGGTTACGACACTCCCGGGGGATATGTTTGGTTAATCACAATCTTTTTATAAATCATTATGAAGGAATTATAGAGAAATGTAATTGTTTAAGAATGAATTTTTAAGACATAAAATCCTTTATAGTTAAAAGATTCGTAAATGAAATAAGATTCTCACTAATTTTTTATTCTTTTAGAAAATGGCAGGCAATAGGAGGAACCGTACAAATGGTGACTGCAATGGACCATGCACTGACGACCCTCTGATGGAATCCATAATAGAAACATTCATGAAAATGATGAACCAAATGACTCAAGTTTTGGGAAATAACTTGAATCAAGCTAAGAGAGTAATCTCACCAAGAAGGGAAAAACATTATGTTGAGTCCTTTATGTGGTAACGACTAAAAACCTTAAGTGGATCAAATAACCCATTTATTTCTGAGCAATGGATCAACTCCATCGAGAAGATATTTTCTATGCTCCGCTGTTCAGAGCAAGAGAAGGTCATCCTGGTTGTCTATAGTTTAGAAGGAGAATATGATCAGTGGTGGGAACTGATCAAAAACACAAGTCAAAGAGTGGAAGTTGATGTTATGGAGTTGGAAGAGTTTAGAGAGATATCTTTCATTAAGTATTTCCCTCGTTCCATGAGAACAAGAATATAGAAGGAGTTTCTCAAGCTGAAGCAGAAAGAGAATGAATCTTTTGGAAGCCATGTGATGAACTTCACCCGACTTTCATGATATAACTCAAGATTTGTCATGGATCCAAATGGTAAGGTTGATAGATTCTTCGGTGGACTGAGACCTGATCTGCAGAAGAATCTAGCCAACCGAGACTATGATAGCTATGAGGAGATCATGTGGAGTGTGGTGAAAGTAGAGCTAGAGTTTGGTGAGATGCAGTGGTATCATAGATCAAACGACAAGAAGATATCGATAGAACCAAGATTAGGGAGGAAATTCAATAAAGGAAGAGGATTCAAGCATGTACAACTTCCCACGTGTAATAAATATGGGAAGAAGCATTTGGTAAACTGCCTGCTCGGGAGTGGGAAGTGATAAAAGTGTAGAAGAGATGGGAATATTGTGAGGAATTTTCGTAGTTAGGTGAAACCTCATCTTCCAAACACAAAAGAAAAGGGGAAGATGGTGTAGGCCCTACCTGATGTCCAGTTCTTTAGGTGTGGAAAATGAGGGCACTTTTCCAATCACTATCCAAATCCGACGACAGTGGAGGGGAACCACTATCAGCCTCAGCAAAGGCCAAGGGATCAAGGACATGATTTTGCTATCAAGACAGCTAAAGTTGGAGCTTCAAATGATGTGGTAGAAGATACTCTTGTGGTCCTATCAAAGCTAGAAAATACTTTTTTTATTCTAGTTCTACACATTCCTTTATTTCCTCTAATTTTACAAAGAATTTAGATTCAACCCCCAATTTTCTAATAGTTGAGTTATCAGTCAAGTCTCTTGGTGGGACTATCTAAGCATCTTCAGTGTTTAGAAACTCTAGTATTTACTTTAGTTAGCACAATATTATCTCAAATATAGTAGTTATTCCCATGTTGTAATTTGACATTATACTTGGTATGGACTATCTCTCAATGTATAATGCTAAGATCTGTTGCAAAAGAAAGGAAATATAAGTAGTCTTGAATGGAAAACCTACAGTTATATTCCAAGGAGAGATATCTCAACCAGATCTTGGTCTAGAAGAACATCCTATATCCTTATTTATGGAGTTTATTAGTAAAGAATAAGGTAAATATTAGAGTTTAAGGATAGAAAATGTCCCTATCGTCCAGGAATACGTTGATCTATTTCATGAGGAGTTACCCAAAACTCCCCAGAAAGAGAGGAAGATTTCTCCATTGAACTCGTAACTGGATCTCATCCGATTTCAAAGACCACATATAGGATAGAAAATGTGGAGCTGGAAGAATTAATGAAACAACTCCAATATCTTTTGGAGAAGGGGTTTATCTGACCAAGAGTGTCTCCATGGGGAGCATCAGTTCTCTTTGTGAAGAATAAAGATGGATCGATGCAGTTATGCATTGATTATAGAGAACTGAATGGGATCACAATGAAGAAAAAATACCCTCTTCTAAGAATTGATGACTTATTTGACCATCTTCGTGGGGCTCAATTATTCTCTAATATTGATCTTCGTTCTGGTTATCATCAATTGAGGGTGAATAAAGAAGATATTCCCAAAACTGCCTTCCAATGAAGATATGGGCATTATGAGTTTGTTGTTATGCCCTTCAGGATGACTAAGGCACCTTTTATTTTTATGGATTTAATGATTAGAGTCTTTAAGGACTACCTTGATAACCGTGTGATAGTTTTTATTGATGATATTATGATATATTCCAAAAGTCGGAAGGAGGATGGAGATCATCTAAGGTCTATTTTGAAAACTCTACAGAAGGATAGGCTTTTGAGAAGTTAAACAAATGTGTATTTTGGTTACAACAAGTTGCTTTCTTGGGGAACATTGTAACTAATGATGGAATCACAGTTGACCCTACAAGGAAAAAAGTTGTAGAGGAGTGGCCTCAACCTACAACAATAATGGAGATTCATAGTTTTCTTGGACTATCAGGATATTATAGGAGGTTTGTGAAAAACTTTTCATGACTTTCTAATACATTAACCAAGTTAACTCGAAAAGGGGTCAAGGTCATCAGGACAAAAGATTGTGAGGAAAGTTTCCTAGAGCTGAAGAAGAGAATGGTTACTGCACCCATTTTAACTCTACCCTCAAGTGGAGAAGGATTTTTTAATTTTATTGATGCATATATGAAAGGGATTGGGTGAGTCCTCATGAAAAATGACAAGGTCATTGCTTACGCATCTCGACTGTTGAAGACTCATGAGCAGAATTATCCTACGCAGGATCTGGAGCTAGCTGCAGTCATTTTTTCTCTGATGATATGGAGGCACTATATTTATGGGTTGAAATGTGATATATACATAGACCATCTAAGTTTTAAGTATATTTTTACACAAAAGGAATTAAACACGAGACAAAAGAGATGGTTGGAGGTTCTTGAAAACAATGTTTGTTCAATTCATTATCATCCCAGAAGAGCAAACAAAGTCGTTGATGCATTAAACAGGAAGGACCCAGTTGTTCTTTCCATGGTGAGGATTCAAAGAGATCCATTGATCGATGACCTAGTAACATTGGAAATGAGAATTATAAGGGAAAATACATCATCAACCCTAACCCAAATTATTTCTCAACCATCATTACTAGAGAAGATCAAGAAATATTAGAATGAAGATCCTTTGTTACAGAAGAAGTTTGAGGCTATGAAGGATGGGAAGATTCCTGAGTTTAAAATTGATCAAGAAGGTGTACTGAAATTTCGTACAAGACTTTGTGTTCCATCTATTTCGGAAATAAAGAAGGAGATGATGGATGAAGCTTATAGCTCTACTTTCTCTATACATCTTGGAAGCACAAAAATGTATAGGGATCTTTGTGATCATTTATGGTGGGATAATATGAAAAGGGAGATTGCTGACTACACTTAAAGGTTCCTAGTATATCTGCAAGTGAAGGCAGAGCGACAACTTCTTAAAGGGGTATTGCAACCACTACCCATACCCGCATGGAAATGGGACAATATCACTATGGACTTCGTCACTGGTCTCTTGAGAACTTCCAAAGGAAGCAATGCGATATGGGTTATTGTGAACCATCTTACCAAGACTGCCCATTTTATCTCTATCTGAGAAGATTTCTCTATTGATCAACTTTCTAGGATTTACGTGAAGGAAGTGGTAAGGTTGCATGGAGTTCCACTTTCTATCATATCTGATCGTGATCCAAGGTTCACATCAAAATTATAGAGAAGTATTCAACATGATATGATCACTGAATTGAATTTCAGTATGGATTATCACCCCCAAACTCATGGACAATCTGAAAGGACTATTCAAACACTCGAGGAAATGCTATGAACATGCTCAATGGAATTTAAAGGTTGATGGAATCAACATCCCCCTTTAGTTGATTTCTCTTACAAAAACAGATTCCACTCAAGCATTCAAATGGCACCATATGAAACTCTATATGGTAAGCGATGTATAACTCCTACTTATTGGGATGAAGTTGGTGAGACAAAGCTTGTTGGGCCTGATCTTGTGCAGGAGATGAAAGAATAGGTCCATGCCGTTCAGTAACACATTAAGGTTTCTCAAAGTCGGCAAACGAGATATGCCAATAACCATCGAAGGGACTTAGAGTTTGTTGTCGGTGACAAAGTCTTTCTTTAGATATCACCTTGGAAGAGAGTCATGATGTTTGGGAAGAAAGGGAAGCTCAGCCCTAGGTACATTGGCCTCTATAAAATCCTTGATCGCGTATGAGTAGGGGCCTATCGGCTTGCACTTCCTCCAAATCTAGCACAAGTTCATGATATCTTCCACATAGCCTTCTTGAGGTAGTAAATACTTGACCCTTCACATGTACTAAAACCAGAGGTGGTACAACTAGAACATGAACTCTCTTATGAGGTGCAGCCGATGGAGATCTTGGATCGTAGAGACAAGGTTCTACCGAAAAAGACTACCCACCTTGTTACGATGTTGTGGAGGAATCAAAAATATGAAGAATCCATGTGGGAACCAGAGGAGTCTATGAGACAGAAGTACCCACACCTTTTCCCATCAGAGGGTACAAGATAAAATTTTGGGGACGAAATTTTTTAAGGGGGGAAGAATGTAACGACCTGAACTTTTTAATTATATTTCTTTCCAAATTTTGTGTGTTATTTTATTTAATACTCAACAAAACTATATCCTTTAATAATTGAAGTGGGTATAATTAAAATGAGACCATTGGGATTGAACTATTATATGACCATTGGTTAATATGATCGTTGGAAACTTTAATCTTAATGTTGTGTTTTTATAAATATGGTCATCTAGGTTAATTAATACAAAAAGAATATTTAATGGACTCATCCAGTAGACTCGAGCCATATGAAGCCCATCTGTCGAAGCTTGGGAAGGAGGTAGCATCACTAGGCTTTGCTCTGTACCAAGCCCATGCCGAACTTCAACGTATGAATCTTGAATGGAATCACCTACGGGAGAAGTTCAAGATGATAGAAATCACCACTCGGGAAATGTTGTCTGAGCCACCCCAAGATTCCATCACCATAGCACACCTTACACTTAGGTCCTATGCTGGTGTTATAAGGGGCTATGTAACGAGACCTAAGTTGATTTGTGTAATCCTTTTATATAAATAAAAGTTCTATTTTTTATTATGGTAATGTTCGTGAATTTAAAATATCCTGATAAATATAGGATGTGTATTATTGATGAATTTTGGAAAAAATGGTATTTTAAAATATTTTTTTATTCTTTAAATAATTAATAATGTGAAATAATTTTTCAAAAAATGGTCTTCTAAAGTTGTGATCAGTGAGAAATTTAGAGTCTAATAAGATCAACTTGGTTTTTAGTGAATTGTATTGTAGGAATAGTAACATACCCATATGAATAGTAATGAATAGTAATGAATAGTAAATTGACCAAAAAAATATTAACTTTACCCATGAATTTATAAATACATTTTAGAGATCTTAAAAGTGAAAAAATGATCATAGTTCAAGTTTTGGTATTTTTGTATGCCATAAATATTTTATTTACAATTTTATAAATAATATAATAATTTAAAATGGGAATTTATTTTCATAAAGTTTAATCATAAATTGTTGCATTATTTTCTTATGGGTATACGATAATTTACGGGACCTTGATTACTTTTTTAAGGTGTTACAAAATGATTTATAGTTTTAAAGTGGTATTTTTTGAATAAATAATGATTTTTTTAAATATTAAATTAAAAATATTTAGAAAATTATTTTCCTAAAATGTACTTCATTTTTGAATTTAGAGCATCGATATTAGGTTAGGGTGAATTTTTTGGATTTTTCTGAAACAGTTGAATTATCAGTGAAGAGTAAAAATGTAGTTTTGAGTTTCGGGTGTTTAATGACATCATTAATGATGTAGTAATGATGTATGCTTTCTGGTAGACTTATGGATAGTGAAATATTCTAGGAGGTGTCCCAAGTGGCCAATACCATGGGCAAGCCCATAGTTTTTCAAATACCACCGATGAGGCGTCCCTTGGAAATCAATAATTTATTCACTCACTTTTCCTATAAATACCAATCCATTTCCCCCATTCATTTCATTAAAAATCATCCTAAAAGAATTCTGGGTCTCCTTAACTCCCAAGGAGTCCTCCCAAGGTTCCCTCAAGCCGCCCAAGTTCCCGAACTTCAAGCTTTGGAAGTTACTTTTCAAGGAAAGGGATTCTTTCACCCTCCTCTTTTAAGTCATGACTTCCTTTATGTTGTGTCTTATATTTTCCATCTCTTTATGTTGAGGGTATGTTCTTATATGTTCTTATTATTGTCCATTTCATGTCCAAATGATGAGAGACCCTTTCTTCTCTCAACAATTTATTTTCTTAATTTTTAAGTGACGTCATTAGGCTACCGAATTTCTCGTCAAAGAAATCACATCTTCTCTTTCCTTTCACGTTTCATTTTCATGTGGTATTTCATTCAAATATCCATACCATGATCTTATTCAGTACCCATATTGTATTATGAATTATTTATGAGTGTGTGACCCTTATCCCTTCTATTTTCAATGTTTTCTAAAACCATGTTATATAGCCGTTACGCTACATATATTTCGTCTCAAAATTTATATCTCTTTCTCTCAAGAAACCCCATTGTTTATTTATGTGAGTACCCAGACCTATTTGATTTCTATGGGTGATCATAAATATATAAAGATGATATACTTGATTCTGTAATTGACATAAATATAACCCTCACTCCCTTTCCATGTGTTATAAATGATATAATGATCTTATTTTTAAGAGCTTTTAAAACGTCAAGATTTGGAAATGAAACCCATTTCTTTTATTCTCTATGGGTTTTTTTATGAAATGTTTGATTAGGATCAATGTGGATCACATATAAGTAAAGACATATTAATGGTGCACCCTGATAGTGCTTCAATGCATTGGTTAAATAATTAATCTCTAGAGATGAAAATTTTCACGATACCTTGGTGGATAACCTTGGTAATTTTTATGACTCCTTGGGGATGGACCTTGGTGATATGTTCATGAATGTCGAAATGAAATGTTGAATCCACATATTCAAGTTATTTTTAAAGTTATTTTCATTATGATGTGTGTATACTTCCATTGTTCATGTCCTTATGTTTTTATTCAAGTTCTTATTGATGTCACAATTAAACTGATTCCCATGTTTACCCTTACAAGGCCTTCTTCTCACACTTTCCTTTGATGTATGTCTCTAGGATATGAGATGAAGTAATTTTACATAGGATGAACATAAGATTAATCCTTACAAGTGGTTTAAAAGAATTTTTTAATTTTTATTCAATTGTTTTTGTTCCTGATTTCCGAGACACTAGACTTTAAAGATCCTCTATTTGTAAAATGTAAGGAAAAGTTATGTAATAAAAAGGAGGGATGCCATACCCTTTATTTCCATAGTGGTGGAAATTCCTTGGTGGTTTAGTACATTAATTCATGATGTGAATAAGTGGTCCACACTAGAAAAAGTATGGTTCATTACTATAACTAGTGGATAAGATACTGTTAAGGTGGATTGTTATCTAATTATTTTTTACCCTTGGAGTAACCCTCCCAATTATAATTATTTCATATGTTGAAGTTCCTACTAGATCCTGAATGGAAAAAAGTGTCCCGTCCACTGGGATTTACTGTATGATCTCTTTTATAAATAGTTCTTTATTTACCATTTAATTATATTCTATAATTCAAAACATCCCATTTTTTGAGTTAATCTCATCTTGGAAAACCACCTCAAATATCCAAGCTTTTAGCCTCTCGCTGATAGCTACATCTAGTCAAAAGAGAACAAGGTGAGTGAATTTAGATTTATATTAAATTAGTAAAATAAATTTTTATTCCATGTGATTTAATTCAAACAAACCTTCTATTTGGAAGGCATTTGAAAATAACTTGTTATTGAACAATTTTAAAAATCATTTCTAAATGAGAACTTGCTGAAACTTAGCTAGAATAGCCAAGGCCCAATATACTATCAACAGGTCCTGAAGCATATGCATTGCTAGATTGACATTCATTTCATCAAGAGTGGCCAAGTAGTCAAAAATTATGGTCAACATGGTTATCTATACTTATACTTTCTCAGGTGCATAATCACCATGAAATGTCATGGAGTTATTCTTTAGAAATTATATTGAGTGATTCACCTAACATGGTTCTCAAGTACTATATTTATTATCAACAACCTAA
This sequence comes from Viscum album, assembly GCA_963277665.1. NCBI lineage: Eukaryota > Viridiplantae > Streptophyta > Magnoliopsida > Santalales > Viscaceae > Viscum > Viscum album. Next base: position 1,567,097,334 of record OY728156.1, read on the forward strand.
AAGGAATTCATTATACTCTGAACCAAATTATGGTTCCCATATGGTTTTTGTGTAACCTTATTCTTAGATTCTCCCACTCGTTGGTTCCATGTTTCCCTTATTTGTGGCATTTTTATTCTATAATCCATTCCAAAAGTTAACAGTTAAGTCCTTTACTATTCATGTATTTATGGTTATATCTCTTATATTAATAAAATAATTACAATATCACAACACCAAAATCAATTAATCATGTGGATAATGAAATACAAGGTGTAAGTTAATTTACTAATGCATGTTACCTAACAATCACTGACTAAACACATGCTTATGAGTTGACAATACACATAGAATTTCTTAAACAACACTTTTTGTACCTGGACTACACTAGTAACTTTAATTTCATCATAAAAAGGATAGATACATATTTTTTATGCTATAAATTTCAATACTAAATGCATCTCATATCCTTGATACCATCCAAATCGACATACCAACCAAAATAATATCATTTTTAACTCCACTTCCCAACCCAATTGCTTGAGTTGGGTCGAATGTGCCACTAACCTTAGGTGATATTCCCTGGATACAAAAGGCTAAAAATAAATACCAAGTGTTTAAAAATAATATTATAAGGGGGGATTATTTAATCTTTTAACACACAAACACCACCATTACATGATGAAATAAAAATAAATAAACTATAGATTTCTGTATAAATAATTCATACAAAAAAACCTAACAAACCAAAGGTATTAAATACCAGTATCATAGTAACAATGGAATAGTGTAAATAAGAATACTAGGACTCAAAATTAGTAAATTAACCTGGAACAAAGTTTTAACTACTATAGACCAGGACATGAACCACTTCAAAGCTCCATCTCAAACAACTATGATTGCGAAAACAAGATTCCTTATTAGAGAAGTATCAAACCTAACTCATTCCTTTATGATGGAAAACACCATATGAATATACAAAAAAATGAATATTTTGTGGTGAATAATCATACCCAATAGGCACAAACCAAGTGAATTTTAGAATATGCAACTACGACCAAAATTAGGTTAGATCATAGGATTATAAGATAGATAATAAGAATATAAATAGATGATAAAGTAGTTTTCAGAATATTTAATAAATCAGGTGAATTTTTTTTCCAAAAATAGAATAACCAGAGATGTGTTTTAGTTTCAAGATTAAAATAAATTTATTAACATAAATTTGGTATGACCCACCCATGATTTCATACTCTCTTACACACACACATGTTCATGCATGACTTAGACCTCCCTATACTTGTGAGTGGTTATTATCCTTTCATCAGGTCGTCACTTAGTGACCAAAATTGATGGTGGTTCTTCAAAAAATGATCTATACAATTTTTATTGATTTTATGGTGTTATTTATGACCATGGTTCTTCCCACATTCACATGAACAAATGATACAAAACTATTCAATTTTTTTTTAAAAAATCAACTTTCTTTGAGAAACCAATTTAATTAATTTTTTAAACATACTGTGAGTGAAACCCACAACCTATATTTTAAGAACCAACTAATAAGAGAAAATATAGAAGAGTTTATATAGATCAAAATAATTTTAAAATAGAATATTTTTCTTTAATTAATATCAATTAGACATCTCATTTCAATAAAAGTTGGCGGAGGGAAAAACTGCATACCTCAGATATGTTTGGTGCACCAACTCTCCCATGAATCTAAAAATCTAGGCTCGTTCTTCCATTAATCATAAAAATATCAAGAATATACCATTAAAACTTGTTTTATCCCATATATATAGTAATGGAATCCCTAGTCTATGTTTCCGTTCAAGATAGAGTGATCATATCTAGAATCAATGGGAAGAATTTAGTTCTTACCATTGATTTCTAATGTCCAAAACTCAAAGAATCAGTGAAATTAGAGTTTGAAGGTCAAAGATCTTAAAAATTTACACATATGGTCTTTATGTTTCATGATCCTAAGAGAATGGAAGATATATGAGGGTTTTTATGTATGTTTTGGTTTAAAAGACAAATTTCTATATTATTTACTATTTCACAGTTAGGCCACATGATTTGACAAACCCTATTCTAAGCATATAAATTTACTATGTCTTAAAGAATTCAAGTTTAATGTTCAGATGCATTGTTTTTACTAAACATGTGATAACCATGAACCTACCCAATGACCCTAAAACACACCTCACACATTTTCCCAGATACTTGATCACAATTTCTACTGACCATGCTCAAACTGTTCACCTCAAATAAGGATTCCAAAACATTCAAAAACCTTCTAGAAACATCTTATTTAATAAAATGATAATTTTATTACTTAAAAATACATAAATAGAAAAATAGATCAAAATTGGGTTGTTACATATAACATCCCCACCCCACCCAATGACTTGGGCCAGATCAGATGTGCTACTAACCTTAGGTGACATTCCCTAGACACCAAAGGCTAAGAGAAAATGTAAAGTATTTGAGAAAAATATAATAAGGGGAGAGTTAATTAACATTTTTTCACAAACAAAAACATCTATCAAATTATAAAAAATGAATAAATAAAACCAAGGACATCTATATAGATGATTCATGGGACAAAACCTAAAAAAATAAAGTTATCAAAGGCCCACATTAGTATATTAAAAAATAGTGTAAATAGGAACACTAAGAATAAAAAGTGGTAAATGATTTTGGCACCAATGTGGGATTAATCCAGACTATGATGTGAACCAATCCATAACTCCATTTCCACCAAATATGGTAAAAATATTATGAATCCCCCTAGAGAAGTACGGAACCCCCCCCCCCCCCATTTCCAATATTATAGAAAATAACATCTACATACACCCCAATTTGGTAGCGGTACTTACAGGCATGGTCTATACCATCTTACCTAATTAATAATTGAACATATGAACAGAATTTATCCCATTTTTCTGAATTGATGGTGGTGATTCCATACCCAACTCATCACACATTCACATGAACACACACCGACCTAGCTATGTTAACTACCCTTGTCAAAACCAATATTTATTTGATAAAACCAATTCAATAAATTTATCAAACACATTTCAAGTAACACACACATCCTAGATTTAATGAATGAAGCAGTGAGAGAAAATAAAACTAGGTTTCAATAGGGTAAATTCATTCAAAATTAGAAGATAACTATCTATGAATTACACAATCCTTTAAACGTCAATAAAAGGGGAAAGTGGAAAAACCACATACCTAAGATATACTTTCTGTAATGGATTCTATATGAATCAACAATATATTTTTGTTCTTACATTCCAATGATTAATCAAAAGAAGATCTAGTAAAACTTGTTTGATCACATAGATCTAGCCATAAGAGCCTCAATTTATGATTTTTTCAAGAGAAATCAGAAGATCTAAGATATACAAGATGAACATAGTCCTTAACATTGATTTCAAAGATTAATCACTGAAATAATCCTTGAAATAAAGGTCTTGAGGTTAAATATCACCCAAAATCTAATGTGAAAATATTTTGGGGTTGAGGACCTAATTCGAGAGATAAATAATGTGTTTTTGGGTTAGTTTCCTGTTTTAAAGTCACTTTCAAACATTAAAATCTATATCACACAGTAAGGCCATATATTTTTTCAAACAGTGCACAAACCATGTGAATGGATCTATCCAAGAAATTTAAAGCTACATGGTTGACCATTGGATCGATAAAATAGGGGACAAAACTCAATTCGATGACGATGGAACATTAAATCATTTCTGTTTAACTATCAATGTAGGGATTTATTCTTTTCTTTCATGCCTCATTCTTCTCAACATATAAATTTTAATTTTTATTTCTATATAATTATCACAGTATTAATTTTATTTAATTGGTTCTTATAATATATATGTCATGTCAATTTATAACCCACATTTCCATTTTATGTAATCATCATAATTCTTGGCCCCTCATGCATTCATGATAATTGTGTTTGTGAATTAATTTATGGGAAATCAAAATCAAACTGGCCATGAATTTTTTCCCTTACACCCACATTGTTTTCCCCCTTATGATGAATTTTTTATACCAACTGTTGTAATCAATTTTAATTTGATGATAACAACATTGGATGATAGGAAAACTGGCAATGAGGTAAGGATAGTAATGACAGTGGGGTTGAGTGAATCTCTGGTTTATCTTGATGATTATCAATTCCTGATAGAGGTTTCCTAGGCAGTGACTTATGATCAATTTTAATTATAATCAATGATTCAAGTATTTGTGAAATTGAAAAGTGGAGTAGAAGAACACTGACAGAAAGATTGTGGTGTCATAAGGAATGATAGGAATGGGGTTTTGGTTGACGAAACATTTTTCATTGGACTAAATAAATATAGATAAAAAAGCTTCTTGTGGGAAGAAAAATCAATCACACAACATGTAGTTCTTGAACACAAACTTTTTCTCCTTTTATCTTATGGATATAGTTTCCATAAGGTGTTAAATATCACATGATTTGTATCCTTTCTACACATGGAATGTATTAAATTAGATGACATAAGGTTTCAAGTGATGAGTTTAATCCCACACACTGGGGAGTTTTAATACGCAAGACATGTTTAATAGCGCCACCCAACCCAGGGTGTTTCTATGAAAGTGATGAAAAACTAATTTTACTATTAATTTCAATTGTAATTCATTTATTAAAACCACACATTTCATATTTTTATATAGAAATATATTTAATCTTCATGTCTTCATATGTTTGGAGTGAATAAATCAATTATGTTAACTTTTTTATTTAAATGATACAAAATATTTCTAGAATTTTAATGTTAAATGATTATGGAATTTTTATTTCATATTTTTTTACATTTCAAATTTGATTCATGATTGATATCAAAACCATTAAATTAACTTAAATTCATGAAACATTTATCTTTTAATTTTTAAATCATTATTGAATTATAATTTTACTGGATTTGAATTTTCAATTGAAAATACAATTTTCAATAACAGATCTTGTAGTGGAAAGTGAAAAAATTGAATTATGTTAAGTCATGATTTATTTAGAACATAATTTATTTTTAAATATTCAATTAAAAAAACATATAGAATTTTTATTTTGGAATAACATGACAATTTCTATAATATGTATTTAATTGAAAGGTTTTTTGAATTTCTATTTGAAATACTAGTTACCAAAAATATTTTCATCTCATGATCACATTTGGGGAAGGCTAGCCATTGTTATAATAAATCCATTCCAAGAATTATCCACATACATGTAGATCGGGTTGGTTAGGTGAAGCCTCTAAAAAATGATTTTAAGAAGAGAACATGATGCTACTCCTAGAGTGTGTAACGAAGTCTATGTTTTCAGATTAAAAAATATTGAAGTGGGATGGTTTGTAGAGGTGATATGGGAAGAAAAATATTGTTTTTTTGTTGGTTTCCAAGAAAAATTACTTTGATCATCACATGTATCAGTTACCTATTCAAAATCAAAAGGAGAAGCTGACTCATTTTCTATGTTCATGAAAGATCAGAAGAATGACAAACTAATGGTTTGAGGGAATGTGATTACAAAAAAAAGATGGTATTATGTGTGTTCACTTGTCCTTAGTGGTTTTTTATGAAAATTATTGGATTTAATGAATTGGGTGGTTTGAGGAGGTGTATTCGATGCTCATATTTTTACAAGACGATTCGAGGTTTATCTTTATATTATTTCCCAAATTTCCTAGATGGGTTTGAAGTACAGATTAAGGGTTCATGGTTATACTAAAAATTTTATCAAATAGTGGATGATGCATCTTTTAAGATAACATGTAATTATCTATGCAATGGTTAAATCTACATGTTCACTAGATTTGACCAAGATTCATATATTTGGTTACTATGAAATATTGTTCAAGGTGATTTTTCCCAAGTTCTATTTTATGAAATATCATGTTAGAGGAGTCTGCGTCATTATTTTCTTCTATGTTGGATTTGGGGTTCAAAATGTAATGAAAATTGGGTGGTTATTATGTTCTTTCTTAAAGGCGATTTCAAGCTTAGGTCCATCTCTACAATGGAGGAGTCTGAAGTTGGATTTCAATTAGGTGTATTTCTACTACCTAGATGTGGAAGCTGAATGATCACCTTTTCCCTATAGATCTATTAGATATTAATTCATGTATTATATTCAATTAGTGGATCATATTGTTTTTTAGGCGTAATAAAAACAATATTTTTCATGTTCTTCAGTTCTTTACTATAGACCAGACCCAAGTTGGAGAGTAGGGATATACCATTGATTTCTAGCTACTATAATATTAAGATTAGAGGTGACTAATTCAGGTTTCTTCAAGTCCGATTCCACATTTTTTTTTATTTTAATGTAAGGTACTAAGAGGACTGGATATGTGGCACAAGGAGAGTGGGACGATTTTAATCAAATTGAACATACATGAGGGTCCATTAACCAAATATATATTATACTATAATTGGATTCAAATTTTACACATTTCAAATCAAGATCCCTTATTTCCCCCCAAAATTTTTGCACCACTTTTCAATTTCCCTCTAATAATTTTTCTAATCTAATTCAATAAAAATTCTTCAGATCACTTGTGAATAGAACTCTCTATCGTTTTGTTTTCTTTATGCTCTCTCTTGTGTATATGCGTTTCCAACTTCACAAGATCTTCCTTCCATGTTCTATTTTTATTGTTCATCTTAACCATAAAAAATATTCAATACCTCTCATCAGTTTCCTACCACATGTTCTCTCTACCCTCGATAAATCTTCCGACCTATTTTTTTTATACTTTGAATTTGTTAAATTATTAATATTTTAGAATATATTTTTTCAATTATAATCCTATTTTACCATTCCAATAGAAATTTTTCATAGGTAACATGAAGCATTAGCTCTATCAAATGGTTTTTTCTTTATGCATGCTCATCTATATCTTCTTACAGCTTCTTCATTTTTTCCTTTGATTAGTTTAATACTCCATAAATTCTATATTTCATGCATCTATAGTTCTTTTAGTTTTTTCCTTATCCATTTTCATAATGTTTTTATTTTTTATGCCTTGATAATCATCAATTTCGCACCTAAATTTCATATAGTGTGTTATCCTATTTTTAATTCATCATCTATCGATAATGTTTTAGATTTTTTTGGAAATTACTCCCCCCTTTGATTATCTATAATTATGATGCCTTTATTTTAGGTTTTGGTTCATTATTTCAAATATTATTGACATATTATTGAAATTTTTTATCTATATATGAAATTTCAAATACATTATATTCTTTAATTATATATACTTACATTTATATTTTCCTATAATATACATTTCTGTCATTCTTCAACATTTTTCGATATAGTTTTCAGTTCCCAGGTCATTGCATTTGCTTAATTTGTTAATGAATATATCATATTAACAGATTTTATGTTTCATGATCTTATATTTATCTTGTTATTCCATATGTTCACATCCACTTAAGACACCATCGTCCATTGTAGGATCTATATTTCATCATTGGTGGTACATGATTCCACTTCTTGTAGAGGTAATAATTAATGTTATTAATGGAACATACCTATATGTAATATAAATTTTCCATTTATTTGGAACACTTGATTGTCTAAAAACCTTTCCTTTATAAGTCATCACTGATACAATGCACATAATTTTTCTTAAAAACCATATATATACAAATACCATATGTATTTTATTTAATGATTACATGATGAATCCTTCATCTTTTTCATACTATGTGTATTCTCTATTAATATTTCATATAATGGTACTAAATTAAATGCATATTATATTTTATTTACATCATTGAATGTTATTTGAAATGTTATATTCAAATACTATTCCATACCGTGATTCTATTTGAGTCTTTAAGAATATATTACAAAAAATTCATATATAAATTTCCAATCCCAATTAACCTCTAGAGAAGCAAGGTATCATAGAATATTAGTAAGGTTAAAAAAGAAATATATATTTCCACCATGTTTTTATCTTTGGTTTAACTAGTTTGATTAATTTTATTTCATTCACTATATAGAATAATTTTTATTAGGACAAATATAGGTTTATCCACTAATTAAAATCATTTTATTTCACATAATAAAATGTTATCTACCGATATACTAGATACAATGTCATACTGAAACACCACATTAAGATAAACATGATTTATATTATAATTTAAATTATGAAATGGTTTAGTTAATTATATTTTCCATATAAAATAATTTCTACATTATTTAATAAATGATAGTGAACATTATATTTCTCTAATGGTAATCATTTTAGCGTGTTATCAACATGGAAATCTTGGCACAAAAACTGATATATCAAAAACACAAAATGAAAATACTGATATGATGTTAAAAAATATTTCATCAATTTTTATTTATGATTATAATTTAATACTATTTCAATTTTGATCAACATATAAAACTTTTAACCATATAATTATTTAATGTTTTCATACATATTAAAATTCCAACATTTCTGCAGACATTATGGAAGAATCTCCTATTCCTAATGAGATTTTAAAAAGTGGTTCATAAATTCAATGAATATGTACCGTTATTGTTTTTTATATCCAAGTTTCAAATATTTAACCTTTTAATAACTATATAACATCAGGAATACATGTAATAACAAATTTTTTGGTTGATGTTGTGCCACATTATACAGGTATTACTTTATATATTCTTCAATATTGATATATCAAATATCAAACATATCCAATATTAAAACTAAATAGTAGTTTGAATTATAGAAACATTTTATATCACAGATAATATATTGTTAATAAAAACTGTTGAATGCATAGGATAGTTGAAAACTTTTCAGTGTCTCTAGGATAACAGGAAACATTATATTCATTTTATAATTTTTTATTCATTTTTATTAAACATGAGATAATTTACTAAATTTTAATTTTAGTATATTCATATATTTGTGGTCATATTCACATATTTCATTAACATGGTTCACAATTTTGGTTAGATATAAGAAATAGAAAATAGTAGAAAACCAAATCCAAAATCCTCCTTATACTGCTCATTAGGAAATATTTCCTTGGGCTTACTTTTTTCTCCTCTAGAATACTTAGAAACAATTATTTTCAATAATAATTGTGACTAGTAAAAAAATTATTAGAAAACATCCACACATAAAATGAAATGTTTTTATTCACATTAATTATTGGGAGGGTTGGTCAAAATTATTATTACAGTGATAATTTTCTCCCTTCAGACTAACAACCACCAAAATTTGGAAACTCTATGTTTTTGAAATTAAATATGAGATTCATAACATAATGAGTGAAATCATGTTTTTGATAATTTTTTACGCTTTCATTGTATATACAACATATATTTTTTACACTATATTATTTTGACATAAATATTTAATGAATAGAATTTTTTCTCAAATATTAATTCTGAGATTCTTATGAACCAATAGAATATGCTTGAAGAGAACAATAGTTTAACACAACATTTAATAAGTGCAAGATACATTCTTGACTCACATTATATTATATATGTAAATCTAGACTTATTACATGAATAGAAATAGATCCATCCACATACACTAAGATCTATTGTTTGGAATTTCCCAAAATACTATCCGGAGTGTTAAACATCAAGGTTGACCATCTAATGAAACATTTAGGACAATGTTTCTGCAGTATGTCTCGAGATGGTATACTTTTTGGACATTTTATTTAATAAATATTTCATATTCAACTATTCATATATATAAATTTAATTAATGTTTCTAATACCATTTTTTACATCTAGTTGTTCATATAATGGATTTCCAAAAATTTGGTTTCCTCATGTTCACATACTTATTTTTCATTGTCACAAAAAAGTATCATATCCAATATATATATAAATAACTTCCTCATAAAAATTTAAAAATAAATCCAAAAAACCTAGACTACATAAATAAGTAAAAAGTTTCATGATCCATGAACTTTTGGAGATGCTAATTACCAATCACTTGGTATAAAAAATAGAAAATGTTCATTGTTTTACCCAAATTCATACAAATCTTGAAGAATAAGGATATACAATTTATATAATGGATAGTAAAAGTACTATTTTAATGAATAGTATTCATTTATATAACCAATATATCTTCCCTTAAACTCTTAATTAATATGGATATGAAATTTATAGAAGGGATAGTGGATGTACAATTTTAAGGAATGGTGTTAATTTAGATAATCAGTATTTAATACCTCAATATATATATTTTTGTTAATATAAATATCACATCTAAATATAAATATTTTCTATAAATAATGTTATTTCAAATAACTATTTAAATATATCGACAAAGGTCATGATCATGTGACAACGACACTTTATATTTCAAACAGTACTCGCTTGAATGAAAAAAAAATGTATATGAGATTAAAATATATTATGATTTTTAATACATACTTCTTTACACAGATTCCCATAAATTTTTTAGTTATAATATCCAATATATAATTTTTTTAGTAGAGGGTTTTTATTTTCATATACTTAGAAGAAACATTTTCACTTATACTAATGGTGGAAATATTGAATATATTTTGACAAAAAGGAAGAATTTCTCAAAAAAATGTTTCTTCTTGGTTTGAAGTAAACACACTGCATATAAAATCCAAAACCCTAACTTTTTCTGAATTTAAATGAATTTTTTTTACAACTCATGTTGCAGAAAATGGTTCCCATTGGAGAAAGGTGCCTATATAGGTAGTCTTTACAATATGCCACCCTCAACTTGATAAATATACTATTTGAGAATACTTCTCACTAAGATCAAAGGTCTAACATCTTACCAAGATACATTGATAGGGAACTACAATATTCATCTTATATTTATGGATGCCTCTTATAGCTTAGGATTACTAGATGATGACAATTAGTTCACTAAAGCTATGAAAGTGGTATCACTTTGAGATATGAGAGATTCATTACATAGATTACTCAAAAGCATGTTATTCTCAAATACTATTTATCAACCTCATCTTGTTTCGATTGAAAAATGGAGTATTATGGGGGAAGATATTCTCTCTGCTCAATGGTAGAGGATTCAAGTACAAGGTATAATTATTAACTGTATCTTAAGTATTTTTTCATTTACTAACATAATTCAAACTTTTGATTTAATATCAAATTCATCTCTATTATAGATCAAATATACTCCATCTCATGTTAGTTTTTTATATGTCCTAACACATGTGAACATTAATTAACTATGTACTACAATAAAAATTTTCAAATAAAACTATTCAAAAATTATTTAATATCTATAAGTTATAATGAAATTAACAAAACTGTTATGATTTCCATGAAAATGATTCATAATATTTACATTTTCTATTTTAAAAATAGATTATATAAAAATTTGTTGTAAGGAAATTATCATTTAATAAATTGTTATATTTTTTTCTCTACAAGATGAAACTCCCTACTACTATATTTCCATTTCAAAATCATAAATATAATATCTCTAATATTTAATTATTTACATGCATGTATATATACCATTTTTTAATTGATTATTTTGTTAAATTATGGAAAAAAAATTACATACATAAAATACCATTATTAAATGAAAATTTCATGGTTCAGTTTCCAATGAAAAAATTATTAAAGTGTTTTCCTAGCTATCACATCAACAAAATTCCCATTTTAAGAAGCATTTTTGTATGTTTCTTACTACACATTATGTTGTACATATTGATTTCATCCTTTACTACATCATAAAATAACATGTTACTTCCGTATATGGATATATATAACATCTAAAAACTCTATATAATTTAATATATTCATGAAATTATTGTAAACTCAAAATATACCATTATATATTTATGAATATTAATTATCTATTTCTACTTATATTTAATTATTTATTTACATTTTAAATTTCTTCTATAAAAAACATTCAACATGCTGTATTTTATATAATCTTGCACAACTCTAGTAATAACTACTGAATATTTTTATTATAATAGTTAATAACACAATTCTTACTTTATAAATTTAATAGTTATAGTTTATAAATTAAAAATTTATATGTTTCTTAAAATTGAAAAAATTATATACACCAACAGCAAATCATTAAACCATTATCCACCTATGTAAGTTCTGGATTTATTATCGATTAATTAAGGGAATCTCTTAGTTATAGAAGGAATTAATTATAAAGATTAAATATTTAAGGAGTATTACCCAAACAAAAACAAGTTATTCTTACTAATATGTCTTCAAAATCTTTTTCTACTGGGTTTTTCTCTACATGGATTAAGAGGAATGGGTATGAAATTAATTTGGAGAGATTTAACATGTGGGTTATGATCATAAGGTAATATTTTTCTTGTTTTAAATTCTGGTGGAACAATATCATTACTCCTAGGTTAGAGGAAAAGAAACTATAAATTTTTTATTCTAGTATTTATTAATGAAAATTCAGTTTTCAATATTTTTCCAGGAATAGATATTATAGACTTACTTAAATCAACAAGGCCCGTAATTTGGGATGAATCAAGAATATTTTTTTTGAATCCCTTGATCGTTATTTGAGAGAGATAATGTTAAAAAAATTACTCAAGCCTCGATCTTACCTTTTGATGGTAAAACTAGTGCCTTTGGTGGTGATTTCATAAAAATATTAACTATTATACCAAGTGAAAATTGGAATGAAAATACTTTTTAGTATAAATTCATTATATTTTTTGGAAACATTTTCATTTTTTGATCTTGAAAAAAAAAGTGAGAACATATTAATGCATCCAATGATGATTTCTTTGAACTAAAAAAATTTACAACTTTATTTTTAATATAGGTTATGGAAAATTTGATGAACTAAATGATGGTGAAACTTTAATCAAAATTCAATCACAATAGTTCATTAACTCAGTAAAAAATATAATGAATGAAAATTGTTAACTATATATGTCCTAATCTCATTGAAAACTATTGGAATAAAATTTTCTTTAAAGGCCATATTGCATTAAAATAAACTTGTGAAACTATAAAAGAAGTAAATGACTAGATTTTATCTTTGATTACTCATGACACAAAAGATGAAATCAATTATAATTCTATGTACAAGGAAACTTTTTATACTGATAGTCCTTATAATATATACATGTCTAATATTTTAAATGGTATCACCATATCTAGGTCTCTTTCCTATAAAATTACATTAAAAATTCGGGCTTTAATTATGTTGATCAGAAAAGTAGATCAACCATCAGGTTTAAGTAATGGAACATAGTTAATTGTTATAAACTTGGGTGCGCTTGTTATTGGAGATGAAATGTTAATCGCATCTCAGTATGTCCATCTTATATCCATACTAAGGTTTACCTTGACACATTCATATTCCAAAAGTCCTTTCCAACATCAAAGAAGATAGTTTTCTTTAATTGTTTCTTATGAAATCACTATTAATAAATTTAAAGGACAATATCATTCTTATGTTGGGTTATATCTTAAAATTCTTTTTTCCTTTCATGGAAAACTATATGGTGTGGTATCTAGAGTCACAATCATGACATTTTTAAAATTATTTTTTTACTAAAAAATATAACATGTCTTGTGATTTCAAAAACAATATTGTGTATAAAGGAAATTTTGAAAATGTAAACTAGGGATTCAATGAATTGATATGAAAATATTTTGAATGCCTGTTTCATTAATATTACTATAGCTTCAAATTCATCCATTATAATAGTTCTGGCATAATTATTCAACTTATTTGAAATGAATTTTTATAGATACAACAATTTCAAGATCATTTAATCCACTGTATGGAATTATAATTGATGATTATGAAACTCTAATGATCTAGGTTTGAATTATCAATTTGTGATGGACTACATATTCAAAGTGCTCTGATGATTTTTTTCACTATAGTCATCATCATTATTGATGAGAACATGAGTATCATATATAATCATACACCACACAAATTTAAAATTGTTAAACTTTTATTGATATCTATAGCCACGACATTAATTTTTGTAATCATAATGACACACTTATCCATGTTTTCAATATCTATTATAAATATTAAAATTTTTTATTTAGAGAAGAAATATTTAGTCTATTATCATGATAGAACTATTAATCCCAAAGTTCAAACCACTTCTTCATTGTGTTTTTTTCTATATTATAGAGAGTTCCCATATTTCTCCAAATGATAGTACTTTTTTTGGAATCTCACTATAGGTATAGAATAATATTTAACTCGAACACCAATATCATAATCAATATTTAAATACAGTCTATTCTTGGTTAATTTTATGAAGTCACACATAAATAAATCCCAAAATATCATTAAAACCCCTGTATTTAAGAGATTAGATATATAAAATATCAACCTAATATATAGATATAACAACACTATTGAAAACATCCTTAACAATGTTATAAAATTCCATTACTCTTAAAATTGCATGAGATAACCTAGGGACGTACACAATAAAGGGGTCAACTATAAAACCTTGTAAGGAAAAAAATAAAGCGTATCATGATGAATGTATTACATGATAGTGAAGAGAAATTTTAATGGGACATAAAATGGGTGATAATCATAAATATGAACATCAATGCATGATGTATGATGATAACATAAAGCCGATATGGGAATGTTGCAACAACTTAAAACATGACTTTATAAACATAAGTTAATGCTAACCGTAAAGAAAACATAACATAGTGTGCTTTGGATAATGTCATTCAAATCATACATTGTATCTCATGAGATTAAAACATTACCCAATAAATTGGAGGGATATATAATTGTAGGCCCACCCTTTACTTTTTTAGCAGGTACTTTCATAAGTGTGTTACACTGATTATAGGATCCTATTTCATCACATAAAATCCCACGATTAAGGAGTGTGGGATAAATACGTGGAATTCCCAAATCAATAAAGTATATATATTTATATAGGTGGATACCCTTGAGTGTAAATAAGGATGAGTATTTATAAAACAAAAGTTCATTATGGAAAATCACATCTTAATTTCCACAACATAATGGGGGTACTCAAAGATTCATGGGTGGGCTTAATGACACATCATGTTACCCTCTTTCTGGTATTTCCATTCTCTTTACATGTTTTCCTCATTAATTGGGTGTATATTAGGACTCTCGAGGATGGAGAACATTTTCTAAGGAAAATAAACTAATGTTTGGGGATGTATTTTGGTTTGAATTAATGGGGTCCAAGAATAAGATTATTAATAGTTTTATGGGGTTCTCCCAGACTTCAAAGAAAGAGTGAGGTGTTTTTGGTTTGCATTTAATAATCTATATTTTTTCAGTATGTAGCATTAATATATACCATGTAAGGGTATTACATGATGTGTAAGTTCTACTGGGAAGATTCTATAAACCTAGTACACTGCGTGAATGATTTACACACCATGTAAATATTAAAAATTGTGTAATGTTAAAAGGGTGGTTTTTAATAAAAAGTTAATGTGTTTTCAATGTATATGATTCCTAAGGAATACACAACATGAAAAGGGATTACACATCATGAAAATATCTTAGTTTTGTATTTTAGGGTGTCGGTCATCTGAAATCTTATTTCATTATTCCACAACCCCTTCGGATCTCAACATAGATCCCTTCTTCAATGATTTTTTGAGTATCTATTCAGTTCTCATCCCATGATTGATCACTATTGTGGTAATTTTCTATCTCTATGGGTGAGTGAGCCATTATGATTCATTGTTTTATTGGTCATAGTTGTGTCATTTCATTGTGTTATCAGATCCATTAACCCATTGTGACATTTCTTCTTGTCACCTTCAAGATCTATCGTGTGATCATGTTCTGAAGGATGTTCCATTTTTGGTTGTGGTGTAAAGTGTGTGTGTTATTTATGTATGTGTTTATTCCTTTTCTCAACTAATCCTTTTTTTAATTGAATCAATTATAAGTTATTTATATTGGTTATAGGACCTCCAATGAAATTGAAGAATCCTTTCTTATGGTGGGTTCCATCACAGGCAAGTGTTATATGAGTTTTGAGGTAGGTGGTTCAATATCTAGATTATATTGGTGAACTAAATTCCTACCATTTTTTTTTAATGTTTTATTATGTTAAATTTCTTGATTTATTGATTTCGTGTGTGTGTGTGTGTAGAACTGGGTTTTTTTTAAAAGATGGGTTCCCCGGGTTTTGGTAAATGGAGAAGGTTTTATTGAAGTATTCTGAAATGGTTATATGAATGGTTTTCAAAGAATGAAAATAATGGAAATGGTTTGATGAATTGATTTGGAAAATAGAGTACATGGGATCCTTGGGTACCCATGTGGAGGCTATCGAAATAGGACTCATCTACTATAGGGGGTTTCCTCATGGGGTTTTCATCTGGTACCTAGGCCTATTTTTTGTAAGGACTTATTAGAACTATTGGGAGGTTCACATGCTGAAGTGTTCCTCAAATCTCTATAATCGATGCATATTCGTAGTGCCTTGATGTGTACATGATTGTATCTATTAGGTACAAGTGTCCTAACGATCTTTACCTACTATGATCCCTGCAATGATGTTACATTTTCTTCTTCATTGGGTTTGTAATATTTTTTATACATCCGTAAACATGATATGATATATCATACATGTATTCATTTTTTACATGATATTTCTAATCTGATGTATGGTTATTGAATTTATTGAAACTAATTTACCTACATGATTTGGAAATGTGAAAAACATGGGAATTAACTATTTTTCCATGCTTTTGTTATAAAAATTGTTAAAATGTTATCAAACCTTTTTTTCATTGAAATTGATTATAATTTAATTATTGATATATAACACTTAGGTGATACCCTACTAATATTTTTATCTCACAACTTATGTACCCATTCAGCGATGTGTTGACCTGGTTATGTCTTTCGATGTAGGGAAAGGAATGGTGGTGCAATGAGGAGTAAGGTTTTCTATTAGTTGAGTAGAGTATCTGATGGTTATATGGGGGGACTATTCCCACACTATTACATGAAGTAGATGGTTTATCTTATTTTAGTGGTCATTTGTGGATTCAGTTGTACTCAAATATTATTTTTACTCTTTATTTTTATGGTTATTGATATTTAGATTGAGTTATGGAATTTATTTATCAATATCAATGTTATATCTTTTGCATATATATATATATATATACATATCCCATGTTGTTGCTTTAGGTTGGGAGAAATCATTCCCTATGTTTTTTGTTTGATGACCGAGTGTTAGTCAATAGCCCAAGAGGATCAAGAATTCTCTTTGGGTATGTAGAAAATTTCGGTTCAGTACCAGTTTTAGAGGGTATTAAGGTTAAGTTATCAATTGTTTTTTATAGAAGGAGGTTTTTCATTAAGATTCTTTGTTTTGGGATGTTTGGTGAAATATAGATATGATTTTCATGACATGAGAGGTTTATTGTTGTGATTACCTGGCCAGATTGTGACATGATGAGACTCAAGTTACAATTGGATGTTTGGATATTTGTCTTCTATTTGAGTTCTTGATGTTATTCTCAAATTTTTATTATATATTTTCTAGTTTGAATTGAGATTTCTCTATTGTGTGATCATTTATTTTGTTTTGGTGTGCATAGGTAGGCCACTGAGGCATGTTCTAGGAGTTCCTTATGAAGGAGAAACTGATTATCCTTATGCGAATCCTCTTATGGATAATCAATTTATTGAGGCTATTGTGTAAGTAGTTCATGATGTTGAATAGAATGTGCCACAAGTTTAGAATTAAGTTGTTAAGGTATAGCCCGAAGCTGTAGGAGAATGGTATCGATCATGGGAGTTATTTCATGATAGTCCACCATCCTTTGATGGTATAAATGAACCTAAATAGGTCTTGCAATGGCTTGAAAAGATTTATCAGATATTTTAATTCATTGATACACCTGAGAGTATCAAGGTGAAGTGCACAACGTTCATACTTTAGGGTCCTAGAAAATGTTGGTGGGATTTTGTGTTACAAGAGGATAGACCTGTGGGATTAGATGGGAAGGGTTTTAAGGCACTCTTCTTAGAATTTTTTTTCTAGAGTCAATAATGATGGTGAAGTCTAAGAAGTTCCTCTCTTCGCAGTAAGGAGAGTGTTCAATTTCTGTATTCACCAACCAGTTTGGGGAGCATGCTCATTTTTCACTAGAGGCTGTAAAGAATGACCAGCTAGAAGCTCATAAGTACCTACTAGTTTTGCAACTGGATATCAGATCATATATATTTTTTATGATTCATTTGAACTATATAGACATATTAGATATGGATATGATAGAAGAGATGAATATAGAAGGCAAGGTTGGATATTCCACCCCGTATCATCCACCTAGCGGTAGATTCAGTGGTGCAACAAGGAAATAGAGGATGTGGAAGATCATCATAAGAGTGGTTGAGGTGGCTCTCATCAAAATAAATCTTCAGAATCTATAGTTTTATCTAGTGATGTGCATCTAACTTGCAATCAGTGGGTCAGGGTCAAAAAAACACAACATTTTTATCATTCACTTGCAAAGATGTGTAATAGTTCTGTATCTTATGGTCATCTATAATGTTTCTATAAAAATATGAATACTCCTTGATATGGTCAGGGATAATAGGCCCCAAATGATAATATAGTACAATTAGATACTTCAAAGAATATAGGGACCCCTCCACTAGCCTCGAGAGTGAAGCACCTTCACGCAGTAGACGAGATTTATAACAACCTTGTTTTTTATTACACACTTAAACATAAATTATTACATAAAATATTCACTTTATACCACATAAAAGATCAAGAGGTCTAGTGCATTTGGGGATTAATAACATTACATAACATCTAAGAACATAAAACACACAACATCTTTATTGAAAACTTCCTTTAAATGACAACTACATTCCCTCGTACTTAGCATTTAATGGGATAACCTGAGGAGATTCATAAGAAAAGGGTGAGCTATAAAGACCAGTATGGGAATAAACATGGAATAACATGAGGAATAATATAAATGTTAGAAAATTGGCATATCAATTGAGCACAAGATAAACATGAACATAAAGGTATGATAAAGCAAGATAATCATAACATGGAAATGTGGCAACAACACTTAACATGGAATTAGCATGAGCCAAGGCTCATTTCATATAAAGCATGACTAATCCCTCACTACACTTGAAGAATGAGTAAAACCTCGTTGCACTTGAATTAGAATAATTCAACACCCATGGCACATGATGTATCATGAAACTATACTTTACCCAATGCATTGGAGCGCTATCAGGGTGCACCCTTTTTAAAAATTTCATGTCATGCATAAGTGTTTCACATGGATCATACAACATGGAATCAATTATCATAATTTATTCCACAATTGTAATGCCTCAACCCCAGTTACCCAAAGGCGGTGAATTATTACATAACATATGCATGATCACAAAAGATCAAGTCTCAAAATACCGATTAGTTTTGTAGCCTTGGAAACACTAGACACATTCATAAGTATTACATTACATCATAAAGTGAAAAAATACAACAACATAGTCTCCATAGTCCACACTCATATCCCCTCAGACTATCCCTGCAGGTCAGTCATAAAATACTTCTTTACATCCTGGGAAAAATAAAACATAGAAAGGGGTGAGCTTAGATGATCAGTAAGGATAACAATATAGCGGAAACTTTTATAAATAAGCATAAACATTTAAAGCAATGTATACCAAAAACAAAAGCCTTTCAAACTTTAAATTCTGCATAACATGGGAAAAATAAAATTAAATAATGTCATTTACTTATTCACATAGATATTCTACTAGTCGAATAATCACATGAAATATCAATAACCACTTTCATAATGATGGAATGCATAATGACAGACTATCATAACCACATAGTCAAGGCCTTGTGCCAAGACTACAAATAATATTTTGTCAAATCCTTGTGCCAAGAAACTAGTTTGTCTCATGAGACCTACCAAATCATCGAGGAGCTATAGCGGGCTCTACCCGTCACTTACTAAGTCCAATGCATTCCTCATATGAACAGGTTTAAACATAACATAAACATTCGTATTAAAACTACCATACGAAATGTCAATAATTTCTCCATAAACCATGAATGGTATAAAAATAACACATCCAAAGTCAAACATATCACAAAACCTTAAATGCAATATGGAAGTTTTGTATCATAATAAATCAACATCAAATAAGCTTAAAATCAATCAAAGGATGTTGACATAGATGAAATAAAAACCATTCAAGAGAAATATCTCATTTTTTGAAATCAATTTAAAGTCACATAATTATAAAATAAAACATTTGATTTTAAAATATTCTTATAAGATTTTAAGGGAAGATTCGACGATTTTATAATGGTGGAAAATATCCGCAACCTCCGTATAAGTTAAAAAAGACATTCTTACCTTAATTTTGTCGAAAATGTTAAAAAGGACCTTGTTTGGAAAACAACTAAAAGATTCCTTTATTAACATCTTATAAAAAGTCAAAAAAGGGTATAAATGAATTTAACCCATAGTCTATAAAATAGTAAAAATGTTTTGAAATACATTTTTATGAAACATGGATGTAGATGATAAAGAGGTCCCAGTAGATAATTAGGTATAAAAAACCTCAGATAATGAAGAGATTGTTAAATAAACCCTAACCTTTTACTTTTCCTTGGTTGATGGTCGGTTAACCTCTTGTATAATGGTGAAATAATTGTTATTAAATTATACAATAATCATATACATTAATATGATATCATATATGATTTTTTAACTTTGTTTTGTTAATAATATTTTAGTATTATCGTCGTTTCAGGTGTTAACGGATTCGTTTTCCTTTAAATTACTTGTTATGTGAGTCATATTTTTTATGTATGGGATGTATCTTATTCATATCCAAAATTATATCAAGTATATAAATATTATTTTTAATCATCAAATGAAAATAATTCTTGAATTGATACGATGGGGAATGAATCGCATTGCTATGTGGAGACGGTAATCTGTACGTACACACGAGTGAAAATATCATTCTTTTGATATTAAAATAATATATAATTGGATGGTATATCATATATATACAGAATCATTACCATGTTGTATTTATTATTTACATCAATTACACGTAATTATTATACCCATCCAAATAATAATGTATTTAATAACAATTACACCACGACGTGGAGACGGTAAACCGTACGTACGCACGTATGGTGACATGTTACTCAAAGGAAGTATATAATAATGAATTTGGTTGTACCATATTTATATTAACATCAAAGTATATATAAGATACTGGATTTATTATTTTATAATGGATACAACAAAGAAAAAGGAAGTGGAAGAAGAAAGGAACTTGAAAGAGGGTGGTGAAATTATTACCTCTTCTTCGAGTTATTTTTTTTTTGATTTGATCAAAAGGGATCCTTAAGTTGGATTTATGAATAAAATAGGGCCTCTAGGATGAAGGGAGAATAGTTTAGAGGGTATTTTTTCAGATTTTTCCTGATCCAAATGGCTTTGAAGGTGTTAATTAGAGAGATTGTGGAGTTCTGTTTTATAAGAGCGGTGAGGAGCACCTTTGAAAAAATTTAAAATAGTATTTTAAAATAAATCTATATTCTTATTATAATGGATCCAAATTGATTAATTTATAGTATAAGGTGGGGATGGGTCTAAATAAACTCAACCAACAGGTTTTAGATAGGTTTGGTCACTATATTAACCTTATCATTTATATTTAACCCTTAGTTAAATAGTTTGACATTTACCATGTCTCTTTGTATTTTTATATTATATGGTTACTAAACTTACTATATACTTTTAAGAGAACCCCAAGGGGTTAATTAATGATACACCTGTAATTATATAACTCTTTTTTCCAAACCTTATATTTTTAGGAATAGAATATCAATTAATAATTTAATATTTGTTTTAAAAACTCTTTTATGTCCATTTTGACACTATTTGGAATTTTATTTTTATAAAGATCATAATAGCATGATTACTTAAAAAAAGTTAATTAAATCAATCCTAACATGTCATATTATCCTATAAAATTAGTTTAATTCATAAAAAGTCTCAAATTGCATTTATTTGGAAATTTATAATATCAATTATTTTAATCTTTCATTAATTAAGGAATTACTGCATCACCATTGTGTCATAAATAAACTAAATTATTTTAAGTCTAAAAATTATAAAAAAAATACCATTATGTAGGAAATATTTTTATCTTTCTATTAAAAATTTGTAGTTTAATTTATCTTATGTATAACTCTATATTAAAAATGTTTTAGTTATTAAACTTTGATTTTAACTCTTTTAACTCTTCTTTGAATTAAATAATAATAAATGTCCTAATCTAATCCTAGTAAACCAAAGAGGTTCATATTTTTTTTATAAGGTTTTTTGGTTGAATTATACTTATAAAATAGAATTAGGATATGTTTTATGATAATAATAATATCATTTTAACCCTTAATTACCCTATTTAAATTTAACCGTGGTAAAATAAAATTAAAAAGTTACTATTCACCAAAAATTATTTTTATCTTATTAAACCAAATTTTACTCCTTGATATTAACTGTGTCTCTCAGATTTTCAAAATTCCACTCAGAGAAGAGGTAAAATTATGTTTTATGTGAATTTCCAAATTCTTCTAGGAGATGGGTAAAAGACGGTGAAAAGTTCAATAAAATTTTTATATATCTAAAATTATTATAAACTGACTCCAATGAATTACATTAAACTTATATAGGTATTATGTATCTGTTTTGGCCTATAATAAATTTCAACAAAATAAATAAGTATTTAAATAAAAATTCGGTTTTAAACTATAACTCAGTGTTTTTCACTATTCATCAAAAATTGAATGTTTTCAGAAAAATAAAAAAAATTCACCCTAATATAATTTCGATATTCTGAATTAAAAAATGAAGTTTATTTTAACAAATTAAAAACATAGAAGTTTCATTTATTAAATTAAAATTAATTCCTATTGTCAAAACCAAAAAATGTATTTTAAGAAACAATAACTATCAAAAGATTGACACTTGTTCATGTCCAATATCAAAGTGATATTACTTACAATGACCAGCATTGGATTAAATGGTAAGAATGTAATCTATTTTTAATTCCAAACCATTAAAATTTATAATACAACACTATAAATTATTATTATTAAAAAAAGTTTTTTTAGTTAAAATATAGTATTTTTCACTATTCACCCAAATATGAAAGTTATTAGAAAAGCACCAAAAATTTATTAAAACTAAATTATTATGTCTTGATTCTATATAAGAAGTTTATTTATTTAAATTTAATACATAAAAGTTTCAAATATTGGATTTAAAAATGGTTCTCCATTAAAAGTCGGTAAAAGTGAATTTTTTAAAAAATACTTCTTTTATCTGAAAAAATGAACTTGTTCTTACATTATGTCTAAGAAACTCATAATATGGATTCTAAAATTATAAGGATTATATAAAGTTTAAAATTCAGTTAATACTATTCAAAACCGCTTTTGAACGGCTAGTTTGGTAAGTTTTGGTGCGCTTGAACGTGGTATTGCGTGTAGTGCAAGTTATTGAATTACTTTGAAGAAATAACGTACTATGAAATATTGGGGTGTTACATTATTCCCTTCTCTAATAAATTGTGTCCTCACAAATTGAAATCGTTCTTCGAGAATAAAATGTTGAAAATAGAAAATAACTTTGTG
Organism: Viscum album; assembly: GCA_963277665.1. Lineage (NCBI taxonomy): Eukaryota > Viridiplantae > Streptophyta > Magnoliopsida > Santalales > Viscaceae > Viscum > Viscum album. The sequence continues at coordinate 1,567,121,079 of OY728156.1, forward strand.
GAAAAACCCACATCAGAAATTGGGTTAATAAAATATATTCTTAAGAAGAGGAAAAGGGGAATGAAGAAGTCACCACCAAATTATGATCTCGATTAGAAGAACATTGGTGGAATTTTGAGACACATAATTAGAGGGAAAATGTAAATATTTATCGGGAGTTATTGAGGTCATCAATCACAAACAATTGTAGAATTGTGGGCCTCGAAGCCACCAATCTATGATGGTTTAAAATATCATCGGTTCAACAAAACATAAGGTATTAGGATAAAACATTTTTAGTTTTAATATACCTTACCTAATGTTTAAGAGTTAATTTCTTCATATAATAAGAGAAGAAAAAAATATACCTGACAAGTAGAGTTCCATCTATTAACAAATTTCTACCACGAACTCATCTTTCACTCAAAACGATAATATAACTTTTAAAAAATCTATTTATCCTATGCGTATAAGGTTCCAAAAAAAATGAATTTATAATTCATCTACCAAACCTTTTAAAAAACAACATTATTCAATCTAGGACATCACGTGTCCCAGTGGTAGGTGATAAACCTTTTCGCCCTTCAGTTGCGGGTTCAAGTCTCACAGCCTTGCTGGATGCAACAGGTTACCGCCCGACCTCCGGGTTGTCCTTTTATGGAAATCCAAAAATAATCTCAAACTAGAATTATCCAAAATACTACTGTCCAAACTCATAGTCCAAAATTTATAAGTAAGGTAAACACAATGAAGATCATTTTTTCCACGTAATAACATTTGAACACCTTCATCATTTATTATTTTAAAACACTGCAACATCCGGAATTACCATAAAACCTTATTGATTACATTCATGCTCCTTTATTCCTTGTAGAATACTGGATATACTCCTTCTATCCAAAAATGTTTTAATCTCCAAAAGTGATATAATATACAAATGAATAATCAGTTTGAAGGGAGTAAAGAATACCCAATATAATTTATCCAAACCAATCATGTATTATTCCAAAATCACTACCTCGGTATCAGAACCATATTATGGTTTATCTTTATCTCAACCATATATTTTCCAAAAATTTAACCTGCTATTGAGTCACTTTTCTTGGTTCCACACAATCTCAAGTCCTTAATGAAATATTAATGTAGTACAATCCTTATATACTCCATAATTATTATAACCAGTACATCGTTGATACAACACTCAAATGACATAATTCTTTAATAACAACATAAGAACTCTAATCATTCCTCCTCATATGTGGTAGTATCATAACTTGATTATTATCCAATAGCATCATTTGGGGCATACTCTGATGATTTGGACCTTGGTTTGTGTAGTGTCTCAACTCCTTGTAGATGAAGCATTGTACATTTGAAACCTTTTTCTTACCCTTGCAGTCACGTACTTGGTGTCCTTTTTCTCCACACTTATAAAAAACTCCCATTACCATCAGGAAAGTTCCAGGGTGTTTCTTCCCATAGTTATCACATATGGGAAATTTTCTTCTTTTCCCTCTTCCCTTTATCCATATTTCTCTCTTCCATACTTTTCTTCTCTTTCTTCCATTAAAAGTCATAGGACTCAGAGGATTCTTTACTTATCTTATTAACACATGATACTATTTATTCATATGTTGAGAAAACATGAGAGACTATTTCCCTTCTTAATTTTGTATTAATACTGTGGAAGATATGATCCTTCTTACTCCTTGGATCATACGTATTGATGGAGTTCACATTCCTTATACCGAGTGCCATTTCTATACAATGGCATAAACTAGGTTAGTTTATGAATTACATTGAATAATTCTAAACTTGTAAAATACCTAACGTAAATTGAATGGTTTATGGATATAATCCATAATCATAAGGATGTTTTCTTGAGGAAGTATATACTCATAAATCCTTTATAATGATTTGTAAATAAAATGAGAATTATCCTAAGCATATCCCTCGGAAGTGTTGTAACCAAGAGTGCAGCAAGCCCCATTGTTGTGTACCAGTTTTCATTCGAGTCTAGCTCAAAGTGGTGTTTTCGGGTTTCACCCCTATGTACATCTATAGCAGAGCCGCCTCTGCATGCTCGTATCAAGACATGGATGTATTGCATGGAAAACTCACAAAATCTCTACAATACCAAAATTCTAGAAAGTTCTTCTATACTAATCCTCAAAGTCTGTCTTAGGACTATGGGATTTAATCAGAGTTTATCTAAATCTGGATTCCAAGGTTTGGACTAAACTTCCTCTAATACCTACTGTAACACCCCGACCCCAATTACCCAGAGTCAGTGCATTATTACATAACATTGGAAAGATCCCAAAAGATTGAGTCTCGAAAGACCGATTAGTTTAGTAGCCTTGGAAACACTAGATACATTCATAAGTATTACATTACATAATTAAGTGAAAAAGTAAAACAACATAGTCTCCATAGTCCGCAATCATATCCCCTTAGACTATCCTTGAAGGTTAGTCATAAAATACTTCTTCACATCCTGGGAAAAATAAAACATAGAACTCGGTGAACTCAGTTTCTCAATAAGGATAACAATATAGTGGAAAATTTCAAAAATAAGCATAAACATTTAAGATAGTGTATAACTAAAACAAATTCATTTTAAACTCAAACTTCAGCATAACATGGAAAAAATAAAGTGAAATAATTCCATTTACTCATTCACATGGATATTCTACTAGTCTAATAATCACATGCAATATCAATAACCACTTTCATAATGATGGAATGCAAAATGCCAGACTATCGTAACCACATAGTCAAGGCCTTGTTCCAAGACTACAAATAAGATTTTTTCAAGGCCTTATGCCAAGACCCTAGTTTGTCTCATGAGACCTACCGATGCATTGAGGAGCTAGAGCAGGCTCCACCCATCACTTACTAAGTCCAATGCATTCCTCATATGAACAGGTTTAAAAATAACATAAACATTCATATTAAAACTAGCAAATGAAATGTCAATACTTCCTCCATAAACCATGAATGGTATAAAAATAACACATATATAGTCAAACATATCACAAAACCTTCAATACAATATGGATGTTTTGTATCATAATAAATCAACTTCAAATAAGCTTAAAATCCATAAAAGGATGTTGACATATATGAAATTGAAACTATTTGAGATAAATATCTCTTTCTTTGAAATAATTTAAAAGTCACATAATTATAAAATAAAAAATTTACTTTGAAAATATTTTTATAAACTTGTAAGGTAAGCTTCGATGATTTTATAATGGCGGAAAATAGCCGCAACTGCCGTATAAGTTAAAAAAAGACATTCTTACCATAATTTTGTCGAAAAGGTTAAAAAGGACCTTGTTTGAAAAACGACGGAAAGATTACTTTATAAACATCTTATAAAAAGTCAAAATAGGGTATAAATGACTTTAACCCATATTCTAAAAAATAGTAAGAATGTTTTGAAATATTTTTTAAGAAACATGGATGCATATGATAAAGAGGTCCCAGTATATAATTACGTATAAACAAACTCGGATAATGAAGAGATTGTGATATAAACCCTTACCATGTACTTTTTCATGGTCGATGGTTGGTTAGACTCATGTATAATGGTGAAATAATTGTTATTAAATTATACAAGAATCATATACATTAATATGATATCATATATGATCTTTTAACATTGTTTTGTTAATAATATTTTATTATTATCATCTTTTCGGGTGTTAACGGATTCGTTTTCCTTTAAATTACTTGTTATTTGAGTCATATTTGTTATGGATTGGATTTATCTTATTCATATCCAGAATTATATAAAATCTTTAAAAATTATTTTTAATCATCAAATGAAAATAAGTCTTGAATGGATACGATTGGGAATGAATCGCATCGCTATGTGGAGACGGTAATCCGTACGTACGCACAAGCGACAATATCATTATTTTGATATTAAAATAATATATAATTTGATGGTATATCATATATAAAGAATAATTATCATTTTATATTTATTATTTACATCAATTACACACCATTATTATACCCATCCAAATAATAATGTATTGAATAACAATTACACCTCGACATGGAAACGGTAAGCTGTACGTACGCACGTATGGTGACATGTTATTCAAAAGAAAGATAGAATTATGAATTTTGTTGTACCATATTTATTATAACATCAAAGTATATATAATATACTGGAGTTATTATTCTATAATGGAAACAACAAAGAAAATGGAAGTGGAAGAAGAATGGAACTTGAAAGAGGGTGGTGAAATTATTACCTCTTATTCGGGTTCTTCTTTTTGATTTGATCAAAAAGGCTTCTTAAGTTGTCTTTCTGACTAAAATAATTCCACTAGGATTAAGTTAGGATAGTTGAGAGGGTATTTGGGAAGATTGTGGCTGAGAAAAATGTCTTTTAAGGTGTTAATTAGAGAGAATGGGGAGTTCCCTTTTATAAGAGGGGTGAGGGTCACCTTAGGAAAAACTTAAAATATTATTTTATAATAAATTAATTTTCATATTATAATTACTCCAAATTTATTAATTTAGAGGATAAGGTGGGTATGGGTTGAAATACACTCAAAAAATAGGTTTTAGACAGGTTTGGGTCACTATATTAACCATATCATTTATATTGAACCCTTAGTTAAATATTTTGACATTTACCATGTCTCTTTGTATTTTTATATTATATGATTAATAAACTTATTATATAATTCCATGCGAACCCCAAGTGGTTAATTAATGATACAAATATCATTATATAAGTATTTTTGCTGAACCTTATATTTTTAGGAATATAATATCAATTAATAATATAATATTAGTTTTAAAAACTCTTTTTTGTCAATTGTGACACTATTTGGAATTTGATTTTTGTGAAAATTATAAAAGCATGATTACTTCAAACAAAGTTAATTAAACCAATACTAACATGTCATATTATCCTAGAAAATTATTTTAATCCATAAGTCTCAAATTACATTTATTTGGATATTTATAAATCAATTATTTTAATATATCATTAATTAGGTAATTACTGCATCACCATTGTGTCACAAATAAATTAAATTATTTTATGTCTAAAAATTATAAATAAAATACAATTATGTATGAAATATTTTTATCATTCTATTGAATATTTATAATAGAATTTATCTTTTGTATAACCCCATATTAAAAAAATTTTAGTTATTAAACTTTGATTTTAACTCTTTTAACTCTTCTTTGTATTAAAAAATGATAAATGTCCTAATCTAATCCATTTGGACCAAATAGGTTAATATTTTATTTCTAAGGTTTTTTTTGGTCTAATTATATTTATCCAATAGAATTAGGGCATGCGTTAGGGTAGTAATAATATCATTTTTACCCTTAATTACACTATTTACATTTAATCGTGGTAAATAAAAATAAAAGTTACTATTCACCAAAAATTATTTTTATCTTATTGAACCACATTTTATTACTTGATATTAACCATGTCTCTCATATTTTCGAAATTCCACTCACAGAAGTGGTAAAATTAGGTTTTATGTGAATTTAAAAATTCTTCTGGGAGATGGGTAAAAGACTGTGAAAATTTCATTAAAATTTTTATATATTTAAAATTATTATAAACTGACTTCAATGAATTAAATTAAACATATATAGATATTATGTATCTATTTAGACATAAAATAAATTTAAATAAAATAAATAATTATTAAAATAAAAATTTGGTTTTAAACTATAACTCATTGTTTTTCACTATTCATCAAAAATTGAAAGTTTTCAGAAAAATAAAAAAAAATCACCCTAACCTAATTTTGGTATTCTGAATTCAAAAATGAAGTCTATTTTAGCAAATTAAAAACATAAGAAGTTTCATTTATTAATTTAAAATTAATTCTTGTTGTTAAAACCAAAATGCGTATTTTAAGAAACAATAACTATCAAAATATTGACACTTGTTTATGTCCAATATCAAAGTGAAATTACTTACAATGACCAACATTGGATTAAATTCTAAAAATATAATATATTTTTACTTAAAAACCATTAAAATTAATAATTAAACACTATAAATTATTTTGATTAAAAATGTTTTTTTCAGTTAAAATATAGTATTTTTCAATATTCACCCTAATATGAAAGTTGTCATAAAAACACCAAATATTTATTGAAACTAAATTCATATTCCAAGATTCTAAATAATAATTTTATTTTTTCAAATTGAATATATAAATGTTTCAAATATTGGATTTAATAGGGGTTCACCATTAAAAGTCGGTAAAAGTGCATTTTTTGAAAAATAATTCTTTTATCTGAAAAAATGAATTCCTTCGTACATTATGTCTAAGAAACTCATAATATGGATTCTAAAATTATAAGGATTATATAATGTTCAAAATTAAGTTAATACTATTCATAACCGCTTTTGAACGGCTAGTTTGGTAAGTCGTGGTGCGCTTGAATTCGGTGTTGCATGTAGTGCAAGTTATTGAATTACTTTGAAAAAATAATGTACTATGAAATATTGGGGTGTAAAAAAATAAAGGTATGTTGAATACATACTTTAATCCTTATAATCAGTAAATAAATTTTCAGAAAAGTTAATACCCTGGATATAGACATGGGCATGGTATTCACTACACAATGACATTGGCTTGGAAAATCATAGTGCAATTTCAGCAGCATAATGGTGTGAAATAGAAACTCATAAAAAATAGTTGATGAGAGAGAAAGGGGTGAGTCATCATATTTATATGAAATGGATAGTAATGAAGTCATATAGATACATTTCCCAACAAACGTAATGGAAGTTAGATGCATAATTCAAAAGAATTCCTTGGATCTAAAAGATGAGAGAGAAATCTCTCACGGAATTTTGGCATGGTAACAGGTGTACATGGGAGGAATTAATGAGAGATGAATGGGGATAAAATCATCCAAACATAAATAGAGAATTATGGGGAAGGATAAAAATCATACCCCAACATATGTAATTGAAACAAAAGGGTATAACAACTTAAAGAAAATTGAACAAAAATTTGAAAGGAAGAAATCCCTGACTTGGAAGTGTGATCCCAAAGGCTTGGGAGAGGCTTGAGAGAGGATTCTTGGGAGATTGGGGCACATTTGGAGGATTATAGAGAGGTTAGGGTAGGTATTGGTCGAAATAAAAAGGATTTGAGTGATGAGGAAGTGGGATATTGGGTGGGTTTATATTGGAAAGTAGAGGGATTTCTTTATTATTTTGGTTTAGGACACCTCACATTAAACTAATCAATACCACAAACCATCCCATAGTTATTGCCCAAGGTTTTTTACAAAGGTGAGTGAAAAACAATATTTTATAAGTCCAATGGCCGAAATTCTTAAAATAATAGGGTTTCTTATGCGGAGGTGAGTCACACTCTCAAGGAAAACGATTTAAAAAGACAAAATGTTTTATAAGTCTTGGAGGGTCCACAAAAGATTTGTAAAATAAATCAAAAAAATATAAAATCACATTATTTTGATGATAAAACATATATTGGCTGAAAAAAATGTTTATAGTATTTTATTACCTCACTATTGGGTCATTATGATGTCATAAATCACATTATATATTTAAACGATATTTAATTTTTACCCAAAAATTCGACTGTCTCCAAAAATTATGAAACATTCACTGTTGGATATTTTCAACATCCTAATTCAAAAAGTAATATTCATTTTATCTAAATAATTTTATAAACATGTGAATATTTTACTTTTAAAATAAAAAACGAAATTTACCAAAAATTCATGGGTTTTGACAAAAATAGTTTTCAAACCTTAATAAAAATTACAATTGAATTCATAAAATTATATGATCATTTATATTTAATAAAAATTAATTTAATAATAATATTTTATTAAAATATTATTTAATTCAAAAAATTTATTAATTCATCAAAATAAATTTATTAGTTGAATATTAACTAAAAATACTATTTGTTCTTTAAAAACTATTTACAAAGTAACAATAATAAAATGAATGAACATTCTTTATAAAAAAATAGTGTAAATTTTTATAGTGCTAGGGTCTTGTTACATAACCCCTTATAACACCCACATAAGACTGAAGGATATGGTGGGCGATCGTGATAGACTCTTGGGGTGGATCAGATAACATCACTCGGGTGGTAATCTCTATTAACTTCCACTTCTACCAAAGTCGGTTCCGCTCAGGCTAACATATTCAACCTCAGCTTGGGATTGGTTAAGAGTGAAGCCCAATGATGCCAGCTCCTTTCCAAGCTCCAAAAAATGGGCTTCGTATGGGGAAAGTCTACTAGATGAGGCCATCACTTCCTTTGTCTATGTAAATTGGATTTGTTAAAGCTCTATATTTATAATAATCATGTGATCACTGTTCAATGGCTATATTTGCAATAGTCACAATTCATAATAGTATTTTAAAATCCAGAAACATAAATCCAATGAAGTTCACATTTTATATAGCCATAATAATACATTTTATTAGATCAAGAGAAACTTCCATTAATGAAGGTTTGGGTCGTTACAATCTTCCCCCCTTAAGAAATTTCACCCTCAAAATTTCTTTTTTCCCACACTAAAATAAATATGGGTGACTTTGCCTCATCACTTCCTCTGATTCCCATGTTTCCTATTCAAACATGTGGTTTCACCGCAACACCTTGACGAGGGGAATTGTCTTATTTCATAGAAATTTTTCTCTACGATCTAAGATCTTTACTGGTTTCTCCTTGTAAGAAATATCATACTATAGTTGTACTACCTCTAAAGAGATTACATGTGAAGGTTCTGGTATGTACTTCCTTAAGAGGGATACATGAAAGCCATCATTTACATTGTCCATGGTAGGTGGAAGTGCTAGTTTATAAGACATATCCCCAACATGATCAAGAATCTTGAGGGGCCAATGTACCTAGGACTTAACTTCCCTTTCTTTCACAACCTCATGACCTTATTCCATGGAGATATGCATAGAAATACCATTTCTCCAACTTTAAACTGAAGGTATCATTAATGATTATCTACATAACTCTTCTATTGACTCTGGGATGCCTTGATATGCTACTGAATGGTTTTCACCTTCACCATTTCTTCAACCATTTCTAGTCCTAGCATCTTACTCTCACCAACTTCATCCCAACATACCGGTGTTCTGCACCTCTTACTATATGGGGCTTCATAAGGTGCCATTCAGATGCCCGATTAGAAATTATTATTGTAGGAGAATTCAACCAGTGGAAGATATTGGTCCCATCCTCCTTTGAAGTCCATAGAAAATGCTCTCAACATGTCCTCAAGTGTTTGGATAGTCTTTTCAGATTAGCCATCAGTTTGAGGATGATAAGTCGTACTAAAGTTTAGATGTGTATCTAGAGCATGTTGAAGACTCTTCCAAAACATAGAGGTGAATCTCAGATATTGATCAGATACAATAGATAGTGGTACTCCATATAGCCTTACCACTTTCTTGATATATATATGTGCCAGCTGATCCAATTACAAATCCTCCCGAATTGGAATGAAGTGTGCAGACTTTGTAAGATGATCCACAACAACCTAGATTGTATTGTTGCCTTTGGATGTATTCATAATTCTAGTGACAAAGTCCATGGTGATGTTCTCCCATTTCAATGCTGGTATGGGCAATGGTTTCATCATCCCCTTATACTTTTTCCTCTCTGCCTTCACTTACAGACACAATAGGCACCTTGATGTATTCTCAGTGATCTTCTTCTTCATATTATCACACTAATAATTCTCTCCCAGATCTTAATACATATTTCTGTTTCCTGGGTGAATAGATAAATTTGATCTATGTGAATCATCCAAATGTTACTTCTAAATCTCTGGACTTGATGGAACACATAATCTTTTCCCAAATCTCATAATTCCATATTCATTAACATTGAACTCTTAGGATTTCCCTTTTTTGATAGCTTCCACTCTCTTCTGAATTCCCACATCATCCTTTTGAGCATCCTTTAACCTATCCAAAATAGATGGTTGAGAAATCATTTGTGAAAGGATTGAGAATGTTTCCTTCTTTATGATTCCCATGTCCATATTCATCAAATCTAAGAAGATTGGGTCCTTCTATTTCTTTATCAATGATAGAACTGTTGGGTCCTTTCTACTTAGATCATCTACCACCTTGTTCTCTTTACCAGGGTGGTAATGGATTGAGTAGCCATAGTCTTTGATTAGCTCTAACCATCTTCACGAGTGAATGTTCAACTCATCTGTGTAAATACATACTTGAGGCTTTTTTGGTCCGTATATATTTCACACTTCTCCCCAAAGAGAAAATGCCGCCAAAATTTTAAAGCGAAGATCACTGTAGCCAACTACAAATCATGTGTTGGATAATTCTGCTCATGAACATTCAATTTCCTTGAAGCATAGGCAATGACTTTGTCATTTTGCATCAACACAAAGCCCAGTACCTTCTTCAAAGCACCACTAAATACCATAAAAAAGTTCTCCCCTTGTGGGTTAAGTGAGCATGGGCATAGTGATAAGTATCATTTTTAACTCCTTTAATCTTTCTTCACATTCATCACTCCAAGAAAAGTTTACTCCCTTCTATGTTAGATTGGTAAGAGTATTGGAAATCGTGAGAAATTTCTCACAAATCGTCGATAATATTTAGCTAACCCCAAGAAGCTATGGATATCCATTATCAATGTTGGTCTTGACCATCCCTCAATTGCATCTATTTTGGAGGGATCCACAGATATCCCATTTCTTGTGATGATATGGCCCAAGAATGAGACCTCTTTCAACTAAAACTCACACTTTTTGTACTTTTCATAGAGATTCTCTTTCCACAAGGTCTCTAGTATAGTTCTTAGATTCTCCTCATGATCCTCCTTGGTTTTGGAGTATATCATAATAACATCTATAAAGACTACCACAAATTTGTCAAGGTAATCCCTAAAGGCTCTATTCATCAATTCCATGAAGATTTCCGGAGCATTAGTGAGTCCGAAAGGAATTACTATGAATTCATAGTGCCCGTATCTTGTATGAAAATTAGTCTTGGGTATATCTTCCTTCTTCACCATTACATGATAATTTCCCAGCCAAAAATCCACCTTGGAGAAGTATTGTGATCCACATAGCTGATTGAACAAGTAATAAATTATTGGGAGAGGATACTTATTCTTTATCATGATTTTGTTAAGCTCACGATAATTGATGCAAAGGTGCATTGACCCATCCTTCTTCTTGATGAAGAGGACTGGTGCACCCCATGGTGAAGCACTTGGGCATATAAAACCTTAATCCAGATTCTCTTGTAGTTGTTTCTTCAGGTCCTCAAACTCCACAACAACCATTCTATATGGAGTCTTGGATATTGGAAATTCCCCAAGTATAAGATCTATTTAGAATTCAACATCCCTTTTATGACGAAGACCAGGAAATTCATTGGGAAACACTTCAGCAAATTCCCTCACAATAAGAATGTCTTCAAGGATGGTTTCTTCCTTAAACACAATCATCTAATCCAGATATGTGTGCTCATAGGGCAGTAATATCCATTCTTGAGATGATATATCTAAAGAAGATTCATATTCATCCTTGAACGTTTATAGAATCGGGGGTCGATTCTCCACATGGAGAGTGATTTCCCTCTCACAGCAATTTATATTGGCTCTACATAAGGAAAGTCAATCCATGCCAAGAATTGCATCAAATTCCAAAAGAGGTTGTATGATGAGAATCGCAGGGAAATTCAATCCACATATTATGAAAGGGGAGGAGTTATATTCATGGGATCTAATGATTTCCCCATTTGTCGTACTCACCGACATCTTTACTTCCATGATTTGTGGTGGGGCTGGGATTGGTCTACTAAACTTTTGGGATATAAAAGAATGCATAGAACATAAATCAAAAAGTACATTCTCAATTCTTGAATGAATAACTAGCGTACCTGTCACCACTTTGTTGTAGGGGTTCACTTCGGCAGTAGTGATGGAGAGAGCTCTCCCATGGTGCCTTCGAGGTTTTTGGTCGCCTCCTAAATTCCTTGGCTTAGGGAATTGATTTGCAAGATTCCTTGGTACTTTGAAGATGTAGAAATGAAAAACATGTTGAGGTTAGAATGGAGCGTTCCTCTCCTCTATTGCAACCGCTGGTTTTTCTTGTCGGTAGTTAACATCTAGGTTCACTTCTCCTCCACACCTAAAGTATTTCCTCGTCCCTTTCAGGCAATTTTCGTGGTGCTTCTTTCTACACCTTTGCAAAGTGGGGTGTTGGATCTCTTTAACACCGTTGGATTTATCCATCGGACCTCCAGCACTAAAGTCCACCTTACGCTTCTTATCTACATGATACCCTTGAGATTATTCAATCTCCATTTCGACCTTGAAGGAACATCAGAAAATTTCCTCATATCTTTCAAAGTCATAGATCTCCAGCACTTTCTGTAGGCTAGGTTTCTGCCCACCAAAGAAGCGGTCATTTTTGCATTCAGGGGTAACGAAAAAGCTTGAGGCGTATCATGCAAGCCTTTTGATGTTTTCCTCGTACACTCTGACAGATTCTTCATCTTTTTTTCTTGAGGTAAAGTAAGTCCCTTTCCATCTTAATTTAGAGGGTGAGTGGAAAGTATTTATTGGAAAACATCTTATGGAAATCCTTCCATTCCAATGCCTTGATATCTTCCTCAAGCTTCATATTTTTTATCAACGTCCACCATTGAACGAAATCAACTTCCATATGATAAGATTCTAGAAGATCCTTCTCTTGTTTGGAACATTGAAGTATGGAGTAGATCTTTTTAATGGTGTTGATCCATTATTCGACGATTAAGGGATCAGATGATCCATTAAAAGTTGGAGGCCTTTGTCTCCTGAAGCTCTCAATAGTTACTTGTTCTTTCTTAGGGGGGATTGAATGTTCCTCTTGACCCATGTTTCTATTCAAATCTCTAGTTAACTAAGAAATAATCATGACAAAGTTCGTGATTCCCGCTCCCATCGGATAGGGCATCTCATTTGCACAGTCATCACATTGATCTTCACAATGGTTTTTATCCCGAGTCCTCCTATTACCAGTCATGGCTGGAATAAAAGAAAAGTTAGGGGTAACACATAAAGGGTAATCCAAGGAAAAACTAATTACTTCTAAATAACTTTTATTTCCTTAACTTATGAATCCATAGGCTTCAATCTATGATATCCATGATTTACTTTCTAACATATATTCTTAGGGTAATTTTTTTAATTCCCTTAATAAGGGTTCATACTAAGATTATGAATTTACCAAAGCATATCCCCCAGGAGTGTCTTAAACAAGAGTGTATAAAGGCCCGTTGTCGTGCACCAGTTCCTGTTCGAGTCTATCTCAAAGTGGTGTTTTTGGGTTTTATCACTAGGATATATCTGTGCCAGAGCCGCCTCTACCTCCTCATATCTAGACAAGGATGTATTTTATTTATAAACCACTTAATCAATACTAACCAATAATTAGGGATGTTTTAATTATACTTATTCTTGTATCTAAGTCATCACTAGGGTTTTGTAATCCTAATCCCAAAAATAACTAAACCTATCCTCGGATACCACTATAACAAACTTGATTTTTATTACACACTTAAACCTAATTTATTACATAAGATCTTCAATTGATACAACATAAAAGATCGATATATCTAGTGTATTTGGGGCTTAGAATCATTACATAACATCTTAGAACATAAAACACACAACATATTTATTGAAAGCTTCCTTTACATGACCACTACATTCCCTCGTACTTAGCATTGGATGGGATAACCTGAGGACATGCATAAGAAAAGGGTGAGATATAAAGCCCAGTAAGGGAATAAACATGGAATAACACAAGGAATAAAATAAATGTTAGAAAATAGGCATATAAATGGAGAAAAAGAGAAACATGAACATAAAGGCATGATGAATCATTATAATCATAACATGGAATTGTGACAACAACACTTAAAATGGATTTAGCATGAGCCCAGGCTCATTACACATGGAGCATGAGTGAACCCGAGTTGCACATGAAGAATGAGTAAAACCTCATTGAACTTGAATTATCATGAGTCAACACCCATTTCATATGACGTATCATGATACAATACTTTACCCAATGCATTGGAGCACTCTCAGGGCAAACCCTTCTTAAACTTTTCATTTCATGAATAAGTGTGCCACATAGATCATACGACATGGAATCAATCATAATAATTTATTCCATGATAAAGGGATGTGGAATAAATACATGAATCTTTATAATCAATAAGTAAAAGATCATAAAGGTGAATACCTTTGATAGAGAAATGGGCAGGGTATTCACTACACAATGACATTGGCTTGGAAAATCATAGTGCAATTTCGGCAGCATAACAGCGTGAAATAAGAACTCATAAAAAATGGTTGATGATATAGAAAGTGGTGTCTCATAATATTTACATGAAATGCATAGTAATGGGGTCTTATAGATACATTTCTCAACAAACGTAATGGAATTTAGATGCATAATTCAAAATAATTACTTGGATGTAAAGAAGGAGAGAGAAATCCCTCATGGAATTTCGACATGGTAATAGATGTACATGGGAGGAATTAATGAGAGAGAAAGGGTTCTCCCATTATACAAAAAAATAGGGCAGTATGGGGAAGGTTCTAAATCATACCCCAACATTTTTATTTGAAAACAGAAGGGCATAGAAACTTAAATAAAATTGGACAAAAATGAGAAAGGAATAAATCCCTTACATGGAAGTGTGATTCCAAAGGCATTGGAGAGGCTTGAGAGAGGCTTCTTGGGAGATTGGGGAACCTTGGGATGATTCTAGAGAGAGGAGGTCAGGATTTTGTCTAACTCCAAAGTCTTTGAGTGAAGAGTAAGTTGGATATTGGGTGGGTTTATATAGGAAAGGAGAGGGAATTCTTTATTATTTAGGTTTGGGACACCTCACATTAAACTAATCAATACAAAAAACCAGACAGTGGATTTTTCCAATGGTTTTTTCCAAATGGGAGTGTAAAACAATATTTTATAATTAAAATGGCCAAACTTCTTAAAATAATAGGGTTTCTTATGTGGAGGTGATTCACACTCTCAAGGAAAACAATTTAAAAAGACAAAATGTTTTATAAGTCTTGGAGGGTCCACAAAATCTTTGTAAAATAAATCAAAAAAATATAAAATCACATTATTTTAATAATAAAACATATATTGGCGAAAATAATGTTTATTTTATTTTATTACCTCACTATTGGGTCATTATGATGTCATAAAACACATTATATATCTAAATGGTATTTTATTTTTACCCAAAAAACCGACTGTCTCAGAAAATTATAAAAAATTCATTGTTGGATAATTTCATTGTCCTAATTTCAAAAATAATATTCATTTTATCTAAATAATTTTATAAATATGATAATTTTTATTTTTAAAATAAAAACCTACATTAACCAAAAATTCATGGGTTTTGATAAAAATCATTTTCAAACCTTAATAAAAATTACAATTGCATTCATTAAATTATATGATCATTTATATTAATAAAAAATAATTTAATAATAATATTTTATTAAAATATTATTTAATTCAAAAATTCATTAATTAATCAAAATAAATTTCTTAGTTGAATATTAACTAAAAATATTATTTGTGCTTTAAAAACTATTTACAAAGTAACAATAATAAAATGAATGCACATTCTTTATACAAAAATAATGTACATTTTCATAGTGCTAGGTTACTGTTACATAACCCCTTATAACACCTGTATAAGACCAGAGGGTAAGATGTGCGATGATGAAAGACTCTTGGGGTGGCTCGGATAACATCGCTTGGGTGTTAATCTCTATTAACTTCCACCTATCCCGTATTTGGTTCTGCTCAAGCTTAATGTGTTCAAACTCAGCTTGGGCTTGGTCAAGAGTGATTCCTATTGATTCCACCTTATTTTGGAGCTCTGACAAATGGGCTTTGTATGTGGAAAGCCTACTGGATGAGGCCATCGTTTCCTTTGTCTGAGTGAATTGGATTTGTTAAATCCCTATATTTATACTAATCATGTGATCACTGTTCAATGGCTATATTAGCAACGGTAACAATTCATAACGGTATTTTAATATCTAGAAACATAAAACCAATGAAGTTCACATTTTATATAACCATAATAAAACAATTAATTAGATCAATAGGAATTTTCTTTAATGAAATTTTGGGTCGTTGCAAGTTTCCCGTATAGGTAGACGTGGGTCTAGCAATAGTGTGAGGTACCATCTTTATTTCATCCTTTATCAAGATTTCATTATTTGATACTAGTGTTTCCCACTCATTTATATCTATAAGTCTTATTGATATTCTTAACCTTCCAATAGAACTCATCTAACTTATTATGATGTTAACGACACCTCTTGGGAATAGGAACGGAAGGGGTGTTGGTGTCCTTCATGAACGTTATTGATAGCTTATATGGAATTATTCTGGTATTTTTTTGTTCTTAAATTGGATTTTTTCGATATCATTATCGAGATGGATTGTCTTATTTCTCATCATACTAAGGTTGATTATTATCATCGAAATGTATCCTTTCTTATCATTGATGGGAGATCCCAAGTGTTTCAAGGAGGGTGGGATATGAGGTTTTGTCTTATAAGACATTCTTTCCCATATCTCAAGAGTTTGGTCTCTTCTTTTATAGTTGAGGCTGATGAATTTTCATTTATTGATGATTTTCCCATATTTTTTTAGGGTTTTCTTGACATTTTCCTTGAGGATTAATCTAGGATTTATCTAGAGAGTGAGGTACAATTTACGATTGATCTGGTGTTATGGATTCCATCAATATCGATACCTTAATATCATATGGCACTAATAGAGCTGAAATAGCTCAATATTCAGTTGTAAGACCTAGTGAAAAGTGTTTTTTACATGATAGTGTTTTTCCTTGGGCCTCCCTAGTGCTCTTTTCCAAGAAGGCAGGTAGTTCTCTCTAACAGTGTGAATACTATCAAATGTTGAACTGGGAAACATTTATGAACAAGTATTCTTTACCTTATATGGATGATTTATTTGACCATTTAAAGGAGTAAAAGTGGGTTTTGAAGATTGATCCTTGATTGGTTTATCACTATCTCCAAGATTGGGTGTGTGATATACTGAAGATATCTTTTAGGATTAGGTTTGACCATTAAAAATATCTTGCGATGTTGTTTCATATGACTAATCCTCCTAAAGATTTTATGGCTTTGATGAAATAGATATTCCATCAGTATCTTGATAATTTTTTGTTAGTGTTCAAAGATGAAATTTTGGTTTATTTATGATCTGTGAATGGGCATAAAAATCTTATGAGTTTGGTTTTTGAAATCTTAAGGAGTCATCATTTGTATGGAAATCATTCAAAATGAAACTTTGGGATTTAAGAAGTGAGATTCATGGGGCATGTGATTTTAGAGCATGGCTTATTAGTTTATCCTTATAAGGTGAAAGTTTTATATCATGGGAAGATGAAAAAAATGTATTTGAGATTCAGTTCTCCCTTGATCTTTTTGGGTACTATTGACAGTTCTTCAATGATTTTTCAATGTTGGAGTCACCATTCACTAATATTACTATGAAAGGGGTGAAATTCATATGGAATGAAAAGTTTCAGTCTTCATTTGATGAGTTGAAAATGATTTTGACATCTCCTTCTATTTTGATCTTACTTGATCCTGGTAAGGTGTATGTGATTTTATATGATTCTTTTGGTGCTGATTTGGGTTTTCTAATCATGCATGATGATCATATGTTGTCTTATGGATATATTAAGCATCAACTATATGAGAAGAATTACCCCAATCATTATTTAGATCATTCCATGGTTATCCATGAGCATAAGTCTTGGTTGAATTATCTATTTCGGGAGAGGTTCGTAGTCTTTTCTGATCATAAGATTTTGAGCTATATCTTCTCTCATAAGGACTTGAATCTTAGAATGATGTTATGAGTGGAATACCATCAGAAATTTGACATCGATATTGATTATAACTCAAGGAATGGGAATGTCATTACATTCTATCTTAGCAGGAAAGTTCCATCACAAGTTGTTCAAGAATTAAAGAAAAAGCAGGACCTTATATGGCTCCTTGCTCAGAAGAATCTAGATGATCAGGAGGATGTTTCAGGAATGATTTTTACTAGTTTTTAATTATCATAATATCTCCATTATTCTATTATAAATATTCATCAATTGGATGATGATTTTAGAAGAATTATAGAAACCTTATATGGTGGAGTGACTGTTTCAGGTTGGTCTCTCTCTTTAGATGGTATTCTCTATTTGGGGAATTGGGTTGTCATCTTAGTGTCTGCGAGGAGATTCATTTTTTTTTATTTTCATAGTTCATCATGGGACATTCATCTGGGTAATAAAATTATGTATTATGAAATGAGGTAGTGATTCTAGTTGTTAGGTATGAAGTGATAAATTTATAATTTTGTGTCATGTTGCTACACCTTCCAATAGATAGAGGAAGATCATTTGAAACCTTCCAGTTTGCATCAACTTATACTAGTTTCAGTTTGTAAATGGGATAAGGTATCCACGGATTTTGTTTTTGTATTACCACAGAATCCATATGGTTGAAATACTATCTGGCTGGGGATTGATCGGTTGAAAAATTCATCTCATTTTATTCCAATTAAAGACACCACAAAAGTTGAAGATCTGGGTAAGATATATATAAAACAAATTATGAGGTTACATGGGTTTATCTATACCATTGTTTTAGATAGGGTTCCTATGTTTACTTCATGATTCTAAATAAGTATCCAATAGTTGATAGGGACTCAGTTTAGGTTGAGTACAATGTATCATCCATAGACAAACAACCATATGGAGCATGCTATAAAAATCCAAGAGAATATGGTATGTGCATGTGTTTTATATTTTAGTTGATCTTGGGAATGACATATTGGCATAGTGGAGTTTTTTTTAAACAATAGTTATCAATCATAAATCATACTAGCTCATTTAGATTTTTTATGGTCACCCATTAAGATCACCTATTTGTTTGGGAAGAGGTGGTCAAGGCTTATTTGTTGGGACCATGTTTGGTTCAAGAGATGTTAGTACGGATTTAGGATATACATTGGAAAGTAGTTATAGTGTAGATTCAAAAGAAATATTATGTGGATAAATGATTTATTCCATTTTATTTTTCCAAGGAGAATGGATTTTCTTTAATGTTTCTCCTCTATTGGTTCACTATCGGCTTTGGAAAATAGGTAAGGTTGGATTTGAGATATGTGGGACCATTTGTGGTCACTGTGCGGATAGGGAATGTTTCTTATATCTCGGAATTTCTAGCCTAATTGAAATGAATTCATGTTATTTTCCATGTATTGTAGATTAGGAAATATCCTCATAACCCCTCTCACGTTCAGAGTTGGGAAAAAGATTCATTTAGAGCCAGATGTTTCTATTGTTGTGCAACCGATGGAGATTATTTACTCTCATGTAAACTTTTTTCATGGAAATTATATTCTGTTGGTCAATGTTTTGTGGCCACATATATTATATTCTCATGATACTTTGGAATGTGATTCATTTATTAGAGAGTAGTGTCCTCACCGCTTTACAAGACTTCATTCTTTGACATGACTTCTCAAGGAAAAAAATTATTCTAGTAGGGTGTTTGTAACATCCTGTTAACCACTTTTAGGTATTTCCAATATCTTTACTTATTTTCCAATTTAATTGGGTGTGTCTTGGGACTCCTGAGGATGGAGAACATTTTTTTATAAAGATGTCATAAATTTTGGGGATGTATGTTTTTTTTAATTAATTGATTACAGGTATAAGTGTTTTATTGTATTTGTGGGGTTCTCCCCAAGTTCATATGATACCCAAGGTGGTTTGGGTTTTCATGTAAGAATTGGTAGTTTTTATTTTTTGATGGATAAATAATCATTTTTAGTGGTATTACACGATGTGTTTGTTCTTCAAGGAATATGTCACGAACCTGGTACACAATGTGAATTTATTACATTCTATGTAAAGATTACATTTTGTGTAATGTTAATTGGGTGGTTTTTAATTAAAAGGCTATTGTATTTTTGGTGTAACTAAGTCCCAAGAATTACACAAGATGTAAACTAATTACACACCATTTAAATGGCATTGTGTTGGATTTTAGGGTGTTTCTCACCTGAAATTTTATTTCATTCTTCTACAGCTCCATTATTTCTTGACCTAAAGCCCTTATCCAATGATTTTGAGAGTCTTAATTTGGTTTGGATTGATTCCTTCAGTGATTGGTCACTATTTCCTTTGGTTTGTGTCTCTTTGAGTGAGTGATCCTTTCTTATTATTTTTTAATTTAGTCATGGTAGCTGTTGGTTAGAGTAGATTACTCAAAGGGAGGGTGATTTGAGTATCTATAAAAACTTCTGTTTAAAAAGTATTCTTAAAAGGTTTCACCAATATGTTAAAATACAACCCAGTTAATCAAAGTAATACGGTTATGAAAGATTGACTGTTTAAATAACTTCTTAGAATATTGATTAATTCTCAGTAATCATAATAATAGATATTAATAATACTTTTGAAGATATTACACTAAGACGAGACAATTATAACTTCTTTCCATGATTTACTATCAAAGTGAATTTAGTGATTTCTGAATTATAAAATAATGAAGTAAAATAGAGAAGAATAAATTAAGCAGCACTTCTGATAAAAACAAGTGGTTCAGTCTCAAGACAAGACCTAATCAACTGCACTTGGTGATCACCTCATACAAATAAAGTTATATAAATAAACATGATCCACAACCTAGATCGTGGTTAACAACAGTACATAGGAATGTCCAGGTCACACAACCTCTTCCAAAGTTCTATGTGTGTTAAAACTACCAGGACACACAGGTACCTCTTCCACACTTATCCATGGGTATACAAAAGTGTAAAAGGATGTTTGTGAAAGGATATCTTGTATCCTTCAGTTTAATCCAGGAGACAGAGTGTATTGTTATACAGATACAAACACTACTCAAAAAATAAAAAAATGATACACAATAGAGAAGAAATGATAATATAAGGTTAGAATTTCTCTAATTTTAGTATTTGCATCTCTAGATATCTGGGATGAAGAAGATGCATAAATCAAGCCCTCATATGGTAAACATAGTGTTGCAAGTTAGAGAGATTTTTCTGTGTTCTTCGTAGTGTTTGACAGTGTGAAGATGTTCTTGATTCTAGGGCTCAAGTATGCTTCATGTGTTATTCAGCAGTGTCGAGTTTCATGTGACAGTACTTTCTTAAAAAATTCTCTAAGTGTGTTCTTTGTTGTCGTGCTCACACCCGGTTGTTTTTCTTTCATGTATATTCTATTTCTGGGTCACACTACACTTTTATCATTGAGTTCATATGTTG
The DNA here is from genome assembly GCA_963277665.1 of Viscum album. NCBI lineage: Eukaryota > Viridiplantae > Streptophyta > Magnoliopsida > Santalales > Viscaceae > Viscum > Viscum album. Next base: position 1,567,142,466 of record OY728156.1, read on the forward strand.
GAGCTGATAGGTTTATTGTATTTTTCACCTCGTACTGTCACATTACATGTCTACAAAGAAACATTAATTATGTCAGCACATTTACAATCTTCAAATATGACAGTTAGAGATTAAATTGAAAAATGAAAAAAAAGATTAAAAAACAGTGCCACATTATGTCATGGAACGATGTCTCGTTGAACTGGTGTCTTCTTGAAGAGGTGTCTCATGGTCACAGTGTCTTTTAGGTCACGGTCTCTCATGGTCATGGAATCTGGTTGGTCATTGTGTCTGGTTCATGGTGTCTAGTTCACTGTGTCGGGGCATGATGTGTGGTTCAAGGTGTATGGGAAGGGTTTCTGGTTCACGGTGTCTTAGATTTAGCGAAATATCTATATTCATACATAAGAAGTGATATTCATAGAATGGATTATACTTAATCATTTATCAAATAGATCATTATGATGTAAATCAAAGATAGTGTATAGTAATCAAAATGAATGTGTAGAACCTATGGTCTTTGGATAGCTTTTACTAAACAACTATACATTTGATGTATGATAGATTACATAGGATTAACAAGGTTTATAGACTGAATATTATTTTTGATCAATAAAACATGATTAATACATGAGGAGTCCAACAATATCTACTTTTTTTATGTTCATAAATCATGTGTATTTAGAGTGTATATTTGTTAAAACTATATATTTCCAATGTGAATAAAACATATATAGATATATAGATTCAAAACATATGTAGATTTATCCCCCTTTTAGGATTATTAAAAAGTGTGAATAAGAAAATACAAGAAAAGTGCACAATCCATTAGAGAAAAAAAGTTTTAGTACAAATAGTAGATAGAAAAACCAATGCAACAACATTCTTATCAAAAGTGAAAATTCACTGTTCATCATCCCTGCGTGGTATTCTCTTTGTACTTAGCAGCATGATCAGAAGAAGAATCCAAGGAGCAGAGGTTTAGGTAGAAGAAGGGAGTGAGTTGGTTGAAATTGAAGGTAAAGGAAGACCTTCAAAGATAGAGGGACCCATGTAGGTGCAGTAGAAGACCGGGGAAACTATTGATCAAGGATTATAGGCCTAGTCTGACTCAAGTCCTGACTGACAAACATAGAATTGGAGGCTAGGGAAGATGTGAAGGCAGGTAGACCATATCTCAGAGGTGCAACCATAAGAATAACTATGGAAGTACTCTAGACTTGAAGATAGGGCCTCAAAGTCTTTATAAAATCATCAATGATCTCTCCACCATACAGCATGGTCTTCTAAAAGTCATCCTTGTTTTCAATAAAATTTTCCAATAGATGAGTGAACTTGTTGAGCTTTTGAACTTGAGTCTTGAATGCATGAGTAATAGGAGGAATCCTTAGATTCTCTACAAGGTACTTGAAATGATTTGTCATGTTAGTTGTAGAGAAGATCCAGTTGAAGTAGAAATACACTTTCTTGGAAATTTCTTATTGGGAGTCACTAGAAATTTTGGAATGGATTTAGACCAGATCAAGAACTCTGTCACTGTTCTTGATAAATTTAGATAGATAATCTTTATGGAAACCACTAAGCACATCCTAAAGTCATTATTTTACCACTATTCTGAGCTGGTCATTGTTTAAGGAAGGTTGAGAAGATTGACCATAGGCATTAGAAGTAGTGACAAATGAGGTAAGTTATTTTAGGTTGTTGAGTACTTTTTGAAGGCACCCCTTATACTCATCAGTTAGATTTTTTATACCAACAACAAGCTCATGTATCTCTTTCACTATTTTTTTGTTTCATTCAGCCACGTATTCGACTAAGGAAGCTAAATGTGGTTGAATCATAGAGGCAATAGACTGTGGGGTTTGAGGAAAAATAGTCTCAAAAATATGAGAAGTAGGCTCTAATCTTGAATTCAACACTTTCTGCATTTCTTCAATCATACCTCTTTTAGTATGTACTTCATCACTAAGTAGTCTATTCTCAACTCTGAATTCCTGAATCTCATGAAGCATTTTGGGTTGAATCTACCAAATGACTTTTTCCAATAATAGTGAGGCATCACTCTCACTTAGATTTGTTATAGGAGATGCTTGAGTATTCAATATTTTTTCAACTACAGCCAAAAGGGTTGCTCCAAATTCTTTCAAGTCATCTTTACTCACCAAGGTTGGATGTTCTGGTGAAGGCTTAGACATAGAAACTAAGACATACTTAGGTTCTTTGGAAGAGATAGGTTTAGGATAAGATTCCATTTTCAACTGAAACATAGTGGAAAGGTCAAGACCTTTAACTGAGACTTCAAGTGAGTCATTCACATCAAAATAACTGGGAAATTTATACCAAGTGTCCACTGAGCTTAGATCAATCGGATTTGGCACTACAATAGATTCAAAATTGGGGGGTTGCTCCCACTCAATATTTGCATCCTTCTGAGGAATCAAAGACTTAGGACCTTGATCTATTTCATTGAGTTCATCCCTTTCTTCTTAAATCATTTAATTTCAAGCCAATTGATAGTCTTGTTCCATTATTTCTTCAGTAGAGATAATGACTTCAGGAACATCTTGTTCCACTAGGACTTCTTCAAGGTCAGCCTCTTGCATAGCATGAATTTATTCTTCAATATGTTCTTCCACAACAACCTTTTCGGTTTCCTTAGAAACAATTTCTTTTTCAACTTTGGGTTGGCCTTCCATATCAGAAACACCTTTAAGAGTAGGGATTTCAATCACAATTAATACTTGAGGAGCATGAGTATTTTCTTCCTCATTATAAATAGTTTCTCTGGTAGGCTCAACAGCCTCTTTTTATGTTTCTTTAGAATACTCAACAATTTCATCTGGTTCCAAACCAGGATCAGAAATAACTTTTGATCTTGAGGGATGTTCCACTAGATTGAACTTTTCATATATCCTCTCATTGTCTTCCACCCATGTCTTTTTTCAAGGATTCCAATTGATCTTCATACTCTTTATAATGAATTTTGAAGGATAGAACTCATGATCCTTGATAACTTCTTCAATTGGTCAAACCAATCCTTTGGAATGTAACATGGATAAGATAAGCCGAGAATAGAATAAGGAGGTTGACTTAGATGTGGTCTTGATCAATTCACACATATCATGTATGACATACTTACAAAGATTGATCTTATGTCCATTTTTCTTGAGATGAATCAAAAATATATCATGATATTTAAGTACAGAAAAATCACCTTTTATGGGGATAATCATGTTCTGAATAAACTTAAACAAAATTCTATATTCTCCATCTATTTCAGTAGCGATGTCTCTCCTCTTGGTTACATTTCGATTTAAACTTTTCAAGGCATCTTCCAAAACAAAGAATTCACTTGGTGGTGGAGGAACTCTATGACAGTCCTCAGAAATTCCCACATGAGATATCTTAAGGCATGAAGCCCATAACCTCAAGGAGAAAGTGCATATCTGTCTATTTATCCAACTTCTTACAACATAACCATATTCATAATCAAATGAAAATTGTACATACTGATAAAATTGTGCAACTAGCTTCGGGTAGATAGGTCTATCTTCTCTTGATAACAAATCTAACCAACCCTGTTCTTTCAAAACATTCAAAACCAGAGGCTTACTCGATATAATACACTTAGGGAATATCTCTTTCTTAGGTACTACAGTTCTGTTCACCAGATTGAGATTTAAAGGACCCTCAGGTGTTAACATAGGCGCAATCTTCTTCTTCTTTGGAGTGTGTTTATCAGGAGTCGACAAAAAAGTTCATTTAATCCTGGGTATTCACTAAAGGTTAAAGAGATAGAAGGGATTAAGGGTTGAAGAACGGTTATAGTTTGAGAGAATAAAAGGGTGATCGAGTGAAGAATGAGTGAAACTTCTTTGATTTTATCATTTAGGAATACCAATCGTCGCAAAAACAAAGTGCGGGAATGAAAATAATAAAATATGTAATCACCGCAATATAGGTTCTAATTTATAAATATAATAACATAGCATTCTTACGGTTAGACAGTAACAGGCGTTCATGGTGAGACAGTAACAGGTGTTTATGGTGATACCGTAACAAGTGTGATTTCTAGATCGTGCGACCGTATTGTAAGAGACAGTAAGTGTTAGATAGTAACCAAGAAGTACTAACTATGAGACAATAAACATGAAACAGTAAGTTATGAAATAGTAAGATATAAAACAGTAAGATATGAAACAGTAAGATATAAAACAGTGAGATATTTACTTAAGGTTTATCATGCCAAGTTCATGTATGATGCAGTTTATTCTTTCAGAATTTAATAGTTTGGTGAATATATCAGAAAGATGATATTCAGTTTCAATGAATTATAAAGTGATGTCACCTTTTTGATAATGATCTCTCAAAAAGTGATGTCTTACATCAATATTCTTTGTCCTATAGTGTGATCTAGGATTTTTCAGGATATTAATAGCACTTGTGTTGTCACAATTAATAGGTACATGCTTGAATTAATATCCATAATCCAGTAATGTGTGTTTTATCCACAAAAGTTATGCACAACAACTACCAGCAGCTATGTATTCAGCTTATGCAATAGATAATTCAACACAATTTTGTTTCTTACAACACCATGATACTTGTGACTTGCCTAAAAAGTGACATGTTCCAAAGGTTCTTCTTCTATATAACTTACATCCACCAAAGTCAGTATCAGAATAACTAACAAATTCAAATTATTTTCCTCTAGGATAGAACAACCCTATATTGGGTGTATGCTAAAGGTATTTGAAAATTCTATTTACAATATTTAAATGAAACTCTTCAGGATTTTCCTGAAAACAAGAACACATACACACACTAAATATAATGTATGGTCGACTAGTAGTTAAGTAGAGTAAACTTCCAATCATTCCTCTATAAGTGGTTTGATCAACATATTTTACATCTTCATCAACATCCAACTTACATTTGGTAATCATTTGAGTGTCACTAAAATTAGTTCTATCCAATACAAAACGTTTTAGAATATCTCTATTGTATTTGTTTTGATTTAAAATGATAACATCATTATTTTGAATGATTTGAAATCCAAGAATGAATTTTATTTCACTCATTAAACTCATTTCAAATTAGTTTTGCATCATTTTAGAAAAATCAAAACATAAAGAGTTTCTTGAAGATCCAAAGATAATGTCATCTACAAAAATTTTAACAACTAGAACATCATTGGAAATTTGTTTTATAAAGAGGGTACGATCATCTATTCCATTTTTAAAACCTTTGGAAATAAGAAAATTACTCAGCCTATCATACCAGGATCTTGGATCTTGTTTTAAACCATATAAAGATTTCAAAAATTAAAAATATGATTTGGAAAATGAGGATTTGTAAAACTAGGAGGTTTCTCAATAAAGACATCCTCAGCTATATACCCATTTAGGAATTCACTCTTAACATACATTTGATATAGTTTGAAATTTAGATGTGCAGCATAAGCAAGCAAAGTTCTGATGGCTTCAAGTCTAGGTATTGGGGAAAATTTCTCCTCATAGTCGATTGCTTCTTCTTGACTATGGCCGTGTGTAACCAATCTATCATTGATTCTAACTATGTTACCAGCTTCATCTACCTAATTTTAAACACCCATTTAGTCCCTATGGTGAATTTTTCCTTGGGTCTTTCGACAAGTTTTAAAAAATTGTTCCTTTCAAAACGATTATGTTCTTATTGCATATTCATCACCCAAAATTCATCATTGACACCATCAATAATGTTTTTAGGTTCAAGTTGTGACTAGAAGACTTGATGTTCAACATAATTTCTAAAAGAAGCTCTAGTTTGAGTTTCTTTATCTAATTATCCTACAATGACATATAAGGGATGGTTCTTAAGAGTTATAACAACTCTAGAAAAGGAAGGACTAGTGATTTCAAGTTCGTCAACAGGTTCAGGTTAATTATTATTGAGTCTAAGGAATTTACAGAACTGGAAGATTTCACAGATTCTTTCAGAAAATGGTTTGATGATATTGAATTAATGTTCATATTTGATACATCATCCTCCAAGTTCTCTAGAATGGTTTTAGGCTCATGTGGATCTATTTCATCAAATTTGACATGGACAGATTCTTCCACACATTTGGTTATTTTATTGAACACTTTATAGAAAATTTGTCAATATTGTCCTTAGTATTAAGGATATATACTTTGAAAATAAAATCTTTAAAGTAGCTAACTTTGGGTTTTTGATTTGTCCATAACTCATAAAGAGTCCTTTTAATAATAGGTCTAGTCAATACTCTATTGACTATGTAGCATGCTATATTTACTGCTTCAGACCAAAAATAAATAGGTAGGTCATATTCACTGAGCATTGTTCTAGAAATCTCTTGCAGGGTCATATTTCTTCTTTCTACAACTACATATTTTTTAGGTGTTCTATGGGCGGAGAATTTGTGACTATAACCATTTTGTGAGAAAAAGGATTCAAACTCATGATTTTCAAAATCATGGCCATGATCACTTCTTAAAATATTAATTATAAGTCCACTAATATTTTCTACAGACTTGGAATATTTAGTAATGTAAGAGCATGCTTCACTTTTGTGATCCAAAAAAAAGGTATAAGTATATCTATAAAAGTCATATACAATAACATAAACATAGTGCTTCCCATTTAAACTAGAAACTTAGATGGTCTAAAAAATTCCATGTGAACCAGTTTGAGAGGTTGAGAAGTTGGAAATTCTTTCTTTGGTTTGAAGTAAATTTTGTGTTGTTTTCTATTTTGACAGGGATTACACACTTTTTCATTGGAAAACTCAAGTTTGGGTATGTCTTTGACTAAGACTTTACTAGTTAGCTTTCTAAGGGAGTGAATATTACAATGTTATAGTCTCCTATACCAAATCCAAGACTCTTTATGAAATACACTTAAGCATGAAGCACTTTGAGAAACTAAGGAATCTAAGTTAAAAGAATATATATTTTCATTTCTTAATGCAGAGAACACAAACTCGTCTTTAGAATTAAAGACATTTCAAGAATTATTTTCAAATCTAACATGAAATTCATCATCAAATAATTGTGAGATACTAAGTAGATTATATTTCAAAGAATCAAAAAACAGTAATTTGGAAATTAAAACTGAGTTAGGGTTACTGATTTGGCTAAGGCCAATAATCATTGCTTTGGCATTGTCACAAAATGTGACATGTCCTCCATCTATTTTGATTAGGTTCTTAATTCATTAGTAGTCTCCTATAATTTGTCTTGAACACCCACTATCCAAGTACCATAAACTTTTATAGGAACTCTTTAAGCATCTTTCCTACAAAATGATTAAGAAAAAATAGATTTTGGTACCCATACTTTCTTGGGTCCAGTAACATTAGTGATACGTGCTTTAGGAACCTATATCTATATCATGTAATTCTTATAAGCATTATGTAAAGTATTTTAAAAATTAACACTATTGGGTCAAGAAAAACTTGAAACAATTGAAAGTGTATCATAGCCTGAACAAGTCGATTTGTTTCCAGAACTGGGTGTAAAGTTGTATATCCTAGATTTAGAAAAAAAGTTTGTTCTACCCAAATTTCTTTTTCCATGTTGATAACAAATGCCAGTATTGAATTTAGGGGAAATTTTTTTACCTAGAATTTGACTAAGAGTATTTTTCCCCTTGGTAAAAGTTTTTATGTCATTCATCAGTTGCTCATTAAAAAATTTTAATTCATTGTTCTCCTTGTGAAGTTGAGCATTTTTCTCTTTTTCAGTTGTGAGTTCATATTTAACAGTCACAGTAAGAGCATTTTGTTTCTTAAAATATTTATATTTATCTTTTAGTTCATTTCATTTTTCTTCAAGCATATTACAGTATTCAAAAATTTCATCATTAGAAATATTTTCAGAGCTACTCTTGTCTCCAGAATAGTATGAATTATGTATGGAGTCTTGTGTTACCTCAGATGTGTTTTTCATAAAACACATATTGGCTTTGTTAGCCTATTCATCATGTGATTTTTATGAGTCACTTGAACTGTCCTCAGAAGCACTCCAGGTTGCTTTCATTGCCTTTTTTATTTTCTATCCTTGTCCTCATATTTCTTTTTTTTACTTGAGCTTTGGACATTCAGTCTTGATATGTCCTTTGCGCTTACATTCCTAGAAAACAATCTCATCAGTCTTGTCACTTCTTTTACAATCCTTCTTCCAACTTCCTTTTTGATCAAATCTTCCATCGAAGATAGTCTTTCTGAAAAGGGTCTTCTTCTTGTAAAATATTTTAAATCTTCTAGAAAATTGAGCCATGTCCTCATCGCTATCAGATGATGATTGTTCACTAGAGTAACTCTCTACACAAGCTTCTAATTTCCTTTTTACTTTGTGTGTAGAGGTTGTGGTTTTGAATGCAACTAATTTGCGTTTAGATTCATCCCCCTCTTCCTTGTTGACTTTTAACTCTTCTTCATACATCATCAGTTTCCCAATGAGTTATTTTATAGGTATCATGATGATAGCACTGGATTATCTAATAGAGAAAGACGTTCCTATCTATATGTCAGGTAGACATCTGAGGATTCTCATGATCTGTTCCTTGGCAGTGACTTCTCTTCCATGAGAAATCATTGTGTTGACAATTTCATTGAACCTGAGATAAAATTCATAAATAGGGTCATCAGGTTTCATTTTAAAGTTATCATATTTAATAGTATATGTATTAAGTCTCATTTCTTTCACACTGGAAGTTCCTTCATGTGAAATAGACAATGTATCCCAAATTTCATGGGCAGTTTTACAAGCAGAAATTCTATTAAATTATTCATCTACCAAGGATCAATATAAAGCATTCATGGCTTTCCAATTTTTATTGTAGGCAGTTTTGGTAGGTTCATCCCAAGTGGTTCTATCATTAGAAGGAATCTTATATTAATCTATAATTGAAGACCAAATTTCAAAACACATACTTTCTAAATGCATTTTCATTTTAATTTTACATTGATCATAATTGGTTCCATTAAAAAATGGTGTTCTGTTGGTTGCATAACCTTCAAATATATTATCTGTAATAAATAAATACCTTGAAAGATAAAAAAATTATAATTAACAAAAATTTACATATCTTTAAAGTACAACTATAATCACAGTTGAATTTGGTTCAAAAAATCTTAATAAACACCCTCTGATACCAAATGTTGGTCAGAGTAGATTTCTCAAGAGGGGGCGGGGCTGAATTGAGTATCTATAAAAATTTATGATTAAAAAGTATTCTTAAAAGGTTTCACCAATAAGTTTAAATACAACCCAGTTAATCAAAGTAATATGGTTATCAATGTTTGGCTATTCGAATAACTTATTAGAAGATTGATTAATTCTCAGTAATCTTAATATCAGTTATTAATATTACTTTTGAAGCTATTCTACTATGAAAAGACAATTATAACATCTTTCCAAGATAAACTATCAAAGTGAATTTAGTGATTTCTGAATTATACAGTAAAGTAGATAAACAGATAAGACTAAATTAAGCATCAAAACAGATAAAAACTAGTGGTTCAGTCTCAAGAAAAGCCCTAATCGACTCTCCTTGGTGATCACCTACCACCAAGAAGTTTATATAAATAAACTTGATCCACACCCTGTCTTGGGGTTAACAACAGTACACAGGACTGTCCAAGTCACACAACCTCATCTACAGTTCTACATGGTTACAAAGAACTATGACATACAAGGACCTCTTCCACACTAATCTGTGGGTATATACAAGTGTAAAATGTTGTTTGAGAAAGGATATCTTGTATACTTCAGTTTAATGTAGGAGACAGAGTGTGTTGTTATACAGATACACACATTTCTCAAAAACTAATAAAAAGATACACAATAGAGAATAGATGATATGATAATGTTAAAAGTGCTCTGAGTGTTATTCTTTGCAGCTCTGGACTTCTGGGATGAATCAAATGCAGAAATCAAGTCCTCGTATGGTAAACAGAGTGTCGCAAGTTATTGATATTGGCGATTGTTCTTCATGGTGTTTGATAGTGTGAAGATGTTCTTGATTTTGGGATTTAAGTATGCTTCTTGTGTTCTTCATCAGTGTCGAGTTTCATATGACAATACTTTCTTCAAAAATTCTCTATGTGTGTTCTTTGTTGTCATGCTCACGCCCACATGTTTCACATTGATGTATATTCTATTTCTAGGCCACACTACTCTTTTATCATGGAGTACATGTGTTGTAGCCGATAGGTTGAATGTATTTTTCACCTCATAACTTGTAATATCAGGTGAAATGTCTACAAAGAAACATTAATTATTTCCATGCATTTAAAATCATCAAATATGACCATTAGTGATTAAATTGAAAAACGAAAAAATAGATTAAGAAGTGGTGTCATAGTATGTCATGGAACAGTGTCTCCTTGAACCAGTGTCTTCTCGAATTAGTGTCTCACGGTCATGATTTCGGTAGGTCACGGTGTCTCATGGTCACGGTGTCTGGTTGTTTACAGTGTCTCATGGTCATGATGTCTCATGGTCATAGAGACTCATGGTGATAGTGTCTCACGGTCACGGTGTCTGGTTCATGGTGTCTGGTTCACTGTGTCTGGGCACGATGTTTGGTTCACAGTGTCTAGTTCACCATGTCTCAGACTTAGCCAAATATTTGTATTCAGACTTAAGCATTGATATTCATAGAATTTATTATACTTAATCATTTATCAAAGAGATCATTATAAAGTAAATCAAAGATAGTGTATAGTAATCAAACTGATTGTATATAACCTAAGATATTTGGATATATTTTACTAAACAATTGTACATCTGATGTAAGATATATTACACATGATTAAAAAGGTTTATAGAACAAATAGTATTTTTTATCATTAAATCAAGATTAACACATGAGTATTCCAACAATAGCATCATTGTGTTGCATTATCATATCTATTGACCAGTGATGATGTTTCTCCATGTTTACTTCTAAAAATTTTGTGTGATCTTATTCTAGGGGTCTTTCCATTGTTGGTTGTCATGTGATGGGTGTTTTATGTTGAGGTTTGTTTTGATTTATATTCTTCGAGGATCTTTTTCATAAATTTAATCAATTATAATATTTGTAGATTTGTTTCAGGGAATATATTTTCATTATTGAATCCTTTCTTGTGGTGGGTTCCACTGTGGGTGTGTACAACCTGTGTTTTGAGGTATGTGGTTCCATCTTTTTCCTATGTAGATAAATTGAATTTATTTGGTTTTTGAAAAATTATTTTATTAAAAGAAATATCCTAATTTATTTATTTCTTTTGTGTGTGTGGAATTAAGTTTTTATAAAATATGATTTCCCCAAGTTTTGGTGAATAAATAATGTTTTTCAAAGAATTGTGAAATGGTTTTTAGAGCATGAAAATTATGGAAATGGTTTGATTAATTGATTTTGAAAAAATATAACATGATAATTTTTGGTTACATAGGTGGATGGTATAGTAATAGGTCTTGTCCACTGTTGGGGGGTTTTTTCATGGGTGTTTCCTTTATTCTCTTGTTTTGTTGTTCAGGGGTATTGTTAGACCTTTTGGGAGGTTTACTTGATGTGGGTATTTATATTCTCTCTATACTCAATTAATATGTCAATTCGATTTATTAGTGATCAATTTTCTATGTTAAGTGTGATTTTCATCTCTATCCCGACCTATTGTGATCCCTAGTGTGATGTTACATGTGCATGTGATTTTGGGTTGTACTATTTTTTTGTACTTCTATATACATGATATGAGATATGAAACGTGGATTTCTTTATTATTACTTTGTATATCTAATGTGATATATGGATATGAAATGATTTGAAACTAATTTTCCTAAATTATTTGGAAATTAGTAAAATGGTGAAATTATGCTATTTTATATACTTCTTTTAAAAAATTCTAAAATTTTTAACAAGTGTTGTTTTATTTAAAATTGAGCATAGTTGGATTATTTTTCAGAGAATTGATATGGAACACCTGATTGAGACCCTAATGATCACGTTAGCTCACACCTCGTATACCACTTCGGTGATTCATATATTTGGTTATTTATTTCAATATAGGGAAATTAATGGCTCCATAGAGATGTGGGGTAGTTTTTTTCTTACTGAGTTGAGTAGATGGTGGGGTTCTACCCATGATATCACATAGATTAGATGTTTTTTTTGTTTTAGTGGTCCTTTGTTGTTCAATTTTTACATGGAGATTGATTCTACTTGAATTACCCCCAGTGTTTTGTATGTAAACCCTTCATTGTTATTTTAATATCTATAAATTTTAAGGGTGAAGGTTGGGATAGTTTGGTAAAATTTCAATAAATTTTGGGGCTAAAGGAGAGGTGCACGGTTTGTGCACAATTTGTCCAAGCCGTGTGGAAATCCTAGGAGACCCCGTGCACACTTTTAGTTATGAGTTAGTAGATTTGGCACGGTTTGATAATGGTAAGAGAGACTATGAAAGGATTAAAATAGAGGGTTTCCTAAATGCAGTAGCTAGTTCATGGTTGGAGCACAATTTGTCTAACTTTGTAGTCAAACCATGCGCATAGCCAAAAAAAAGATCCTATTTTTTTGGATTTTACTCATTTTTTTCTAAAGTTAGCTTATTTTTCCCTCAAAACTCCCCTAACTTGAGATTACTCTCCATCAAAGGCTGTATAACCCATCCCAAGAAAATTTTAATAAATCTAGATCCCTCCCTTGGTATTTTCAAGCCCGATTCTTAAGGTATGTCTTCGTTCTTCCACATTCCTCTCACGCTTTCTAAGATCTACTAAGATCTACTTCTCCTCTCCTCTTTATTTCTCAGATCTACACATGTTAGGGATATATATAAGATTATTTATACCAATTATGATTTTTTTCATGAACTTTCTAGGATAAGAGATCTAAGGTCATTTCTTGGAATATTGACCCAAATTCTTGAACGTTCTTCGTCCGTTGTCGGTTTCCGTAAAATCCATTGATGTAGGAAAATTCACTATCATCTCCCCATTATAGAATTTATTTGATTAGTTTCAAATTTATTAAATTGAATTATATTTATTGTGATATCTTGGTTCAATTAATGGAATAAAACCTCTTTATTGATGATTTATCAATTTTGTGAAATTGTGAAATCATGATGAATTATTGTGAAGATTGCTTTATCATCTTGAATTTAAAATGGTGATTTTAAAATATGGATTTGATTGAATTTATAAATGGTTTTTTGGAAAGGGGGTTTTCAATAAAAAGGGTTTTTTTATTGAAATGGTTTGTATTTTGGATGGTTTTGATAGAAAATGGTTTTTAATAAAAAGGTAATTTTATTGAAAAGGAATTTTTTGCATGATCCTTGGGAATATTGGTGTGTGTTCATATATAATTTATAAAGAATGTTTGAAATATAACCTTCTGAACATTGTAAATGGTTAACTAGCACACAAGATATAATTACCTTGTGATGAATTGGTAGATCGATTAGAAACTGCTCATGAGTACAGAATTGTCATCACGTAGCATGCGTGGTTGGTTGCACGGGTTTGTGGAATGGTTGGGCTATGCCAAAAATGAAATTTTGAAATGGTTTTAAAGTATTGTTAGTATTTTTATGGAAATATAAATTTCTAGAAAATTGGTTTTAATATAACTTTTGTACTTTTGGTTGCAAAGGGTGTTGTAACTTGTTTATATTTAGTTATACATTGTTTTAAGAATTTTTTTTATATAAACTATTTCATATAAATGTTGCTAAATCTTATATCCTAGTGCTGTGTATAGTGATTTCATTAAGGAACACCTACTATGTTTTATACCCTCCCCTTCTTTGGCACTTTGGTTCTTTTGCATATTCGATCTTTTGAGACAGGGGCAAAGGTAACATATCACACGTTTTTAGCACCACTTCATGAAACTTGGGGTTTTTGGTGATCTTGGAGCATGGAGTCTTGTATTCATCTTGGAGTCTTTATTTTTTCCTTCGTCTATTTACTTGGAAAGTTGTTTTTTATAGATAAAGTGAATGAATTGTCAGTCATTGTTCATGCATCATATAGTGAGTTGTTTGGTTAGGGTTTGTTGAGTTAATTATTTTATTCTTAAAGGGTAAAGTATCCTAATTTTTTATTTGAAACCCTTTGACATTTATTTTCAGCCTTTGGAATATTTAGGGTTTACCATATGGCTAATTAATGACCCTTTTTACTCTCAAACTAATAATAATTAGTGGGTCATTACAAATGGTATCAGCTTGTTTGGTCCTTTCCTAACAAGTATTCATTGGTGTTCTTAGTCTTGGAGTTGAAATTCCTTATTATATATTCCTTGGGTTGGAATCTTAGAAAGGAGTAGGATTGTTAGAACATGAAATGTGGAGCATAAAATGACGTAGATAACCCTTTTATTCTGAACTTCATGTTACCATGGTGTTGGGTACATAAGTGTTTTGGAAACTCTTCTAGGATTTTGGAATCTCATTGTCATGGGTTTAACCAATGAGATGAGAATTCCATGAATTTTATAGGAATGGATTAACACTAGGAGTGCATACATCATTTGTAGTATTGATATATGTTTGTTAAAAAGTGTTTATTTTTGAAAAGAATGAAATTGATTTTCAAATGAAACAATTTGAAAAAGCATAGTTGATGTAGTTTGAAATGGTTTGATTTTCAAAAAAAAGTAATGATTTTTCAAAAAACATTGAACATGAATTTGGTTGATTTTTGAAATAAATGTTGTGATAGTTGATGTGATTGAATTTGAAATGATAAGCCATAAGTTTCTAGAGAGTGAGGCTTACAGAGTTGTTTTTTTTAAATGGCACCCGATAGGAATTGTAGGAACCAACCAGAAAAATCTATGGAGAATGTGGTTCCACCTAAGCCACAGGTGAACCATGAGTTGGTTAAGAGAACTATCCAAGAATTCCAGGCTATGGAAACTGCGCACCGAAGGGATATTCCAAGGAAGATGGATCATTCCATCCAGTTCATGACGCAGAATCCACCAATTTTTTTGGGTGATTCAAAACATAAAAAGTCAGAGGTGTGGTTAAAAAGGATGAATCATATCATTGAATTCATTGGCACACAAAATAAGCTCATATTAAATATTTCCATGTATGTTCTTGAAGATATTGCATGCTAGTGGTGGGAATTAGTTATGTATGCTAAAGCGGATCAAGGTCGTACATGGGAGGATTTTTAGGAATTCTTTGATAAAAAATTCTATCCTCATACGTTCAAGATCTATAGGATGACATACTTCATTATCTTGAAGTATTAGAATATTTTTATCACTGAATATGGGGCTAAATTAATTAATTTATTTCACTTTTCACTAGATGTTGCAGTGAGTGCAACCTTGGAGGCACAAATATTCAAAGATTGTCTAAGTCAAGATATATGCCCAAAGATTGTGGTGCTCTATGTCCCAGATTATACAGAGTTGGTGAACAGAGTGACAGTTGCTGACTGGGATATCTCCTGGGATATGGGAGGAGGATGTAAGATGATACCTATGGGGAATGGTGGGAAATGAAATGTTGGGAGCAAGCGAAAGAGGGACACCTATTTCCAAGGTGGGAATGGGACTCAGAATCAGATAGTTGGGTCATTAAATCTTTCCCAATGACAAAAAAGACAAGTGGGATACTTTCAATGTGGTTCCTTTGACCACATGAATTGGGTGTGTACAACACCACCAAAATCATAACATAATTACAACAAGATGGGACATCTCAATTGTATTTTTTTAGTGCTCTGAGGTCAGGTGCTTAAGAAACTTCTCAAGTGTCAGAAGAATCATATGCTTCGATAGGGAGAGGAAATCTTAATCAGAATCATCAACACATTAGACCTAGACTTGGTGATTCCAGAAATACCAGGAATCCTCTGTAAGGGAAATCTTAGCAGGGCAACAAGGTGTATATTACAGTAATTAATCAATTGTATAGAGCCTAGAAGATGATTGTAGATGATCAAGATAGAACATCTACGATGAGAGGTACAATTATGTTGAACTATACCCTTATGAAAGTGTTGTTAGATACTAGTGCATACCATTCCGTCATTTCTTCTCATGTTGTTGATCTTATATGTTTAAAAAGGGAAATGATGCCTTCCATGATAAAACTATAAACTATTATTGGTGAAATAAAATGTCAATCCATTGTGTGTAGATTATGTTTTATAACTGTTAATGGAGATGAACTTAAATGGGATGTATCAGTGTTAGATATGGATTTATATGATGTAATACTTGGTATGGATAGGTTGAAAATGTTTAGGGATCACATCGACTATTATAAGAGGACAGTTAGTTTCATGATTGATAATGACATCAAGAATATCTTTATAGGATAGAAAGTTGTAAATAAAGGTGCAAAACTCTTTTTGGTACCATCATTTAGAAAGATCTCTACTCAGTTGGTCGCGTTGAAATTGGAATTGATGGCAGATATCGAGGAAAATAGTTTTCCATTTGTTTTGGATCAATTTCTAGATGTATTTCCCAAGAAATTCTTAATGTTACCACCTCTAAGGGAAGTGGAGTTCACGATTAATCTCCATCTAGGGACCAGCACTATTTCCCTTTTGTCTTACAGGATGACACAAATAGATTTAAGGGAATTGAAAGTGTAGTTGGAGGAGCTAGAAAGAAAGGGTTTCATTCGACTAAGTATATCTCCATGGGTATCACCAGTCTTTTTCATGAAGAAATTTGATGGAACTCCTCGATTGTGTGTTGATTATCACAATCTTAACTAAGTAATTATAAAGAATAGGAATCCACTTCCATGCATTGATGACCTGTTTGACCAATTGAGGGGATCTCGGTGGTTATCTAAAACATAATTTCGATCAGGATATCACCAATTGTGAGTTCAGAAGGAAGATATTATGAAGGAAACTTTCAGAAACTGATATGGCCACTGTGAATATATAGTCATTCCTTTTGGTCTCACAAATGAATTAGTGGTCTTCACGGTATTGATGAATCAGATATTTCAGCAACATCTGGATTATTTTATTGTGGTGTTTGTGAAAGACATCTAGTCGTATTCAAATAGAAGGGATGAACATGATGAACACTTGGAAATGGTGTTTATAACCTTTAGAGGTCATTATTTTTATGCCAAATTGTCAAAGTGTGATTCTAGATACCATAGGTTCTCTTTCTTGGACATTTGATTTCAAAAAAAGGCATTTCAGTGGATCCTAAAAAAGATAGAAGTTTTTATCTCATGGAAACCACTAAATAATATCTTTGAGATACATGATTTTTTTAGCCTATCTGGCTACTATTGGTTTTTTTCTTGACTTCTCATGATTATCATTTCCAGTGATAGCTCTGAAAAATAAGAATGCTCCATTAAAATGGAAAAAAGAATACCAGAATTCATTCGTGTAACTGAGAGTTTATCATAGATCGGGACATATCCTAATATTTCCAGAACCAGGACAATGGTATGTACAGTACTGTGATTATAGAGACTCAAGATTGATGTATATAGACATTACATTACTTTTTCATAATACCTAATACCTGACAAAAATAGACTCTCAAAGACCATATTAGTTTAGTGTCTTTGGAAACTCAGAACATAATCTTCTAATCATGGTGAAAGATCTTCAACATCTCCCATAATGATATTACCCTTTTGTTTTCTTAGATATAACCTTTATTTATATCTTGGGGGAATGAAAAAATAAAAAGGGTGATCTCAAATGCTCAGTAAGGATAAACATGGAGAACATAAAACAATCCATAAACATTTGAACATAAAACCATGAATATAAAATATCAAAATCACGAGTAATGACATAAATCGTAGTAGTAAAAAAGGCATAGATCATAAAATAACATTAATAATTTTAAAATAACTTGGGAATAAAACATGTAATTGTGGAAAACCATTAAACACATGTTATGATTTCCATAGTAGCTAAGGCATTGCTGCCATGACCATCATAGTGGACAAAGTCCATTACTGAACTGGGTTTATTTGTTGTTCTAGCCATGTATTACTGAACCAGATTTTAATTATTGTTCTATTCATGTCTATCTCATGAGATATAAATCTTTACCCAATGCATTGGAGGGAGATATAGGTCCCACCCATCTCATAATGAAATCATTATTTCGTGTGCCACAAAATAAACATCAACCATTCATCATAACCCAAAGAATAATATGGATTTCATAAACATCATCCCATCATAACATAATCCATATAAAAAAATGGATATCATTTCATCATAAGAAAAATCAAACCATGTAAATAATAGAGACATTATACTTGAAACATAGACATACTAAATAATTTCATCTTAGATGGAAAATAGTTTTGATAAAACACTTGAAATGAATTCTTGAGTAAAATATCCTTTCTTCTTCAAAATCATTTACTTTTCACAAAATTCCAAGAAATTTTAAAAGAAAATTATTTTTTGAAAATAATCATGAAAATATTGTAGAGGAATCTTCACAGATAAAAGGCGTTATGAAACCGTAAAAATCAATTCACGTCGTATAAGTTAAAAAAACTCATTTTCCTCGTACTTTTTCTGGAAAATTCGAAAAGTACATCATAAGGTAAACAAAAAAAATTCCTTCCATTCATCATAGTAAAATTCAAAGAAGGTATAGACATGACTTTAAAAAAACATGGAAGAATAGTAAACATTTTTTGAAAACATTTTTTGAAAACATGGACATTGATGATGAATATAACCCCAGTAAATACTTACTGATAAACAATCTCAAATAAGAATGAGATTGAAATAATTATCCCTCACTTTAGGTCTAATTTCTTCTGTATGTGTATGAGTCTTCTGTATAGTGGGTTTAACCACTTTATTAACTATTAACAGAACCATAATAATATTTATGATATCATATATGATTTACTTACGACTTTATATTACCCATTCATTTGTCAATTCCATGTTAAAGCAGCATTTGGGGTAAAATCGTTTCATTTATCATCCATGTTTTGACTTGTAATTATTCATATGATTACATAGATCATGATTACTTACTTCTAGAATTTAAAAAATGATTTATATATAATATATATTAAGAATATAAATATATATAATAGATTGATAAATGGAAATAAATACACCGTTCATGGAGACGTTAGGCCGTACGTACGCATGAATTCTATTTTCGTTTCCTTGTTAAATTGAATGGTAGTGAGTAAATAACATATACATAAATCCAGTATCATTAATATGTCATATATTTCATGATTATTTATTATATATAATTTATAATCATTATTTAATGGTTAACATAGAGAATGAATCTCATCGCGTCGTGGAGACGGTAATCCGTACGTACGCACGAGCGATGATATCGTTCCCATAATTATTGAATTGAATTAGAGTGGATGATATAATATCTCAGAATTAGTATCATGTTATAATAACCATATATAGTTATTCATTACACCATTATACCCATCCAAGTAAGGTGGTGGTGGAAAACAGATTACACCACGGCGTGGAGACGGTATTCCGTACGTACGCACGCGCGGTGATTTAATTTTCTGTAGGATGGATAGAAGGTGAAATAGGGTTGGTTAATATTTATAATAACTTATTAATATATTAGTTATACCTATGTTATTACTTTATTATTAAACAACAAAATAAGAGGAAGTAGAAGAAGAAATGAATTTGAAAGATTCAATAAAGGATATTACCTCTTCTTCGACGCGCCTCTTCTAACCTCCTCTTAGGGCACTAAAGTTGGTCTTTGAAGAAGATAAGGACCTATAGTATGTTTCTATGTAAGTCGAGAAAAGAAATGTACTGGGTTTTTCAGAGCTTCAAGGCGCAAAATTTTTTGAATAGGAGAGGGAGGAGGTGCTCTTTTATAAGAGAGGAGAGTGGCACTTTTGGAAACCTCTAAAATATTAATTTATAATAAACCCAAAAACCACTTAAAAACATCCAAAATGACTCAAAATAGAATATGATATGAGATAGATTTTTAATATCATCAAAAAATAAAATTTAGACATTTTGGGAATTTATTTTAAACCTTATCAACTTGATTTATCCTTATTTAATCTATTTAATTTTATTTGTGGTAATAATATTATAAATTTTAAATTGTCATAAATAATTACTTATGTGTTGCGAATTATCCATAATTGGATACTTTATGACATTTTCGAGCATGTAAATTTCAATTTTTAATTTTTAAATATTTTTTTTGATTTTTAAACAATTTAATAATATGTTGTTTTTATAAAATAACAATAGTGTCAATTTTTACACTATTCATTTATTTGAATTTTAATAAAATCCCCACATAAAATATAATCAAACCAAAATATTTAATAGATTAATAACATGACATATTTATCTATAAAATTCGTGGAGAACATTAATTAGTTCATATAATATTTATTTTAATATTTTTAAAACCATGTATTTGATATTTCAATCAAAAAAATAATTTCTACATCACTATTGTGTCACCATTAATGAAAATTATTTAATCCCTAAAAATTCTAAATAAATTAACATGATATAGATAATTGAATTATCTTTCTGGTTACTATTTATGTTCGATGTTTTATGAAGTTTATATCTAAATTAAAATTCTTACACTTATAAGATATAAGAGGGTAACATGTTGTCACTTTCTCTGGTTTTAATAATAATTACGTCCTTTTCATGGTGAAAAGTTCATTAAATGAATCTATTACGACCATTATGTAATATGGGTCAACTTTTATTCATCCAATAGAATTTTGGAAGGTGTTAGGGTAATTTTATAATCTTATTTTTACCCTTAATTACCTGATTTACCTTAAAATGTAGTAAATAAACTTTACCATAGTTACTATTCATAATGTCTAAAAATAAAAATTAGTCTATTATAATAATTTGGACATACTGATTCCCAATATGGAATCCACTTTTCCAAATTCAAAAGACATAATTTGCAGTATTTAATTTAAAATTAATCCCATGGTTGAGAAAACGTGTTTTAAAAGTTAAAACATTGCAAAAGATTGAAATGTTTTTACCTGTGGATTCAATGTAAAATTCATGATAATGAATTTAATTATATTAAATGATAAAAATATATTCTATTTATTCTTTAAAATCTTTAAATAATGTATTTTAACCATATAAATTATTTTGAAGAAAAAAAGTTGTTTTCAATGAAAATTTAGAATATTTTTACTATTCATCAAAATAAGAAACTTATCAGAAAAATATCAAAAATTTATCCAAAGTAAATTATTATATCCTGATTCCATGTAAGAATTTTAATATTTCAAATTTAACTTATAAACATGTCAAAAACTATATTTGAAGTGGGTGCGCCATCAAAAGGCTGCAAAACTGCATTTTTTGAAAAATACTTATTTTACCTGAAAATTTATTTTATTTTCATACCATGTTCTATAATATGTGTAAGATTATGATAATGTTATAAAATTAAAAATGTGGTTAATACTATTCATAACGGCTAGTTCATAATAATATTATAACAATATATTGTTGTTTAGTGAAACTCGGTATTGCGTGCAACCCACGCTATTGAGGAAGGACTCTCTTGAGTGCAACACAAGCCAAGAATAGTGTTTGTGTCTAGTACAAGCTAATACGGTGTTGCGTATAGAACACACTAATATTTGTGTAGCATACAACACAAGGCATCAAATAAATAAAAAATAATATTTCCCATAAAATCTCAGGGTGTTATAGTGATACTTCGTGATTAGGATTGTGTTGTGTTCTCATGAAAGGATACCATGTTGTGGATTTTGGTTCATGGTAGTTGAGGGTGCATTAGAAGAATTATCCAACACATGATTTGGAGTTAGTCGCGATCATCCATGCTTTGAAGACATGGAGACATTATCTCTTTGGTGAGAAATTCACTGTGTTTATAGATCATAAAATCTTTAAACACATTTCCTCATAGTGATATTCAAATTTGAGGCAAATGATATGGATGGAGTGTCTCTAGATGTTTGACATTGACTTGATGTATACACTTAGAAAAGTTAATTCGATGGAAGAAGCATGAAGAAGAAAGTCATATGTTCAGTTGGAAAAAGAAGCTTTATATTAATAGCAGTTGATGTTTGTCCTAGCTGATATGAATGTGGAATGTAAAGACGGGGTGATGTTGTGGTTTTCATTCCATCTACTCTTATTCCTGATTTGATAAAGTTGTTAATGGAGGCACATACATCTGATGTTGAATGTTGCATTGGGTTCAAAACTCAATAGTGGGGAGACCATTGAAGGCTATAAAATTGATGGGAGGTTATTTTTGTGTTTCAGAGATCAAATGGTTGTACCTATGGATTTTAAAGAACAACTCCTACATGCTTACTAACATTCAAGATGGAATGTATGTCTAGGTACACAAAAGATTTATAAGTCATTAAAGGTGCAGTTTTGGTGGAGCGGCATGAAAAAAAAGGTGGTCGAGTTTGTCTCACAGTGCTCAACTTATTAGCAGGTTCAATCATTACACCTGAGACCAGTGGGTATGTTCTAGTCATTATCGATTACAATGTGAAAATAGGAGGAGATAGGTAGGGATTTTTTGATAGGTCTCCCAATAACATCATGAAAATATGATTCCCTATCGGTGATAGTGGATCGTCTTACCAAGTCTCCCCATTTCATCTCTATTCTTGAAACTTATATGGTGGAGAATCAATCCAAAATTTATATCCAAGAAGTGGTAAAAAGACATGCCATGCTAACTTCAATCATGTCAGACAGAGATCTGAGATTGATATCTCATTTATGGAAATTCTTATAGGAATCCCTTGGGACTTAGTTGAATATGATCACGTCTTATCATCCTCATATAGACGGATAATGTGAGTGGACGATAGAAATGTTGGAATACATGTTTTTGTCTTTTGTAATGGATTTTGGTGGCTCATGGTAGGAACACTTTCCCTTGGCAAAGTTCGCATATAATAATAGCTATCAGTACTCGATACATATGGCTCTATTTGAAGTATTGTATGGGTATCCTTATCGATCTCCACTATATTGGGTGGAAACAAGTGAGACTTCATTAGTTGGGCCTAGTCTTGTCCAAGAAATAATGTAGAAGTTTTAGTTGATTATAAAGAGGATAGAAATGGATCATAGTCATCAGAAATATTTTGTAGATCATCATCGATGGTCGTTTTCATTTTCTATGAGTGATCTTGTGTTCTTGAATATTTCTACAAGGCTTGGACATCGTTTGTTTGGGAAGTAGGGAAAGTTATATCCTCGATATATAGGCCTTTTGAGATAATAGAATGGGTTAGAGATGTGGAATATCGGTTGGTGTTACCACCACAATATATTACAATTCATAATTTTTTCCACATATCTCAGTTGAAAAACTGTCCTCCTGATCCAGACCATGTGATCAAATGGGATCATGTTGACATAGAATCAGATTCTTTGTTGGTACATATCCCGATGCATATTATGGATAGGCAAGAGAAATTATTTCATGGGAAAAGCATTGGCCTACTGTGGATTTTATGGAAACATTCTCAGATTCAGTAAGAGACATGAGAATGTGAGAGATAAATGAAAGAGGAGTGTCCAGAACTCTTTTAGGGCAGTGATGGTTTTTTACTTTCTGGGGACGGAAATACCAATTGTGGGAAGAATTTACTACCCCCATTTTATGGTATGAAATCATCTCATTGTGATTTTAATGTATATAATGTGTAAGTTTTATGTTTCAGAGAGTTTTATAATCTTTCAAAAAGTTTTGGGGTTAAAGGAGTGGTGCACGGTTTTTGAAAATAGTGAGGAAATCCACAAAGAAACCATGCGTAATTTTAGTTTTGAGGCATTATATTTGGCATGTTTTGAGCATGTTTTGATAGACAATTCAATGAGTCCATGTGAGGGTTTTCTAAAGGTATTATCTAGTACATGGTTGGTGCACATATTGTCTAATATTGTAGTTAAACCGTCTACATAGTCAAAATCAAGATTCTATTTTTGAGTATCTTACTCATTTTTTCTCTAATTAGCTCATTTTGGATTCAAAACGACCCTAACATGATATGTATCTCCATTTAAGTCTGTATAACCTCTATAATGTGAATTGGAATCAATCTAGTGCCCTCCCTTTGTGTTTTTAGCCTGATTTTTAAGGTATGTCTTCGTTCTTCCTCGTTCCTCACATGCTTTGATAGATCAACTAAAATATATTTCTCCTCTCCTATTGATTTCATAGATAAACTCCAATTAGGGATATATATTAGATTATTGATACCAATTAAGTTGTGTTTTAGTCATGATATTGCTAGGAGAAGATATCTAAGGTCATTTCTTAGAATCTTAACCCAGATTCTTGAACGTTCTTTATCCATTATCGGTTTCTATCAAAACCATCAAGGTAAGTGAATTCTATCTCATATTCTATTTCTAGAATTGACTTTATTAGTTTAAAATTGCTTAAATTGAATTAAATTTAATGTGAAATCATTGTTCAATTCAAGTAATAAATCTTCTTTAGTGATGATTTTTCATTTTTTTGAAACTGTGAAATATTGATGAATTATTTTGAAAATTGCCCTAGAAACTGTAATTTAAAATAGTGATTTTAAAATATGTATTTGATTGAATTTCAAAGTGTTTTTTAGGAAATGTTTTTTCAATAAAAATGGAGTTTTTATTGAAATGGTTTCTTTTCAGTATTGTTTATATGGAATACATTTTTCAATAAAAATGTTATTTTATTGAAAAGGCATTTTTGGCATGATCCTTGGGCATATTGGTGTGTGTGTTCATATTTCATTTATGGGGCATGGTTGAAGTATTACCTTGCACTTAGTGAAAAAATTTAATTGGTACATGGGATATAATTACATTGTGATGACTTGGTAGATCAATGAGAAACTCTTCATGAGTATGGAATTTTCATCATGTAGCATGCATGGTTGGTTGCATGGATTTGTGGAATGGTTGGGGTATAAAAAAAGGATATTTTGAAATGTTTTTATAGGAATTCTATTATTTTTATGAAATGATAAATTACTAGAAAAATTTGTTTTAATATCACTTGTGTACTTTTGGTTGCAAATGATTTTGGGGATTTTTTATATTTAGGTATAAATTGTTTTGAGAAATTGTTTTATATATACTATTTTATATAAATATTTCTAACTATTATATACTTGAGGAATGATTAGAGAATCCATTGGGGAAATCCTATTGTGTTTTATACTCACTCCTGCTTTTTCACTTTTTTCTTTTGTACTTGCAATCTTTCAGGATAGGGGAAAAGGTAATGTATTGCATGTTTTTAGAACCACTTCATGATACTAGGGTTGTTTGGTGATCTTGGAACATGGAGCATGTAGAGCATGGAGTCTTATATTCATCTTGGAGTATTTATTTTTTCTTCCTCTTTTCACTTGGAATTTTTTTATAGATAAAGTGGTTTGATTGTCTTTCATTTTTGATGCATCATATAGTGAGTTGGTTGGTTAGGGTTTATTGAGTTTATGGTTTTATTATTAAATGGTAAATCATCCCCCACTTTCATTTGAAACCATTATGATTTTATTTTCAGAATTTTTTGTCTTTGGGATGTCACTTAATGCCAAGTAAGGACTCTTTTTACTCTCATGATAATGATAATTAGTGGGTCATTACACTACTCTTGAGTTGTTTGGTTTGCACTGTTTAGTTTTATTTATAGAAAATATTTTTCATTTCTGTTATTTTATCATTTCTGTTTATATATATATATAATACATTTTGTTTCCTCGGGTTGGAAAAAATCATTCCCTCTATTTTTTTGATTTCTAGGTTCTAGTCTCCAGCCCGTGGGGATCAAGAACGCCTTTCGGGTATGTGGAAAATTCAGGCAGGTACTAGTTTGAGAGGGTATTCGGGTCTGGTTTGTAACATTTAATAAGAGTAAAAGGGGTATATAGACACATGGAAACCATAAGGAAAGTAATAGGGATATGTAAGCACATATTCCCACCTGAACACAAGAGAGTAATAAGTCACACGACAAAGAAGGTTCATGAATAAAGAAGAGAAAGAGAGGATCCCTTACCTTGAAAGGGTATTTCAAAAAGCTTAAGATAAGCTTCTTATGATCTTAGGGGTTCCTTGGCAGGGATATATATAGGTATTGTCATAGTATAATAGTTATACATGTATTTTTAGTGAAGATTAATGTGATATTTAGTGAGTTTATATAAGAATAGTGAGTAGAGGTCATTATAATTTCCCAAACATAGGTTTTGGACTCTATATAATAACGTATTAAAAAACACAAAACTTCCCACGGTTTTTTACCATGGTTTCTAAAAAATTGAATTCATTTTTATTTTTTAAAAATTAAAGAACCGATATAATTAAATTATTACCCTTGGTTATGTCTAAGTGAGACATGTTTATAAAGAATTGATTTTAAAACCTTAATATATAATGTATGTTTTTGAGGATTCATAAAGGGTTTATAAAATTAATTAGATAACCTAAAAGGAACATTATATAAAGTTTAAATGTAAATTTGATCATGTATACCATTTAGGTCATATATTATCTCACTTTTTGGTCATTATTATGTCATAATACATACTGGAAATTTATACCATATTTAATTTTGACCCAAAAATTTAAATGTCTCTGAAAACTATGAAAATATCATTGTTGGATAATTCTGGCATTATAATTTAAAAATAATATTTATTTTATCAAAAAAATATCTATGTATGAGAATATAAAATTTTAAATAAAAAAACAAAATTTATTGAAAAATGCTATTTTTTTACAATAACATTTCTCTAACCCTTATATAAATTTTTTTTGAATCCATAAAATTAGATTATTATTTATGTATAATAAAAATTGTTTAAAAATAATATTTTGTTAAAATTTAATTTATTTAAAAAATTATTGAACACATTAATATATATCATCTTGATTGAAAAAAATACATTTTACAAAAGAATAAAATTTGTGTTGCATATAATTTTTGTCAACTCATTATATCATCAATTAAAAATAATAATAATCATAAAAGATTAATATAATAATTATTTAAAAAAATTAAAATTAATATTATTAGGATCTTTATACATATCCTTTTATTACACCAAAAAACGCTGTAAAGTTGAGGTGTGAAATCATGAGATTATCATGGGGTGGTTCTACAAACATGGGTTGGGGTGTGATCTCAATGAGCTTGAAATTCTCCCATAAATGGGTTTTCTTGTGATTTGGTTGTTGAATCTCATCTTGTAATCGATCAAGAGAAATACAAATTACTTAATCTCCCTTGTTAGCTCTAATAAATATGTTTCATTGTCTATGATTTTACTGGTCAAGGTGATCACCTCTTTCATCTTTATCAATTCTACTTTATCATCACCCTATATATGTACTAATCAGATGATCACTATTCAATGACTATATTATAAAATATTTTTATGCGTAAAAGTAATTTAAATCTAATAGGATGTAATATTAAAAAATAAAAAAAATAAGTTCATCTATTTTCTATAACCACATTACATAACATGACATTTAATTTAATCACAAAGGGAATTATATTTATTAATATTTGGGTCGTTACACCCATGTTCGTTCATGTGCTGTGGATTTTCTACTCTAGATTTTATTCTGTATCTTTTGATGAAATTATCTAGAAAAGGGTTATGTAAGAGGATCTAATATGTAATATCTTGTTATCTATTTATTTATTATCATTCTTGGATTTTTAAAAACCAATATTGAGTTTGAAAAGATGGAATGATATTTATATGAATTTATGTTCATTTGTATTATTATTTATTACCATTACATGTCTATATACTATATTCTATTTTATTTTAAATAATATAATATTAAAAATTACCTAGGTTATAACATTAATTTTTTATCTGGAATGTATTTAGTAAGATTTCATCATTTTCTATTTTTTTTATTAATTTCTCTAAATATTTCAAGTGATTTTGGATCTATAATTTGTATTAACTTTTACAGGAGATAAAAAATCATTTCCACTTGAATAAAATATTCTAAAAGAAAAATTCTAAGTTATTAATTTCTAAACACTATATTGTAACTTCATATGAAATTACTATTCATATGAACAATATAAGACATTCAATTTTCATTAGTATCATTTTTCCAAAATTTATTTTATTGCCTACCTATTCTTCCAAATCAATTACTTTCTAACTTCTATAAATTCTAAAAAAGTAACATAATTTTTTTATCATTAATTTATCATTTTGGTTTGTACATTAGTCAAAACAATAATGTATCACTTAAACTATAAATTAAATGTCAGTATATCAACATAAACTATAACCCCATGCATTTATCTATTGTAAATTTGTTTATAAGAGACAATGTAAAATAATTAAAATTAATCGCAACTATGAGTTATATAAATGTGTTTATTGTATATGTTGAAATTTATTACCAATAATAGAACAACATAAGTTTCTTTTACCTAAAAATTTGAACATCTTAAAAAATTATATAATTTTAAATACTCATAACTTATTTCATTTTAAAACATACCATTTGTTTACTATTGTAAATATGGGATTTATTTCATCATATATTTTGTTTGAAAGTATGTTTATGTGTAGTGTTTGGAATTTAATGTGATTATCTATTAAAAATTGTTATGTTTACTAGAATTCAACGTATAGTGACATTTGAAAAATATTTTTTTATTTTTCTAACATTAAACTTTTATGTTATTATATAATTAGAACTATAATTAATTTTTTTCCTAATACGTTAATTCTATTACTATAAAAATTTTACTTTAAAATTGTTTTTACATTGATGAATATAATATTAATATTACGTGGTTAATATAAGGACACAACGTATATGAATATTTTTTGACATATATTTCACATGATTTTTAACTATAAATGATCATTATCTAACTATATTTATGTTAATATCTACTAAGGACATTGTTAAAAATATTACCCATTAAAAACCAATGAATATTTTAGGGAATTGAAATAAAAGGATTCAACATGTATTATAGGATAAAAGGTTAATCATTTAATTATTTTTAATATAAATTCATGAACCCAACTCCCAAAATACAAGAATAATATTTTTTTCATCAATTGAAATCAAATTACTAAAATTTATTTTCAGTTTACTGGGTGATTTTACAACATAATTGGAATCTTATTTAGAACATATAAATAAGTTTTATACTATATTTTTTATAAAACTCATGAGGGAAAATAGATTTTTAAATAATATTTTCCTCATTTATTACATATTTGTTATATGCTTATGCTAATTATTTTAAAATTCCTTAATGACCATTGTAACTTCCTATTTTTGAAATTCAATGTAGATTCAGTTATTTTTCACCTCTAGAATTAATGAAACTAAATTTCTATTCAATAATAATATTCTTATATTATATTCTTATATTATATCTATGTAATAACATGTGTAAATTCAACATAAAATAAATAATATTTTTTTATTTATGTGTATGTTTTACGAATTTTTTTCATTTCAAAATTATTTTGTTTACGTTCAAATTTCTCATGCCATCCCAAATTTTTAATCCAAGTAAAACCCTATATATTTCATATATAACAACTTTTGTACACTTTTAAATAGACACAAAACAATCCATGATGTAAAAAAAATACAACAAGTAACATGTTTACAAAGGATTCATTGGTAATATCCTAAATTAAATTGATGCCTTTTTATTATTAATATATGAAAAAATAGAACCACTAACTATTGTATATCCTAAAAGGTTTTCACTGTAATAAAAAATATAAAAAGTTTAATGTATATATAGTTGCTATTATGAATCATGCTAAAAATCTATGAATAAATTTTAAAATTCCAAAGGAAATATTTGGCATGAAAACTGTAATTCCTCTCTAGCATGAACTACTCCAAGAATTACTTTTCATTTCAGTTGGTTTTTATTATTTAAAAAATATCAATTTCGAATAAAATATTTAAATTACACATATTTATAGTATAAATTATAGTGACTTATTACAATGAATCAATTTTAATTTTTTTATTTGATAAGCAATTGATGAAGTTTATAATAAAAACTAATTCAGTTTATTATAAAAACTAATGCATAGTTGAGGGATGCTCTAATTCTGGTAGAAATATACAATTGACTACATTATTTCATTAAATATTCAATTGAATTAAATCATTTCTGTTCATTTTCTACATAGTAAAATGTTTAGTTTAGATTTACTATATAGTTAAATACATTCAAGTTGAATATGGTGCTAACATTAATTGAAATAATATATTATAACATTTTGAACCATCATCGTTCATGTAACACTAGGAGATTTTGAAAGAGGAACATCATGATTAATGGCGTAAATGACACAAAAATCAAAAATTAGAATATAATTCAACACTATGAGGCTTTATGATATATTTAATTTTAAATAAATTCAATCTCTTCAATATCTTGTGATGCATGTGACGCTGGGTTTAAAAAGAAAACAATACTTTATTAAAATATAAATAACTAAATGAGGCCATTATAACCTGGAATTTAAGTCAGAGGGTATGGATATAAATAAAAAAATTCGAAAAATTATTTATTTTACAAAAGTATAAATTAATTTAAATAACTATATATTTATTCTAAATAAAATATGAATCATCTGAAAGAAAAATAAATGTATTCTGAAAAATTGTATTTTACTTGAAGGTTGTTTAGTCACGCTTTGCATGAATAGTTTAAAATTTATTGTTACCAATTTTTTAAAATTTATGTAAAAAAATAAAATTAATTTTTTAATTATATGAGTCAAATTTATCTTTGGGTTATTTTTTTAGAATTTTTTAAAATATTTTTTTTATGAATAGTGAAAAATATTGATTTCTATTGAAAACTCGGTTTTCATTTAAATTATTTAAAAACATAAATTATATTTTAAATTGGTTTTAAATTTATATTAATTAAACTATATAACAATTTAACTAATTTATTTCATTTTAATCAATTTCATATTTAATTTTGAAAAATTAAAGTTTAAAATGTTTTTCTTTGGAAAAAAATATTTATTCAACATATTTGTGGATTTCATTTTAAATTAGATTACACCACTACTATTAGTTGAATTTACTAAAATGGGTTAAATAATTTGAATCATTATAATATATATTATATAATAATTTCATCATATTTGTTTTTCATATTGAATAGTAAAAATAATAAAAATGATTTATCACGGTTAGGGTTAAAATGGGTTTATCGGGGTGAGTTAAATGAAAACTTTCAAGGTTAAAAATTATCTAAAATTTTTTATAAATAATCTTTACTGACTTATTTCGTTCTTATATCTTAATTTTTCAATAATGACCCATTTTGGATCCTTTTGAAATGTGAGAAATGTGAGTATCACTTTTTCCTTTCAAAAATTCAATATGTGCCCTCTCCAAAACTTATAAAATCCCGCCCATCTCCTCTCCTCTTCAAACATCCAAATACCTTTGGTTTGTCCAATACATTCAAAAATAAATTCTTTAAATCCATAACAAAATTTCATAGGAATTTTTTTATCATAAATCCATCCTAGGAAGGCTTTTTTTGAAAACCAAAATAAGTTGTCTAAAGAAGATGTAACGTTTTTAAACAAGCATTTTTATTTTGTTTTTTCTTCCACCTACATAAAATTTTATTAAACCTAGATTATATAATAACCTTGGTATATTCCATAAAATTATATATTATTATGTTAAATTCATAACCTATATCCATCACCTCTTCCATCAAATTGGAAATGAAATTGTTTATTATGTGTACGAAAGACTATCTCCTCGCTAACTGATGTAATATTTTTTCCATCATCACCTCACACGAATGGATATAATTATGGATTTAACATATTTATATGATATTTAAAACATTAATATAATTATTTAATTATAATATCACATCTAAATTCTTAACTTCTAACCCGTTGTAAAAAAATGTCGCTCATGTGTAAGGCAGACTACCACATCACGAACCGATGTGATATGTTTTTTCCAATTCCATTTTATATGAATGATAATAAGGATAGATTAAATAAATATATATGATATTTGTAACATAATTATACCTATTTAATTATTATATCACATATACCTTCTTAATTATCATTACACGGGGGATACAATAACATCGCTCTTGTGTACAACGGACTACTGCCCAGTGAAGAGATGTCATTATTTTTTCACTAAAACTCTACATGGAAGGTAATAAGGATAAATTTAATTAATATATTTGATATATAATAAATAATAATGAATTTATAAAATGTTATATATTATTTTCCATCCTTTTATTTCGTCCACCATGAAAAATAGAAACATTATTCATGCGTATGTACGACCTACCATCTCCATGAACACTATAAATCATTTTCTATTTCATACATTAATAGGTTACTATAAATAAATATATAATTAAAATATATTATATTTATAACATGTTTTAAATTTTGGATATTATGTAACCATGATCAAAGTATAGGTATCAAAATAATTGAACAAAAAAAACCTGAAAAATGATGCAATTATCACAGAATTATAAATAAAAAGAAAACAAGAGACAATAAGTAAACCATATATGGTATGAGATATATGATTATTTTTCTTTAATATATTTAATATAAACTTATATATATATTATCATAGTTTCAGACACTTAAAAATTAAATCATACTTAAGGTAAGGGTTTCCCGTCTCACTTTTTCTTATGTGATACATATTGAATATTCACCACCTATTTTGTTGTGTAGTGTATATACTACTAATTGTATATGTTACATCATGAACCTCTTGATTTTGTTCATCCATTTAATATATGGAATGAATTTTAATTATTTAGTGAGAGGTGGGGCCCGAAATCATATATCCGCTTGATGCATCAATAGGTCTCATGAGACAAACTAGATGACCAAATTAATAGGGATTTTACCCACATTTTTAATTTATATTATAAAATGTCTTGACAATATGATTTTGGTGAATGTAATTATGATTACCCTAACTATTAGATCAACTATTGATGTCCATGAGATTATTTAAATAGTAAGAATATCTATGGAAATGTTTTAAGTTTTTTTGAATATTTATAAGCATTTATTTTATCATTCTTTATTCATACCATATTATGCTAAAGTTGTTTTTTAAATCTATTTTTCTAGTTATTTACATTTTCATATTGATTATGATTATTTATCCATGTCATCATCCAATTTATTTATACCATTACTAAGCATCTGATCTCACCCCATTCTTCTATTTTATATTCCCTAGGATACTAGGAAGTGTTTTATTATTGATATGAATTGATTTGCTATGGGGAATAAAATAATTATCAAAGAAGACACTTTTTATATTTTATTTTTAGAAAATAGATATGAATTTCAACTTTATATATGGTTTATTGGGGATAATAATCTATTCGATCCTTTTGGATACTATTTCTTATATCTAGTAAAAATATAATATCCTAACCACTAAATTTAGGCTACTATGTTCTGGGTTTTTATAGTTGGTGTCAGAAAAAGTTTAATAGAATCCTTAGGAATTATATTTTGGAAGACATAAATTAAGGAACATAACCCTATGAATTTATTTGAGGATAATTCTACGTATAAGATTATATCCTAATGTTTTTGTAAATTAGAGATTGTATGGTTTTCCTAGAAATTAATCCCTATATAGATACTATATATAGATGTGGTAATGGAATATATGTACCTTGGGGTAATAACTCCATAAAATGAAAATCATCTCTATCTCAAGTGTCAATTGGTATATGATAATGGGACTTACTACGCACTTGGTTGGAGGCTACCAGGGGATATTATTGGATTAATTTATATTTTTTTCAAACCATTATAAAGGATTTTAAAACATTTTTATGATATTAAAACATTTCCAAAGTAAACATGTTTATGATTATGAGATTATCCATGAATAAGTTTTCTAATTTATGTTAAGTGTTTTACTAGTTTTGGTATTATACATTATGTTTCATAATATTATGACATAATATGGTGTATTACATTGTTTATAAATGGAACTCAACTAAAGGAATGGAAACCTTATCAATGTATTTATGAAACACAGTGATTGGTCTCTTGGGAAATATAATGAAGCTTGAACTAGAGATACATATTGAATGAAACAAATTATAACCATATTAAAGAAGATAAATAAGGTTATTGTTAATAACCTTTTCTGTATAAATCATCATACTAATACACCCTATGGTGTAATAATTTTTGACCAATTTATTCACCACCCATCTCAATCATTTAACCGGACTAAAAATCCTTTTTTAGTTGAGAAATAGATAAGTTATTTAGAGAATGAATTTCCCACTTGGTGTAGTAATTAATGGGAGAAGGTTATCATGGTATTTTATAATCTATAAATTGATGTAGATTAATCATATCATTGATTCAAAAAAATAACGATGATGAAGAAATATAAAACATGGAATGAAAATATTTTAAGGTTCTATTCTTCGAAAATTATTTTCCTCACATGCAATGAGAATATTTAGAGATACAATTCCTTAGTCTAATAAAAATGAAATATGAAAACCTTAATATGTGTGGATCCAAATTAACAACGTTATTAAGAAATTCTATGAGCTACATACATAATCCAAAGAGTAATATTGATTGTTTCTTTAATGGGTTAAAGAAAATTCTTAAAAGGGATATAGTCACCTAGACCTTCCATTAATATGAGGATATAATATCATGTAATATCAATAAAAACAAATAATTTTTAAAGTAGTATGGATTATTAGGGAATCAATAGTAAAGGAAGATGGAAGAGGAAAAGACGTATTAGAGGAAGATGGGAAATAAGGATTTCCCCACATATGATAATTTAGGAAAGAAATACCCTGATATTTTCTTTAAGGGAATCTGAGTTTTATACAAGTGTGGATAAAAAGTTCACCATGATCATGATTGAAATGGAAAGAATGATGGTTCCAATGTTGTATTCTTCAACTATATGGAAATGGGGCAAATGAGATTGAATTTCCCAAGCATCAAGGGAATATACTTCATTATAAGTTAAAAGATCAAGGTCAAGATTATGATACTAATACCATTGAATTTGAATGATTAAATTTATTGAGTATTTGTATTAAATATTTATGTTGTAAAATTATTTCATCAATGATATTCTTGAAATGTATATGGATTTCAGTTCATTGTTTTTTTCTATAAGGATTTAAAGACACATATTTTATGGTACCAAAAAATGTGGTTCACTGGAAAGTTAATCCTTTTGGAAAACACATGATTGTGGGAAGATAACCCTTAATATGTGCTTGATGTTGAGATAACGATAATAAATAGTCATTTATGAGAAAGTATTGGTGATCTTAAAATTGGTTAGTGATTTTAAGATTTATGTTATCATTTCTATAGTTTACATCATGTTTGGATTTATAGAATATATTTAAAAACATAAGTTTTTAATTTTGTAATATTTTCATGTATTCGTTATGGTTTTATAGTGATCAAGGAATTCCCATTTTTGGAACACAACATTATGAGCCACTCTATGTTTTATGAGGGATATAATTTTGATTTAGTAACCTTTAGTATAATTGTTTTTGAATTTGTATTTGTTTAGACATATTTTGGATAATTATTAAGGTTAAATATTTATGGAATGGTTTGATTTTGACTTTTTATTTTATTAGATTACTTTTGATAACCATTATGGTTTTTCAAAATATCATGATATAGGAGGAATGAATTATCATTCATTTATTGATATAATGATTTCTTAAATATTAATTATTTTTATTAAGGAATGAAAATTACTATTGGATATTAATTTCTTATAGTAAGTGATGAAGTATAAATTTATTGAAGAAAAACCAAAGGATGAAAATGTAATTATGAAATATAAATATATCAATTAATCATACTTTCTTATTTTCTCAGTCTAGATGGTAATTGAATTCTTCAACTCTGACAAAAGAATCTTGAAACAAATATTTTATCCCAATACCTTCATTTATGATGAATCAAATGTCCTCTTAACTTATTGTAGATTTAGGTATTTATGGACATTAATTTTTTTTAAATCATTAACTTTCTCAGGATCAATTATCTATATCACTCTGCATAATTATTTATCCTTTTCTACCATGTCTATATCATCACCTCCCACAAATGATTTCTTACTTGGAAACCCAATAATGTGATATTATGGAAATCTTTTATACTTACCTTTATCTCATATTAAAAAGATATTTTATTAACCCTTATTATGATGTGGGTTTCTAATAAAGGTATTTTCAAATTTCAAACCATTGATTATTGAGATCAAGATTACAATTCAAAGACATAATTTCCTTAAGGTGGTAGAATGAAACACCATGATATTTTAAAAGTTGAACATCATGTTAGATAGAATAAATGGCATTAAAAACCAAGAATAGAATAAAATTTAAAACCCTAATAAGTTATTATATTTTTATTTTTAAATAAATTTAATCACTTTTATAGCTTTCAATGCACACAATTCCTAGTTTAAATGAAACATGATACTCTATTAAAATATTATTATCTAAAAATTACAATTATAACCTATTTTTTATGGTATTGGGTATGAAAAGGACTACATAAATAATTTAAACTATATTATTTACACATGTATAGAGTAAATTATATGGTTAATGTTTTATTATAAATCAAATAATAATCATTTTTAAGAAAGAGAAATATTTTCTAAAAAACAATATTTTTCTAGAAGACAATTTAGTCATACTTTTCACACATATTTAAAATTAATTTTTACCACCTTTATAAAATTTGAAAAATAATATTTATTTTTTAAATCTACATAAAAAAATTATCGTTGGGTTTTTTTTGATAATTTCCTAAAAGGCTTAATTTTTTGATGAATAGTGAAAAATACTGAATTTTATTAGAAATTACATTTTCATTTAAATTATACGAAAATATAAATTATATTTTAAATTTATTTTAAAGTAAAATTATTTATATTATATTTCAATTTATAAAATTTTGGTCATTCTAATCAATTTCATTTTTAATATAGATATAAAAACTTTTTAAACTTTGAGAAGTTGTTCTTTGGGAAAACCATTTTTTCGACGTGTTTGTGAGTTTAATTTTATCATGGATTCTATCACTTATATTAATTTAATTTGAAAAAAATTATTACAAAATTAGAATCAGAATAATTTTTATTATATAATAATTTAAACTTATTTTTTTGTCAAACGAATATTAAAAAGAGTACAAAATATTTTATTACGGTTAGGGTTAAAATGAGTTGTTTATGGGGTACACTAAAAATAATAGTGTTATAAATGAGAATTTATTTTTATAAATATAATTTTTTTTCATATTTATACCTTATCTTCTCCATGGTTCTATAATGATCCATTTTGGAACCTTGTGTCATTTGAAAAATGAAGGTATCACTTTTTATTTTCAAAAATTCCATGTGTGTCCTCTCCCCCACTTATAAAAATCCACCACCTCTCCTCTCCTCTTAAACATAAAAATTACCTTTTATTTATAAAATAAACACCCAAGGAAATTCATTAAATCCATCACAATATCCTAGATACCATTTTTAATAAATCTAACTTATGAAGGCTTTTGGTGCAAACTGAAGAAGTTTTCTGAAGAAGAGGCAATGTTCTTAAATGAGTTTTTTTATTTTGTTTTCTCTTAAAATTAATTTAAATATTTTTAAACCATGACTATTATTTTATTTTAATGACGTATATCCATATCATATTCCATAAAATTTGAAACAAAATCATTGATCATGTGTACGACGGACTACCACCTTGTGAACAGATGTAATTCGTTTTCCATCACCTCCTCTCATAGTTGGATATAATGATGGATTTAAGATATGTATGTGATCTTTATAAAATTAATATAATTATTTAATTATAATATCACATATAGCTTATCTGCTTCCAACCTATTGTAAAATGATAACATCCCCCGGGTGTATGGAAAACTACTGCATTGCGAACAGATGTGATGTGTTTTTCTCGTTTCTATTTTAATTGGATACTAATAAGGATAAATTAAATTAATATATATATATTATATTATTAACATAATTATACCATTTTAATTATAATTTTACATATACAATCTTAATTTCCATTTCTTGGGGGATACAATAATGTCACTCTTGTGTACAGAGGACTATCGTCTCACAAAACAATGTCAATCATTTTTCACTATCACATTACATATAAGGTAGTAAGGAGAAATTTAAATAATATATTTGATATATAATTCATCATAATGAATTTTAAAATTGTGATACATTATTTAAATTTCTTTCATTCCATCCATCAGGAAAAACGGAAACAATTTTCAGGCATACGTACGACCAGCCATCTCTATGAGCAGTTTAATCCAACTTCTATATCATACTTTTTTAGATTAATATAAATAAATATATAATAAATATATATGATATTTAACACATGGTAAATATTATCTATATTTTTTAACTAGTATCAAATTAATAGAACCAAAATTACCAATCCAAAACATAAATGAAAAACGAAGCAATTACCACCCAAAATAGTGGTTTTGACAAACAATTGTTAATAAATAGGGGATAAAAGAATATAATTCAATGATATATGATATGAGATATATGATTATGGTTAGTTAATTGATATATAATAATACTATATTTATTACACATGAGATTCAGACACATATGAAGGAAATAGGACCTTAGGTAAGGGTTTCTCGTTTCACTTTTACATCCATGAGACATACTCGATATTCACCAATTATTACTTTGTATTGAGTATACAATACCCATTTGTTTGGTTATATAATGAAAATAGTTATATTTATTGTATTTAATGTTTCATTTTATTCTATTTCATTCATGTGGATTATGATTCAAACTTTAGCAAAGTGGTAAGAGTTTATTTCATAATCTCAAAATTATTTGAGATTGATTATACTTCAGTCTACCTTGTAGGAAATATTTGATATTACTTTATTAAAATCAATATATTTTATTCCCCTATTGTTATTAATTATCCTTTTCAGGTAATAGTACCATTTCCCTCTCTTTTTTACTTAAAATTATTGATAAAATATTTTTAAGAAAATCCGACTTTATATTTATCTTCCGCCGAAAATCCTTTTTCATACAAATTTATGTTTTATAATTTTTTTCAAACATGTTTTTATCATTAGAAAAATTATTTATTAAATAAATTTTAACATTTTTTATTTTTGAAAAAACATTTTGTGTGGAATCTTCTTTTAATTTTTCAAATGAGGCACTTTCTAACCTTTTTACAACAATGTGAAAGGAATGTATTTTTCAATTATACTGCATGTATGAAATTTCCTTACATCCTGAACACTAAATATTTTAAATATACATATTTCAGTTTCAAAGGTAATTTTAGAAGAAAATGATTTTGAAAATATTTTTTGAAATTTTATTTTTTAAAATATTTTTAAAATGAAAATGTTATTTTCCTAAATAATGTTTTTAATGGCATTTTTATAGTATTTTTATTCATCAATGACATAAACACATTATTATACTAATGATACATTGGGGATATATTGTATTGATATCATCCTTATACTTTTTTTGGATGATTTATTATCATTTTTGTTAAGTATGTACAATTTTATAACCATTAACAATGTTTCAGTGGGTGGTTTATGATTATTCTTATTGATTGGGGTAAGTATTAAGATTTAATATTTTAGTTTTTCAATATGAGTGTTTATGTTGGTTATGTTTCACCCCTTTAATATTAAGAATTCATTGAACTTATTAAGTGAAGTATGGGTCTTGTAATTACATATCCCCTCAATGTATCGATAGGTCTCATGAGACAAATCAGTTGGCCAAATTAAATTCATTTTTACACATAGTTTTAAAAATTCATTGGAAAGGTATTAAAAATATGTTTATGATATATTTCATTATTAATTCCTTCAGTATGAGATTATTTATTGATATCCATGTGAATATTTGATTAGTTATAATATCCATGGATATGTTTCAAGATTTTGTGATTATTTATATTACTTTATTTGTTCATCTATTATTCCATCCATATTATAATCAAGTTAATATTTTAATAGAATATGATTCAGTTATTTAGATTTCTATATTGATTATTCTTATTTAATCTTGATATATTTTATTATACACACACCCTTAAAAAGTATATGAGATCACCCATTTCTTATGTTTTATATTCCTTAAAATACCACAAAGTGTTTTATGAGTGATATACAAGGAAATGCTTAGTGAAATAATGGTTGTCTTATAGAAAAAACATTATGAATTTTATTTTTTAAAATATAATGTGAATTTAAAGTATGTATCTTGTTTACGAAGAATAATAAACTATTTTTCCCTTTTGGATATGATTTCTTGTATCTAGTGCCAATATAATAATGTTAGCACTGGCTCTCATCTACTAGGGTCAAGATATTTGATCTTATTCTAAAAAAATAC
Source organism: Viscum album (assembly GCA_963277665.1). Taxonomy (NCBI): domain Eukaryota; kingdom Viridiplantae; phylum Streptophyta; class Magnoliopsida; order Santalales; family Viscaceae; genus Viscum; species Viscum album. The sequence continues at coordinate 1,567,182,998 of OY728156.1, forward strand.
CTAAAAAAGTTATCTTTATCTTAGAAAATTACATTCACATCAGTGATTAATTTTTTAACAGAACCAATTTTCATAATTAAAAATATTTTTGTATTTCATAAATAAAAAACTATTATTAGAAATTATATTTTTATAAATTATATTAATAATTTATTGAAGCAAGAAACCTATGGATGTCCATGATGTATTAATATAAAATTTGAATTTGTAAATTCAACATTGAAGTCTAGAAAAACTAAGGTGAAAAATTATACTCTAAAGAAACTAATATTATTATTCAAAAACATGAATCCAAAACTAAATATACCATTTTATATATGAATTATATAACATATATTTATTTTTTAAAAATATATTTTATGAAAAGTTATATTTAATTATGTAAATATATATCTTAAATTAAATCTCTCCATTATATATATTCCATCAAAATTGGGTTTCTACAGATGTAAACTCTCTAAAAATCATTAGTTTAACAATAACATTCAATATATAATTAATCAATTCTAACTATATTTCAAGTTTATAATGTAAAAATAATCACTTTAAGAAATGTTTCAAAAAAATACTCCATATATACCATTGATTATTGATTACTTGCAACATTGTAGCATGTGGTAATATAATGATTTTCCTTAATATATTATTTTCTTTATAGAAAATGATATTTCAATATTTAGATGATGAAGGTTCACCACAACCTAACATTTTTTGGGATATTGAAATTTCAAGTGACTTTGTTAAGATATATATTTTTTCCATAAATAATATCAACTAAATGAAAGAATAAAAACCAACTAAGAATTTAGCAACCTTAATTACAATTTTCCATTTATCTATTTCTTTAGTGACCTTAGAAAATTTTATATTTTATTTTCTTTTGTATAATTTTTCATTTCAATGTACAAGACTCAATTTTTTATCTAAATTTCTTTTTTTATTTATTGTTTCCATAAACATTAACTTGAATAGGCTCACGCATTCACATAAGAAAAGTATCGGTTCACTATAAATAAACACTAAGTATTCCCTTAATAATGTTATGTTAGGGATAGGGTTCATTTGTAATATTGGTTTTTATGTAGAGGGAGAGGGTAATAAATTAGTGAGAGGCTAATTGAAATGGGGTATATATGGGATATTGTTTAAATTTAGCAAAATCCAGAATATAGGGAGGTTAGACCTCAACCTAGGGTACATCACCTCTCAGGGATTCATTATACATACTCTCCATTATCTTCTTATTCATCAATTATTAATCTATGGTTATTATACCATAGTTCAAATTTTATCAATATAAACTCTAAATTTACACTCTATTTCCATTATATTCCTATCAATTGGTTCTTTCATTGAGAGAGAATCGGAATATGGATAAGAATTTTATAAGTGAGTGGTTGTTGAATTTTTGTTTTATAAATAATATGTCACAAGTTCAACTGAACCATATTTAGTGTCTAGAGTCATATTAAACTTCTTCATTGAATGGATCCTAGTGGAAAAAACATTTGAGTTAAAAAATGCAGAAAATATCATGTCTCAATAGTGGAGTGAAACTTACAGGATAAGGAAAATAACTCATAGTAGCACGTGTCCTTGTGAAATTGGAGATTGACACACACGGTTATTGATTGAAAGGATGTAACTGACATAGTACAGAGTGGGATGTAGAAGTATTTGATGGAATTAAAATATACATAATAAATGCATCTAAGCCAAAATAGATGAGTCTTGAACTTATATGATCACACACATGGGGATTCAATAATCATTTCTAGAAAAATTGAGTCTTGGTAAAGAAAATATGTTAGAGGATAATATAATGATGATGAAGTATAAATTTGTGATAATGAAGCAGAACTACAAGATTCATAATATGTTGCCAAAGATTGCAAGAAAATTTAAACTAGAATAAAGTGATAATTATTCCTAAGATGCGCTAATGAATGTGAAAAAAAAGTTGAGTAAGATTCAAAAATTATCATGTTGAACATGAATTTCGAGTTCCAAATGTGAGTAGGATGGTTTGAGATAGCTTCAATAAGAGATGGGGCACATTTCTCTAATTCAGGGTGTTGAATGAGAGTAGATTTGAAATATCTCCTGGTGAGTGGAGTTACATAAATCACTTTATGGGAATATACATGAAGTGGGTAAACTTTTTGATCAAAAACCTCCTTCTGTTATTTTGATACCTCTAGTTGTGGATGAACTATGTTGGCAGGTGTATGTTCAAGAAAGGGTTTTTCCCGACTTGGAGATGCTTTAAACATGCTGGCTTACTTATACATCAGGGTTAGTCATTTAAATAGTAATTTTTGATGTATTGTAATAACTTTTTCTGAAATGTTTTAGTTATAAAACAAGGACATGAGTGGGGATGATGATAAATCTTGGAAGCATATGGAAATGTGTGTTGTGGGGTATCATTATTGTAGGTTCTTTCAGATTCCAGTGAAACATGTTTTAGTTTATTGGATACATTTTCACTTCCTTATATTAACTAGTTATCTAAGATAGTGTTGTTGAGCTAACACTGGTGTTATTCTGCTTCTAATTATTGAACTGGTTTAGATGTGGTGTAGGTTTGTGTGGTCCGTAATACATACAAAAAATTAAGAGTGGTGGAATCTTCCATAAGAAACATGCAATGTCATAATAAAATTGTAAGATACTTCTAGAAATTCATCAAGTATCTTCACTTTGGGGAGAAGGAGGATTTTATGATGGTGGAATTGATAGGAATGTAAGGCTTCAATTTGGGAGCTTATGGTGTATAGGCCCATGTTGGTTTCATTGTGGGGGAAGGTTGGGAGTATTTAATAATTTACAAGGATATATTTTTACTTTATATAGTTATTAGTTTAGTTATTAGATGGTGGGTGGGGGTATTGAACAAGTGAGTGGATGAAGGGAGGGAGGATGTGGATGAATTTTTTATATCTTTCAACTGATGATGGAACAAAGGAGGGTTTACCATCAACCTAGGGTGTAGTGACTCCTATGGATTCCATTTATATCCTCTCTATTAACTTCTTCATCATATGTTATTTGGTAATTCTTATACACTACTATTATTATCAATAAAAACTCTTATTTCACTCTTTATCCCTCTCTCTCTTTGACTCATGTTAGAATGAATCTATAATATTGGGTTCACTTTCCTCCAATCTAACATGCTATCAATGTAGGATCCCAAAACCCAAATCTCAGCTACCATCTTCTATTTTAGAAAAACCATATTCATTACCACCAAATGAGGTTGTGTTTCACATACCAAACACAATATATTTTTACCAATACCTCTCTTACTTCCACTATGGATCCCTTTCCAACGGAACTCACATCATATCATTATTTCATCACTTCACCCAGCCAGAATCCCCATATCACACATCCCCATATTGCGCATACCGCTCCCCATTATGTGTCTTATTCATGTACCCCTCCCTTTCTCTCTTTGTATCCCACAATTTCCCCTCACAATTCCTCCTATTCCTTAGATAAAGTTGTGGTAGAAACTTTCCTCCAACCCTTAGATTTTTTCATCCCCTTTCAGGCTACTCCCAGCCTTCACACCACCTATAACCCCCTCCCTAGGCCAAAATTAGGATGGAACTGATTGTCTTTTACGGTTCATATCCAATATCTCATATACAAGATGTGTGTTGACACCCATGAAACTCATCCACTTTTAGCCAAACTCTATTCACTTCTCCAAATATACCTCACTACTAGCACCAATTTCCTACTTCCTAGATCTATATTAGGATAAGCATACCTCATTCATGTCATTCGACCATTTCTCAATCCTCTATTGGGACAAACCACCACTACCTGGATATCTATCATGATTCATAGATCGTTGTCTGGTTATTCCACAAGATTCCATGCCTCCCATGGTACCTTACACTATAGAATAACTCTCCATCGGGACACTCTAGGGATGATTGAATTTTTATCAAGATTCATATCCCTCTTTCAGAACTCTTTTATTCTTTCCAAATCCCCATCAGGCCTTTTGCCTATTTTTTAAACCCCCACCAGGCTTATTTTATACTTCACTTTTTATTTGTTTTTAGGTTATTTATTTTTTATTTTAATTTTGTAATGATCAGCGTAAGGGTTAGTGTTAGAGGATATTTATTTTTTTCTCTAATATATCAAATTTAGTAACACTTAACGTGAGGGAGGGTGTTAGAGGGATAGTAAATCTGAACCCCGTATCAAAATTTATGCAAAATATCATTCTTATTATTCACTATAAATAACACCAAATAATCCCATAAGATGTAACTTTATTATTGAGTCCACTATCATCTATTCCAGAAAACTCAATTTTATCACTGAACTTTTGGATCACCCTTTGATTCTAATTTCATTTTCCATTGGATATGTTTAGATCATCAGTTTTGATATATTTTTTGTTTTGGTGGCATAAGGGCATTAGAATTTGATTTTAATTGGGTTTTTTTAGTTTAGTTCCATGTATCCTTCCATCCATTTTGTATATTGAGCATATCTCATTCATTTCAAGTGTCCATTGGTTAATTTCTTATGTTGGAACCCAGTGGAAAATTAAATGGTTGGATTATTGATTATGAATAGGTCTATAATCTTTAATATAATATCATCAAATCAATAATCCATGGTGTATCTGTTTGGATACATTATAGAGAAATAAACCTTCACTTTATGTTTTACCTAGTCAAGGAATTAAAAGGAAAAAAGTAAAGGGAAATGAATTAAAGAAAAAAAAGAATTAAAGGAAATTTTTTTACCAAGTTACGAATGAAAAACCAATTTAGAAATGATCCCCATCGATTACACCGAATTGAAAAATTGTAATCATGACCCTATATCAAAAACTATTTTAATTCATGATGGGTGTAGCTTAGTGGTTCACCATGGACTGTCTCTTGAAGAGTCCACTTAGTTGGGTTTTTATCATGTCACTTATTATATTTTTTGAATGGTGGAAATAAAAACCAATTAAAGCATTAAAAGTTAATAGAATATGAAAATAAATCTAGTATCAAATTGTTTTTGGTATTTCTAATAAGTAGTAAACAAGGTAAAAATGGAATTATTTTTTTTGAAATTAAAATGGAACTTTTGAAAATAAAAGTTTCAAAGAAGACAATTATTAAAGAATAAATTTAATGTGCGATGTAAGATCCAATGTAATCCTTCATTTTATTAAATTTTATTCTATTTATAGTCAATAATAAAACTCAATTCCCCTAAATATGGAATCTCTCACTACTTAAGACCATAAATTACTAACATATTGGGAACCTCTATTATAATACTAATCATTTAAATCCTCCATGGGTAATGGGTAAAATGAATTCCTAAATCAAGATAACACATTAAATGACTTTCTATTTGAGTCCCTCATAGCATTCAACCCTCAAGGAACTCAATTACAATATATAAAGAGTGAATTAATTAAAGGAAGATAAAAATGAATTAATATTAATTAATGAATTAAAAGGTGAAAGTAAGAGTGGAATCATAGATCAAATCAACCTTACAACTCATTATCCCCCACTGAATAAAAATATTGAAAAAAAAAGAAATAACAATTATAGTGTCAATAATTTCATGGTTTCATCCCTCTAATCAACTCTCAATTTTCCTTCATAACCATGGAGTGAGAGAAGCACAATACAAAGAGAAAACACATGTCACAACATATAGAGAAAGAAAACATAACACAATGGAATAAAGTAATTTTAACTTTATAGATTTTATTTTATATAAAAATGAGAATAAGAATATTGAAGTCAATGGTAGTTCTCAGAAAGTGTTAAATTTTAAAATATCATATAAGGAGTTAACATGAGTCATATGATAAAAAAATATTGAATAAAATTTGGAGTAAATAGTGTGATATCCATGAGGAAGATAAGAAGGATAAATATACATGTTATAAACATATTGGGCTTAATTTAATGATATAAAGATGGGATAAGATGAAAGGTTGGATTATTTATTTATCGAGGAGAGTAAAATTATAAGCCTGATTCAATGCTATAGAGAAATCCTTGAAGATTATACCATCCATAAAAAAGTTAATAAGAGTCCTATAAGATAAATTTTATGTAATAATTGTTGGGTTTGGTGACCTAGAACAAAATTATATGTAATTTATGATTACCTATATTTATAACATTTAATATTAATAAACTTATTATAACATCAGAATTGTTCTTCATATTGACATAGAATTTGATAATGTCCAAAAAGTATTTGTCTCAATGAAAGCTTAATGTAGTTTCCTATTATGATGAGAACCCCGATGTACCATAATATTACTATTAAATATATATATATATATATTATATCTTGATGAATAATTTTAGGGACAATAATGATAGACTCTATCAGGGTGGAGACTGATAGGACATTGAGGAACATTCTTAGGGTGTACACCCTTGGTAATTTGCAGTGTCTCAGATTATAAGAACAAGACCATCCAGTAGGAAATCCATATTTATATGTGTAATTGTATGTTCCTATTTGTGGACATGTTTATTGAAATTTATACATTAAAGTTAGTATTTATTAATATTATGATTTGTGTACTTTTTTGTATTTATTAAAACCATTATAACATATGTTCAAATTGAAGAAGGATATACTGGGTGTGTCATAAGTAATAATTCATTAATAAATAATGAAATAAACTGTTTGTGCCTTTTTGTTATTTAATAGAAGTTGATATATCATTCCCTTGATGGAAATGACACAACATAAAAAAATAATTGGGCATGATGTAATGTTGGAAAGTTCATTTTCTAGAATGTCAAAGAAAGATATATCGAGTACATAGGTTAAAGGCACCAACATGAAACATGTTTGATTACAGATATCATGGAAAGGGTTTTATATTACACAATAAGGTTCTATATGAGCAGTTATGTCATTGTTATATTAACTACATTTTCTATGTGTTCTGTGATGTGTTTTTAGATGCTCACCATGGAAATCAGTTTTCTTTTCATATTTCCACTAAGAAAAAGAGGCATGAAGGTCCACAAACTAAGTGTAACTAGAACCTTGGTTAAATGATATTATTATTTATTATTTTATATGTTTAATTAATATTAATACCATATGTGGTTTAGTAATTATTCATATTAACTAGATCACATATTTTCCTTCACAAGTTATTTGATAGAATATTTTGTGATAAGAATATTTAATAAATATTTATTTTATATTTAGTGATTATAATATTTATTTATTTATTGTAAAATGATAAAGTGATATTAATTTATTAAAAAAATAGTCATTATTCATGTTCTACAAAATAATGTGGAGGAATGGTGGACTGAGTTTAATGGTCCACTAATAAATAATATATATTGATTTTTATTTGAATGAACAGTATTTAATTAATTCATATATTTTTTTCAAGTCAAGAAATAATGATATTATTATTACTATTATTGACTAGGGGTTCCATGGGAATTAAATAAATAATGAGGACACATGTGAAATTATTATTTCTTAACCCAATAACTATTTAAACCCAATTATATTATTTCTAAAGGGTTGATTTTTTATTTTATTTTGTAGAACAACATCCAAAAAAATCTCTCAAATACCAAAATAGATCCTTCTATAAGAACATTATCAAGATGAGAGAGTAATCCACTTGCACTTCCACTTTCAATTCTAGAGATATCAAAGAGAATCCTACATTAAGTGACCAATATCCTTGATGAACATGCCATATTAGTTATCTATTATGACCAATATCTAAGTTGGGCATACCCCGTCATTCAATTTTATTGTGCCCAAAACCTACATGTGGAGTCATTACAGTCAGATAAATATTTACAATTATTAAAAGATCATTGATTAATTTACACATTCATCATTATCTTTCAATATTGATTTAATCATTCTTTAACCTAAATCATGAGATATTATCTTCTTCATATTAGTTCTCAAAATTATAATCCATATTAATTAATTTTATGAATAAAAACATTCAAAGAACTCATTCATAGGTGATGAGTATACTGTCTAGATACCACAAGAGTACACACAATGTAGCAAATTTTTACTTGTCGGGTGCCTATGTTTAACGAACCATGATTAATTTATAATTAATTCCTTTCATCTGCATTTATTATAAGTGGTGTGTATTTAATACACAATTTATTGACTGGTCAATCCTAGAACATGTTCATCCATACAACACAGAGTGTAACTTTATTAAATGACCTGTAGTATATTTTTCAAAGACAAGCTATGTATTGCCTCACATGACCTACATGACTATTGATCGTGCAACTTAGAGATCACATGAAATGAAACACATTCACATGACATATAATCCATTAATTTTTTTAGAATAGTTATAAACTAAGTCCATGTAACATTCTAATATTTTATGAAATATATTTTTATAAAATTAATTTAAAATTTTAGATAGCTTGTGTTACATGAAACAATGAGTTTCTTCGATATCCTACATTACACGTGACATTGAGATTTAGTGAACCATGAAATAATATTATTACAACCTAGTCGTTACATAGACAGATATGAATAATATTAACTACTATAGGAAATATACATATAAATGGACTACTCAATATAAAGATATAAATTATATTTAAATAATAAATCAATTTTTACTAATGTGATTGTATTCATAAAAAAATTCTTAAGAAAGTTTTTTTTTAATTTTGATAAAAAAATATTATAATTAATTTACAGATATTTCAAAAAAATTATTTGAAAAAAATAGATTATTTTTTTAAGTAATCATATCAAAATTAATTTATGGAAAAATTTTGGGATATTTTGGAAATATATTTATTTTTTAGTGAATAGTGGAAAATATCGATTTTTTAAAAACATTCATTTAATTTCCATAAATTAAGAAATTTAAACTCTTAATTGTGTTTTAAATTAAAAAAAATTATTTCTTAAAATTTAATCCACTTAATTAATTTTGAACCAAAATTAAATTAGACTTTAGTATAATTTTAATTTTTTTTGTTTAAAAAATGGTTTTTTTATGAGAGTAGTTTTGAAGTGCTTTATGTTTTTCAATTTTAATTAATTAGAAAAATTCATAATGCAGAATGTTGAAAATGAAATTTATAGATTATATATTAATAAATTTTAATTTATATTCATACAATTATAATTATTATAAATGGAGTTAATAAAAAAAATCATCTTGTGCTTGAAAAAACACACTTCTCGAAAACCCATTTTTTCATCGTGCCAACAGTTTTTGTTTTAAATTTAATTTTTTAAACTTTTAAAAAATTTATTTAGAAATTAATTAATTTTTTAAATCATCATTTTAAAATTATATTATGGTGTATTTTTGAGAATTTTGGGAAAAGATTAATTTTTTTGATAAATAGTGAAAAATACTGAATTTTTATTGAAAACTACCTTTTTGTTTAAATTATTTATAAACATGGATCATATTTTGAATTGATTTTAAAGAAAAATTAGTTAAATTATATATATATTAATCCAATATAGTTTAATTTAATCAATTTTATATTTAATTTTGATATAAAAACATTTCAAACATTTCAACATTTTTCTCTTTGAAAACTCGCTTTCTCATCTCATCTACGGGATAAATATTAAATTAAAATTTACCACTTAATGAATATAATTTTGAAAAAATGGCTTCCATATTTGAAATAATAATAATTTATATATCTGATAATCTTAAATTAATTTTTTACCATAATGAATAGTAAATAGTAAAAATTATTTACCACAGTTAAGGTAAAAATGGTTTTATCAGTGGGATAAACTAAAAATATAAGAATTAAAATGACCTAAAAAAATCTAAAAAATATATTTTATGGAAATAGTTTTACCTTATAATGTATAATTCTCAATAATGGTTCATTTTGGAGCCCTTTTTCATGTTCAAAATGTATGTACACCTGTTTCCTTCAAAAGATTACTTGTATTCCACTCACCTGACTTATAGAAGGATACCCCTACTATATCTTCTTAATACCTTAATACACTATTATCTCATCCAATCCTAGAAAAAATAACTTCCCAAATTTCTTTCTATCTTTTTAGAGGCCTTATGGTTGGAATAAATATAACTTAAGAAGGCTTTTGGTGCAAATCTATGGTGGTTTCCTAAGTTAAGGGTAACATTCTTCATCGAGAATTTTAATTTTATTTATTCTTCAACATGATTAAATTATTAGTAAACCATGATGATATAATTTCCTAAATATATTCCGTATAATTATGTTTTTTTATGTTAATGTAATTTCCTACAACCATCTCAACATCCATTGAATGGTTTACAAAATCATCGTTTGTGTGTACGACGGATGACTGCCTTGTGAACAGATGTCATTCATTTACTATTACAACCTATAAGGGTTCATTATAATTATGGATTAAATATTTATATATTATATTTATCATATTATTAAACTTATTTAATTATTATGTAACACATACCTTCATACATTCCATTTTGTGGGAATATAATAACGTCGTTCGTATGTAAGGAGGACTACTACCTCGTGAAGCATTGTGAGTTGTTCATGATTTAAACAAATGGTAATAAGGATTAATTTAATGAAAATATATGATATATATATATATATGGAATAAAATTATTATGTAATTATAATATATCATTTAACTTTCATTATTTCAATCTAATGTTAAAATGGATACAACATTTATGTGTACGTACGACCTACCATCTCCATGAACGTTGTTTTTCAACTTCTATCACTAAATTTTATATATTACTATAAATATATATATAATGAATTTATATTATAATTATATAATGTTAATAGTTTTTAGATTATGGAACCATAATCAAAATAAGAGGACCAAAAATAACAAATTGAAACATATATGAAAAAAGCAGTTAATTCCCGAAACATTACTTTAAAATGGAATTATTAATAAACGGGTAATAAAAGAAAATAAGTAAATCATATATGGTATGATATATATAATTATTCTTATTTAATATATTTAAAATAAATATATATGTATTATATATAATCTTTAAACGTGTATGAATGAATTCAAGACTTAAGGTAAAGGATTTCTCTCACACTTTTACTTCTGTGGGACACATGCCATATTCACAACCTATTTCTTTTATATGGTGTATAAAATCACCAAGAATTTATCATATGATTCTTATCAAAAAAATATTTGGTTTTACATATAAATTTTTAGGATTTATATTTCATTGGTTTTATGGTTACAATGATAACAAATCGGTAAGGGATTTTTTGTCTGAATTTTCCTTCCTTGGGACAGAAGTTATTCTATGCACCTATATTCTTCTATGTGGTGTATATAATGACCACTAAAATGTTATAACTTTAATATATATATTATCATGATATTATAAGTTTCATTTTGTTTTATTATTTCAGGGGAATTATGATTCATTGTTACCAAAGTACGAAGAACTTTAGGTTATAATATATTCATTTATGGGGGATGTATATGATTATGATTTCAAATAATTAATAATTATAATATATATATACCTAGGAAGTAATTAACTTTATTATCCTATGGTTATGTCACGATAATCCACGTTTTCAATTAATTTTCTTCTCTTAATTTACTCAAGATTTCTAAAATAATAATTTAGATAAAAATCATATTTTCATTCAAAAACCCATCATCTTACAAAAACATGTTTTCAAAAAACGTTTTCAAAAATATTTTAAAATTTTTATATTTATTTAATAAATAAAATTTTAGCCACGTTTTAATTATTGAAAATAAAAATTAGAAATAAATTCCATGTCTTTTTCTAAAAAAAATTCATTTTTCTTTTACCATAAATCTGAAAAGAAGCATTATTTTTTCATGAACAACATGAAAATTATTTCACACTATCATGATCACTCAAGAAATTTCAATCTTCCCTTACATGTTTTAAAATATATTTTAAAATAAAATTTTTTCCTCTATATTTGTGTTTTTTTATATTTTAAATTAATGATTTCAAAGTTAAAATGATTTTGAAAATGTATTATGTTTAAAAAATTATTTCTAAAGAGGAAATTATATTTTCCCCAAGAAATGTTTTAAATGATTCCAAAAGATTCCTTCATATGTTTTCATGTTTGTATTCAAAGAAAAATATTTCCAAAATGTTTTCTTTTTTAAAAAAATATTTTCAAAGAAAATTTGCCTTCCTCAAGAATGATTCCTAGTAATATTTCAAAATCATCCTCTATCTAAGATGAAATATTTTAATGTCACTTATGATTTATAGGGGATATGATCCAAGGATACCATTACTATTCTTTCTATGCATTTTTTATGTTTATTATGAAAATATGTTTCCGAAACCCATTTCTATTCTATGGGTTATACCATGATAAACTTCTTATAAAACCCATTTCTTTTCATGAGTTAAGATATGATGGAATGATTATAAAACCAGTATCCTTTCTACAGGTTATGATATGATGAAATATTTATAAACCCCATTTCATTTAATGGGTTATGATATGTTGAATTTTTGTGATCTTGTGGAAAACATAAATATGTTTTTAATTATGATACGGGTGGACTTATATCTCCCTCTAATGTATTAGATAATGATTTATATCTCATGAGATAGATAGGAATGGAATGGGGAAATAACCTAGTTCGGTAAGGGACTTTTTATGTTATGATGGTCATGGGAGTGAACCAAGACTACTATGATGGTTTGAGGGGTGAACCTATTACAATATGATAGCATTGAAAGTGAGCCTTGGCTACTATGGAAATGATTTTGAATTCATATGTGTAGTCAATACTTTAATGTCTTATGCTAATGTTATTCTCTCATGGCATATGTTCTTTGATTTCCTTTTCATTCACATCTTATGAGTGGAAAATATTTATTACATGAATCAATATTATGATCTTTGATGTGAAAGGTATGGTCTTGAATTTTTATTCTCATGTTATCATACACTTATGATCATGTTATGATTAAATATCCCTTTTTTACCCTTACTGGGCATCTAAGCTCATCCTTTCTTTTGTTTAATTTCCCTAGGTTATGAATAATGTTTTTATGTATCGTATGTGTATAAAGAGTACTTAATGGGAAGATCTTTATGGGAGACATTGAATATCATTCACCAAATTAGAATATTGTGTTCCTAATCCCTAAATACACTAAACTATTAAAATCATCAGGCTTGTGTTTGTGTAATGTATTGAATATTCATATAAAAACATATAATATCTATATATTATAAGCTTGAGTTGATATAGTTGGTATTAGAGGTAAGGGATAATTAACCTGTGGAAACTAGAATAAAAAAAACTTTATTGATTTTTCTATGGATATTTCTAAGGACATTGAAAGGTATGTATTTGAGGATAAATCTAAGGATGAGTGAAACTATAAGAAAAATTCATAGAATTTTTGTAAAGGACAGAGAAAGTTGTTACCAAGAAATTAATTCTATATCTGGATTCTATAAGTGGATGTGGATCTGGTTCATAGGTAAATAGGGGAAATAACTCTGAAAAGGGTGCATTGATTTGGACTTTAGCATCACCAGGTGCATGATAATGGGGCTCGATGCACACTGAGTTTGACACTCTTATGGGATATGCTTTGGAAATTCACAAACACTTTACTAACAATCATTTAGAATTTAAAAAGATGATGACTAGGAATGAACATGGATAAATCTAAGTATTTATCGATTAAAAAGATGGATTAATGATTTATATATCTGATGAGTGATTTTTTTATGATTATGTGGTTTTACACTATGATTAGTGCTTCTCACATTATGATTTTTTTTTAGTAAATGGCTAAAACCCAAAGGAACTGGGTTAACATTGAATGTGATAGAAAATTTGTTGATGAGAAGACAAATGAGATGATGACTAGAGTGAAGTATACTATGATTATTCCCAATTAGTTATCATGGTATATGATTGCCAACATTTACCTTAACCACCAACAGGACTCATCAAAGAAGAGAATGATGGAGTTAATTGATAGTTTAGGTAATGGAAACAATGGAGGAAAGAAGATTTAGTTCCGTATATGTCAAGAATGATGGAAGAATCACTCTAAGGAATGTCTTACATGAAGAATAAGATGTTTTATATGGAGAAGAACGAAAAAATATATGTTATTACTGAGGAAAACTGAAATTTTTAGTTAATACAATGTATGGGAATATTTGCCTCACTAAGGTATCATCTATGGATGAATGTTTCAAATGTGTAAATTATGTGCATTGTAAAATTTTATGTCCTAAAGGGTAAGATATTAAAGATAATTAGCAAGGTTTTAGGAGTAATGGTTATATTATCGATGATTAAGAGACTATGAATAACATATTAAAGGAAATATGGGTTAAGGAATAAGATAATAAAATCTAGTTAATGGTTTAGGAAAAACGTGGGATGATTTAAGTATTTATGTATTGGAAATTAATAATTATGAAATATATAATGATTGTTCAGTATAAGTAGTTCATTAATAATTTTCATAACTATTTTGAATTTCATTGTTGACCTAGAATGGCGATTCAATGGAAATGTGATATTTCATGAAACCCACATGATTAAGGGAAAGATAACCATTAATATTTTTGTAATGTTGAGATAATTTTGTTGGGATAAACATATGATTGATATGGATGGAGTAAATTGGATAGTACTAATTACCTTGGAACTAATTAATGAATTGTGAATAATGTGGTTTATGTCATCATTGATGGATTTTAATAAATATTTTATTTATGGAATTTATTGAATAATTTGTAGTTTTTTTTCAGTAAATGAGGAAATATATATGTTTTCATTGAGGTTTTATTATCATTATGGTCATTACTATGATTCAAGAATAAAATATGAATAAGGTATTTAAATATTTGTTATGTGACAATCAAGAGTTACATTATGATAATTCATTGATCAATGTTAATTTTATCATTAGAAATTTGGTGACCTTATTTATAAATTTTTAATTGTGGAAGGGAGATAAGGTTAACCATTTATAGAATGGTTTCAGTTTCATTTTGGATGAGGTTTTAGAGATTAATATATTATTTCACCATATGAATATTTATGAATAACTTGTGTTAACCACTTTGTAGTGATGACAACAAAAGATTGACATAATGACTTATCATTCTATTTATGGATCTTATGATATGTTACTTCTTCAGGAATAAAAAAATAACCTTCATTTCATGGAGTAAGAGATGAAGTAAAAAATCGATCATGGCACAACCAATGGAATATATTGTTCTTATGAAATTGAATTAAATCAAGTAAGTATATTTTTTCATGAAATTTAATAAAATTTTGGGAAAGGATATTGAAATATTTTTTTCCCTATTATAATAATTTTTATGACATCAATTAACTATTTCACACCTCTTTGGTTTATGGTTTTGTGGTAATTAACCTTTTATGGATCACTAACTTTCTTGGAATCAATGATCTCTATCAGTATCTATAATTATTTACACTTTCCTTCCACGTAAAAATATTCACTTCCAAACCATGTTCTCCTATGTAGAATCATATTTATTAATTAATTTAAGTATCCTTTATATTTAAAGGTTTCCCTTCTTATGGGAAGTTTTATTATTCATTTGTAAGATGGGGGGTTCTAAAAAATAATTTTCAAATGTTAACCTATGATGATCAAGATTAATTTTGAGCGAGAAGTTAATTTTATGGGGGGTAGAATGTAACATCCTATGATTTTGTTAAAAATATTTTTTTTTCAAATTATTTTAAACTTTTTATAATATTTCTTTACATGCAATAATTAGTTTCTTCGATATGGTGCATGCCACACGACAAGGAGCTTCACAAAATCAAGAAATGATATTATTAAAACATAGTTGTTATGTAGGTGGGTGAGAATATTATAAGCTACATTATAAAATATATATATATATGTCTAACTTAATATAAATCTAAAAATTCTTATTAAATAATCAACCACTTTTTATAAATGTAATTATAATCTAAAAAATATGTTTTCTTCAAAAATGATTTTATTGTATTGTATGAAAAAATTATATATAATTTATAGAGATTTTAGGAAATTTATCTGATAAAATTAACTTCATTTTTTGATATCATCATATAAAAATTAACATATTTTGAAATTTTAGGATTATTTTGGAAAATAATTAATTATTAGCGAATAATGAAAGTACTTATTTTTGTAAAATATTCATCTATTTTTAATTAATTTAGTAGTTTAAATTAACAATTGTTTTTTAATGTATCATGAGTATTATTTATTATTATTTAATCCAATTAATTACTTTTTAATCAATTTATTACTGTATTTTAGTATACGTTTACTTTCGGGTTTAAAAAATGGGTTTTCTCTGAAAACTATTTTAAAGTGCATAATATTTCTCCATTTTAATTAAATAAAATAATACATAATGAGGAATATTTTCCATTAAATATAAATATTATAAATCAATAAATTTTAATTTATTATCATATAATGATAATTATTATACATAGAGTTAATATAAAATCATTTTGTGCTTGAAAAAAATACACTTCTCAAAACCCCCACTTTTCATCACGTATGAGGGTTTTGTTTTAAATTTATTTTATTTTTATTTTAGAAACATTATTTTGAAAAATAAAATTCATATTTTAAATTATCATTTCATAAATATATGAGGGTAAATTTTGGATAATTTTCTAAAAAGATTAAATTTTTGATGAAAAGTGAAAAATACTAAATTATAATTGAAAAATGCCATTTTGTTTAAATTATTTATAATGATATATTATATTTTAAAATTTTTTTAACGTAAAATAAGTTTATTTATATTTCTATTAATCTATTTTAAATCAATTTAATCAGATTTATATAGAATTTTGATATAAAACATTTCAATCTTTTAACCATTTTTCCCTTTCAAAACATACTTTCTTGTCGTGTCTATGGGATTAATTTTGAATTAGCATTTATAAATTAAGTGAATATAATTTTAGAAAATGGATTCCATAATTGGAATAATAATAATTTATATTATATAATAATACCAACTTTATTTTTTTTCATAATGAATAGTAAGAATAGTAAAAATTATTTACCACTCTTAAGGTAAAAATGGGTTTACCGAGAGGTTAAAAAAAATATCAGGGATAAAATTAAGATAATAATTATATAAAATAAATATTATAGATGTATTTTTACCTTATCCTACATAAGTCCCTATAATTTTCCATTTTTGAGCATTTTTTCTTGTGAAAAACATGGATATGCCTTTTTGTTTCGAAAAAATATTGGTATTCTACACACCTCAATTATAAAAGGTTACCCCATATATTCTATTCTTCACAAATTATTAATATTTTGTTTCTTATGAAACTATAAAAAATAACTTCCAAAACTCCATACTCTCTTTTTGGAAGCCTTACTTTGAGAAAAACTATCCTAGGAAGGATTTTGGTGCAAACCTAAGGAGGTCACCCAAGGAAGAGGTTACATTCTTCATCGGGATTTTTTATTTTATATCATCCTAAAACTACTTAAATTATTAGTAAACCATGATGATATAATATCATAATTATATTAAATATATTTTTATATTTTTATGTTAACTTAATGACTTAGAACCATCTCCACTTCTATCAAATGGGTTATGAAATCATCATTTGTGTGTTTGGTGGACTACCGCCTCACAAATAGATGTCATTAATTTTTACATTACCACATATTAGAGTTGGTCATAATGATTTATTAAATTTTTATATATGATATTTATGATATTATTATACCTCTTGAATTATTATATCATGTATTCCATGATAGTTTCTATTTTGTGGGAATTTGATAACGTCGTTTGTGTGTGTGGAATGCTACCACATTATGAAGTGATGTAATTCATTCACACATTACATGGATGGTAATAAGGATGTATTTATTGAAAAAATGATTATTTAAGGGAAACATATCATTTAGCTTTCTTTATTTCAATCTGATGAGAAAATGGAAACAATATTCCTTTGTACGTACAATCTACCATCTCCATAAATGATGTATTTCATTTTTCTATAACTAAATTTTATTGGTAACTATAAATAAAAATATATAGAATATATATTATATTTATATAATGGGTAAAATTTTGGATATGATGAACCATTATAAAATGAAGAGGACTGAAAATAAAAAATCAAAACATATACAAAAAACAAAGTGGTTATTACCTCAAAGGAAACTTTAACATAGAATTATTAATAAACAGGTAATAAAAAGACATATATAAATAATATAATTTATGATATATGTAATTATCTTTCTATGAAATATGTATAATAAATTTATATTTATTATACAGGAGGTTCAAATGCATACGAAGGAATTTGAGACTTAAACTAAGAGATTGTTTCCACACTTTTTCACTTTTATGAGACACATGTCCTATTAAACACCTATTTATTTTATGTGGTGTATATACTGATTATAATGGCCCATAATTTACATGTAGATATTAATTCAAAATTGAAGAATATTTGTTACATAACATAACAAAAACCATGCCAGGACCATATAGGTTTAGTGTCTTTAGAAACTGGGAAACATAAACAACTGCTTCATAAAACATCCCCATTGACTCCTGCTTATTTCTTCATAACTAGAATACCTTTTGAAATGTATTACTTAATACCCTTCTTCATTACATGGGAAAGAAACATATGAAAGGGTGAGCTCAAATTCTCAGTATGGGTAGATAAGGGAAATATCAATCATAAACATAACATTTAAAAATATTATCCTCCATTTAAAAGATAATCATATCATGTCATGGAATAGATAATAAAAGTGAAATGTAATACCAATATTCATAAAATAAGACATGAAATTTTGTGTCATACACATATAAGTATAAAAAATCAATTCATATTAGTCAAGGCTCATTGCTGAGACCATCATAGTTGACAAAGTCTATTACTGAACAGAGTTCACTCCTCGTTCCATCCCTGTATTACTAAACCATATTTACATGCCATTACAGTCATGTCTATATCATGAGATATAAATAATTACCCCATGAATTGGAGGGAGATATAGGTCCCACCAATCTTATAATGATACCATTCTTACGTGTTCCACAAAAACATAAATCATTTATCATAACATAACCCATGAAATAAAATAGGTGTCTTAAACATCATTCTATCATAACATAATACATATAAGATATCATTCTATCACTAACATAATAAAATAATATTAATAATAGAGATATAAACATAACCCTATTTAAATATTCTCTTCTTAGAAAGAAAATAATTTTGATTAAACCCATGAAATTAATTCTTTTGGAAAATATCTTTTCTTCTTTAAAAACATTTTCTTTTCTCAAAATGAAATAAAATTTTAAAAGATATTAATTTAGTTGAAAATAATATTGATATAATGTATAAAAATATTCATGGAAATAGGGTTTCATGAAACTGTAAATATTGATTCATGTCGTATAAGTTAAAAAACATTATACTCATACTTTTTCCAGAAAAGTCAAAAAGTACCTCAAACTGAATAATGACAAAAGATTCCTTTCATACTGTTTAATAAAAATCTAACAAATGTTAAAATTAACTATAAAAAATTATATAAGAATATAAATAATATTTAATAATTATGAAACATTGATGTGGATGTCAAATATACCCCAGTTAATACGTACACATAAACAATATCAGATAAAAATGAGACTATAAAATTATCCCTTACCTTAGGTATGATATTCTTCTTATGTATCTGAACCTCCTATAATATTAATTATGTAATGTTACTGATTTATTCCAGAATCATAATCATTTTTTAATTATAAGATTTATGATCATGTTTTCATCTGTTTGTTAGTAACATTTCATTGTTACTCGTTATTTAGGCATTAACAGATTTATTTACTTATGCATGTTTTGTCGGAAAATTTTGTATTACTATTTTCAGGTAATATTTATATATTTTAGAGAATTTTATAAGTATAATTTATATATCATATTTATTCATTCAATTCATTTATATAATCATTTTTTAATAAATATTATGGAGAACGAATCACATCGCACTGTGGAGACGGTAAGTCGTACGTACGCACGAGCGATGATATCATTCCCATAATTTATGATTGGTATTGAATTGAATGGTGTATAGTATCTTAGAATAAAAATAATTTTATATTAGTCATATTTATATTTATTAATTCCATCATTATACCCATCCATGTAAGGTGTTGGTGAAAAAATGGATTACACCACGACGTAGAGATGGTAAGTCATACGTACGCACATGTAGTGATTTCACCTTTCATAGGATGGGGAGAAGTTGTAATATGGTAGTTTCATGTTTATAATAACATTACAGTATATGAGTGATAATAATGTTATTACTTTATAATGAAAAAAATATTTAAAAAGAATTATAAGAAGAAAGAAGTTCGAAAGAATCGGTAAATGATGTTACATCTTCTTCGATGTGCCTCCTCAAAATATCATATTAGAGCACTAGAGTTGGACATTAAAGGTGACTATAACCTCTAGAATGAAATTAGGAATGTTGATAAGGAAAAATTTCAGGGGATTTATGAGCTTAAAGGTTCAAAATGAAGTAAATAGGTGAGAGAGGAGGTGCCCTTTTATAGTTGGGGTGAGGGGCACTTTTTGAAACTCTATAAATAATAATTTATAATAAAATAAAATCCTAACCAAAAACCTCAAAAATTTCCCAATTTAGAATATTAAATGAGATAGGGTCATAATATCATCATGAAATAAATTTTGGACAAGTTTTTTTGTTAATTTAAACCATATATTTTTAATTTACACTTAGTTATTCTATTTAATTTTAATTGTGGTAATAACATTATAAAAATTTAATGGTTTTTAATATTTACTAACATCATGTTAATTGACCATAAATAGATATTTCATGAAATTTTAGATCTTATAATTATAACTGTGTAATTTGTAAATATTTTTTGTATTTTTATATAATTTAATAAAATAATATTTTTATAAAATAACAATAGTGTCAATTTGACACTATTCATTTATTTACCATTAAAAATATCCAAATAGGAGATAAATTCGAAAGAAATATTAAATACACTCCTAAAATATCATAGTCACCTAAATAATTCTTGAGGCACCTTAATTAGTTCATATGATATTTATTTTAATATTTTTAAAACCATTTATTTGATATTTCTTTTAATAAAATTATTTTTACATCACTATTTTATCATCATTAACGGTAATTATTTAATCTCTAAAAATTAATATTAAATTCTGATGATGTAGGTAATTGTTTTAGATTTCCAGAGACTATCTATAATCTATATTACCTCCTATTCATCTACATATTAAAATTAATATACTTATATAAAATTAGATTGTGACATTTTGTCACATTCATTAGTTTTTATTACATTTATGTCATATTCATAGGGAAGTGTCCATAAAGTGATGCCATTTAGAAAAATATATAAAATGGGTTTAATTTATTCATCAAATTGGATTTTAACTGGTGTTAATTTAATTTTATAATATTATTTTTACCCTTAATTATCTGATTTACCTTTAACCATGGTAATAAAAATAATTACTGAAGTTACTATTCATAATGCCCAGAAATTAAAGTATCCTATTAACATACTTTGGAAATAATAATTCCAAATATGGAATACATTTTTAAAAATTCAAAACATATAAGTTACAATAATTAATTTAAAATTAATCCCATTGTTGAAATGAGAAAACAGGTTTTAAAAGTTAAAACATTGCAAAAGGTTGAAATGTTTTTACCTATGAGTTCAATGTAAAATTAATGAGAATGAAATACATTATATTTAATGATAAAAATATATTCTATTTATAATTTTAAACCACGAAATATTATAATTTAATCATAAAAATTACCTTGATAAGAAAATTTTTTTTAATTAAAATTTGGCATATTATTACTTTTCTTCAAAACATGAATGTTATCAGAAAAATTTTAGAAATTTATCCAAATTAAATTTTTATATGCTGTTTCCAAATAAAATTTTTATGTTTTCATATAAAAATTATTAATGTGTAAAAATATTAATTTAAATAGGTTTTGGCATTCAAAGGTGTAAAATTAACCTTAAAAAAAGTTTTTATACTTCAAATAGGGTTTTATTAATACCCTATGACTAAAATATTCATTGGATATATATCACAAATATTTCATTAAGTATATATATCTCATTAATTTCATTACCAAAAGTAATTCACTAAAATAAAAATATCTAATTGTTTTATATTTTTCATAAATAATTGATATCCAATGAATGCATAATGCATTTTTATAAGTCAGTTATAATTCGTCATGTTAATTTAATGGCATGGATATAATGGTAATTTTATAATAATGGCATATCAAAATTCATTTAAACTCATGATTTCATGAAACGTAAGCTGCTGAAGAAATAAAATTATTTAAAGAAAATATTTCATAAAAACATCAGAGTGTTACATTCTACCCCCCTTAAACTAAATTTCACCCTCAAAATTCATCATTTGGAGACAAACAGATAAGGGTGCCTCTCTCTCCGCATATCCTCAAGTTCCCATATTGGTTCTTCAAATTGGTTGTTCCTCCATAAAACTTTAACCAAGCGAGTGCTCTTGTTTTGTATAACTTTTTCACTATGATCCGGTATCTCAATTTGTTATTCTTCATAAGAATGATCTTTCTCCAGTGCTACGACTTTTGAGCTTAGTACATGTAAAGGATCAGGTATGTACTTTCTCAAGAAAGATACATGTAACATATCATGATCTTGAGAGAGATTCGGTGGAAGTTCCAATCGGTAATCTACCTTCCCAACATGATCCATAATTTCAATAGGACTAATATACTTAGGGCTCAGCTTTCCCTTCGTTCCAAATCTCATTATTTAATTCCAGGGAGATATTCATAACAAAACCTTATCACCCAATTTAAACTCTAGGTATTTTCTTACATTTTCATCATAACTTTTTTGTCGACTCTAAGCTACTCTAATATGGTATTGAATAGATATGACCTTTTCTTCCATTTCAAAAAAAAACATCAGGTCCTAATATCTTTATTTCCCCAACTTCATCCCAAAATGTTGGAGTTCTACACTTCTTTCCATAGAGGGATTCATAAAGAGCCATCTGAATAATGGAGTAAAATTTATTATTGTAAGAAAAGTCCACCAATAGTAGGTGTTGATCCCAACCACCTTGGAAATCCATACAAGAAGCTCTCAACATGTCTTCTAGTGTCTGAATTGTCCTCTCAAACTGAATATATGTCTAAGGATGATAAGTAGTGATGAAACATAACTATGTATCCAGAGCATGCGGAAGACATCTCCAGAACTATTAGGTAAACCTCATATCCCAATCAGATATAATGGAAAGTGGTGCTCCATGAAATCTCTTCACTTCCTTTACATATATCCTAGCAATATGATCAAGAGATAAATCCTCTCTAATAGCAATAAAGTGTGCTGACATAGTAAGGCGATCAAATATAACCTAGATAGCATTAATGCCTTTGGATGTTTTGGGATGTTTGATGAAAAATTCCATAGTGATTTTTCCCGATTTTAATTCTGTTATAGGTATTGGTTGTAACAACTATTTAGACTTATGTCTATTAGCCTTAACTTGCTGAAAAACCAATCATCAAGAGACATATTCGGTGACATCTCTTTTCATTCCATCCCACCTGAAGTAATATTTTAAGTCCTAATAGATCTATGTTCTTCCAAGGTGAATAAAGAATGAAGAACTATGAGCTTCACCCAATAGCTCCTTTATTAATTATGGAATGGGAGGAATACAAACCCGGTTCCTAAACCTTATTATTTCACCATAATCAGGGTTGAATTCAGAAACATTTATCACCTTCTTTTTTAACTCTACATCATCATTATTGGCCTCTTTAATCTTCACTACTATATATGGTTGAACATTCATTTGAGAAAGATAATATTTCTCCCCTTCTATTAAAATTTCAAGATCAATCCATTGAAAATACATAAATATTGGATCTTTCATGATCCTCATCATGGATAAGCTAGCATGGTATTTTTTACTCAAAGCATCTTCCACCTTGTTCTCTTTCCCAAGGTGGTAATGTATTGAGCAGTCGTAATCTTTAATCAACTCCAACCATCTTATTTGAGGCATATTAATCTCATTTTGTGTGAAAATATAATTTAAACATTTATGATTAGTATAAATATCACACCTTTCACCATAAAGATAATGCCTCTATATATTTAATGAAAAAGTTACTGTAGCTAACTCAAAATCATGAGTTGGGTAATTTTGATCATTAATTTTAAACTGTGGTGAGGCATAAGCTATCACCATATCTTTTATCATGAGAACATCCTAGCCCCTTCTTGGATGTATCACTGTAGATCAAAATCATTTCTCTACTACAAGGTAGTGTGAAAGAAGGTGCATAGGCTAACCTTTTTCTTAACTCTTTGAAATTCTCTTAACATTCCTCCACCTAAATGCACCTCACTCCTTTTCGAGTCAACTTGGTGGGTGGATTTGATAATCATGAAAAGTATTTAAAAAAACATCGGTAATATCTAGCCCAACCAAGAAAACTTAAGATCTCAGTTACCGTTATTGGTCTTGGTCATCATTCAATAACCTCAATTTTTTCTGGATGCACATATATGCCCTCTATTGAGATTATGTGACCCAAAAATGAAACATTCTGAAGCCAAAATAAAAAATTGTAAATTTGGAATAAATCATATCCTTTCTCAAGTTCTTTAGTAAAATTATCATGTGATCTTCATGTTATTCCTTTCTCTATTTTTTTAAAGGTCAAAGACCTATATTATTATTGAGAAAAAGAAAGTCAAAAGAAATAAAAAATAGGGAATGAAAATAGAAAAACATAACTCTCTTTATCATGGATTCCATGCTTTTTCCTCAGCTTGTCCCCTATTATACGTTCTTCATCCCTCATCTCATTCCAAAGCATGATGTTAATACGTCCTCTTCCTCTTCCTCTTCCTCCATTATAGGCTTCTTGTATCTCGTTGGCTTATTGTAGCAGCGATTCTACATCTTCATCAGAGTTGTCCCCTTGAGCCTCTTCCTTTATCTTCATTTGTTCTTTCTTTTCTCTCTTCTTTTGGATTCGGGTTCTAGCATGGCGCCATTCTTCATCAATGCCTTTCTTCTTCTGATCTTCTTTTCCTGAAGTTTCCTGCACACAAACAGTTTCCTGCAAAAAAGGATCTCCTAATTCCTTACTCACCTTCACATCAGGATTTTTCTTCAACATTTCTGGGGTTCCAGCTATGATGGGTGACTCCAACTAAGTAGTCATAATAGTATTAACAGTCATTCTAGCCTCCCCATGGTGAGAGTCAGGAGCATCAGAGAAGATTTTTTGAGGACATTCAAAACAGGAGAAGCCACCAATGTAGCACTGTTCTTGACTGTATTGTCCAAAATAGTCAAAATAGGAGACTGGTCTGCTCTTTCAATATGGGAATGATTAACAGCAGATGGATCATTTGGAGAATCAAATTATGTTTTATCAACAGCTTCAAAAAGAGAAGGACTTGGTAGAGAAGAAACCTGTACTCGGTCAGCCAAAGTAGGCTGTTCTGAAATTCTTGAATCAGAGTCAACACCAATTGCAGAGACAGGTTCAAAAACATGTGAATGCATTTTATCAGAGTTGGTGTTCTGTGGCTGATCTACATTACCTTTACAGTAAGGTTTCAAGTCTAGAAGCCCAGATTTTCCTTCTTCTACAATGGCATCCCAAGATTTTTCGGGAGGTGACACTGTGGAGTAGTTTTGAACAATCAATTCAGAATATTTCTTGGGTGAAGAATCCATTTTCTGTTCATGTATCGTGTTTTTCAGTTTGGGGCGTGATTTAACATCATGTCCCTTCATAGAAAAATTTGAGCAAAAGAGATTATTCCTACAGTAAAGGAGTCATGCCCTAAAAATTTACAATCAAAACAGTATCTAGGTAATCTTTCATACTCAATTCCCAAACTTATTTCTTCCTCATCAGTAGATAAACAGATTTTATCAATTAAAGTAGATATAAGATCCACCTCAACTAAACATCTGGAAAAATGCCCATATCTGGCCAATTTAGTTTCTTTGTCCATTCTAATGGGAACCCCTATAACCAACGAAATTTCATATAGGATCCTAGGATGCCATAAGATCCAGTTTAAACCAAAGATTTTGATCTAGACTTGTGAAACAGAGTTACCCATCTCTAAAGTATTAAATGATCTGTCCCACTCACAAATGTGTAAAGCCCCAGGCTTGAATGAAATGGATCCAAACCCCCAGGCTCTCAATTTAAGATCCTCAGAAGAAAATAGCCAATGGTAGAATCCCTTACTGGGTGAGATGCCGTTCCAGTCATCAAAGCCCCAGATATCAGCTAATCTTGACATGAGATAGTCTAACCTCTAGGGTTGCAAGCCCTTCGGCAAGATCAGCCTAGCAATGATATAATGATCCCCTAACTTCAATCTCGCTACCACCGCATCAGCGTCGGCTTTGTCTTCCGCAACCGACCCCTTCTTCTTAATCCCTGCATGAGAATCCTTGAAAGTATAAAAGGAAGGGTTATTCTGACCAAACTCAACCGATTCTCGCATGTGAGGATCCTTCTCTGGTTCTTTAATCACTTCCACAAAGGAGATTCCCTTTGAAGTCCCCTCAAGCACCAGTTTCAGTTGCAGAGGATTGGAAGCATTAGGGGATTTGTAGACCAGCTCATGTCCCACAGATCTGGTCTCCCAAGAAGGAGCAATGCTTTCCATATCTGAGAGATCAAACCAAGAATCACAAAAGCAAGAAGAAAGACCATGATCTAGGGTTTTCTAACATCCGAGAGTGCATGTCGGGAGATCTCCCCATTTTTTGTTATTACTTTCTCTATGAATAGACAAGAATAACATTTATATAGACTACCACAAACTGGACAATTTAATCTCTAAAGACTTTATTCATTATATCCATGAAAATAGTGGGAGAATTAGTAAGGTAAAAAAGGAAACACTAAAAACTCATGGTGTACATACCTTGTATGGAATTCCATCTTTAGTATATCATTTTTTTGAACCTTAATTGATGATATCCTAAACAAAGATCAATCTAGGAAAATTATTGAGCTCCATGTAGCTGGTAAAATCATTCATCAATGCAGGGATGTGGATATTTTTTTTTGATATTGATCTTGTTAAGTTCTCGATAATGAATGCAAAGTCTCATTGATCCATCTTCCTTATTAAAA
Organism: Viscum album; assembly: GCA_963277665.1. NCBI lineage: Eukaryota > Viridiplantae > Streptophyta > Magnoliopsida > Santalales > Viscaceae > Viscum > Viscum album. The sequence goes on from OY728156.1 coordinate 1,567,210,353, forward strand.
AACAAAATAGGTTCTCCCCATGGTGATGCACTAGGGTGTATGAACCCCTTATCAAGATTCTCTTGGAGTTGCTTCTTTAATTCTTGCAACTCAATTGGGGTCATTCTATATAGTGTCTTTGAAATAGGAATAGCACCCAGTATGAGTTATATTGAAAACTCAAATTCACAATTTGATGGAAGACCTGAAAATTCCTCTAGAAAGACACCATCAATCTCCTATACAATGGGAATATTATTAATCATGAGTTTCTCCCCATCTATTTGAGATAAATAACCTTCATTTATTGGAATCAAGCACCATAAGATGAAAGAAAATTCTACTAAAAGGTTATATTCATCCTTGCATCTTTGGACGATCATAAATCGATCTGGAATATGAAATGTGACTTCCCTTATTCAGAAATTGATTTGATCTCCATATAAAAAAAATCCAATCCATGCCAGGAAACACATCAGATTCCACTATAGGAAGGATCAAAATATTTGAAAGAAGAACTTTCCCACAAACTTCAACTAGAGAAGAATTATAATCTTTTGATGCGACCGTTGTGCCATTAGGAGTTGTCACATCTAACTCAACATCTAATTTTTTAGGTAATACAAAGATACCCATAAAAATTATTCAGAAATAAAATATTGGGTGGATCCATAATCAAAAAAACATTTGATAATTTAGAGTGGATGGTAAGTGTACCATTCAACACTTCAATATAGTAATCCACGTCGCTGATAGTGATTTCATGTGACTTTCCTTTGTCTTTGTCCTTTAGAGTTTTTTGACATAGATCATAATCAATAACTCTTGGACTAGGGCATTGATTGACATAATTCTGAATTTTCTTGCACTTATAACATTGAAGTGCAAGAGGCGAATTATGTGTGGAATTTAATTTTTTGCATCATTATATATCTTTTCCCATCACATTTGTATTCAGCCTCCTGATAACCTTATTTTCCACACATAAAACATTAACTAGTCCCTTTAAGACAATTACCTCAATGTTTTTTTCAACACTTTGAGCATAATGGAAAACTAATATTCTTTTTAGATTGGTTCTTAGGTTTTCTTTTGAATTCCATTTTTCTCTTCTTATCAAACCCATAAGACTGACGGGATACTCCAATCTCCATATCAACCTTGAGAGCACTTAGAAAAATTTCCATATAGCTATTGAAGTCCATTTTGGATAATCCCCTTTTGAGACATTGTTTTAAGACACTAAAGAATCGATCAATTTTACTCTCAGGTTGGATAATAATTCTTGAATCATACCTAGAAAGTCCTGTAAAATTTTCTTTGTAGGTGCCAATAGATTCATCATCCTTATTATTAAGTTCATGTAACTCCTTCTCCATATGTTTTCGAAGAATAAAAGGAAAGTACTTATTAAAAAATACGTTCTTGAACTCTTCTGATTCCATAGTCTCAATTTCATCTCATTACATCATATTCTTGATAAGATTCCACCATTGATCAGCCTCACATTCAAAATGATAGACTGCTAAGATGAATTTTTCATGTTTAGAACATTTTAGAACTGAAAATATCTTTTTAGTGGTATTGATCCGCTGTTCAGCCACTAATATATCAGAAGACCCATTGAATGAAGGTGGGCAATGTCCCATGAAGAACTAAACAAAATTTTTCTCCCTCCTTTTCTTTTCTGGAAGTACTGCATGATTCATATCTTGAGGAATTTTTGTTACCATGGATACAATATTTTTCATTCCATCTCCCATAACATTTGGTTTCTCAGGGGGACAATCATCGTATTGCCTGCCGCATTTAGCATTAACTCGGTTCCTTCAGGTTCCATTCATTGACTAAAACAAAGAAGCATAGTGTGAGAAACACTAATAATAATAGTAAAACCACATAATCCAGAATAAAATTTCAATTTAGGACACTTTAGATTTTATACTAGGTTATTCATGAACATATCTAAAACACTAGGATTGTACTGTAACCCATACATAGATATATCCTTAGGGTTTTTACCAAGGATTACTAATACTATTTTCCAAAGGTTAACTATACCTTTTCTCTGATTTAAACTATAATGAACCATACATTACATAAATATATTGCTTCAACATTGAATAATATTTATTACATAACATAACAAAAACCACGCTAGGACCGTATAGGTTTAGTGTCTTTAGAAACTGGGAAACATAAACAACTGGTTCATAAAACATCCACATTGACTCCCACTTATTTATTCATAACTAGACTCTATTTTGAAATATCTCACTTGATACCCTTCTTCAGGACCTAGGGAAAATAAACATATAAAAGTGTGAGCTGAAATGCTCAGTAATGGTAAAAAAGTTAAACATCAATCCTAACCATAACTTTTGAAAATCTTATCCTACATATAAAAGATCGCCATATTATGTAATGGGTTAAATCTTAAAATAAAATTTAATACCAATATTCATAACATAAGACATGAAATTTTGTGTCATACACACTTAATCATAGAAAATCATTTAATATTAGTCAAGGCTCATTTCTGAGACAATCATAGCGGATAAAGTCCATTATTGAACTGAGTTCACTCCTCATTCAAGCCCTGTATTACTAAACTAGATTTACATTCAATTCCAGTAACGTCTATCTCATGAGATATAAATATGTACCCAATGAATTTGAGGGAGATATAGATCCCACCCATCTCATAATGAAAACATTCTTATGTGTTCCACAAAAACATAAATCATTTATCATAACATAACCCATGAAATAAAATGGGTTTCTTAAACATCATTCCCTCATAACATAATCCATACAAAATATAATTCCATAATTAACACAATAAAATCATAGTAATAATAGAGATATAAACATAACCCTTTTTAATGAGTGTCAACTTATATGGAAAATAATTTTAATAAAACACTTGAAATTAATTCTTGAGGAAAATATCATTTCTTCTTCAAAAACCTTTTCTTTTCTCAAAATGCCATGAAATTTTAACATATAAGAATTTAGTTGAAAATAATATTAAAATAATATAGAATAATATTCATTGAAATATGGTTTCATGAAACTGTAAAAATTCTTTCATGTCGTATATGTTAAAAACATTCTCCTCGTACTTTTACCGGGAAAGTCAAAAAGTACCTCAAATTGAATAAAGACAAAAGATTCATTTCAAATAGTTTAATAAAAATTTACCAAAGGGTGAAATTAACTTTAAAAAATTTTACAATAACATAAATAATATTTCATAATTATTAAATATGTATTTGGATTATAAATACACCCCAGTAAATACTTACGTATAAAAAATCTCAGATAAAAATGAGATTCTAAAATTATCCCTTACCCTAGGTCAGATATGCTTCGTAAGTATTTGAACCTCCTATATGATTATTTAAATAATGTTACTAATTTATTCCATAATAATTTTAATTTTCAGGACAAGATTTATGATCATATTTTCATCCATTTTTTATTAACATTTCATTGTTACTCTTTATTCGGGTATTAACTGCTTTATGTTCTTTTGCATGTTTTATCCGATAAGTTATTATTACTCATTTTATTTTATAGTTATATATTTTAAAATATTGTATTAGAAAAATGTATATAATATTTATTCATTCAATTCATTTATATAATCATGCTTTAGTGAAGATTATCTAGAGCTAATCACATCAGATCGTGGAGACGGTAAGTCGTACATACGCACGAGTGACGATATCATTCCCATAATTGTTTAATGGTATTGAAGTGAATTGTGTATAGTATCTAAGAATAAAAATACTTTTATATTTTTATTATATATATTTATTCATTCCATCATTATACCCATCCATGTAAGGTGGTGGGGAAAAATGAATTACCCCACGGCGTGGAGACGGTAAGTCGTACCTACGCACGCGTGGTGATTTCATAATTAATAGGGTGGATAGAAGATGGAATATGGTTGTTTCATGTTTATAATATCATATCAATATTTGATTGATTCTTATGTTATTACATTATAATGAAACAAGTAATTAATAGAAGTATAAGAAGAAAGAAGTTTAAAATAATCGATAACTGATATTATCTCTTCTTCGATGTGCCTCCTCTAATTATCCTCTTAGAGCACTAAAGTCGGTCTTTGAAGATGACAAGAACCTCTATAATGAAATTAGGTAAGTTTAGAAGGAAAAATGATAGGGTATGGATGAAAATTATGGATAAAAATGAAGTGAATAGGTTAGGGAGGAGGTGCACTTTTATAATTGAGGTGAGAGGCACTTTTGGAAACTACATAAATAATAATTTAAAATAAAATCAAAATCTTCCCAAAAACCTAAAAAATGTCCCAATTTAAAATATTAGATGATATACGGTTGTAATCTCATCAGCCAATAAATTTTTGACATGTTATTTTGTTAATTTAAACCATATCTTGTTAATTGAAACTTGGTTATTCTATTTAATTTTAATTACGGTAATAACATTCTAAATATTTAATGGTTATAAATATTTACTTATATGTTTTTAATTGACCATAAATGGATTTTATATGAAATTTTAGATATTATAGTTATCGCTTATTAATTTTCAATTTTTTTCATGATTTCTAAAGAATTTAATAAAATGTTATATTTATAAAATATCAATAGTGTCAATTTTGAAACTATTGACTTATTTGACTTTAAAAAAAATACGCATAAGAGATTAATTCAAAAAAAATTAAATAAACTCCTAACATGTCATAGTCACCTATAAAATTCTTGGATCACATTAATTAGTTCATGTTATTTTTATTTTTATTTTTATTTTTTTAAAACCATTTATTTGAAATTTCTATTAATATAATAATTTTTACATTACTAATGTATCATCAATAATGGTAATTATTTAATCTATAAAAAATATAAATAAATTCCATGATGTAGGTAATTCTATTATATTTTTAAAGACTATCTATATTCGATATTATAACCTAGTTATATATATATTAAAATTAATATACTTCTATAAAATGGGATTATGACATTTTTGTCACATCCATTAGTTTTTATTACATTCATGTCATATTCATGTGTAAGTGGCCATAAAGTGATTAAATTTACAAAAATAGATAATAAGGGTCAATTTTAGTCATCCAATTGGATATTTACAGGTGTTAAGGTAATTTTAAAATATTATTTTAACCCTTAGTTACACGATTTACATTTAACCATGGTAATAAAATTAATTATCAATGTTATTATTCATAATTACCAAAAATAAAAGTAAACTATTAACATAATTTCGACCTACTGATTCCAAATATGGAATCCATTTTTCAAAATTCAAAATATAGAAGTTTCAGTAATTAATTTAAAATTAATCTCATTTTTCAAATGAGAAAATGGGTTTTAAAAAGTTAAAATTTTGTAAAAGATTGAAATGTTTTTACATATGAATTCAATGTAACATTAATGCTAATGACATAAATTATATTTAATGAAAAAATTTTATTCTATTTATACTTTAAAACAATTAAATATTATAATTTAATCATATAAATTATCTTGATGAAAAAAGTTGTTTGTAATTAAAATTTGGTGTATTTTCACTATTCATCAAAACATGGAAGTTATCAAAAAAATATCAAAAATTTATCCAAAGTAAAATTTTATATCCCACTTAAAAATAAAATTTCTATGTTTTCATATAAAAATTATTAATGTGTCAAAATCATTATTTAAAATGGATTCTCCATTCAAAGGTGTAAAATTAACCTTTAAAAAAGGTTTTTGTACATCAAATAAGGTATTATTCATACCCTATGGATAAAATATCCATTAGATGAATATAAAAAATATTTTATTAAGTATATATATATAATTAATTTCATTTCCAAAAGTAATTTATTCAAAATAAAAATATATAATTGATTTATATTTTTCATAAATAATTGATAGCCAATGAATTTACAATGCATTTTCGTAAGTTGTTTAAAATTATTCCTGCTAATGTAATGGTTAGGATATAATGGAAATTTTATAACAAGGGATTATTTTGGTTCATTTAAACTCATGATTTCATGCAACATAAGCTACTGAAGAATAAAAATTATTTAAATAAAATATTTCATAAAAACATTTGGGTGTTACACTGCTCATTGATGTATCTTATGATTTTTATCCTAATAATATTTGGGATTACATATCCATTTTAGTATATCTCATTCATGGGGTTTTCAATTCAATATTTAACAAATTAGTAATGGATTTTTTGCCTCAATTTTCCTTATGTGGGACATAAGTTATGTTATGCACCTATCATCTTCTATGAGGTGTATTTATTGCCCCTTGAAATTTTATATCGTAAGTATCCATCTATTAATGATATTAAAAGATTATTTAATTTTACTCTTACATGTGTATTATGATTCAATGTTACCAAATTGGTATGAGTTTTATGTTATAATCTCACTGTTTATCAGTATTTTCTGTGATTATTCTTTCGAATGATGAAATATTATGATATATCTCTCAAGAAACTAATGAATTTTATTATCCTATGGTTATTTAATGATAATACATGTTGTATCCTCATTTTCCTCTCTTTATATACTATATTTTTCAAAAATAATGTTTTTAAGAAAAATTTTCCTTTTGGTCGAAATCCCAATTTCTTCCAAACCCATTTTTTCTAAAAATATTTTCAAAAAATTTGTTTACACTTTTCAAATGATTTATTAAAAAAAAAATTACCCATGTTTTAATTTTTTTTCAAAATGATTTGAATGTAATTTTCATGTCATTTTTAAAAAAATTCCCATTTTTCTTTTACTCTAAATTTGAAAAAGAATCATTTTTTACATGGATGACATGAATAGTATTTTCCGTTATCACAAATGATAAAAAAATCAAGCTTCTCTTAAAAGTTTTCAAATTCATTTTCAAAGAAAATAATTTCCTTGATATTCGAGAATTTTTTTAGATTTTAAATGAATGATTTCAAAGTGAAAAGGATTTTGAAAATGTTTTATGTTTTAAAAGGTATATTTAAAGAGGAAAGAATATTTTCCTCAAGAAATGTTTTAAATTATTCCTAAACCTTTTTTTATAATTTTTCAAGTATATATTCAACTAAAATTATTTCTAAATTTTTTCATGTTTTAAAAATTCATTTTCAATGAAATGTTATCTTTTAAAATAAATGATCCAAGTAATATTTAAAAAAAAATCTCCATCTAATACAACATTATTTGATGTTAATTTGATTTATAAGAGATAAGATCCATGGATACCATTATTATTCTTTCTCTAGATGATTTTTTAAGATGAAAATATGTTTATGAAACCCATTTTTCTTAAATGAGTTATACTATGATAAACTTCTTATGAAAATATATTTTTTTCACTAGATATGCTATGATGAAATGATTACAAAACATGATTATTTTTCACATGTTATGATATAATTAAATGTTTTGGAAACTTATTTCACCTCATGGTTTATGATATGGTGAATGTTTTTGATATTTTGGCACACAAAAATACGGTTTTCATTATGAAATGGGTGGGACCTATTTCTGTCTCCAATGAATTGGGTAAATATTTATATATCATGAAATATATAGGACTAGAAGAATGAATAGAACTAGTTTAGTAAGGTATGTTTTCATTTATGATGGTCTTGGGAGTGAACCTTCACTACTATAATTGTTTGTGGAGTAAAAACATTCCACAATAATATCCATGGAAGGGAGCCTTTATTACTCTATAAATGAATCACAACTAGAAAACTAACCTATAACCATGGTTTGAAATTGTGGGTATATAGCCTATAACTGTGGGTATAGGCTATAACCATGGTTTTATGAACCATGGGCTACCGAGACATCAGAATAGACCTACACCCACAGTTTGTTAAAAACTGTGGGTATATTTCATAGAAATTATGGTATACATACAATTTTGTTTAAACCGTAGGTATAAAGATATACCCATGGCTTGTAGAACAATGGGTACAGCTGTATAATATAAAATAGAAAGAACATATAACCATGGTTCTCCAAACTATGGGTATATGTCCCATTCCCTTTTCATATCCCCTTATAGTCCCCTTAATAGCCCCATGTATCCCCTCCCCTCTACAGTCCCTTATAGAACCTATGATTCCCTATTTACCCCCCTTCCATCCCCCTATAAAACCCACTTCACAGCCCCCCCTGAATCCCCCCTTCAGCCCCATTCACAGCCCCTTCTAGCCCCCTTCATAGCCCTTTCAAGCCCCCTTCCACCCCCCTTCATAGACCCTTCCTTTCCCGTTTGAAGTAGTTGTAAAAAAATTATTAACAAAATCATATATCTAAATTCATTAGAGAGGGATAAAGGATCACATAGATTATTACTAATAGTTTCAGTTTAGAGGATTAAGAAGGACAACTGGAAATGTGTACCATTACTACATCTAGCTAGTTTTGTTTGTGAAGATGAGGTTTGATATAAGAGTGAAAATTTTCCATTGTAATATCTGGGTAGAATTGGATAAGGATCCAAGGAATAATTTTACATTGGAATTATCCTCATCTAAATAATTTTTTTATTGATAAAAAACAAAATATATAAAGAAGACAGAGAGAGGTTATAAAAGGTATAGATTAATGTAGAATCACTTATATATGTAGATGAAAGGTATCTTAAATTAATAAAGTCATGGAAAAGTCCTCATGTATTAGAAATGTTACAAATAATTAATAAAGTTATAAGTTTTATCCAATAGGTGGAATTGAAAAGTTATTGAAAGAGACCAAACGTGTTGAAGATAATCTATAAGTGGTTGAAAGATCCTAGACTCATGGATGCTAATAAGTTTTATTAAGAGGTATGTGGATAAGTTTTATGCCAAAGTGAGAGTAATAATTCTCGAAATATGGAAAGTGATGATTATGTTGTAAATTGATGGATATTTAGATCACATATCAAATAGGGAGATTAGTTTATTTAAATCCAATGTTTTAGTTATTACCGATAAGTGGGATGGTTTCAACGGGAATATAAAGTACACTTACCAAAAAATAAAATATTTTTTTCTTAAAAAAGGGTGATTAGAGTTGATAAATCTACCCTCATGGTGTTCTTTGATAAGATTAGATAATGAAGAGGGAAATCTAGGGAAAGAGAGACATTTTATTTTATGGAGAAAGGGGATTAAGAAGAATGAACTATAAATGTATACACTACGATGGAGTATAATTAAAGGTATTATTGTCAAAAAAATCCAATGGGAGGGAATGTTTAAATCAGAAGTATTTGTTCTGTGTTTATTGAAAAAAATTATTTTATTTTTTTGAAAATAAGGGAAGATCGACATGGTTGAATTGTTGACAATGACTGTCGATTTGGATTGGTTATTGACATGGTTGATTTTTGAAGATAAATTTTAGACTTGGTGATATATAAAAAATTTTGATTTGGTTACGATGCATGGGAACCACATTTGTTGTAGAATTAAAAACAATAATATATATGGAATTGGAGTCTAAGGATGATCATGAAAGATCTTGTGAGGATGAATGGAAGCAACTATAGTATCTTGCAGAATCAGTATTGATAGTAGCGGGATATGTTTTTTGGTAGATAAATGTTTGGAGTGGTATTCAATACTTTAAGTGTGATACTAAATTTGGAATATATGGAACACCATAATATGATAGTGTAAGAAGTAGAAGAAAACATTATCTAATTTAGAAAATACTAATTGAAGTTTAGTGAAGTAAGAAATTATAATGAAACAACAGTTTCTATTATACTGTAATGGATTTCATGTATGAAAAATCTAATGATATATAAGATTATTTATGGAGAAGTCATGTTGTAAGAGTATATAAAATGATGAGAAAACTCTAAAACCTATTCTAGATATGAAACATATATAGTGATGGGTGATTGGATGCACCATGAAGAAAGAGACTAAGGTGAAATTATTCTTGTATAAGTGTAAACCAAGGTTATGTAATAGTAAACCTCTCTAAAACATTTCATGTGTAAAAATAACTCAAGTTAATATAATAATAACTACCTGAGTTCCAAACCATGACTAAAATCATTACATCATAATGAAATATCAATGAGATAACATAGTTTGGGAATTCATGGTTGTGTGATTGATTCATGTTAAAACACGGATCCATGAGAAATGGGTATAGTTATGAAACATGAATATAGATTGGATCACACAACAATGAAAATTTATAGTTAGAGTAGAGTACTCTAGATGGAGGGTGAATTGAGTATCTATAAAAATTTCTGTTTTAAAAATATTCAAAAAAACGTTCCCCAATAAATATAGCCCAGTTAATCAAAGTAATACGGTTATGAAAATTTGAATGTTTAAATAACTTCTTAGAAGATTGATTAATTCTCACTAATCTTAATATTAGTTATTAACATTACTTTTGAATCTATTCTAAAAAGGAAAAACAATTTTAACATCATTCCAATTTTAACTATCAAATTAAGTTTAGTGATTATTAAATTATTATAAAAATAGAGAAAACTAAATCAAACAACACAGTTGATATAAATTAAGTGGTTTAGTCTCAAACTAATACCTAATCCACTCCACTTGGTGATCACCTACCACCAATAAGTTTATATAAATAAACATGATCCACACCCTGGATCGGGGTTAACAACCGTACATAGGACTGTCCAGATCACACGACCCCTTCTATAGTTCTTCATGGGAATGAACTATCAGGTCACCTAAGGACCTATTCGACACCTATCTGGGGGAATCTAGAAGTGTCAAAGGTTGTAGGATAATGGATATCTAGTATCCTTCTGTTTAATGCAGGAGAAAATGTGTTTTTTATATAGACACACTCACACTTCTCGAAAGCTAAAAATGATAAACAATAGAGAAAATATTATGAGATAAGGATAGAAGTGATATGAGTGGTAGTATATCTAGCTCTAGACTTCTAGGATAAAGTCGATGTCGGAATTGAGTCTGCATGTGCAAAACAGAGTATCACAAGTCCATTAGATCTGGATCATGTTTTTCATGGTGTTGATAGTGCGAAGATGTCATTGACTTTTATCAAAGGTATCATAGCTCTGTGAATGCTTTTTCTTATTCTTTAGAAATGTCGAGTTGCATGTGTCTGTTCTCTTCTAGATAATGGTCTAAGTGTTTCTTCTTTATCAAGCTATTACACCCTTGATATTTTGTTTCTGGTCCACACTTCTCTTTTATTCTTGGTGTGCATGTGTTGGATCATACATGATGCATGCATTCTTTACCTCGTACCTTATACATTTAGGTGACATGTCTAAAAAGAATAATTAAGTATGTCAGTGCATTTAAAAGCATCAAATATGATCGTTAGAAATTAAATTGAAAAATGGAAAAATAGATTAAGAAACAGTGTCATAGTCTATTAGGAAATGGTGTCTCCATGAAACAGTGTCTCTTTCAAATGGAGTCTCTTTCTTTTCCTTTTAGTGATGAGACAGTCATGATTTCACAATTATACAGGTATCATGAACCGGTAGCATAGATGTGGTGTTTGATCACAATGTCTGGATGGTCACAGTGTCTGGTCATGGAGTCTGGATGGTCACGTTGTCTGGATGGTCATGGTGTCTGGATGGTCAAGGTGTCTGGATGGTCACAGTGTCTGGATGGTTATGGTGTCTGGATGTTTTTCTAGAGAAACATAACCAGTGGCAGATTTACAGTTTATCAGACTTAACTAAATAGCTATATACAGACATAAACAATGATATTCATAGAATGTTTTAGACTTAATCATTCATCATGGAAATCATTATAAATCAAATTAATATAGTGTACAATAATCAAAGTTAATGTATAATAATTAAGATCTTGGATAGCATTATTTAAAGGATAAATATACTAATCATCTATACACATGATTTGAGAGATATTACACAGGATTAACATGTTTCATAGAATGTATAGGATTTGTGATCATTAAAACATTATTAACACATGAGGAGTCCAACAATCTCCCCCTTTTTGATGATCACAAATCATGTGAGTGATAGATTTATACTTATGTAATGTCTCTCTTCCTTAGTGTGTATTTACAGTACATATACATATTTCTCCCAATTTTGGGATTATCAAAAAATAATAAATAATAAATAGACAATAAAAGTTCACAATGAATGAGATAGAAAGTGGCATTACAAATAGTAAGATACAAGAATAAAGAAATCATCCCTTTCAAAAGATATTAGTCACTTTTCTTTAGCACTGGCTTGTCTTCTCTTTTCCCTTGGCAGTAGCATCAGAAGAGGAATCAATAGGAGCATAGGTAGAAGTGGAAGAAGGGAGTGAACTAGTGGACAGGGAAGGTTAAGTGAGTCCTTAAACAATAGAAGGGGCCAAAGTAGGTGCAATGTAAGACCGAAGCAACAGTTGATAAAGGATAACTGGTATGATCTGACTCAGGGCCAGTGAGAAAGGAATTGATATAGATACAATGGAAAAGGATGATAAGGTAGGCAGACTGGATCTCAGGGGTGTAGCTGTAGGATCCAAAATGGGAGTACTCTGTACATAAAGATAAGGCCTCAAAAGATTTATGAATTCAGAAATGATCTCACCACCATAATTGGAGCTTTTGGACTTTAGTTTTGAAATCTTGAGTGATGGGAGTGATCCTAATATTCTTGATAAGATACTTTAAATGGTTGTTCATATCATTCTTAGTGATGATCCGATAGAATTAGAAATCCACCTTCTTAGAAATTTTTTTCTGATCATCGTTGGTAATCTTGTAATTAATTCTCACAAAATCAAGAACACTTTCACTGTTCTTGACAACTTTAGATAGACATTCTTTGTTAAAATCATTGAGCACAGCCTGAAGCTCTTCTCCTTGACAACTGTTCTGAGCAGTTCACTATCTAAATAAGGTTGAGATGATTGATCAGATGCATTAGAAGTAGTAATATCCAAAGTAAGATACTTCAGTTGATTTAGGACATTCTGGAGACAGCCTTTATACTCATCAGTCAACTTGTTATGAATAATAACAATCTCACACATCTCTTCAACAATGCTCTTGTTTCTTTCATCCACCTTGTCCTCTAAAGAAGTATGGTTAGGTTGAATCGGGGAGGCTACTTCCTGTGGAATATGACTACCAATATTCTCAATAGGATGGCAAATAGGTTCATATCTTGAGTTCATCACTCTCTGTATATTTTCAACCATACCTCTGAGAGACTTCACTTTATCACTAAACTATTTGTTTTCAATTCTAGTTTCTTGAATCTTGTGAAGCATATTGGGCTGAATTTTCCATATAATCTTTTCCAAAAATATGGAAACATCTCTTTTACTCAAATTGGTCACAGGAGCAGGTTGGTTATTAAAGATATTTTCAACCCTATCCAATAGGGTAGCTCTAAATGCTTTCAGTTCATCCTTATTCACCAAGTTGGGAGGTTCTTCTGAGATTTCAAGGATAGAAGATGAGACAGGCTTAGGTTCCATGGCATAGATAGATTCAGGAGAAGATTCTAGTTTCAAATGAAACATAGTAGATAGATCAAGACCTTTGACTGAGACTTCCTGTGAGTCATTCACATTGAAATAATTGTGTAATTTATACCATGTATCCACTAAGCTTGGATCAACTGGATTAGGAACTTCAACACTTTCTAGACTGGGGGGCTACTCCCCCTCAATAGGTGCATATTTCTCATGATAAAGAGATTTACATCCTTGATCTATTTCCAAGATTTTATCCCTAATATCCTCACCCATTTTCTTTCAAGCCAATTGAAAGGCTTTCTTTAGTCTCTCTTTAGCAGAGTAAATAATTTCAAGAACAACTTGTTCCTCTGGGTGTTCCTCAAGAGCAGCTTCTTGCAAAACAGCAAGATCTTATTATATATGCTCTTCTACAAAATACTTTTCATTTACCTGGGAAACAAATTCTTCTTCAGCATTAGGTTGTTCTTCTAAATCAGCAAACTTTTTAAGAATATGTATTACTTTCATAGCTAATTCTTGGAGAACAGGTTCACTGTCTTTCATATCCAGAACAGTTTCCCATGTAGGTACAAAAACCTCTTCTTCTTCCTCCTCATCATAATACTAATCAAGTTTACATGGTTCAAACTAGGATAAAAAATATCATCAGGTCTTGAATAGTGTTCAATCATATTGAACTTTTCATAAATCTTATCATTTTCCTCCACCCATGCTTTTTTCCAAGGATTCCAACTGATTTTCATTCTCTTTACTATAATATTTGAAATAAAAAACTCATAATCCTTAATAAATTCTTCATTATATCCAACCAACCCTTTGTCATGAAACATAGCTGAGATAATCCTCGAAAAAATATTCACATGAGGTATCCAAAGGCATGTATCCCATAACCTCGAATAAAAAGTACATCTATGGCCATTTATCCAGCTTCTCACAACATTGAAATCTTCAGTATCAAAAAAATTGAACATACTAGTAATACTGTGCAACTAATTTTGTGTAAATAGACCAATCCTCCTTTTTAAACCAATCCATACAACCTTTCTCTTATAATACTTTCAATTCCAAAGACTTACTTTACATAAGACACTTGGGGAAAATATTTTTTCAGTCATTGCTATTCTATCTACCAAATTCGGTTTCAGAGGACCTTCGGGTGCTATCTTCGGTGCGATTTTAATCTTTTTCTTTAAGCTACGCTTATCAAGATTTGATGATGATGAATGTTTTATCCTAGGAATTCAATGAAGGTTTCAAAGAGAGATAGAAAATTTAAGGGTTGAGAGATGGGTTACGGTTTGAGAGAAGAGAGCTCCAATGAAGAAAGAGTGGAACTTCTTTAGTTTTTGTCAATTAGGGATACCAAGCATCTCAAAAACAAAAGCGCGGGAAAATAAAAATGAATAAAACAATTAATTACCATGATACATGTTCTAAATTGTAAATTAAATAATAAATAATATTTATAGTGAGATAGTAACTAAATTTCATGGTAAGACTGTAACTGGATTTCACGGTGAGAACGTAACTGGAATTCACGGTGAGACCGTAACAGTGTGATTTCTAAAATGTGCAACTGTATTGCTTGAGATAGTAAGTTCCAGACAGTAACCAAGGGATAGTAACTATTGAGATCGTAAACATGAAATAGTAACTATTAAGACAGTAAAACTAAAGAACTGTTAGAGTTGAAACGTAATCTCAAGACAATGACTTTTGAAACTATAAACTGTGAAACAATATACTTATTTCTTAAGATTTATCATTCCTAATTCATGTATGATGTAATCTATTCTTTCAAAATTTAGTGGTTTGGTGAATATATCGGCAAGCTGATATTCAGTTCCAATGAATTCCAAAGTGATATCACCTTTTTTGTAATAATCTCTCAAAAAGTGATGTCTTACATCAATATGTTTTGTCCTAGAGTGTGAGACATGATTTTCTGAGATTTTAATAGATCTTGTATTATCACAATTTATAGGTACATGCCTGAATTGATATCCATAATCTAGTAATGTGTGTTTAATCCACAAAATTTTTTCACAACAACTACCAACAGCTATGTATTCAACTTCTGTTGTAGATAAGGCAACAAAGTTTTATTTCTTACTAAACCATGATACTAGTGACTTGCCTAAAAAGTGACATGTTCTAGAGGTGCTTTTTTTATCTAACTTACAAACACTGAAGTTAGCATCAGAATAACTCACTAAATCATATGATTTTCCTCTGGGATAGAATAGTCCTAGATTGGGTGTATGCTTGAGGTATTTAAATATTCATTTAACATCATTTAAGTGAGATTCTTTAGTATTTTCTTAAAAAAGAGCACACATACACTCACTAAACATAATGTCAGGCCAGCTAGTAGATAATTAGAGTAAGATTCTACTCATTCCTATGTAATTTGTTTGATCATAAGATTTTATATCTTCATCAAGATCTAACTTACAAGTAGTACTCATTGGAGTTTCACTACCTTTAGTGTTATCCAAACCAAAACGTTTTAGAAGATCTTTAGTATATTTTCTTTGATTTAAAATAAAACCAACATCATTTTATTAGATTTGAAATCCAAGAAAGAATTTTAGTTCACCCATTAAACACATTTCAAATTTTTTCTGCATCATTTTAGAAAATTAAATATATAAATAATTTCTAGAAGATACAAATATTATGTCATCTACATAAATTTGAACTACAAATACATCATTGGAAATTTGTTTTATAAATAGGGTCAGATAAAATATTCATTTTGTAAAACCATTAGAAATATGAAAAGTACTTAGTCTATCATACCAAGCTCTTTGAGGTTATTTTAAACCATATAAATCTTTTGATAATTTAAAAATACGATTTGAAAAATGAGGATTTATAAAACCAGGGGGTTACTCAACAAAGACATCCTTAGCTATATTCCCATTTAGGAATTAAATCTTAACATTCATTTGATATAGTTTGAAATTCATATGTGCAGCATAAGAAAGAAGAATTTCGATGGCATCAAGTCTAGCTACTGGTTCAAAGCTCTCTTCATAGTCAATTCCCCCTTCTTAAATATAGCCTCGGGCAACCAATCTATCCTTTTTTATAAATTTGTATCCATCTTCATCTACCATATTTCTAAACACCCATTTAGTGCCTATGGTAAATGTGTCTTTAATTCTATCAACATGTTTCCAAACTTTGTTTCTTTCAAATTGATTAAGTTCTTCTTGCATAGACATCACCCAAAATTCATCATTACTAGCATCATTAAGGTTTTTACGTTCAAGTTGTGACAAGAAGACTTGATGTTTTACCTGATTTCTAAGAGAATCTCTTATTTGAGTTACATTATCTAAATATGATACAAACGCATCTAAAGTATGGTACTTAATAGTTCTAACATCTATAGAAAAAGAAGGAACGGTGATTTAAGGTTCATTAACATATTTAGGTTCATTGTGACTTGATCCTGAGGAATTTTTTGAACTGGAAGTTTTCTCAGATTCCTTTACAGGATGGTTAGAGGATTTTAAATTAATGTCCATATTTAATAAATCATCCTCTAGCTTCTCTAAAGTGATTTTAGGATCATGTACATCTTCTTCATCAAATTTTACATGGATAGATTCTTTCACACATTTAGCTCTCTTATTAAAAACTCTATAGGCTTTACTATAGATGGAATATCCTAAAAATATTCATTCATTACTCTTGGATGAAATTTTTTCAATATTTTCCTTAGTATTAAAAATGTAGACTTTGCAACCAAAAACATTGAAGTAGCTTACTCTAGGGTTTTCTATTGTTCCATAACTCATATGGAGTTTTTTTAAGAATAGGTCTGATCAACACTCTATTAATAATGTAGCATGTTGTATTTACATCTTCAGTCCAAAAATAAATAGGTAGGTCATACTCACTAAGCATGGATATAGAAATTTCTTGAATGGTTATTTTTCTTCTTTCTACAACTCCATTTTATTGAGGTGTTATAGGGGAATAGAAAGTATGACTATATCTATTTTTAGAACAAAAATATTCAGACTCTTGATTTTGAAACTCACAAAAATGATAACTTCTTAAGGATTTAATTTTAAGTCCACTAAGATTTTCTATAGTTTGGAATATTTGGTAAAATGAGAGCAGGATTCACTTTTATGAGCCAAAAATAAAGTACAAGTATATCTACAAAAGTCATCTACAAGGACATAAACATAGTTCTTCCCATTTAAACTAGAAACTCTAGATGGTCCAAAAAAATCCATGTGAACCAATTCAAGAGGATGAGAAGTTGACACTTCTTTCTTTGGTTTGAAGGAAATTTTGTGTTGCTTTCTCTTTTGAAAAGGATTACACACTTTATCATTTGGAAACTCATTTTTGGGTAGGTATTTGACTAAGCTTTATCTATTTAGCTTTCTGAGGGAGTGAATATTATAGTGTCCTAGTCTCCTATTCCAAATCCAATACTCTTTATGAAATACATTTAAACATGAAGAATTTTGAGAGACTAAATAATCTAAGATTACAAAATATACATTTTCATTTCTCAATGTAGAGAACACTAATTCATTTTTAGAATTAAAAACATTGCAAGAATCATTTTAAAATTTAACATGAAACCCATCATCACATAGTTGTGATATACTAAGAAAATTATATTTCCGTCCATCAACAAAAATTACTTTGGAAATCAAAACTGATTTAGAGTTACCGATTTGGCCAAAGACAATGATTCTTCCTTTGTCATTGTCACCATAAGTGACATGCCCACCATCAATTTGTATTAAAGTCTTGAAGCATGAGTAGTCTCCTATCATATGTCTTGAACACCCATTTTCCAAGTACCATAATAATTTATAGGAACTCTTTAAGAAAAATTCCTAAAAAATCGTCAAATTAAAACATATTTTAGTACCCAAAATTTTTTAGGTCCAGTAATATTAGTGAATAGTGATTTAGGAACCCATATCTTCCTTATAGGTTTCCTATAAGCATTATGTAAAGGACTTGAAAAATAAATTCGATTTGGTCCAGATAAACATGAAACAGTAGAGAGTGTATCATAACTTGAACTAGATGAATACTTTCCAAAACTAAGAGTAAAGTTGTATGTCCTAGATTTAGAAAAAAAATTAGTTCTTACAAAATTTCTTTTACCAGGTTGATTTCCAATTCCAGTAGTAAATTTAGGATCAATCTATTTACCTATAATTTTTACCATAGTATCTTTACCATTTGTAAACCTTTCAAGATTCTTTTTTAATTTCTTATTAGATAGTTTTAGTTCATTGTTCTCTTTGAGTAATTGAGAATTTTTCTCCCTTTCTATAGTGAGTTTAGTTTTAACAGTTTAGGTTAGAGCATGCTATTTCTTTAAAGATTTGTATTTATCTTTTAGTTCATTACATTTCTCTTCAATCACATTACAATATTCAAACAAATCTTCATTAGATATATTTTTAGAGTCACTCTCATCTCTAGAATAATAGGAATTGTTTACAAGATATTTCAGTGTTACCTTAGATATGTTTTTTATAAAATACATATTGGATTTGTTATCCTATTCATCATGTGAAGATTATATGTCACTTGAACAATCCTTAGAAGTACTCCATGTTTTTTTCATTTCTTTTTTATACTCTCTATCTTTGTCCTCATATTTCTTTTTTTACTTTATCTTTGGACAGTCATCCTTGATATGTCCCTTTCACTTACATTCATAACGGACAATCTCATTAGACTTGTCACTTCTTTTCAATTCTTTCTTCCAGCTTCCCTTTTTATTATATCATCCCTTTAAGGTAGGCTTTCTGAAAATTTTATTCTTCTTGTAAAATCTCTTAAACCTTCTGGCTAATTGAGCCATATCCTCATCACTCTTAGGTGATGATTGTTCATAACTAGAACTTTCTACAGAGGCTTCCAGTTTCCCTTTCTATTTGTGTTTAGAAGTGGTGGTTTAGAATGCAACATATTTTCTTTTGGGATCATCCACCTCTTCCTTGCTGACTTTCAGGTTCTCTTCATACATCATTATCTTCCTAATGAGTTATTTTATAGGTAACTTTCTGATGTTTCATGACTCTCTAATGGATATAGAGGTTCCTCTCCATCTTTCAAGTAGGAATATGATAATCCTCATAATATATTGTTTGGTTGTGACTTCTCTTCCAAGAGAAATCATTGTGTTGACTATTTCGTTGAACCAAAGATACATGTCAGAAATAGGATCATAAGATTTCATTTTAATGTTATCATATTTAATAGTATAAGTATTAAGTCTCATTTGTTTCACACTAGAAGTTCCTTCATGTGAAACAGACAACGTATCCCAAATTTCATAAGAAGTTTTACAAGTAGAAATTATATTAAATTACTCATCTCCTAAAGAGAAATATAAATCATTCATGAATTTACAATTTTTATTATAGGAAGTCTTGGTTTGGTCATCCCAAGTGATTCTATCAGTGTCAAGAATCTTATATTCATATATAATTGAAGACTATATTTCAAAACCCATACTTTCTAAATGCAATTTCATTTTGATTTTACATTAGGTATAATTGGTTCTAATAATGAATGGCGGTCTATTTGTTGTTGCATCTTCATGTCTATTATCCATAATAAATAAATACATTGAAAGAGATATGAATTTATAATTAACAAAAATTTACAGATCTTTAATGTACAATGAAAATAATAGCTGAATAGGGTCAAAAACATATTCTTAAAACATTCCTTTGATACCAAATTTTGGTCGGAGTACAGTACTCAAGAGGGGGGTGAATTGAGTATCTATAAAAATTTTTGTTTAAAAAATATTCTTAAAAATGTTCCCCAATAAATACAACCCAGTTAATCAAATTAAAATGGTTATTAAAGTTTGGATGTTTAAATAACTTCTTAGAAGATTGATTAATTCTCAGTAATCCTAATATTAGTTTTTAACATTACTTTTCAAGATATTCTAATAAGTAAAAACAATTATAACTTATTTACAAGATTAAATATCAAAGTAAGTTTATTTATTTATTGAATTATAGTAAAAATAGATAAAACTAAATCAAACAACACGGCAGATATAAAAAAAGTGGTTCAGTCTCAAGATGAAACCTAATCCACTCCACTTGTTGATCACCTACCACCAAGAAGTTTATATAAATAAACTTGATGCACACCCTTGATTGAGGTTAAAAATAGTACACAGGACTATCCAGATCACACAACCTCTTCCACAGTTCATTGTGGGTATGAACTATCAGGTCTCACAGGGACCTCTTCCACACCTATATGTGGGAATACATAAGTGTAAAAAGATGTATGAGAAAGGATATCTAGTTTCCTTTAGTTTAATGCAGAAGGCAGTGTGTGTTTATACACACACACACACACACACACACATGGATAGAAAGATAAAAATGATACACAATAGATAAAAGATGATGAGATAAGGTAAGAAGTGATTTTAGTATTAGTCTATTCAACTCTAGACTTCTAGGATGAAGCAGACGTAGGAATAAAGTCTGCATGTGGAAAATAGAGTATCGCATGTTAGTTAGATCTGGATTGGGTTCTTCGGGGTGTTGACAGTGCAAAAATGTTCTCAACTCTAATCGAAGGCATCATAGCTCTGTGAATTAATCATGTATTCTTTAGAAATTTCAAATTTCATGTGTCTATTCTCTTCTCAAGAACTCTATAATTGTTTCTTCATTATCGCGCTCTTACACCCTTTCTATTTTGTTTCTGGGCCACACTTCTATTTTATTCTTGGAGTGCATGGGATGGAGCTGACATGATGCATGTATTCTGCTCCTCGTACCTCATACTATCAGGTGACATATATATAAAGAAAAATTAATTATGTCTGTGCATTTAAAATCTTGAAATATGATCATTAGAAATTAAATTTAAAAATGACAAAACATATTAAGAAATGATGTCACAGTCTATCAAGAAATGGTGTCTCCATGAAACGGTGTCTCCTTGAAATGGTAATTTGAGAGATGAGACAATCATGATGACATATTTATACAAGGATAAAAAAACTGGTAGCACAGATGCGATGTTTGATCACAATTTATAGTCACGGTGTTGGGTCACAATGTCTGGATGGTCACCGTGTATGAATGGTCACGTTGTCTGGATGGTCATGGTGTATGAATGTTCATAGTGTATGGATGGTCATGGTGTATGGATGGGCATGGTGACTGGATTACCATGATGTCTGGATGGTCACAGTGTGTGGATGCTCACAGTGTCTGGATGGCACGGTGTCTGGATGGTCACACTGTCTGGATGGTCACGTTGTCTGGATGGTCACGGTGTCTGGATGGTCGTGGTGTCTGGATGGTCATGGTGTCTGGATGCTTTCCCAGAGAAACATAACCAGTGGAAGATTCATGGTTTCTTACACTTAACCAAATATTTGTATACAGACTTAAATAGTGATATATATAGAATGGTTTAGATTTATCATTCATCAAAGAAATCATTATAAGAAAATAAAATATTTTGTACTATAATCAAACTTAATGTATAGAAATTAAGATCTTGTATAGATTTATTTAAATCATAAATATAATAATAATATGTACACATGATTTGAGACATATTACATGGGATTAAAAAGTTTCACAGAATATATAGGATTTGTGATCATTAAAACATGATTAACACATGAGAAGTTTAACAAAAATTTCATGTCGAAGCCATGCGATATTTGGAGAATAATATAAATGGTCACACCTCAACATTCTAGTTGCGTCATAAGGATTTTAATTTTGTCACTATGGAATGAAAACCAAAAGAATACTAAAATATGAGGGAACATCACAACTGGAAGACCACACGATAATATGTATGAATTCTTAGACTATTTGAGACGATCATGCTATAGTTTTCAATTCATTTTAAATAATATTCATCTAGATTTTGTGAATTTTTTATTGAATCAATTTCTATGTCACAATAGAGGTTTTCTTTCTTAAATTTGGTTGAATTTAAAGTGGATCACACTTTAGTGAGGAATTTAATGTCAGGAGGAGTCATTTTCAAGAATATCTTGAAGATTTGTTTTGAATTAAAATAGATGAAGAATTGGATTGATATTTAGGGGTTTGAATCAATGTAAAGAGGTGTGTTTTGAAAACTCTAAATTTATGGGACACATTGTTGAATCCTATAGTATTATAAGAAGGAATATTGATCTCAATCATTGATGAAAGGTTTAGAGTTTTTAAGAGCATCATGATACTTCACATAATAGTTTTGGAGTAAAATATAAGGATAAAATATTGTCATATCCATTTATGAGATAAGAAAAAGGAGTGAAACGATTCATATCTTATTTACACAGAGGATAAGAGATCCAAGAAACATAGATGAGTTCTATTCCAATATCTGTTTTATTAGAGGAAGAGACTTGAAGATGAATAAGTTCTATTGAAATATATGATTGTTGAAGAAATACAATAAAAAATTATTGTTCTGATGTTGAATAATCATAATCTGGAAGAGGTATTGTTTTTCTTTTATTCATTTAGAAGATAAATAATAAGACCTTACGTCAAGAGGTCATTCTCATCTATCTTTAGAATTCATAAACGTAACTCTTTATAAGGAATTTTTCACATCTTACTTTAGAAGTTTGGAAGCACAACAAAGTGAAGCATAATAGAGAATCTATTCTAGAATCAAGGATGTAAGGTGAATTAGTAAATATTTCTGATACAAAAGTGGCCTTCATGTCTATAAACTTTTTAATATACCCTAAATTCTATAAACTAATAAAAACCTACCCAATAGGATTGTATGAATGAAAAGAAGAGAGAGTTCCCCTTGGGTGAGGATTGGAAAATCTATAAAACTTATAAATATAGTGTGTCTTAGCATGAATTGATCATGATCAAAACCAATATCAATATAAAGTGAGTAAAAAGTATTTTTACTCTTTGAAAAATCTTCGGTGTAGCTTAGTGAAGTTGAACCAAGTAAAATCCTCATGTGAATTTTAAAACAAGTGGTATTTGTTTTTGAAATCAGTTTTGAAGATGTTTAAAAGTAACCATGTCATGTAAGGGAATAAGGTCTGAAATGTGAAATGATTTTAATTTACTTTTGGATGAAAGAATGCTAAATTTTAAGGGTTCATTGGTTTTAAAAATGTGTATTTTATAAAACATTGGTTGTCTTAGTAAATAATGTGTGTTTTTTGTCCCTTGTGAAGGGACAAACATGGTGGTATTTTAGGGGAATGACCACATAAGGGTATTCGTATCATATTATTTGATGTCAGCCCCTCCCTCAGAATGATCTATTATAAAATGATATTGTTCTTCGTTGAGTTTTTTAAGGTAATGTTTATTTTTATTCCCTACCTGTGAATTTTGTTTGATGGTTTGATCATTCAGGGTAAGATTTCTTTTGGAATCTCTCATGAGCTCCAGTTTAGGAATAATTACTTAGGAACAATTTCTCCCACAAATAATTAATTAAAACAAACATAAAAAATAATTAAAAATATTCAATGACCCATCTTTATATCATACATCCATGCCGAAGGAAAAGAAAATAAACATAAGTGACATGGTAAAAGAAGAAAAAAATGAAACACACTATTGATCCCTCAACTACCCTGATCTCTCTCCCATACAAATAAAACTATATAGCCACCTCCAGTGCCCTTCTATCCCCCTTCGTAGAATATAAGTATCCTCCATCTATAGAAATCGATAATATGATAAAATTATCAATGTGATAAAGAAAATAAAATAAAAACTAAACTACAACATACGTGTCTTCAGTGATTAAAAAAGTCACAACCAAACATATAAGAACCACAATGGCCCATGGGTCTAATCATGTTCCTCCAAACAAGGGGGAAAAGATCCAACTTTCAAAATTATATTGTCAAATAGTAGAGTCATATTAATGGTATATAATCAGTTTGTCTCAAGTTTGTTTGGAAAATTTTCATTAGATTTATTTTATCTTGTTTTTATTTATATTATCTTGGATAATATCATTCATTTGGGTTTTAATCGACTCAATTTGATTAAATTTGGTTCATATAATTTTGGTTTAGTTTGCTTTAGTTCATGTTTGTTGTGGTAATATTGGTTTGAATTCATTATATTTGGTCTAATTTAATTCATCATTTTTAATATCAGATTATTTTATGTTAGATATTTCTGACTTGATCAAATTTAGTTTCATTCAATTTTTTCTATTTTCTTGATTTTGATCATTCAGATCTATTTTGGTTGATTTGGTTTGCATTTATTCTATTAAGGTTTATTTAGTTTCAAAAAAATTCTCTAAAGACGTTCCATTATATTTTTTATTTGGTTTTATTTTATCCATTATGAATCAGGTTATGTTGATTTAATTCAATAATGTTTGGTTCTACTAAGTTAATGTCAGGTTAGCATGGGTTTATGCATGTCAGTTCTGTTTGGAGAGGTAAAAGTTTTGTTTAAGTTGGTTTTTGATTCTACATGGAATAATTTGCTTATAAAGTCCAATCAGACCCAAGATCTCTAAACATCAAGAATCAACCTAAAAAAAGACACAAAATTTGATCCCTATAAAACTATAAAAATGCTTCACATTATACAAATAGGCATCTTCTATGTTAAAGTTGTAAGCATATCCTATGGGAAAATAGTAGTCTAGGTCCAGGCTAAATTAAATAAACATGCAATAAAAAATAAATCATATTACACATGCTCACTATGCACTATTATAACACCATGCTAGTACGATAATAATAACCATGACGAGTAAACTTTGAAAATATGTTAAACTATCCATAAATAAAATATAACAATACTACAATCAAACATGATAATATCAATCTAAATGAAGAATGAGTGTGCCATTTTAAATCCTTAAAACATACTATGGATATTTCAAATGAAATAATAGTCACATCAAGGAAAACAATATCACACATTGTATAGACAACATAAATGAGGCATAAACTAGAGACCGGATGTAGTGTTTGGAATAAAGTATCAAAAAATTTACAATAATTGAAAGTAAAAGGTTGTAAGTTTTTATTTATCAAAAATGGGTTGGTAATAAATGTCAATATAGACTAATATATTTCAAATCACCACTTCATTAATTTAATACTCTATCTTTAAAGACAAATGTATCTTCTATAGATCACGTAAGTAAATTATTTTGTATGTTATAAGTCCCCATGACCTAAAAGAATGTTTGTAATCCAACTTCCTCAATCAAAATTTTAAGAAAGTGTTACAAATCATATTTTAGAATACATTGGTTTAGAAGATAAAAAATAAAAGATATAAAGTGAAAAGGAGGGAGTTCATTTAAAAACACATTTTGATAAAACATCTAAAGTAAGGATTTTAACTAGGAAAGTGTTTTCAAAAGGATCCAATTACAAACTATTGTTTTTAAATAAAACCCCGCTCAATTTAAAGATTATAAATAATAATTTTAATTATAAAAAACCAATACATAATATTAAAATCAAAACCATTAAGATTTCTAGGTCAATTAAAATCCTCTCACTTAATTGATTCAACCACTACATTGCCACCAAATCACTCTCTTAACCTGAAGTTACATGTGGTTTATTGAATTATATTTTAGTTATGTTTATATGAAAAAAGGTGACTCCCCTATAAAAACAATGAATTATTCACATGTGATAGATGATATTTCAATTAAATTATATCTATTTTATTTAGTCTTTAAAATGAATATATATTCCAAAATAACCTGTTGTAATAAAGATGAACACTCTGATATAATGAAAATTTTAGATAACTTAGCAAAGTCTTTGAAACACATCACCTAATAGATGTTTTAAAAATAACTATTGCATAATATCATGAATTTTTAAGAATCCATTGAATTCATACAAGGAATCCCTAAATCAATAGTGTACACACAAGTATATATATAAAACTATGAATCGCCTATATGTGGTCAATTAGAGTAGACAATATATGAAAAACATTCTCTAATATCATTTCCTTCAATTACCATTCATGTAACTCTTTTATAAATACTTTAAAATCCATATAATGTTTATCTTAACCTCACCCAATAAATTAATAGAACTAGTGAAAATCCCTTTTTATAAAAAAAACTTTTCTTTTTTAACCACATTTCAATAACATTTATTCAAATAAGCCATTATCATCAACAAATCCCATAATCAAAATTCCCCCACTTATTTTTAATATAAACGATTTTGCAGAACCATTTTAAACATGTTGTCAAATTTATTGAGTCCTAAGTCCCATAATAAAACACTGCCCTAAAAACTATACATTATTTATAAACCATTTTTTTGAATACATTTTATAAAAAACAAAATTACAACATATTCATATTCCTAACTTATGAAATTTCATTAGATTCTCTTTCAAATTAGTATTTTTTAAAATATTCATAATCAATATAATAATGTCTCTAAAAAATCATTGTAAACTAAGAATATATTTCAAATCATGGTAATTATTTCACAGACAATACTCTATTTTGGATCACTTATAACATATTATTAGTTATTAAAATTGAATATCAATCACTATCGATGTTTTTTAATAATAAACATCACCCATTAACATATATATAATATCATGGGCATACCATTATCCAGATACATGAACAATATGAAACAATCACCTACCTAATCCCAGTGAGTCATAATGTGTCCTATACATTTTTCATTGAAAATGTCAGGATCACATAATAAGACCATAGTTAAGCTTTGATACTCCAAAAAACCTTCAAGAATCCCCTAAAAATAATCAAACCAAAATCTATAATTAAATAAAATCAATTATATAATAACTACAATCAAATAATAACTAATACCTGAGAGAAAATAATGAAATCAAATTCTAATAAATTAAACCAAAATTCTACAAGATTAAAGTACCAAATAACTACAAAAGAGTATCCCAAAATATCACCCAAAAATCTATAAAACCCTAAGACACAACATACCATGGTCACCTTCCATGAAAATAGAGAATTTGTTTTGAATTATACCTACAAAAACATTTTTTATACAAGAGAATAGATAACCCCTTGATCCAAGATGAAATCCACAATTCTAAGGTAGGGTTCACATAAAAAAATTTATTCATTAACTTGGATTAAAAGAAATGAAAAAAGGAAGCGGTGGGGAGAATATGAATACCTTTAGAGGTTGGGAGGTGGAGGCCAGGATGAGGTGGAGGCAGATGTGGTCATGGATGAAGAGGCGAGGGACTGGAGGTGGAGGAAAGGGTTGGGAGGTAGAGGCAGGGGGCCAGGAGGTAGAGGTAGAGGTGGATGCAGATGCAGAGATGGAGGCAAGGAGGCTGATGGAGGGAGGTGGGGCCGGTAAGCAGAGGTGAGGGTGGTAGGTCGTGGTCAATGAGGGGAGAAGAGGGAGGAGAGGACATGGCTTAGGTGTGATTTTGGGGAGGGACAAATTACGAGGAGGAGCCTAATAAAAATCTCAAACCAGGGTTAGAATACCCATGATTTTAAAAAACCATGGGAATTGGTCAAAATAAACCACCTATACCCAATGTTTTTTAAACTGTGGGTATAGATGCATGGGTATAGGCCCATTTTCCAATAGTGAATTTCTATGATTATGTGTATGCAACAATTTTATATATTATTCCAATGTCACACTCTAATGGATTATTCAATTTTATTTCATTATTATTTATGTATTATGAACTTACAAATATATAATCCATGACTCAATATTATGGTCTTTGATATACAGGGTACGATTTTCAATTATTATGCTCATATTCTCAGGCCCTTATGTTCATGTTATGATTACATGCCTCCCTTGTTTACCCCTACCAAGCATCCGAGATCACACTTTATTATGTTTCATTTCCCTAGGTAATAAATAATGTTTTTATGTCGGGAATGTCTATGAAGAGTACTTAATGGGAAGCTATTTATGGGAGATATTGAATATATTTCATGAAATTATATGATTATGTGCCTAGTATGTAGAGAAAATAAATTATTATAGTCATTAGGCATGTGTTTGTGTAATACAATGAATATTAATATAATAATATGTAATATCAATGTACGATAATCCTAGGTCAGTATAGTCCCTAATTTTGTGTTGGGGATAGAAAATGAGAAATATACGCACCATGTAGATGGTTAGGACACTTCGTGTATGTTACCGAATTAGGTAGAATTAAAAATTGATTTATTATACTTCTTAAACCTTATCAACAGGTGTACCTTGTGCCATTTATTTGACTATGTACAAGCCATGTGATGTGTTATATATATATATATATATATATATATTAAATGTTTAATTAATTTCTACATAATGATTCAAACTGCATATCATGTATAAGTCATAATACATTCAATACTCTACGAGAATTAGAACATAACATGCTATATAAATAACAGGTTTTCCATGCTTCATTTATTTGATTAATTACATACCATGAAATTACTTGATAATTCATGTATGATTCAAGTCACATTAGTAAAAAGTATATGAATATAATATATATTGGGTATTTTGTATGTGTACACACCATGTTGTCTCCAAGGTATATGTTATCTACATAGTTAATTTTAAATAAATTTATTTAATTTATTTAAAATTCTGATGATTTATAATCCCAAGAAAATTTTTGTTGTGAATTAAGATATTATAATTGGTTAATTAAAGTGATCATTAATTTATTCAAGAAGGATTTATCTTAAATAAAGAAAATTAGAATTGAAAAATATTTTATTAAATGTGTAGTTTATTTCATGTATGTGGACGATCATGATCATAGAACAGAATTTTTATGCTATTTGTTTCCTTTTAATTTATCATTAAATTAAATCGATGGCTTGTACATCATCTCTACTCCCATTATTTAAGGGAATGTGTTCCCGTAGTTCCTTTTTACATAAAACCATGAATATCTGAAGTGAGTACATGCAATTAAATTTTGGATTAGAGTGAAAACCAATATAAGAGGTACAAAGATATATAGGTGTAAAGCTATAACATGAACCATTTCATGGTTCATGGTGTTATTTCTCCCTAGTTCATTTTTTAGTTTATCATCTACTAGATAAAATGAACATTCGTTAAATCTCATCATCATACCACTCTATTATTTTATTTCTATCATGTTTCATGGTTAATTTGAATATGGATGTTTTTCCATGATAACATGAATTAATTAATTAACAAGCATGCAAGATAGAACAAAAATATATTAGAATATATGTAACCTTTATCAAATAAATGATAAATAACTTAAAGTAAATCCACTTAATATTAACAAGAATGTAATAAAGATAAAATGAACAATTTTTTCATAAAGATACAAATCCCTCAATTATATATATTTAGGTTTTATAACCTTCCACTACTTAAGTTAAAATCAAAACATAATTCAAAGTGCTCGACTGGCCCAAATTAGGGTGGATTCAATTATCAAGGAATTATAACATGATGTCTTTGGATAACATGGACTAGTTTAAATCAAGGGTATACTGCCTATGTAAAACATGGTGTGACTATGTGGAGAGGGTTCAGGAAATCCAATTTAAGGATTTTTGGGGTTTGTGAGTCCACTCAACAGATCAATGAACTATGAGTTAGTGTAGTTGGAATTTTTATACCTACCTAAAACCCTTCAAATAACTTTTCAAGCCCATGTTTGGGTTAATAGAAGGGGAATATGGGTCACTATAATGTTGAATAAAAATTTATTATGAATCCAATGGTGAGGGAAATTGGATTTTGATAAAATAGTGGGATATTAATAAATAAATAAATATAATATTTGTTACTTACTTTTATTAGATAAAGTAATAATTTTTTTCTCTCCTTATTTTTTGAAATGAAAATAAATATGACTTAAAACATTTCACTATAGTCCATAATTGAGAAGGATAACCTTCTCACATGAACTAATTTCCAAGAATGGAAAATGCACTTGTGCATTATCCAATGCCATAAAGGAAAATTATATGTGTTAGAAAACCTTATTCCTAAATATCCAGCCAATAGGATAGTGAGGAAGAGTTATCTCTATATGGTAAACTCTTTAATAATGTAACAGATGATAAATGGTTTATGATATCATCCATGACCAGTGAGATACTAAAGAAGCATGAGGACATGGATAAGTATAACATGATGTCACAAATTCAGGATCTCTATGAAGAGAAGGTTATACAAGAGATATATAAGATATCTCATGATTTATTTACTAGAAATATTAGAGAGTTAGTGCTTGATGGGTTTCATGTAGTCAATATTATTGGTTATATAGAATTCTTAGACATTTTAGGAATTATATTCACCTAAGAGTATCTCACAGATCTCATTCTTTCATCACTATCCTAATCTATCTCCAATTTTATTACAAATTATCACATGAAAAATAATTACAAGAACCTTTCATAATATCTTACAATGATTCCCTAAGTTTACAAGGATATAGGGTGCAGAAAAACCCATATTTCTTATAGTGAAAATGAAAAGGAAGAACAAAGAAAAGGGGCCCAAAAAACATAAAAAGTTCAATGCTCTAAATTATCATCCTTCTAAGAAGTGTAAGTCTGAAAGGAATGAAAATAAATAAGAAGAAATATTTTTTTCATATGGAAAGAAATGCCACTAGAAGAGGAACTTTTCCCATAAGCAAGGGGATGGTAAAGGTGCTTTCATCATTGAGTATAATCATTCCATATTTAGATAATAAGTATTATAGTAGATTAAGGTGATCACATACGCATAGAAATACATGAACCAAGTAAATTTAAAAATATTTCTAGAGGATAGATTATTTTGTGGGAAGCCAGTAGCGTGAGGACGGATTCTCTAGCTATTTGAGACTACCACCTTACATTTCCAATATGAATGATATTGGTTCTACGAGCTTGATATTATGCACTAGTTATCACCAAAAATATAATTACTATATCCTGAATGGATACTGATGGTTTTGGTTTCATGTTTGAAAATAAAAGTATTTTTATTTATAAGGACAACATATGTTTTGATATGAAACATTTAAATAATGTTATTTATGTATTAAATTACAAAAACCAATTATTAGAAACTAATAATGAATCATGTTAACACAACTCATATAAAACTCATCTTTGGCATCACTGCCTTTTTCATGTAAATGAGAAGTATCTAACAAAACTCTATCAATATTGTTCGATATACTCTTGAGATAAAACCAACTAAAATGTGTCATGTTTTCTTATAAGGAAAAACCACCCAACCACCATTCAGTGGGTAAGTTGAAATATCCTCAGAGATTCTAGGTATAATACCCAATGATGTATATAGACCATTTCTAGTTGACGATAGAGGTAGATATTCTTACTTCATTACTCTTACTGATGACTTGAGTAGATATGTATATGTCTACTTGATGAGGTATATGTATGATTCCTTTGATAAATTAAAATAATATACTACTTATAAAGAAGATAAATAATATTCTATCTGATCAAGGTGTTGAATATATTAACCAATAGTTTATGGATTTTTATAGGAGTTTGGGATTCTTTCTCAACTCACACCACCTTACACATAATAGTGGAATGGTTTTAGTAAAAGTAGTGACCATGAGTTTCTATAAATGGTAAGTTCTATGATGTGTCATGCATATATTACTTTTTAATTTTGGTGTATGAATTAAAAACTCTGGAATGCACACTAAACTGAGTACCAAATAAATAGGAAAATGAAATTACATTCTATTTATGGAGTGGAAAGAAAAATGTTTTTTCAATACACATGTATGAGATTGTGAGGAATTTTTAAGGCCATATTAGGAAAAAAACTAGAACCCTGGTGAACAAAGTGTATCTTTATAGGTTATCCCCAAAGAATAAAGGAATGCTACCTACACAGCCCCCTAAAAAATAAAGTTATCACCTCTAGAAAAGTCGTATTTCATGAGTTGGAGAACATCCTCAAGAAGGTTAGTGGAAGAAAGATTGACATTGATGAATTTTATGCTCAATATACACAGTAGTTGGTACAAGAGAAGATCCCATAGGTCCCCTTTGAAGAAGGTGTTCCTAAAACACAAGTACTACATAGGATCACTAGATAAGTAAGTGAACCAAAGTGATATGGTTTTCGAATCAAAGAATATGGTGACTCATTATTTGTTGACAATAATGACCCTATATCCTATAATTAAAAAATAAATATCTCAAATGTTTCAAGATGGAAAGAATCCATGAATTCTGAAATGGATTCCATGTATTGGTTCCATGTTTGGGTTATGGTTGATCTGCTAGTTGCTGTAAAGCATGTTTGGTGAAAATGGGTATTCAATAAAAAACTGGACATTGAGGGTAATGTAAGTACCAATATTTCAAGGGTAATGGATAAAGGGATTAAAGAGAATCAAGGATTAAATAAAAAAGAAAAATTTTCCTTAGTTTATGAGTTTAAATCAATCAGAATTCTACATACTATAGCATCTTTACATGAATATGAAATTTGGTATATGGATGCAAAAAAAAAATCCTTAATGGGAATATTTTGGAAGATGTCTATATAACAAAACCAGAAGGGTTTGTGACTCATTTTGTTGCAAGAATGATATGTAATTAACATAGATCCAATAATTTATTGAATAAATAATCCATATCATGGAACATTTGGTTCATTGGAGCTATAAAAAAATTTGGTTTCATTAAGAATGAAAGTGGGCCACATGTTTACATGTTTTTTTAGGGAATGAAGTCATTATCTTAGTAATATATTTTAATGACATATTAATTATTAAAAATTAGATAGCATTCCTAAAGTTTGTTAAGGACTGGTAAATAAAGGGTTTATCCATGTATGGTTTGGGTGAAGTGGCCCAAATTCAATGTAACAAGATCATTCATGATAGATCCAAGAGGAATCACAAACTATGTCAAGGTACATACATTGAACTATAAATAATTAGTATGGAATAATCCAATCAGGGATTAGTTTCATTGTCACATGGTATACATCTTTCTAAGAAAATGTTTCCTCAGAAAAAATAATCCAATGAGAGAACAAGTAATATCCCATATACTTCAGAAACAAGATCAATCACTTATTCTGTCTTATATATTATATTTTATGTTGCCTACTCATTGGGCATGGTAGTTTGATATCAATCTGATCTAGTTGAACAACATTGGTATGATATTAAGTCTATCCTTAAGTATATATGAAGAGCTAAGGATATATACTTAGTGTATGGAGTAGATGAGTAGATTCTCATCAGGTGTTATATTTATGATTTTTTTTCAGACATATCACAATAATATGAAGTTGTAGTAAGAGTTAGAAGAGTTCAAAGTATCCAGTTTTCACTAATTCTACAATGGATTATGAGTATATAAAAGATTTTCATGGATCCAATGAAGGCATTTGGATACAAATTTTTTTTATCATGATGCGGTACCAATAAATAAATAACCTATCACATTATATAGTGATAATACCATAACAGTGGATCTTGACAAGGATCCAAGGACACACCAAAATGAAAAGAACATACTCTAAATGTATCTCCTATTGATGTCTTTTTCTCAATGGAGTGAAGTTAGAGTATGTAGAGTTTCCATAGAAGAAAATATAGTGGACCCCTTGTATAAATAATTAACTCAACAGAAACATGAGTATCTTGTGAGAGCTAGTGGCTGAAGGTCATTAGCAATTGAATCTAGTGTAATTGGAAGTTTATTGGAGCTAGTTCCCAAGAACCAACTTATATATACTTTATGATTACCTATATTATGAGTTTTAAATATTAATAAAATCCTTATCACAACATAATTTTTCTTCCACATGACATAGTATGTGATAATGTCCTAAGAGTAGCTATCGCACTGAAATTTCATATCAGTTTCCTACTATGATGAGAACCCAGAAGTTCCATGGAATTATTCTTAAATATATATGTTCTATTGCCATATGAATTCATTTGAGGGACTCATTTGATATAGGATACTAGTAGTAGTGGCTCATAGGTCATTTAGTAATTTAATCATGGTGTACGCCCATTGTAATTTCTAGTGTTGAAGATTATTAGAACACGACCCTCTAGTAGGAATTCGACATTTAAATGTTTCATTGTATGTTCATATGTATATATGTGGGTATTGATTCTCAGACTTTAACATTATGATTAATGAATATTATGAGTCATGAAATTTTATGTATTGATGAAAACCATGACTATATATGTTTTAGAAAAAGTAGGATATATTGGTTGCACCATGAGAAATATTTCATTAATGAAAAATTTGACAAAAGATTTTTTTTCTTTAGTTTTTTAATAGAATAAAATATATTTGAGCCTTTTATAGAAATGATATATCCTATATAAATCCATTTACATGGTGTTCTATGAGTATGTTCATTTTCGGGAATGTCAAAGAAAGATACATCAAACACATAGGTTGATGGCAGGAGTATGCAATCTTCTTGATTATAGATATCATGATAAAGTTATTATATTACACAATAAGCTTCTTCATGAGATTTTATGTCATTAATACATTAATATATTTCCTTATGGTTTCCATGGAATGTTCCTTGATGCTAACTTTGGACTTTGGGTTGCTTCACCTATTTCCACTAAGAATGAGGTTTAGAGGGTCACACACTAAGTGTATCCAGAACCACAATTAAATAATATTAATATTTCTTATTTAGCATGTTTAATAAATATTTCTCCCACACATTTTTTAATAATTATTCATTTTCTCTTGATTACATATATTTTTTCACTGTTTATTTGAGAAAATATTTTGTAAAAAATATATATATAATAAATATTTATTGACTCTTTAGTGAATATATTAATTTTTTTATTTATTGGTGAATAACTAAGTAATATTTATTTATTACAAAATTATTCATTATTAAAGGTTCGATAAATATTATGGTGGAATGAAGATTCGAGTTTAATGCTCTGGTGATAAATTATATATATTGATTATTTTTTAAATTAATAATATTTAATTAATTAATGAGTTTTTTCATATCAAGAAATAATTATAATATTATTATTATAATTATAGGAATGGGGTTATCCACAGATTAAAGAAATAATAAGAGTGAATGTTTAAATATTATTTTCTAACTATAATACTATTTAAAGCCAATTATATTATTTATAAAGGCTTTCTATTTTTATTGTTATTCACAAAAAAATATAACAAAATATCTCAAATCACTATAGAACTCCTTCTACAAGAACCTCTCAATATCAGAGAGCAATCCACCTCCACGATTACTCTTGATTCAAAGAGATTAAAGATAATCCTTCTTGAACAAACTCTCAGAGTGATCAAATACAAATAATTAAAGCATTAAGATCTACCATGATAACACTAATATATTCCTATAGTGAAATTTGAAGGTTCATGGGGAATTGTGAATCACCTATGTAGGGAATCTACACTTGAGTGCTACAACTCAATAATGGTACAATGTAAATATAATGTAAAATTCACTAAAAAGAAATAATTAATCTCATAGAAATTATTTAATTCATTAAATTAATTATAAATAATATATGATGATTCAGTGACATGGTTCTAGAATTCTCACATCAATTAATCTTTTATTCAATTCTATTGGTCATAGAATTTATCATCGATGTAAATATGGGTTAATCGTTGATTATGAAAAAAACCC
Organism: Viscum album; assembly: GCA_963277665.1. Taxonomy (NCBI): domain Eukaryota; kingdom Viridiplantae; phylum Streptophyta; class Magnoliopsida; order Santalales; family Viscaceae; genus Viscum; species Viscum album. Next base: position 1,567,246,537 of record OY728156.1, read on the forward strand.
AAGTTGATAATGCCCCAATCAGTGATTTTTTAATAACCAAAACCTATAAATATTTCAATACTTTGGGTTCATAACATTGATGAGTAGAAAATTAATAAACTCAAAAACGTCTCAATTAGTTAACACATAAATAGAGTTATAAATTTAATAAGAAAATAAAAATATAAAAGGGTATAGCTTTCAAAGAATCAAAAGGAGCTACACATATAATGCCTAAGAATTCTCATGTGGATGAAAATGAAAATGAATATATTAATATTGGATTTGATGAATAAAATCTTATACTTTTCAAATGTAATTAATCGAATAAAACATAAATATAAGTATAATCTTTTATTCATGTGAATAAATTTTAAAAATATTATAATTTTTTAGTAAATCTTCCTAATAATGAAAAATAATATAGGAAGGATAACCAATCTCAAAGGTCACTAAAAATTGGAAAGCTGGTGGAATGTGGGTGAAATGGATGAATGTCCTTAAAAGTTGAAGAAAATATCTATATAATAAATAAATAACACTTTTTGTCAATACATGTTGCCCTATATTGTGATAATTAATGTGAAAGAGAGAAATATGAGAAAATGTAGGAAGTGGAAATTAACTTTATGGAAAAATAAAATCAGAAAAAATACACCTAAAGTGAAACAAATAAGGAAAAAATATATATGAAGAAATAAGGGATGTGGAAACATAAATGGATTTCCTATTATAGATGTAAATTTTGGTTTTATTGAGGAAAAAAAGAATATTAAATGAAAAAACAGTGATTTGAAATATGAGAATGATTCATTAAGAACATATATCAATGAATCAAACCCCAAAAACATTATTTAGATTCATGTATATTTAAAAGAATATATGGGAAATGAAAATTTTTTCCCTGAATATATGTTTATGATACTTGATATTACCACAAAAAATCCCATTGCTAATAATGAACAAGAAAATGATCTTGAGGCAAAGTTGGTTGATTGTGAATAATATTTTATGGGTACTCAACTTGTGTTTCAAAATTATATGAAAGAAAATATTTAATGCTCTGAAATTATAGAGGAATATTATAATGATACAATGAAACATGGATATTGTATTATGGTCCCATTAGATATCATTTTTAACACTAAAGTATATAAAATATGGTGGTAGTTTTCATAACAAAGCAAATAAGGTGATTACATCACCCGAGAAGGTGATCACACACATTTCTACATTCAGTGGTGGTTTTAAAAATTCAAAATTAAATGAGGTATAAGATAAGAATAAAAATTAACCTAAGACTAAGGGAAATTAAAAGGAGGAAAATAAACCTCCTGAGCATAATAATTTATCAAAAATAATTATATTTAAAATAGGAAGTAAAGAAAATGAGAAAATTTTAAAGAATATACTTAATAATTGATAATATTGCAAATTGAAGGTGGATTATGGTGCTACAGATTCTATGGAAAAAGGCATGTGTGTGATGGTAAAATATATTACTCTATTTATTAAAGAGAGGAATGAATTTTAATGGGATTCAAACTATAGTTCTTATAGGTCATTTAATATAACTTTCAAAAGAGAAGGTAGAATTGAAAAATACTTTTTGATTCTCTTAAGGAAAAATTTTAGAGGTGTGATCAACTTGGATAAACTACCTAAAAGTGTCTCAATATGATAATAATGTTTTTTATGAAAAAGGATAATTCCAAATCTATAAAAAGAATGAATAATCAAGAGAAAACTATTCTAGTTGAGGTCACAAATAAATATATAAAAGGAGAGAATACTTTTATAATTTATAATGATTTGTTATTACATAATATTGGGAAAAATATATATTAAACGATATCCAAAGGTATTATGGATGAGTTTTTACTTTTGGTAATAATGGATGACTAAGAATAAAAGAATTTGGATACACTAAGATTGGTATAAATCAATCTTGTAATGTTATCTATGTTAACAGTATGAGGAAAAATATATTGATTGTTTCTCAGTTATTTAATGGGATGGAAGTCATATTTTTAAAGAATGAACATGTCATTAGGTTAATAGAATATTTAAAAATCATGATTAAGGGAATGAAAAAATAGATAATTTATTTCAAATTTACAATAATCAAGATACATGTTTCAGGAGATTAATGGAGTAAAATTAGCAATGTAATAAAATAATTTTCAATTTAGGGTAAAAGAACATGGATAATATTGTAAAACATGAAACTATGATATATCCAGTGATGGTAAATCATAATGATTCAATTATTATGATACATTTAATGAAGAAAGAATGGTAAATATGAGATACAACATAGTGGAGATAAATACAAAGAAAAATTATGTGTTGATACACTCAGATGTGTGTGATCTAATGATCTTTAATTTAGTGAATAGGTATAGTTATTGTTTTACTTTAATTTATTATTTTACTCTTATAACATATTTCTATTTTATATTGAGTAAATCACAATATTTTGAGACATTTAAACACTTTTATAGGAATTATCAGAACTAAATGGGATGTTCTATCAAAATTATTTAGTCCAACAATAGACTGAATTACTAGAGTGAAGACATTGGGGTATATAATGAAAATAAAAAAATAAGGAAGAAGTATTGTTCTTTATACACACCCTCAAAAATAGAGTTGTTGAGTGTAATAATAGAACTTTCGTAGAGATGGGATGAACCATGTTATTGGAACATAGAACCTCAGCGTTTTTTAGAGAAAGTCTACAGTAGTGGTTGTCTATATTATAAACCTAATTTTGTCAAAACACCATATAATATCTGACTTGTAAAGAATAGAAACATGAAGAGCTTAAGTGTATTCATATACCCTTTTTATATCATGAATAAATGTAAACATTTTGTAAAGTTTGACGAGAGTGATAGAGACTGTATATTTCTTGGATACACATCTAATGGAAGGAGTTACCAATGTTAGAGAAATAATATAAGGACAAACATTTATATCCTTGTTGTAGTTGTGTGGAAAAATAAAAATACATAATGAAAATTATTTCCTATTGATGATGAAATTGAGAAAATTCTTGGAAAATGCAGTGAAAAAAATGAGAGTATTATAAATTCATAATAATATTTTCAAAACTCTCATTAATATTCTAAAATATATTTTGATGAGTAAAACCCTGAGACATAGTAAAATAAGTTCTCAAGACATAGAAATTATATATAATCTAAGAATATTATTAAATATAATAGTAAGGCTTTTAAACCTATATTATTTTTTGGAATCCCAATCATTTCATTTTTCATTCTCAAGTTGAACCAAAAAGTGTGGAAAGGGCATTTGAATTTGAGAAGAATGAGACTTAGGAAATTATATCACATAAAAAATACAAGAATTTAATAGGGATGGTGTGGATTTTAAAAAATAAACTATATGAAAAAGATAAAGTAACATGAAACAAAGTTGATATATTTTTCAAGGGTTACACTCAAATTAAGGGTATTTAATTTGATGAGTTGTTTTATTTAGTCACGAGGTTTGAAATGATATGGATATTTCTTGAAATTTATTCTTAAGAGTATAATATTTTTTTTATAAATGGGTGTGAAGTTGGTGTTTTTTTATATAAAACATGAGGAATATGTAAAAATTGTAAAAATTGAAGGTTGAATCCTTGAAAATAATGTTTCTCAACTTTGTAAGATAAAGATGAATTTAGATGGGTTTAAACAGCCACCATGATCATGGTATTTCTAGCTAGACACCAAGATAAAGAGCCTGACATTTAAGAAATTCAAAGTGAATTGTACTCTATTGGTCAATAGAGATGGAAATAAAATTCATATTATTATTTTTTATGATAATGATATTACTTTTTTTTAAATGGAGAGGAAAATTTTGAGGGCATTTCTTACAAAATAAGGAAACAATTCATGATTTGAATGATCAGTGATATGAAATTATTCATGGTATTTTAAGTGATTAACATGGTAGGTTATATATTTCTCTCACAAGAAAATATAAATATATATTATTGAATTTGTTTTGATTTAAATAATTGAGAGAGGATAATTATGATTAACATGACATAATATTCCCATAATTACATGATTTATATAAAATATTTCATTATATATATTCCTAATAATATTTTGGTTTAGTTTTAGAGACTTAGGGAAAACTTTTATGAATAAACCCCTTGTCTTTTCCATAAAATTAACAACGTTTTCACTATATTAGGAGATACATAGTGCATAATGAGTATTTAACATCTCTAATAAATTTTATACGCAATATGCTCTTTTGGACATACTATACATATTAATTTTATTCATAACTTGAAGAAACAAGAACATAAGAATGGGTGGCCTGAATTGATTAGTAAGGGAAATCATAAATAATATCTATCCATGATAATGTTACATTTATATGGATACCCTCGAATGATATAAAGTTGAGTATTCACGACATAGAAATATGGCATGGAAAATAAATTAATGGTTTTAAAAATATGATAGGTATATAAAAGGGAATTATGGAATGATTTGAATGAGAGATAAGGGTAGTATCTCATTAATATGGAATTATTTAGATATAAAAGGACTAATTGCAAACATATAGACTAATAATAACATGGAAATAAAAAATTATTATATGAAAGGAATTGTTTGAATTGAAAAGGGGAGGGAGATAATCCCTTATATTGATGGTATTTTCTTGAAGACAAAGAAGGGGTCCATGGGACTGTAAATGTTCCCTGGGAGGAATTTAGATATGGATAGAGAGAGAAAATTATTTCTCAAAGTTTTTCTAATTTATATGTATAATATTATGGGTAGAAGTGATCTCCATTTATTGATGAAAAATATTCTCTTCCGTTGAAAAAATTGTTATGTAAGGGGTAAGAATGAAATCACATGGGGGTTATATAGAATGTGTGAAGAAATATTGGTGAAATATGTGAGTTGACTTTATAACCTAACAAAATTCTTCTATAATTTCTATGTTTTAATTTTATTTATAAAAATTCAAGTCACATTAGATTACCCATTTTAACACTTATTAATCTTGATTAAATAATAATCCTCATAATTATTTTATCAAAAAAAATAAAAAATTGCCCATATTACCAAATTTTTATGTGGTTAATTCAAAATTGAGATAAATTTAACCGAATTCAATTTTCAAATACAAGAAATTTAACTTTAAATTAAATCATATAATGTGTAGAAAAATAGTTTTTATAGAAAAATAATATTTTAATCATTAAATTTCTCTTATATTTTTAATAATTAATTATAAATGTGGGTTAATTTATTTTTATACAAATATAAAAATTATATTAGAGACTTAATTTAAAATATTTCCAATTATTGAAAAATAAACAATATTTAGAAAAGTATAAGTCTTTGAAATTTATTTTACCGTAGTAACTTATATTTTCTTGGTTATCTTAGTTTTATTGTTAAAAATAAAATTTGTCTTCAATCATAATTTAAAAATTCTAATTAAAAATATTAAAATAATATTTTTTAATTTATAAAATTGTTAACAATTATTCTCAATATTAGCACACATAATGTGTAAAAGACATAATTAGAAAATTTTTAGGATAAAATTATAAATGTATTTTATTTTCATGAAATTAATAATTTTACCATTAAAAAAAGATTCATGTGCGATAAAAATATTTACAAATAATAATTATACCTTGGAATATCATAATTAGAAAAATAGATTAAAAATGTTTTTTATTAGAATAAAATATTACTTTTGAAATTGTTAAATGCGTGTTTTCTAAATTCAAAATTGTATTTTTAAATAAATTTTTTTCCCTTAAATACATTTTTTTTCATGAAATATGTATTATAAAAGTTTAAAGGCATTTTTATATCATGATAATTTTAAATGAGCTAAAATATTATTAAAAGATATACTTTCCACTATTCAACTAAAAATTGATCTTTTCAGAAAAATAAAAAAATTCCTCCTAAGATAATATTGAAATGATAAATCCAAAAAAATGATGTTAATTTTGTTTAAATTTTAATTTCAAAATTAATGAATTTAACTTTTAAATAAAAATATTGTGAAAATTTTTCTATAGGAAAATAACTTCTTCAAATTTTAATAGTTACGATCCATATTTCCTATCAATTTTTAATTAGTAGTAATATACTATTTACAACAACAATAAATGTCACCATTACTTAACCATGGTATATTTAGTTTTAATAAATAAGAATGTATAGCCCATACAAATCTAATTTTATAAAAATATCATTTTTAAGTAAAAAATGAATTTAATCTTATTACATTTGTAGTAATAACTTTTAGATGATTATTAATTTATTTCCTTTTAAATATTATTAAAAAAATAATTTAAAATAATTTTTAAGTGAAGAGTAGTTAAAATATACAACACTTTTTAAAAAATCTGTCCTTTGAAAATATTACTTTTATATTAAATATTTTTCCCCAAACATGGTTAAAATTAATTATTTATATTCAAAAAATTAAAATTTACCAATCCATATATATTAATATATATTTTTGAATTTTATAAATATATCATATCATACATTAATAATATTATTAATATTAATAATAATACGTAACACACACATAGATATATATATATATATATAATATTTTGATGTAATATTTTAATTTCATCATTTATTATCACGTGGTTAAATTATTTTAAATTTACTACTAACCATACACAACTTCAGTATAACTATAAGACACATGTATATCTAGTGACTATATTTTCAATGACCATATTAATAATGGCCAAATTTAATTCTTTTATATAGCCTTACTAAAATTATTCATTACATCCATACTTCTTATGTCACACTTCTCATTTCTATAGTTTTTATTTTAGTTATCATAATTTTCTTTCTCTTTTTATGATATTATTTCTCATAGTAGTTTTTCTTATTCGAATTGAGATTCTTAAAGTTGAAAGTGGTCTATGGAAATTTCTATTTTAGAAAATTTTTTTCTATTTACTCACTCCTTTTAATTTTTTCACTTCTAATTGATGTAATAATCCATGATGTGTTGTAATCCATGGTGTGTAATATTTAGTTTCATGTTCATTTGTTTTCATTTTAAAGATCCTATTTCCAACCAAATATTAAAATAATGATGATTATGATAATATCCAATAAAATCATAGTAAATGGTCATATGAATATGAAATTTCAATCCTATGATGTATTCTATAATTAAAACATCATTTCATCCTTTTATACTTTCACTTCAAATATAAAATGTTTTGATATAATTATAACTTCTTCTGTTTAATCGTGGTCATACATGGTCTTTTTTTATTAGATTCACTTATCCATATCAGAAACAATTATTTCAAACCCTTTATAATGGTTGATAAATAAAATGTGAAATAAAAAAATCATATCCTCTGGGAGTTTCTAGATAAGTGTGAAGTCTTAGGCCCACTAATTAAGCATCGAGTGAAGATTGATGTTACCTTTAACCAACCTTTTTCAGAGTGATTATCCATGGGTTCATCTGTGCCACGTATGCATCCACATGCCAGTATAAAAATAAGGACATAATTTCCGGGAAAAAACATATTCAAAAATTCAGAAAAAAAAATCAGTATTTTATCCTACAATTGTACTTATCTCTTAGATTTATCTATAGGGTTTTCACTATATTCCACTCATCCAAATTGAAAAAAAATATAATATTTATAATATTTCATCAACTAAACCAAAGTTTTATATAAAACTTTTAAATTATTAACAACCTTAACTTATCAATCTTTAATGAAATTTATAACTCTTAAATCACCCCTAACCAATAACATCATAACCACTAAAGTTATATAATCATTTATCTGATACAAACTATGGAAACCCATGTATAACCATCCCATAATTACATGATTTATGAATAATATTTCATTATATATATTCTTGATAACTTTTAGGTTTAGAGTTTTAGAGAGTTAGGAAAAAATTAAAAACTATTAAAGACCATTTTTCTCATCTAATGAACGTTTTTTTACTATACTATGAGCTAATTAGTCCATAAAAAGTCTTCAAAAACACCTATAAATTATCTACACAAGACAAACTTTAATAAATATCATATATATTACTTTTATTCATAACATGGGGAAACATAATCATAAAAAGGGGTGAAATAAAATTCTTAGTAAGGGTAAGCATAAGAATAATAAATAACCATGAAAGATCAAAAATTATCATAATATGGACATATGGGTATGAGAATTTAATAGAGGAACATGAACACATCATAAAATATTCATACCCAATAAAACGTGGATTTATTATCTAAGAATCATCAAATGAGGGTTTTATAAAAAGGAAATATTTTTCAAAGGATCATGGCCTCATTGGTAAAAAAAGGGTCCTAACATATGAATGATAATATAAAAATACAAGGAATAAAGCATGTTATATTGAGGAGTATTACTTGAAATAAATCTCTAGGAAAGAAAAAAACAAATGATTGATTCATACTGTTTTTTCAACCCTAATACCAATAAAACAAGGAAATGCAGGGACTACTCTAATATTGAAATAAATATCATTAATAGGTCTCTAGAGGCTTCTAGGATGAAGAATACTTCTTTTCCTCATCATTTTGAGGTTGTTTTCAATGACAGTTCATTTTCTAGTGATGATACTTTAAGTGACACATGTTTTTTTCATGACTTTGGAATGGATGTAAGAGATTCCTATCAATATGATGAGGAAGTTTTGGAAGAGCTAGAATCTTGGATTGATGAGAAAGACACAATAGTTTTCCAAAGAGACCTGAATGGTGAAATTAATGTGGAGCTCCACCTTCAAATAAGAGAAAAAATGTTAATAAAATTGGTAGTAGAATTTAAACTTAACCCTAATTTTAAATTAATATACATTCCATGGAAATGACTCTCCCTTATACTCATGTTCACGGACCTCACTCTTGGATTTATTGGGCATGAAATTCAAATGATTGGTTCCATTCAATCTTTCATTATTTTCTTATTTCACTATTCTGTATGTTTGGAGAGAGGATTATATTTGACTTACTTCTGTTGAATATTTTCCATCCATCTCCCTCCCAGGTGCATGATAGTTACTTGTAGACTTGCAGTGATGAAGATTGTACAATACCTTGGGCTAGATCAGATTTTGTATGAGCAGTGGAATTGTCAATATTTTGGAATCAAGCTCCATTTTCTGTTTTGGGTTGTAGTTCTACTCACTTGACTGTCAGGTTAGTATAAGTTGATCATGAAATCTTTTGTCTTGGTTATATGTCATATTTTTACTCTCCTTTAACTTCTAGGTGGTGAATTTTATTTTCACCTCATGTCTTCACTGTATTTTGAACCTTCTTTAATAAATTCTTTTGTGGGTATGGGTTGGGAAACCAACCCATATCTCATTCGCCAAAAAAAATAATATCACCAATGTTCATCACAAAGGATCCTATAAAAAATACAAACAACGTTGTTCAAAAAAGTGTCATAAAACATTACCAAGGAATACTGACAAGGTTTTATAAAACATTACCAAGGTTTTTCACCAAGGTATCATAAAAATTTACCTTGTAATACTTCCAAGGTATCATAAAGTTGAAATCTCTTGAGTTTAATTCTTTACCAAATTCATTAGAGTGCTATTAAGGTGAACCCTTCATATGTCAATCATTACGCGTGGCACATCAAAGAAATATTATCATAAAAACATGCCATTTTAACCTAATAATAGGAAATTTTGGTTTTATACATTAATGAAAACAATCAATACAAGTATTTTACATATATATGTATAGCCTTGAATGATATTAGAGTTTAATATTCATGATATGAAAATATGACATGGAAAATCACTGAATTATTTGGATGTCATGACAGGTATATAAAAGGGATTATGTAATGGGTTTAATGAGAGAGATAAGGGTATTATATAAAATATATGGAATTATTTTGATGTTAAATTATTTTTTTATAAAAACATGTAAGTATAATCACATATAAATCAAAAGACTAATAACAAACAAAGTGTTAGAATAGAAAATGGAGGGAGAAAATCCCTTACCTTGCTTGGTAGCTTCATAAAGCATGAGAAGTGATCCATAATAACATAAAAACTCTATGGTAAGTATTTAGAAATGTATAGGGAGATAAAATTAGTGCTCAAAGTGTTTTTAGTATAGAAAGATTGGAGAATGGGTATAAGTGAGCACCTTTTTAGGTGAAAAAGGGATTTTTCCATTGAAACTAATGTTAGGTAAGCAGTAGGGATGGATTCACTTTGGGGTTAGGTTGGTTAGGAGAGTTAGGTGATGAAATATTGGTGAGGCTTATGGTATTGAATTTATAGCCTAATAAAGTATATATATAATGTATAAGTTTCAATTTGATTTATTAATATTCGTTCCAAATTAGATTACCTATTTTAACACTGATTAATCTTGATTAAATATTAATCATGGTAATTATTTTATCACTAAAAATATAAAATTACCCCTATTATAAAATTTTTTACATTATAAATAGAAATTTGTGCTCCATTTAACCTGATAATATCTTTAAATATGATAATATATAATTTTAAATTAAAAAATATTATATGTTGAAATTTTTTTGTAGTAAAATAAAATTTTAATCAGTAAGTGTTCTTAATATTATTAAAAATTAATAAAAAATTAAATGATTGTTAAATTGTTATGTATATATCAACATTATATTATAGTCTTAATTAAAATGATGTCTATTTAATTTAAAAATACCTAATATTTAGAAAAGTATCATTATTTGAAAAAAATGATTTATGACGGTAACTAATATTTCACTTGGTAATTGAATATTATTCCTAAAGTTGATATGAACTGTATTACCTAATATTAATTTTTTGATTAAAAATATTAAAATCATTATATTTGTTTCAATTTATCAAATTGATCAAATGTAATTTTATTATTAGCACACATAATGTGTAAAAAATCTTATTAGAAAAAGTGTATTTTAAGAGTAAAAATAATATTTAGGATACGATAATACATGTTACTGATTTTCATGAAAATCGTAAATTTATTATTAATAAGAAAATAGTTATATGAAATAGAAATCATACAAATTTATTCTTTATGATATCATAATTAAAGAAATAGATAAGATTTGTTTTATTAGAATAAAAGATTACTTATGTTTCAAAATGTTAAACATGGGTTTTCTAAATTCTAAAAATTGTATTTAAAAAAATAATTTTATTCCTTAAATAAATTGTTAGTTATAAAATATGTTTTGTAAAGGTTTTAACTCATTTTTAGATAATGATAAAGTCATAAATGCTATTGTTTTTATAAAAATAGTATTTTCACTATCCAACTAAATATTATTCTTTTCATAAAAATTCAAAAAAAAATCTCCCCTATATAATATTAGAATGATAAGTACAAAAATTTATTTAATTTTTTCAAATTATAATTCTAAAATTTCTGAATTTAACATTTAAATAAAAACATAATATATTGTAAAAATTATTTTAATTGGAAAATGACTTCTTGAAATATCAAAAATTCTAATTCTAATTTTTTATAAATTAATAATTAGTTTTAATATATTATCCATAGAAAAAATATAATTTTTTATAATTTATCAATTGTATATTTATTTTCTTAAAATAATAATGTATAGTTTAAAAAAATAAAGAGAAAAAATGCATTTTAATCATAAATTGAATTTATTCTTATTGCTTTCATAATAATAACTATTTCATGGTTGTTAATTTATTTCATTGTAAATATTATAAAAAATTAATAAAACCATTCATGAGTGAAGATTAGTTAAAAATACGCAACACTTTTGAAAAAGTATTTCTTGGAAATCATTACTTCTATATTAAATAATTATTCACTAAATACCATTAAAATTAATTATTTATATTCAATAAAATTAATTTTATTAATCCATTGATTTTAATAAATTTATTTAAAAAATTTAAATGCATCATGTCATACATTAATAAAAATAATTTTAAGAATAACACAAAACACACACACATATATATAATAATATTTTGATTTTATAGTTTTTTCATTATTTATTATTTGTAAGTTATATTATTTTAAATTTAATACTAAAAACATATAACTTTAGTATACCTATTAAACACATGTATATATAATGACCATATTTACAATGATCAAATTTAAAATGACCATATTTCTAATGACCACATTTATAACTGTTAGATTTCATTCTTATGTATCACCTTATTGAAATCATTTATCCCATTCATACATCTTAAGTCACACTTAAAATTTACATAATTTTCATTATTGTTCTCACAATGTGTTTTCTAATTTCTTTATCTTCTTTCTCATCAGAGGTTTTTTATACTATGGGTGATTTCCAAACGCAATTATGGTACAGGGGTGTTATTTGTTTTAAGAATATTATTATTTTTTGTTTATTTTCCCCTTTTATTTTTTTAACTTATATTGGATGCAATAATATATGGTGAGTAGTAATACATGGTGTAAAATACTCGATTTCATGCACTATTAATGTAATGTTTTTCTATAAATGAATATAGTTTTCTTAGTTTAATTCTTATCCTGTAAGACTTGTTTTATAATCTAATTATATTCCTTTGAACAAATTAAAAAAGTAGTTAGAGCTAGAAGAATATTGTTTATAGAAAGAATATAAAACCAAAAAACTTGGGCCATTACATCTATACACCTGCAGTACATGTTATTATGTTTTCTATTAATGAATAAAGAATGAGTGTTGATCAAATTAGGTTTTGAATGCTTATTGGAAGCCTACTCTATTTAAAAGTGTCTAGATTATACATCATGTTTACCATAAATTTTGGATCACAATTTCAAAGAAATCCTTAGGATTCATATTTTTAGTGGTGAAGAGGATCAAATGTTATATAAAAGGAAATCTTGATTTTGGGTTTTGTTGTGATACAAACACATCATTTCATATTTATAGATATTCTGATGTATATTGAGATAGAGATTTTAGTGACTAAAACTTTACTTCAGTTCTAGTTACCTCATATGCACTGAGGAATGCATGACTTATTCAATGTATCTTAGTTAAATAGTTATTATTCAGATCTATCTCATATTATTCAACTTGATGAGGTTGAGTTAAATGTTGATGAATCCTTTGAGGATCATACAATTCGTATCGTTGATTAGTGCATGATGCTAACCCGAGGAAGTTCATTTCCCCTAGTATGGTTGTTCAGAAAGAATGACTATGTAATGTATGAGACCTAATATTGAGAGTCTTATGTACATGCTTAGTATCTATAGTTATTATCATATGATTCTTTACAACCCTTAGAAGGGAAACTCATGGAAGATTTGTTTTAAGGGAGGTTGTAATGTCCTGTATTTATTATGAGGTATGAACCCTTAAAATTTCAGTATAAATCTCTTGTTTTACATTAATGGGAGTTATTCAAGATTTAAATAAGTGTCTAGGTGTGTATAGGGATTTTTTGGAGCTTGGATATTCGGTTTTTAGAGAAACATCCTGAGGCACATGGTTGAAACATAGTTAGTAGTAACTGCGCATCTCAACCATGTGTCCTAGTAAGATGATGTGAAAAGTTTGTTCAACCATGCATAAAATTCCATAGAACCATAAAGGGTGATACAGAGGTACTGTAGAGTGGAACACAGTCTGTGTATAATTTGGCAAAACCATGCTCCAAGCCTCCACACTTAGTTTTACTTAGGAAGTGGGATCACATAATTGGCGCATTGTTTGTCCAAACTGTGTGACCCATTTAAATTGGGTGAAAATTCAATTTCTCTCCTTCATTATTTAAATATTAAACCCTCTTTCTCCTCACATTTTTCATAGTCACTCCTCCACATTTTATCTCCCAAATCCTATCCTCCTATTATTTTTTATAACTTCTTCATTCAATCCAAGAATCATTCACCATTAGTCATGTTGGATCCATACTGGTAAGTTCTTCAATCCACTTATTTATGTAAATTGATCTTTAAATTAATAAATATTTTTATTATTTGTTTAAAACCTAATATATATATTTTATGATACTCTTGTCAAAGGTTTGAGGTTTTCAACCTCAACCTGAACCACCCTTGAGGCGGTTTCATTCTAATTTATATGATTATTCCACCCTTGGGGTGAGTTGATCCTTCCAATTATTAATGTAATATATTTATAAATTAAATGAATTGTTAAAGGTTAAATATCTATTATATCACTTAGTATTTTATTAATTAAAGGAGGAATGAAATGAATACTGGGGGTTATGGAATGAAATTTTCAATCCCTTAGATTATGAATACTGATGAAATTGATTGGAAGTGGCGTGGATACTAACATACCCCCTTGATATTTTATAATTTGTTGGATTAAATTGATTAAATGCATAGAAACTAAGATGACCTCTTTACTTATCAATTTTAAGTGAGATATTAAGAAACGAATAATATAAAGTTAATTGATAAAGGTAATGGAAACTAAAATCATCCCTTGAATCTTTATATACTATATTGATAGTGGATGAAATGGTATAGCATTGATGTGAGGTATCAGGGTATGGAACATATAACCCAATTATATAATTTATTTTGGATTCCATGGGCTATTAGCTTGGATTAATCTTTCTTGGGATTCCTTAAACATGATCCTTAGTCTCCATCCAAGTATATACATAGTTTTAAATTGACGTGATTTTTAGACTCGAAGAGGATGACTTCGGCCATGGTACCTGGATCCTATCCCATGTAGGTCTACATTACACAAATTTTTATATGGATTTTCAATATGGAATCAAAGAAGATGACTTGGTCAATGGACCTAATTTTGAGCCCTTACAGTTTTGATACATTATTATTGAGTTTATGTCATAGTTTCTGATCCTTAATATTCTAGAATAGGTCATATATTATACTTTAATTTTCTATAAATTTATTCAACATTAATGATTGTTTAATCACAGAACATACTGGTAGACTGGCTTGTATTTGATCATCTTTTTCATCTCTTATTATTGTTTTATTTTCACACTACTTCATCTTATATTCACAAATTGGATTTCGTATTCATACTATTGGTGGTGGCCTACTGAGTATATATCACACTCATTTCATTTCACTGATTGGTGCCCAAACTAACTTCATGATTACAGGTAGGGACAAGGGGAAGGTTCCAGCCCTGGATGACTGATTTTTGATGATAGGACTAAGTATAGGAGTATAGGAACAAACATACGATTTCAATGCCAGTGGATATAACTTTTGTTTCATTAATAATTTTTGTATAGAATGTTATATATGCTTCTTTCTCTATTTACCCATGTACCATCCCATTTTGTATATTATCATGACATTATCACTATCATTTTCTATATGAAATTGGATATGGTTTCTAATAGTTTGTTAATGGTGTCTAGATGATTTATTTTTCCTCTAAAAATTTATTATATATACTTACACTATTTATCTGATTATTGTGTTATTGTTAATAAATAAGATAATGAGGGTATAGTCTCCCCACTATACCATCATAGGCCCTCACTACTAATTAGCATATTTTGACATATGAGAAGGTTCACTTGAGGCCAGGTGGCTCTCGAGTTCAGTTACTATTTAGTGAATCGGGCCTAGGGTGGTACAATTTAGATTGAACAAACCATGAAAAATTATATTCTAAACTTCCCTATCCACAAAGTAGAGGTGATTTCATTATTAAAATTACATTCCAAGTCTTCTTAAGAAAGGATCTAAATGATTTCTCATGAAGAATATGTAATCATCGTTCCCGACCTCTTTCAATTTAATTCTTCTTAAACATCCTATAAATATGTTGTATTCAACATATAATAATAACTTCATTATCCTAAATATACTTAATTTTTATTATTATTATTTAACAACCTTTATTCAAATTCTTTTTAATTAAATGATAAGTGAAAGTATCGCTCATGCATACATACTTTTTACCATCTCCATGTAGTGATACAATTCATTTTCCAGTGCCACATTTAATGGATTGTTATAATGATGGGTTTAATGTTTACAAATTATATTTATGAAATAATAATACTTATAGAATTATAATATCAATTATACCTTTTTTACTTTCTAATCCATCAAAAAATGAAAACATCGCTCATATGAACCTGTGGACTACCACCTCGACAAAGTGATATGATTTGTTTTTCATTTACAATTTACATGAATGGTAATAATAATAGATTTAATGAATATGTATGATACATATTATATTATAATTATTATTTAATGGTTAATTATTATTTACCTTTCTTTCATTACATCTATCAAAAAGTAAATAGTATTTATCCATACGTATGACATACTTTCTCCATGAATAGTATAATTCAATTTCTATCAATTTTTTATTGATGAATTTATATATATAATTTATATATATGTTATTTATATCATTATTAAAATTTTGGATATGATTTAACCTTGATCAAAGTAAAAGGAATAGAACTACCATATTAAAATTCTTATGAAAAATGAAATAATTAACACATAAAAACTATGATTTTAATATGGATTTATTATTAAACTTGTGTTAAAATGATATGATTGGATCATATATGATATTATATGTATGTAAATTACTCCATTATATGATTATAATAAATTTTAAATTATTATATTGGAGTTTAAAGTGTTTTCTAAGAAAATCAAACTCTATGTGACATATTATCACCTCAAATTATCTTTTTTGGGACATATGTCTTGTTATGAACCTATATTATTTTATGAGGTGTATATACAACCCCTTTGACATTTTATATCATTAATATACTAATTTTCATGTTAATTAAGGTTCTATTTGTTTCTTTTCATTCATGGGTATTACTATTCAAAAGTTACCAAAGTTGTAAGAGTTTTATGTTACAATCTCATTATTTACAGGGATTGTTTATGATTAAGATTACAATGATGAAATTTTATGATCTAATTTTAAGAAATCTAAATAATTCTATTATCCTCAAGTTATTTTGGGGTTAAAATTTTTTCTTTCATTTCCCTATTTCTATGTTACGAGGATATTGATATATTTTTATATAAAACCGAAATAATTTTTCTTTTCAAACAAAAATGATTTTACTACCATGTATGTGTTTCTTAAAAATGATTTTAGTAATTTTTATAATATTATCCTATGATTTTTTAAGTTTTTTTAGCCATGATTTTATTTTTATTTTTATTTTTATTTTAAATTAATCCTCTTGTCTTTTCTAAGAATGAGGTACTTTTTGACTTTATAAAAAATGTACAAGGAATGTTTTCTTTCAACTTATATGAAATTAATATAATTTATCGCTATAATTAATTCTTAATGTTTTGAAGATTCCATTAAATGTTTTAAATATTCTTTTTCAAATAAAATTTTTTCCTTAATATATGGTAATTTTTTATATTTTAAATATGTGGTTTCAATGTGAAAATGTATTTTCCTATAGAAATGTTCTAGTAAACTTTTAAAGTTATTTTTTATCTATGATAACATCCTTTGATGTTAGTTATGATTTACTAGGTATATGATCAAATTATACCATCCTCCTTAATTATTTTGATGGATTATGATGATGATTATTTATATATTATTCTATGAAACTTATTTTTTCCCATTGATGAATTTAGTTATGAAACCAATTTCTTTTCCATATACTATAAAATGATGAAATGATGAAATGTTTATGAAATCTAGTTCCATTCCATGGGTTATGTAATAATAAAATGTTTATGAGACCCATTCTCTTTACTACATGTTATGATATGATGAATGATTTATGTTCTTGGGGAATAAATAAGTATATTTTCATTTTTTGATGGGTGGTCCCAAAATTATATAGGCCTATGATACATTGGGTAAATTTGGATTTTCTTGATATTATAAGGACTAGAATGGATAGTGACATTATTTCAGTAAGTGACTCTCTCCACTATGATAGTTTTAGGATAAACCCATGAAAAATATGATGGAATGGGGAGTACACACAATACACTATGATTGTCTTGTCATTGATCCTTAACAACTAAAGAAATGATTTCATATGCTTATGTTTTTTTCCAAAACATATGTTTTATCTTAATGGTATGATCTCATGGAACATGTTTACAAAGAAAATAGTTTCATATCATCATTATGATATATCATATATCATAATATGTGACATGATAGGTGTTTAGAGTTATATCATAGACTATAGATTTTCTATCATTAAATAATATAGATAATAAAATCAAGATGTGTATTATGATATACGAATACCCTAAAAATGATATCAAGTGAATTTTATTTTTTCAAATTTTCAATTATGTATTGAATTGTTTAATTAATTAAACTTTTATAAATTATGAAGAAGGTTATTTTTTATAGTTATTTAATTTATAATTTTTTATAAATTAATATATAATAAAATGTGTGTAATTAAGAATTATTTTTTTTGAAACATTTAATAAATAAATATTCTATAATATTAAATTTTAATATTAAATATCTTTCAAATTATATGGTATAACTTATAATTAGGTTATAAAATGTTTATTTGACAATTATAAGTGTAATTTATAATGTTTTAATAAATTATAAAATAAGACATAATATAAAGGAGTTCATATATATAATTATGAATTGTTTATAATGATTAAATTAAAATTGTTTGAATTAAAAAGTCTTATTTGAGAAAATTATTTATCCATATCAAATTTATTTTTCATAATTGTTATGATCAAGGATTAAAAAACATTAAATGAATGATATTATCAATATTTACATAATTTATGAGTAATTTATATATAAAATTTTTATATTCAAGAAATCATAAATTTAAATTAAAATACATATAATAGTATAATATGAAGTAGTTCATATTGTAAATAAATATAAAGAGTTTATATTTATTGAATTATGTAATATACATAATGCATGGATGGATTTTTAAGGGTTTATAATTTCTTTATTTATGGATATTTCATAAATGGTTTGTCTCAAGTTTAAATATATGAATTGTTCATTTATTTTATTACATACTTTATTCATGAATATAATTGTTATATTATGAATTAATTCATTAATTTAAATTTATAAACTACTTATATATATATATATATATATTTAGTTAATGAGTAACATTCTAGAAATGATAATTTATTTTTTTTATTCTACCTTGACTATGGATCGTACTATTCTATGAGCATGAATATAAAATGTTATTATATTTTATACCTATCATGTGTTATCACTATTATGATATTAAGTAATATATTGAGTAAAGTATCATTGGGTATAAGGACTTTGGTTCAGACTACTCTTTGGCCTCAAGGTTAATGACTTGTGTATAAAAGTAGGGCTTTTTTCTGTCAGTCCAAGCATACTCTTATGGGTGTAGTTACTTGGATTTTCATGTATTATTTTTGGATATTTTATGCATTATTTTTGACACCAGGTACTAAGATGGAATGTTATTTTGAAGCCTGGTGTTCCAAGAATAAATGTTTTAAATATAATAAATATATCAAATAACATGCACATGATTTTTTTCCTAAAAAATTGTAATAACATCTAAATGGGGGGACCATATAATAAATAAGATAGAAACATTGATTTTAGAATGTGATATTTACCATAGGTGCAATAGAACCTTGGTCGGTATGGGGCGTTTGTAGAAAATTCATCTCAGGGTTAAAATGAATAAAATAAATAAATAATTTATTTTATTTAATTTAGTTGATGCAGCGACCTAATATCTCCTTTTAAATAAATAATCATGGGGAATTTCTAGGTTTGGATGCTAAAACCTAGAGATATATAGGAACATTAGAGAGCCGTCAAATGGTATTTTATTGGCGGATGACAACCAAATCGAAGATCGATGAGTGGTACAAGAAGAATTCATATAATCTCACCAATGATCAAGGAAAAAATCATTTTTTATTAGTGATCGATCCAAATTGAGGTATGTTGTTATTTGACTTTGATTTCGTTCCACATTATTAATTTCATTGATGAACATGAATCAATCTACCAATAGATTGATCCATGGTTCAGTCATATTGTGGGATGATTTTATTTTCATGGATATTTTTGGAGTTTGGATTGGTTATTATTGGTTCTTCATTCATTATTATAATTGAAATGAATTGAATCCAACCAAACATGAATGAGTTTCATTCCTATTTTTCTTATTTCATAGTTTTATGCCATTTTTCTATGTGTGTTCATCATCAGGGTTTGGTGTTCCCAGTGATTCAACCCAAATACAAAGGAATCAAACATTGAGCATATTTTTCTTAGTGTTATAATTCAATATCACAATTCCAAACATGGTATGGCACAAAGATCATGCAATGACCACAAAGACAAGTAGATCGAGACTATTTTGGCACGTGCAGGGGAAGTTCCTGGATGAACGATGATGGTGGATGTTCAAGATGGTTCCTGAATGAATGAGGCTTAAAAAATCATCTCCCTGGGGATGATTAGCCTTAGTTAACCCTGATTCTAGTTCCACGGGTGTGATAGGCAATGATGGTTGTGGATCGCAGCTTTGGACAAGAATACAACAATGCATTAAACCAAATATGAAAATCAAAAAATTTCCATACTAAACGACTTTTAACACAGATCCATATTCCATGTAGTCCCCTATCAACAGTGGATAGGGTTTCAGGAAAGGGATAAGTATCACACAAAATGTGACATTGTCAAGACATGTGGTCTGCTATGGTGATCTCGGTGTATACCTCAAAGGGTACTCATACATGAGCTAGAGTACACAATAATATACATGTTGACTACTCCCACACAGACAAGGATTGGCCAGGTGTACATGGGCATACTCATGTACTAGTATATCGGAAGATTACATGGGTAGCGCCACACTGTGTTCTGTTACACGGACATGGACATTGACACGGACATAGACCATTTACATAGGAAGGACCCTAGGTCAAAGAGACACAACATGTAACCCTACTACATGTTGTGTAATCCCTTCAAGTTGTCTTGGAGAACTTTTCCTTCATATCTTGGGAAAGTATAATTAGGGTGTGTTCCACATATCATTTCCCTGAGGCTTAGTATGGAATCGTCTCCCACTCAAAGTAATGATATCACTACAGCAGAACATCTTGGATAGAGTTTTTGGAATCCTTATGTGAGGCATGGAGTGATATAATCTATTAATCTTCATGCCCTATGTGGAGTTATCAGTATCATCATGAACAAAACTACACAAGCATTGATCTTATACATAGCGGGTTAATTCAGATTGAGTTGTTTGTACACCCCATGGCCTTGGGTGTCATCCTCATCTGTGTATTGTATATCTTCAGGCTTTTTTTTGTAATCACTACAATGATACCTAAGGAGCCCGACCTCTTAGACATTAATCATCAGTAATATTAGACTCATGGAGAGTGTTATCTTGGATGAGTGCTTTGTGGAACCTTCAAGCTGGAATAATAGGATGACGTTATATTTGGGACTTTATGTTTTAGATTGTGTGTCTTTGTTGAGGGTATCTAGATATTCTTGTTAAATTTGATATATATATCTATGTTGATATGACTGTATTTTCTTTGTTGTATACTTTTGGTCTCGAGGTGTCTTAATATGTATTTTTATACTCACCCATGCATGGGCTTTTCCCATAAATGTGGGGTCTTGTAAAAATGATCAACCGTTTCACAGAGTCCTAGATGGACCAGGACAAAACAATTTTTAGTGAGACATGAAAAATCAAGGTGTGTTCCTATAGTATCTTGATATAAATTCCTTGTATTACTTTTAGTCTGGACTTTTTTTCAGACTCAATGTGGTGGGATTGTATTTGGCCCTGTTTAAATTCAATTAATTTTTCTCATACTTTGGTTGTGGGATTTAGATGTATGAATGAATGGTTCTTCATTTGTTTTTATATTTTATTATTTTATGGGATTGGAGATGTGTGAGTGTGTATAGGTTCTTTGGCTAAGGCCTCCCATGTTATTTATATGTCTAATCGATGCTATTCGCTAGCCCATGGCCTATTGGAGGCATAATTGTGGAGTCGTGGCACATGCCCCATTGGTATTGGTCATGATAGAGTGGTATCAAAGGATTCCATTCTACCTTAGGACTGGATTTTGTGATGTTAGTTTGGGAAAACAGTGTTAAGTGTTTTGATTTTGGATTTCAGGCTAGGGACTCCAGTGTTGGTGTGGCGGCTGATGTATCTAGACAAAAAGAACGTGATCAACAACTTTTCAACTCGGTAAATGAGAAAATTCATTGTGGGGAAAACCATGGTACATGCATCATATAAGAATGGGTTTTGGTTTCCATGTCCTTCTTGAGTAAATCTCCATATATACTCATTGACCGCGGTATATCTTGTTTACTTTTAGGATGTCTACGAGATGTATGACAGATATGATTGAGCATCAGGATCATGAGGATGATCCCCACAATGATGAGGAATTGATACAAGGACCAGTTCTAGAGGTTCCACCTTTCAATGGTGGACCAGCTATACAAGCACCTATAGAGAAACAAATGGTACCCACAGAACTAGCAGATGAGGTGCACAGGTTGAGTGCGCTTCATGAGTTTCAGTGATAGATACCCCTTAGGTTCTAAGGCAATCCCGACCCATAGGTGGTTGAGGAATTGTTTAAGGAAGTGACCAATGTTTTTTATCTTCTTGGGACGCAGGCAGATCATATGGTGATCCTAGTGGACAGCCTTCTCCATAGTTCATTATGGAGATGGTGGGGTTAATGAAAAAGTCTTATAACAAGGTGGCTCTATGTGGTTAGAGTTTGACTGTCACATTAGATAGGAGTTCTCTCAATCTATGTTGATTTTTTTACATATATAAAAGCCTATATAGCTCCAACAAGGTATCATGATGTAAGCTAAGTATTCACAGAGGTTTACTAACCTCTCTAGGTACTCTATGCATATTTCTCATGATCAGATCTTCTAGGATCGGATCTTTGATTAAGGACTACTTAAAGACATCCGAGCTAGTTTTATCCCTATAGGCATTCCCACTTATGATGGGGTACTAGAGTGATATTTGGTGGTTGAGAGTTTCGTGGCTGAGCAGGGACAACTAGTGGTTATCGATAACAGGCATACAAAAGTAGAGACCTCAATAGGAAGGAGCTGAGGTCAGACCAAGGGATATGGATGTGCGAGAAGATTCAAGAGGAGGTCCCATGATATATTTTCTATAGTTTAGGAATCTTAGGATGGGTTCATTAATCCAAGGGTGATTCGGTTCTACTCATGTGAAAGAAATAGACATATTGCTTGAGATTTTCTGACCCACTGTATAGTTGTTAGAGGGGTCGTGGAAGGGATTCCAAGGTAGAGAGGGGGGAAGGAGAAGACAGGTCTGTAGGGAGATAGACATAGCAGAAGAGATAGTTGAGTAGAAGGAGTTGGTATAAACTTTGACTTATTACCACCACCACCCCTAGGTGGTGCACACAAAGCTCATGGAGCTAGAGGACAAGGGTGGCGACAACTACAAGCGGTCAAAGCTTATGACCCCTAGGCCTCATGAATGATTCAACATATGATCTGCGTCTTTTATAACATAGTTAGAGTACTAATAGACATAGATTCTGGTCATTTCTTTCCTTCCACATATCTTGTTTGATCCTTATATGTTATGGTTGAGCCATTGTATTGACTATTGCACTTGGATACTTCTACTTTAGATGACTCCACAATCACACACTTTTTTCAACAGTGTGACCTGACTCTTGGAGGTAAGAGTTTATATTGTGATTTATTAGTGGAAGTGATGAGGCTTTATGAAATCATATTAGGTATGGACTAGTTATCTTTGATTCATGTATAGATTGGTTGTTTCAGGTAGAATTTGTAGTGTGTCCTTAGTGACAGAACTAGGTTTTCCTTTGTCAGTGAAAAGGAAACCCAGGTAGCATAGGATGGACTCATACATTGGAGGGCGTAGTCAATTAATCATTAGTTTCATAGAATAACCCTTGGTGTTGTGGATATTATGATTTTTTAGTTACCTTCTTTGGTGGCAGAGTATGAGGATGTATTCCTTGAGGATGTTCCAGGTTTACCTCCCCACTCAGTGATAGAATTCTGTATTGATCTACAACCTGAGATTACTCTAATATCTATACTTGCATATTGGATGACTCACGTAGAGATTCATGAGCATAGGGTGTAGTTGGAGGACTTTCAGAGGAAGGTATTTGTTAGAACTAGTGTTTCACCCTAGGTATCCCCAGTTGTGTTCTCCAACAAGGCGGATGAAATATAGAGACTATGTGTGGACTTCCAGTGCTAGAACAAGCTACTTGTAAAGGAAAAATATCATCTATCAAGGATCAATGACCACTTTGATCAGTTGATAGGGGAATGATGGTTCTTGAAGGTTGACCTTAGGTCGAGCTACTCATAGTTGCGAGTATGGGATGAGGATATACCAAATATGAAATTCAGATGTCGCAACAGTCATTATGAGTACTTTGTGATGACCTTTGGCATGATGAATTCTCTAATAGTGTTTATGGGACCCATGAACCAAAACATTCATCCTTTCTTAGACCGGTTCATTGTAGTCTTCATTGATGGAATCCTTGTGTACTCAGCGTATGATGAGGAGCATGTGAGACACTTGAGGATAGTTCTACGCATACTCTGAGAGAAAATACTTTATGGGAAGCTCTCAAAGTGCTAGTTTTGGATCCAGGTGGTCCAGTTTCTCAGACACATTATCTCAATAGATGGAGTGGCAGTAGAAATAGCCATGGTTGAGGTAGTGTTAGCTTGGGAACCTCACAAGAGCATAACAGAGGTGTGGAGATACCTTGGGTTTTAAGGCTACTACCAGATATTCATACCTAATATCCCTCATATATCCTCACCCATGACATCTTTGATCCAAAAGGGTAGCCTTTTGTGCAAACAGAGAGTTGTTTAAAAAAATCAATAGTTGAGGAAAAGTTTGATGAGATATCCCATCTTGATATTTCTAGAGGAGGGTGTTGAGTACACAGAGTTCTTCAATGAATCCGGAACTAGGATAGTTGTGTTGGGATGTAGAGGCAGACATTTATATCTTATGGTTCACGTTAGTTGAGTCCACATGAGAAGAACTTTGTGACCCATGATCTTGAGGTAGCAGTGGTTGTATTTTCACTAAATATGTGCCTAAATTACATGATGGGTGAGTACTATACCATCTATTCTGACCATTATAGTTTCAAGTAAATATTATCTTAATAGTATCTTAACTTGAGATAGAGGAAACAACTATAGTTCCTCCATTATTATGAATTCAATATTGTCTATACTTATGGGAAGGGGGATGTGGTAGTAGATTATCTCTCCATAAACTTTATTTTATTTTATTAAATCATCCAAAACATGTATAAGAAAAGACAGAAAGCTACAGAGGTCTAAAATAGTGAATTTCGATGGAATCCTCTCACACCAAGTTAATCCCATCAGAGTGAAAATATCCAATATTAGAAAAAAAATGTAATGGGAGAACCTAGAAATGCCTTGGAGGAGAGATTGTCTCCAAATTTATTTCCTTAAAACCAAATATGACAAAGATACATGTGATCGTTGAAGAGGTTCATGCACCTTCGGACATGATATTCAATTGACCAAGGATTAGTGCAAAGGCCCATTAAGAAGGATTGGATTTTGGATTCCATCTACAGAGCCGCCACTTTAATTTTGATCCGATTAGAAAGAACCAGACCTTTTAGAAGCACTCGCACCTTAGTTTGGAGGGAGTCTCCAAGAAAAAAGTGGGTTGTTATTGCAAGGATCACACTACTGTAGGTATCCCAGACAACCCCATTACCCCTATTATTTCCCATATATAATGAACTATCATATTTTATCTATAGGCCTCAGATGTGAGGTCTCCAGGGAATACATTGTCCTTTCGGGTCATTCAGAGGAGCAAAGAGGATAATCCATTTGCGCATGATGTTATTGAGGTAAAGGGTGTCATTCCTGCCTTTGGAGAGACAAGAAAGGTCCAGAAAAATGATTATGATCCTAATGAAAAGAGCCAATGGAATGCATGAGGTACCCTCATATGGAATGGAGTTCCTCACCTTCCAAATACACAAGTACCCCTTTTCGAAATGATAACCTGAGCCTTGTACTCAAAGAAGTTTTCGTGCACCCCTTGCAACCATGATGACAGGAAAGAGTTGCATGAATAGAAATCCAAGGGAAGAACAATGAACTCACAAAAAATAAATAAATGTCATGTGAGCCTAGTCCCTACCAATAAATAGGTGATCCATAGACTCTTCCTAGAGAGAAGTGAAACAAAGGATGCTCGATACCATTCTGATGCCAATTTTCTTGACATGCTATTTAGTAGGGATGGAACTATTTTGAATATAAAAAACCATGATGTTCAGATTTGATGGGATCACCTTACACCATAGGCAAGTATCCAACCTATCCTGATTAGATGGAGGGGATTAGAGATGATGGAGGTCCTTCCCAGAGAAAACTCCAGATGATGATCTAAAAACAATACATTTATCAGCATCACTATTAAGATAAATGAGATCAAAGAGGTCCCATTGATATTTAATAAGGATAGCCCGAGTGAAATCTAGGTAAAAATTTCTTGGCTGAAATTCATGTCTGGGGTTGTGCACCCTTGGAATCCCATCACAACTCCATCCAAATTTTGATAACCAAAAACTGATGTTTTCACAACCAAAAATCCATCGGGTGAGTCTCTGGAGGGTAGTGATATGATGTTGGATCTATATACAGAGTGGGGAGTAATTTTTAGTAGAGACTTTAATATTCACATACATTTTCATCATGAGTTTTCTTCACAACAAGATCCCCTCAGGAACTTCCCATGCCAAATTGTCTTCTAAGACCTATACCTTGGAAGACACACTTCTAACATCAATACCCCCCTCCGAAACAGGATGAAAAATCTTCAACCATGAATCCTAGTGGTGTTTTCCATAGGATTTCACATCCCATATGAATGCCACAATAGTTATATCTCTTTTGGATATCTTGTTTGTAGTTTTTTAACGAGGCGTTGGATTATTTAGCCTCATTACAGTTATCCTTTATGGATAGAGATAGATTATCATACCTCCAGTCGATGGTTGTTACCCCTCCTCTTTTATAGTGAGTGAGGGAGGCACAGGATGGGGATAATGACTATGAGACTCAACGTACTCATATATCCACTGGACATGCTCTCAATTGATTTTATAAAGTTGGGGAGCATGTCATTATATTCATAGGATGCACGATGGTACGAGTCATATTTTAGGAGGAGGTTATGTGAGTGTTTCATACATCTCCTGTATAGGTATAGGTGTGGAAAAGATGTAACAGGACACGTGAAATTAGTTTTTGTGGCCAAGGATGAAGAAAGGAGTTGCATAGTTTTTCTCTAGATGCATTACTTTTTAGTATGTGAAGGTTGAACGCCAAGTTTCAGTAGGTTTAGATGAACCCCTTAAGGTGACAGTGTGGAATTTGAATGGGATATCTTTGGAAATTGTGATTGAATTACCATGTACCTATAGGGAACACGATTCTATATGGGTGATCATAGCCCAACTCGCCAATTCATCCCAATTATTATCAATCTAAGATCATAGTTCAATAGAGATCTTCATATGCCTCTACATACTTGAGATAGTCCAAATAATTTTAGTTCCATTTAAAATCATCTCTGATTGTGATGCTTGCTTCACATATCGGTTATGTAAGGGATTTCATGAGGCATTTGGGACTCAATTACACTTTAGCATAGCAATTCACCCCCAAACTGATGACTAGAGAGAGCAGATCATTCATGTTTTGGAGGACATGCTATGGGCTTGAATGTTAGACTTTGGACATAGTTGGAAGGATCAACTACCACTGGTGGAGTTTACATACAACAAAATATACCATTCCACCATAAGTATGGAACCATCTGATTCTTTTTAAAAGTGACCATATAGGTCACCATTTTGTGGGACTGTCCTAGAAGAGTTGGCACTTATGGGCCAAAGGTTGGTGTAAGAAACTACAAAGAAGGTGAAGATCATCTATGAGAGGATGGAGACTACACATAGCTATCATAAGTCTTATGTCGATAGATGATAGATACCTTTGGAGTTTGAGGATGGAGACCATGTGTTCCTATGAGGTTCACCTCGATGTGGGTTATAGAGATTTAGCCTCGTTGGAAAGCTATCTATGATATTCATTGGCCCTTTCTATATACTGTGTAGATTTGGAGAGGTGGAATACCACTTAGCTATACCTCTGTAGTTAGACTAGGTACATGATGTCTTCCACATGTCCCAGCTATGAAGGTATATGCATGACCCAAAACACATTATTGACTGGGGAGAGATGGAAATCAAAGATGGAGCTACCTTTGATGAGTACCTAATAGGGATTGAGGATCATTAAAATAGGATCCCCTAGGGGAGACTGATTCCATTAGTGATTTTTTGGTGGAATCAAAAAAATAATTAGGAGGGAACATGGGATTGGGAGTCTCATATTTATGCTCAGTACCCACATCTATTTGTGTAGCCATTGTTTTGGATTTTTAGGATGTAATGGCCCAAGGTCGGGATAATGTAGTGACTCATATTTTCCATGTATTATGTTTGGATATTGTATGGATATTTTTGAGACCAGGAGTTGATACAAAATGAGATTATAGGGCCAAGTGTTCCTAGAATAAATGTTTGGAATATTTTAAATATATTAAACTGAGCGCACATATTGTTTTCCTAAAAAACTGGAATAACTTCTAAATAGGGCCATAGATTAGAAATATGAGGACACCATTAAACTCTGAATGTGGCGTTCACCATAGGTGTGACATAAACTTTTCCAGTATGGGGAATTTATAGAAAAGGCATTGTGAGATTAAAATGAATAAAATAATTAATCAAATTATTTTATTTTATTTCATTGATTCAGTGACCTAACCTATTTTTTAAATAAATGGTTATGGGGAATTGATAGGTTTATTTAATAAAACCTAGAGATCTAGAGTACCATTAAAGAGAACTCGAATGATATTTTTTTTGGACGATGACCATATTAGAGATCAATAACCTATACGAGATGAATTTAGAGGATCTACCCGACAATCATGGTGCTACTTCATTCTTCATCAGTGATTGATCCAAATAGAGGTAGGATGTTATTTTATTTGTATTTTTTTCATAATTCTTAATTCCTTCAATGAACATAAATCAATCAACCAACAAATTGATTCATGGTTTGGTCATCTAGAGGGATGAGTTTATTTTTTGGGTCTTTTTTGGGATTTTGGATAGATTTTTATTGGTTCTTCATTCATCATTTTAATGGAAAAAAACTAGGCCAACTGAACATGAAAGTGGTTCATTCCTATTTTGCATGTTTTCTAGTTTTGTCCCATTTTTTCTATGGGAATTAATCATCGAGGTTTTATTTTATCGATTATTTGAACCAAATACTAAGGAATAAAACATTTTTCACATAATTCTTGGCGTAAAAAATTTGATATCAAAGATCTGGTCTTGATATGGAACATAGATCATGTGATGACATCAGCTGCGAGTGGATTGAGACTGTTTTGGTACACATAGGTGCATTTCTTGGATGAATGGAGACAGTGGAGGTTCCAAACAATTCGTGAATGAATAAGGCAACCATAAATCATCTATCAAGTGATGATAATTCTCAGTTGACCCAGATCTATGTTCCACATCCAAGATAGGTGGTGACAACGATGGATCCGGGCATCGAATGGGAAAATTAAAAAATCTTGAAATCTAGAAATTTTCTCACTACACATCATGTAATGTGGAACCACATGTTGTGTATTCCCCTATCAGTGGTGGATATAGTTTTAGGAAAGAGATAAGTATCACTCGATGTGTGACCTTGTAACATGGAACGTGGTCCCCTTTGGTGAGGTCAACATGTAACTCAGATTGTACACAGAGACGTTCTAGAGTACATGGTCATAAGCATGCTGAGTAATCCCACAAGGACCTGGCTTGGATAGGTGTACATGAAAATCACAATGTACTGGTACATGGACAGATTACACGGGTAGTATCATGTCGTTTACTACTACATGGACACAAACACGGACATGAGCAATTTACATGGGCATGACCCGGTGTTGAAGGGACACGACATGTACCCCTGATTCACACCATGTACTCCCTTAAAGTTTTCATAGAGACATTTCCCTTTGTATCTTTGGAATGTTTCATTAGGGTGTGTTCCCCAAATTTGTTCCTTGAGGGTTAGTATGGAATGGCCTCCTACTCCTAGGACTGTGATCCCTTCAACATGACTTCTTGAATTGAGTTATTAGACTCCTTTCGTGAGGCCCGAAGTGAGATCCTCCATTCATCATTGTTACCTAGGTATAGTTCTTGGTATAATCAAGACCAACACTATGCGGTAACTGATCCTCAACTTAGAATGTCAATCCATATTGAGTTGTGGGTATACCTCATGGCCTTGGGTGTAATCCTCATCTATGTATCATATCACTTCATGAATTTAGTGGGTTCTACCATTGATGAGACCCGATGAGAACTACCTACCATACGAATGTCATCTGTGCTATCACACTCATGGGACATGTTCTTTAGGACGAGTGCTTTGTAGAACCCTCGATCTGAAATTCTTGGCTGGAATTATAGTCGTGACTTTACCTTTGAGATTGTGTATCTTTGTTGATTGTATATGGATATTCTTGTTAAATTTTCTGTAGACATATACCTATGAAGAGCTGACTGTATTTTATTTTTTGTAGGATTTTTGGTTTCAGGATATCATACTAGGTATTCTTATACTCACCCCTACAACGGGATTTCCCCACAAATGTTGTGTCTTGTGAAGATGATTGATCTTTTGAAATATTCCTAGACAGGCTAGGACCAAAAATTTCTTAGTGAGACCAGACAGACCTTGGTGTGTTCCTGTGGTATCATGGTAGCAGTCCCCAGTATTTCTTTTAGGTCAGACTTATTTTTAGACTCTTTTAGGTGGGCATGTATTTTGACCATTTTACTTTCCATTGCTTCTTATCGTACTCTTTTTTTGGTATTTATATTTTTCATGCATGGTTGTTCAATTGTTTTTACATTTTGACATTATATGGTCTTGGAGATGTGTTAGTGTGTATAGGTACTTAGGATAAGGCCTACCATGTTAGTGATATGCATACTTAGTGCTAGCCTCCATCCCCTGGAATATTAGAGGAAGGCTTAGAGAGTCATGCCTTGGGCCCTATTGGGATGGGTCATCGTAGTGGGGATCACCAATTTCCGATGATTGTAATAATTTACATGAAATGGTCTCATTTAACTTATGCCTAAGAAGTATTTGGATGTTTATTAATATATGTATATTTTAATATGGCTTAGAAATACAAAATATGATTTTTTTTTGAAATTATTTTAAAATAATATGATTCCAAACTAAATCATTAGTTTCATGCATACATGTAAATGGAGTAACATGGGAAAAGAAGGTGAGATTAAATCCCCTTAAAATAATACTATGTGCTATATTCCTTCCAAGGGAAACACTTTTCATGACCTCAATCATCTAATCTGGTATTTCATGCTAAATATAGGTTACCATAGATTAAATTGAGTAAAACAAGATATGAGTGGACCTAATAGGATTAGGCATTCATTCACAAAATTTAATTTGGACTAAAAATAGAGGGGATAACAAAATATGATTAAGCTAAAAGGTGAATAAAGTTGATTTTATCCATAAGATAGATTAGGAAAAATATTTATTCACTCAACTATTCAAGATTCATATTTGATGTGATTAACATGATTGTCTACCTAAATAGATAAGTGATAGGATATATAATAAATAAATTTATCCTTGGGAAATATATATGTTATACAACTAATTTATATGATGTAATTTAAAAGGGTTTCATATTTTAGTGGGATAAAATTTAATAAAATAACTTATTAAATGATTATAAAACATTGTAATTATCTGATAAGATATTTTATTTTAGATATAAATATGATCATAATCATTAAACATTAGTTTTGGATCAGTATTTAGAAATAAAAATCTTAATGTTAGTAAATTCTCATACTATTATTGAAACTTAAGAATCATTATTAAGGGAAATTCAAGGTCATTAAAACCTAATGGTAGTATCTAGATAGAGGGTCATTTTTTCCATAGGATATAATTGTCTGATCTACCTGAAGGAGTGTTGATAACTCTATGGAATGTCTATGTTAGGTACTAGTGTTATAGAAATAAATTATTCAATTTTTAATCATATAAAATTCAAAAATTATGTTTTAAAACTTTGTAAAGATATATGGATTCAAAATTAAGGAAATAATTAATTAAAATTTTATTTTCCATTTAAATGAGTAATCAATTAGTGTTTGAATCTTAAGTTTGAATGTAAAGGAATATGGCAAGATCATATGGATATTTGTAATGAATGTGTATAGTTATCTCAAGTGATAAGAGAATTTTTTTATTAATTAAGTGTTGTTATAAAAAATATTTGATGATCGATTAAATACACATGGTTTATTGTTCATAAAACTCTAAACATACTTGATAAAAAGATAGAATATAAAAATGTTTTATCAACGATAAAATTGATTATCTATATATTATTTATCTCCCATCAATAGTGGAATATTTTAAAGAAAAATTATAATGTTCAGAATAATGCTCCAAACAAATAGAATACCATATATAGTACGGATACAATGGTCTATTTGTTAAATATACAAAATAAATAGAAATTAGAGTTATTTCCTTGCAAAAAAAAATAGTTTTGTATCTTAGCATGATATTATAGAAATAGTATAATTTATGAGAATTCTGAGATTATGATTGAACTTAGATAAATTCAAGTAAAAAAATTTAAATATTATTCCAATGATTTAAAATATCACTTAATATCTTATAAGAGTTTAGTGTATGTCGGTAAAGAGAAATTTAAGAGTTATATTTCGTTTCTATAAGAAAGCAAGTAATGATTTATCCTAAATAATTTAATATGTGTTAGTAAAGATTAATTTGAATAGTTCTATTACTAAATTTGAAGAATTTTATTTGATGGAACAAGTTTCATGTATGATGATTTACTTAAAAATACTTTCATGTAAATCACATAAGTTATTAAAATTATAACATGGGATTTCATTAAGTTAAGGAGTTTGATCAAAGATTTTTACATTAGGAATATGATTCCTAAGTATCACACTTATTCAAAATAGAATAATTCATAGATGTTAATGACTCATAAGTTTTAGTGGGAGAGTTTTATAATATGGTCAAATAGATATTTGGTAATAATTTCTACGATATGTAATTAATTTTACAAAACCCAAAAATTATAGAAAATATAAGACTGATTTGACAATATAGAACATGTAATATGATGAGATAAGAACTTATTTATAGTTTTTTAATATTTTTAAATATTTGAAGAATAAAAATTATATCATGTAGTATAAAATTCAATATAAAAAGTATCATTTATTCTTGTTGGATATATATACTCACAAAGTGAAATAATAATTGAAAAGTCAAAGTACAAATTTGAGTTAACCTTAACTGACGTTCTTCATATTGTACTGTAGGTTGTGATGAAATTTTAATGTTTCAATGATTGGAATTATTATACTAGGATACAAAATATTATAATAAGTCATAAAATAGGTTTTTTGTGTTAGATGATCCACAAAGTATACCACTTGAGTCATCAAACACTATATATTTGTTACTCAAGAGATGCATGGGACATATTTTAATTTCACCAAAACCATATATTTTTAAGATAACTAACATGATAACCTTTATACTTTGGTACATTTTTTACATAATATTTTATTCTTATCTAGAAAGGAGTTGGTTGGTTATATTTCCAATCATATCATCGGTTATTAATGGAATAATCAGGATCTATGTGATTACTGAGTGGGGGTGGGGGTGAATCAGTGATAATATATTTTTATATTTTCTTACATAAAATACATCCACCTCCTATAAATGAGAAATGACTATTTTTGGAAAAAAAAAATAACCATAGAAAAATTTACACATGTATTTATATGGTTTATTACTCAATAATAGTATCTAGTCCTTGACATGGTTTTAAAGTAACCCAAGAACACACAAACAAATAGAAAAAAATCCTTTTGGTTGTCACAACATGGATGGAATATCCATCACTTGAATAACACTATAGTATTTATGAAATTACAAGTTCTCCTTGCATTGATAATATGATATAATACTATATTATAGTGATAATAAGACCTTCACTAACTAGCTTTAGTACGTTGTCGCTATTCTACTTTAAATTTCATGATACATTAATTTCATGAAATTAATTGCTATTCATCATAAATTTATTACATAAAAATAAGTAAGAACTTATTCCTAGAATTATATATGAAATTATCCATCTTATCAATTATTAATTCATTACCACTTGTCTGGGGAAACTTGTTCTACTTCCCTGATCGTTTGATTGCCTCTATTTATATGATATTTTCTTCATACTATTATTATAATCACAAACTAATAGGAAACTCTATTATTTACCACTTAAAATTTTATCAATTAAAACCCAATTAATTTGATCATGTCCTCACTCTGTTCGTTTGATACCAAAATATTAGAAAACTATTACTAGTATCCCTTCCTCAACCAAGATATTTCCTCGTTGGAAACATATTCCACAAAACCTTTATCACATCTGTTATCATTCATGTAAAAAAACAATTATATCTCAGATTTTTCCTTAAACCTATCATATAATCACCCATCATCCAAAAAATATGATGAATCATGAACTTATAAAAATTCAAATACAAATTTTACCACTAATATTTTGGGTATCCCTCTTAATACTTTCAACATTTGGAAGCCTTTAAACGTATCAAAAGTTAGAAAATTTCCTTATAACATGATGAAAAAAATGATCCTTCTATATGGTACAACATCATATAAACTCTTAAATTTGGTGAAATATCATTTCGTGATCATTCAAAAAAAATTAGGAATAACTTATAAATATTTCATAAGACATTTCTTTTTTCAAATGTAATTCTTAACAAAACATTATCTGTTACCTTATCTATGAAACCACTACCCAAAAAACTTCATATGAAAGTATTTTTATACTAAAATCCTATGAATACATATGTCTGTTAATTCAAACACTTTTTTCTAATCAAAATTCTTCACTATTCATCTTCATCTTAGTATATGTTCATCCGATATACTCTGTAAACCAGAAAATAATCCACTAGACCAATGAGCATAAAATTGTTCAATATGTGGACTCTAAACCTTTTACTTGACTGATGAATATATAACAGTTGGTCCATTTGTGGATTATATAAGAGAAATTTTTAAAATTCCATCTAATGAACTCCTTCCAATTATATTTCATGAAGACCTCTGTTCAAAACTTCTTCAAATAACATCTAATTGACTGAAAACATAAATTCATATCTAATAAATCTTTGTAAAATTAAAACTACCAAACTTCAAAAACATTGAACTTTGAATTTTGAAAAATCATTATATCATGTGTTTAATTTTAGCAACCACACCTTTATTTGATAAGATCAACTTGGTAAACAAATGTTTGTAAAACTTTAAGTTTTTCACAAATAGATTTGGATTTATAAAACACTTATTGATTTTTGATAAACTAAGGAATATTAAAGAATAAATTTATTTAATTTATCAAAATTATTTTTATGCTAAAACTTGTGGTAATTCTTGGATAAAAACATAATTCCACACTCTATACTGTCACA
Organism: Viscum album; assembly: GCA_963277665.1. Taxonomy (NCBI): domain Eukaryota; kingdom Viridiplantae; phylum Streptophyta; class Magnoliopsida; order Santalales; family Viscaceae; genus Viscum; species Viscum album. Next base: position 1,567,282,390 of record OY728156.1, read on the forward strand.
TCGATTAGATGGAATTAGTATGTTTGACTCAGTCCTTTGGAATTTATCTGATCACCTTAGCTATCTACATCTTGTAAAATTCCATACAGAGACTTTTAAAGTAAATTACTTAAATAAACATCATAATTTTTATAATAAATGTTTATATCAAACCATTATATCACATTTTATAGACAATAAAAATACCTCATCAATTATATTAAGTGATTTAGGTTTTCTAATAAAATAAAATAAAAAATCAAACCTTTATTATTCTTAAACAATTTATTCTTAACACTTTAAAAAATCTTAGCTCAAGAATATCCCTCTTGTATTTTTTTTGTTAACCAAGGAACATAAATAAATAAAACATTATAAATCAATTAATTAATTACTTATCCAACAATTCTAATTATACATGAGAGAACTCAATACAAGAAATAAGAATCATTGAACAACAATACCATGTTTTCTATAAATCATTGATTTAAAAAAAATTCTTAAAACCTTTTTGAAATTCTTCATTCAATTATAACATTCTTCAGAAAAATTAAATTTCACTTGTAAGAACAACTTATTGAATCAACTTCAAAAAACTATTAAAACTGTTCAAAATTTTTGAAATCAAAACTTACCCATTTTAAAAACTCCTACTAAATATATTCTTTCCCCTAATAGCTAAAGAACATACCAATGGATATATTTATGTTTCATATTTTCTCCCCCTTTGACTGCACTATCCAAAAAAAATATAATATAGGGGACACAAACCACAAACCTTATTACTGAAGAGAGTGGTTTTATATACCCATAATCAGCCACAATTTATTAAATGTTTTTATTAAGAAATTGTTTAGTAAATATATATATTTAAATTTCTCCATTGTTGGAACAAACACTAGATTTTGTTCATTTATTTCTATATACTCTTTGATAAAGTGTTATTTAATATTAATTTCCTTGGTACAATAATTTTGAATAAGATTCTTAATAATATTTAGAGCACTTTTATTATCATAACCCAAAATAAAGGGCAGCATAACATCAAAGAAAAAATATTACAATGAAGTCTTCATCCACATTAATAATTTTACAACATGAGTTGCAGCTACATACTCTATTATAGCTATGTTGAGAGTCAATAATTTTTTATTATTTTTATGACAACACATATATCTTTCTACCAATAAGAAAACCCTACAATATTTAGATATTCTATCATCGAAACATCCTACCCAATCTATATCTTTATAACCAAACAAATAAATCTTTCCCATCATATCATATTTTATTCTAAAATCACTTGTGACTTTAATATATCTGAGAATTATTCTTCCAACCTTAAGTTTATATTACTTTAAATCACTATGAAACCATTAAAAAAGTGTAGCAAAATAAACTATATATATCCTTGATTCCATTAGATATAACATTATTCTAATAAATTTTCTAAACTATTTTGGATCAACGTTCTTTCCAATCCCATAATTTTTCAACTTTGTTCCAACTAAAATGGGAAAGGAAAATTGATTTCAATATTTCATACCCAAATTTTTTAGAAGTTCCATAGCATTCATCTCTTGAGATAAAAAATTTAATTCTTCTTTTGAGATATTTTTAATCCAAGAATGTATTTTATTTTACCTAGGGGGAAAATTTTAAACAACTTCTTTATATCCTAAAAAATATTTTCAAACATTTCTTTATTATTCCCTATAAATATTTTATCATCACTATAAATAATCCCAATGAGTGAAACCTCTTTATTTTATTTTATTTAGAGGTTTCTATCAAATATTTCATTCATTAAATTAATCTCTCTTTAAAATGTATCATGTTTATAATAATAAGATCAAAAAAAATTCTTCAACACATACAAATAATTCATTAAATATCACAAATAACATTTATATTGACCACAAATAAATCCACACATTTGATTAATATAAACTTATTTATTAATCTATATGTTAAGAAACACTTAATTGAAATACATCATAATTATATTGTATCTTAATTGTACAAAAAGATCAAGAAATATTTGAATAGTTTCAAGCCTTTATACTAGAAAAAATGTCTTTCAAAATAAATTTATTTAATATGGGAGTAACCTTTATAAAAAAAATCATTCCATGTTTTTTATCACTTCACATATTTCATTAAACTTGTTGTAAAAGCCCCGTGTTTTCCAATCAAGTTCTTATTTTACGATTTGGGTATAATTTCCCATGTATTATTCTTATTAGTTTAATCTAAATCTTTATTCATAGAATCAATCCAATATTGATTCATTAAAGATACTTTAAAATTTCTTAGATATAAATGTGAATACAAAGAAATATGTGAAGTTAACCTCTATTTTCTTTTAGTTAGAACCTATTTCCCTTTATCACCAATTATTTTTTATAGCTCCACGTGTTTTATAAGCCTTGGATGAGATGAACAATATTTTACCTCAACTCTTGAAATATAAAAATCAAAATCTCAATCCTATTCCAGTTCTACATCATTACCCCCATCAGACTCTTTTTTATAATGTTTAATAATAAAAACATCATCTTCACTTGGTTTTATATTTATACCTATCTATGAAAACATTCTATTAGAATGTTCAAACACTTTCAAATCTATAGAGTCAACAATAATTTGTTTTTCCTTAATATAACACATATGACATATACCATTATGGGGGTATCCATCAAATATAACAACAACACCGCTTTTTCAATATTTCCAAGATTCTCACCCTTGACTTTGATTATGCAAGTACTGTCAAATACCATTTGGTATTTCAAACTTTGTGTTTCTTTGTAATATATCTTGTAATGAGTCATATCTAATTTTGGTTTATAGAATCATTGATTATGATTTGGAACTATTTCTCTAAAATATTTTCTCCAAAATAATTAAGAAATATAATTTTTAATTAGTATAGTTTGTACCATCTCAACCCATATTTTATTTTTTATTTTATGAAACTGTTTTTTTGTGCTGTGTAAAGTGTAATAAATTCATGAAAAATTTCATTCTTTTCAAGATAATCTCTAAACTATCCAATTGTGTATTCACCATAGTTATGAGTTTGAATCATATTTATAGAATCACCAAATTCCTTTTTAGTACTTCTCTAGAAAATCTTAAACATTTTATGAGTCTTTGATTTATATTTCAAAAAAATAAAACATGTAATTAGATTGAAATAATAAATAAAGGAAAAAAATTAATTATCTCCTTTTTTTATTTATTTCATACGGGACCACATATATGGGAATTTATAAGATATAAGAGACAAGTTGAATGAATCTTAAATTTCTTATGGACTGAGATTGTAAACTTTGCTTTCTAGAATATTGAACAACACCAATATCTTCTCCATGTCATGTTAGTAATATCATAAAAACGTTATATTGTTATCAGGTCACTTATATTTATTTTTCATTATTGTCCAATACACTTATGATATGACTGATATTTTTCCATCATGCTTAGATAACATAAAATATACACATAACCAACATGAAACAAGTTTACATTGGTTTATTTATAGCTTGGAACAATGTTCCCATAATCAATCCTTTTAAAAAACGACATATCTTATAAAATGGATTAATTTCCTTTATCACAAGGCTATGAAACACTCAATAAGTTGTGTTCCAATCCATTAAAGAATAAGTATATTTTGGATTTTAATTTTCTTTTCGAATGATAGAATTTGAAAAGTCTTTAATTCTAAGGTACTCATAGTTTCCAAGGGCCATTTTCCCTTCTTCACAATCAATAAAAGTATTTAAAAACATTAAATATAATATAAAATGTGAATTAATACCACAATCAAATACCCATGGTTGTTCTACTTTCTTATCTTTGAGTGTAGTTGCAAGAACTATGGCCTTTTCTATGACATTTATTTACTCAAATGTGGATTCTGAGATTTTTCATTTCAAATATTTTGATCTAGTAACATAAAATTGATTTTAGAAATATTTCTAGGATGATAACATCTTTCAAAAATAGTTTCTAGTTGTTAATTTTATTTTCAATTTTTAAACTGAATTTTTCAGGTTACCTTCTTTCAGGGGGTTGAATCCCCATAAAAATCCACCTCTAGTTCCTCTTATATTAATTGTATTGTTGATTATTGAATCAGGACATCTACACCATATTACCAAATCCTCTATAGTAACAACTATATCTATAGAAATCATATTTTCCTCTTTATCATACATGTTTTTAAGAACTATGTACTGGATTTCCATTATTATTCTTACCCTCCACCATAGATATTTGTTAAACAACAATATTTTTGTATCCTCTTGAAATAATATTTTTCAAATTATATTTCATATATGACTTAAAAATATCTCTATTAGTTTAATATTTTTCATCTAACATAGAAGGTTCAGGATTTTTAACTCTATTAGTTTTTTCTACATACATGGTCATCTTAACATTGTTTTTCTTCTGATCATATTCAACCTTATTATTAACCAATAATTAATAGTTTTCTTGATAATTCTATGGTTCAAATTGCTATGAATTTTCACCAGCTTCTAAAAATGAAATTAGGATATATTTTATTCCATTCTCAAATTCAAAAACTTTTTGTTGAAAAAGGTTAAATTCTTTCTCATTTATATTTATATAGTCTACATGATTGATGCTGATGTTTTTCTATTCACTACTTAACTTATTATAATCATCAATCCATTTTAGTATCAAAGACTTTTCTTTGAGAAAATATTATTTTTTGGTCGGTAAACTATTTTAATTATTTGGCTTCTTATTCTTTCTTTATTCTTGCCCAATATTTGAGATACATTCTCTAAACTATCTTTACATCATAAACTCCATATTAGACTATTTATATTCTTTTTCAAGGTACTAATGTCATTATTAATGAACATTTAATCATTCACTTTTATAATAAGTAATTTTCCAGTAGCATCATCATTGGATTTTTTAGCTCCCACTTCACTTTCATCATCATCTTTTTTCACACATAGACAAAAAAAATTATTTTTGTATATATAGAACTTTTTTATCTACTCCCGTTTAACAGGAATTTTGATTTTTCCTCTTTATTATTTAAATATATACTTGATATTCTATATTATTGATCATTATGTTCATCTTAATTTAATCTTTGACAATTTTCATCAACATTTCTAATACATAAACAACCAAATCACTTTAATTAAAACATTCCTCCCAACATCCATGTTCCAATTTTCACCATTCTAGAAAATAAAGACATGAATTCAAATTATTTTAAAAAATATCATCTTTAGTGTTGGAGTCACTGACTTATTCCTTGGGGAATTTCTAATACACCATTATTTGTTACTATGAAAAAAATTTCCTGATCAAAATTCTGTTTATTTTTTATATCCATTTCCCTTTTGATTTTTTATGATATGAGAAAAAAATAAAGATAATTTATAGATAGAGTTTTATGATCTGAATCTTCTATAGATGATACCTTGAAAAAAAAATCTTGAAGAATTTTCAGAATCTTTTAAACAACAACAAAATCATATAACTTCTCTCTAAAACACCTTATGGTGATTATAATGTCATTAAAACTTATAAATAAGTCACTAAAAGATTAAACATTATAAATTTTAAGATCATTATAAATGAATATATATATTTATAGCATTGGTATCTCTACTTTCATTTTTCCTTCATGGATGTTTTTCATCTTATCCAAGATTCCTTAAGTTTTTATGATACCTCTCACCCTTTGAAATACCCTTTCTCAGAGTGAGGAACCTGTAAATTTTTTTGATGACGCATAATTTTATAAATTTTTCCTATTAGATTTTGTTAATGGATGACCCTCAATAGGAGGAGGGAAAAAAATCTGTACCATCTTGAATAACATCATATACAAATGATATAAGATAAGGTAACATTTTATCCTAAAATATATGCTAGTTATTTACATCAAATATATGAATCCCCAAAAAATTCATAGAGTTTTTAATATCCATTGCAACCTTCACTTTATTTAAACATCAAAAAATATTTAGTTAAGTTAATCTTCGCCCTGATACCAATTTAAAGAAACATGCTAGATCTATGTGATCAATGAGAGGGGTAAGGGTTAAATTAATTGTATTCTATTTTTATTTTTTCTAATTAAGAATAAAATTCCACCTCTGATCTATGATAAATGGCTCTCCTAAAAGAAAATAAACAATAAAAAACATAAGAACGCATGTAATTATAAGGTTCAATTCTTAGTAAGAGTATCTAGTCCTTGTCTTGGTTTGTATGTAATCAAAGAACAAAAAAACACTAGAAATTGATCTGATTGGTTGTTAAAATAAGCAATAAATATCTACCAATATCATAAAAGGTATAGTTTTTCTAATAGTTTACATGTTCTTCACATATATAATATGATATAACAATGTTTTATAATAATAATAAGAACCTACACTGACTGGATTCTGTAAGTTGTCATTGTACTACTTGAACATTCTTCATACATGTCTTTATTGAACGAAATTATTCTTCCCCATCAATTTATCCCCTATATGTGTGAAAGAACATCTTCCTAGGATAATTTATGAAACTACCCTTCTGATCACTTCCCTATATTGTACCCTCACTTTGATGAAACATGGTTTGATGACCTTATTTTCCAATTACATCTACTTATTTGATCGATTATTCAAATATTTTTTATGATTTCCAATTGATATGAAACTTTTTCTACACAAATTTGACTGATATCAATTGAAACACTATTCATCTAATCTTAACCTAACTCTATTATTCCAATCCAAAAATATTTGAAAACATTTACCAATATCTCTTCCCCAACCAAGAGATTCCCTAGAAGGAAACCTATACTCATTTTATTATATTGAACATAATAATAGTTTTAGTTTTTATGGTCCCTTCACCCCTTTACATAGGTACCCACCCTTCAAAACTCTAGGAGAAATCATAGACTTCTGAAAAATAATATTCAAATTTTTTTGCTCATATTTTTGGAAGCCCGCTCAGGACTAATAAATGATTGATCACCATTAAACTTCCCAAAATTTTGGAACACTCCTTATATATTTATGATAATCTTGATCCTTCTTTTTTCTAGTATAAATTAATTTAAATTCTTCCATATGGTGAAACTTTATCTTGTTATCCTTCACAACTTCTTTGGAACAAATAATAAATCATTCAAAATACATATCCTCTATCCAATTTCATGCTTCAAAAACCTTCATATGTTACCTTTTCTATGAAACCACTATCCCCTTAACTTCATCAAAAAATAATTTTCCAATGAATTCATATGGATAACTATTACTATTTACATAGAGACATTGATCTGATCAAACTTATTCCCTTCACATATTCAAATTTTAGTGATTCCATCCAATAGACATTATAGACAAGCAATCAATCCTCTTTGATGATTAACATATAATAGTTAATTTGGTGACTCAAAACATTTTATCTAACTGATGAACTGAAAAACTTTGGTTCTTTAGGTGGAATGTGTAGGATAAATTTATGAAATTCCATTTAATAAAATCTAACAGATGACATTTCCTGAAGAATTCTATTCAAAACTTTTTCAATATTTATTCATATTTTATGAAAATATAATTATATTTCTCACAACACTTTATACAGCCTCAGTTTCATAACTTCAAAAAAATCAATTTTTGAATAATTAAACTTCATTTATTCCTATATTGAACTTTTCCAAGAAACACCTTTTTCTAATAACATCGATCTAGTAAACACATTTTTTTAAAACTTTATGTTTTTTAAAAACTCTGTTGGAATCATGGAACTCTTAAAGAAGTTTGATACATTGCGGTATAATGAAAAGTCACATGATTATGTTTATAAAACTATTCTATTTGATACATTATGTGATCATTGATGGATTAACATGTATTTACACACTTTTTCCAATAAAATTAGTTATATGGACTCCATCAGTTTGATTTTTTCTACTAGAATATGTCTAATAACCTCAGTCATCTTTATCTGGAAACAATATTTCCATAAACATCTTAATTGGAATCCTTAATTAAACATCTTAATGTTGATAAAAAATTTG